>OZ010672.1:50758835-51453835 GCA_963932185.1 Troglohyphantes excavatus | reverse complement strand
ATGTAAGATTATTGTATTATTTTATTTTTATAAGATTATGGATTATTAATGTATTTATAAGATAATTGATTATTATTATTATTTTTATAGGATTATTGATTATTATTATTTTATAAGATAATTATTTATTAATATATTTATAAAATTATTGATTTGTATTATTATTATTATTATTGTAAGATTATTGATTATTAGTATTTTAAAATTATCGATTATTATTAATGTAAGATTATTGTATTATTTTATTTTTATAAGATTATTGATTATTAATGTATTTATAAGATAATTGATTATTATTTTTATAGGATTATTGATTATTAATATATTTATAAGATTATTGATTATTATTATTTTATAAGATAATTATTTATTAATATATTTATAAGATTATTGATTATTATGATTTTTATAAGATTATTGATTATTATGATATTTATAAGATTATTGATAAGTTTATTTAAGTTTATTGATTATTATGATATTTATAAGATTATTGATAAGTTTATTGATTATTATTATTTTGATAAGTTTATTGATTATTATTATATTTATAATATTATTGATTGTTATTAAAATATTATTGATTATGTAAGATTATTGATTATGTAAGATTATTAATTATTGATTATGTAAGATTATTAATTATTGATTGTGTAAGATTATTAATTATTGATTATGTAAGATTATTAATTATTGATTATGTAAGATAATTAATTATTGATTATGTAAGATTATTAATTATTATTAGTATAAAATTGATTATTTTTATTATAAAATTGATTATTATTGTTATAAAATTGATTATTATTATAAAAATATTTTTTAAATAACTATTTGAAATGTATTGATATTCGATCAGAAGTTGATAGAAAATATATTTTTTGAGAAATATTAAAAATAATTTTTTCCCTAACATAAGTTGCTGGGGGCCTCTTCCGAAACTAATTCCTTTCTATGCCACAAGCAGACACAACTCCACACCTGCTTTAAAAGTCACGACCAACAACTAATCCTGATTCCCATTCCTTAAACGGAACAGAACTTTCATAAAAGAAAAGTTAAAAGCCTCGAACAACACTCGGAGCAAAACCCCTTTGACACCTACTACAGAACTTTAGACCGCACGTGCTGTGCGTCAGCAGACTGACCACCCCCAGCCTAAGTACTCGGACCTTTGACCCTTTTCGAGACTTCTCGACTTTCTTTTTGAACTGCATCGCACACCGTGTTGACAGCCGTCGTGGGGGGCCCATGGGCCAGCAGAAAGACCCCACTGTTCGAAAAAGAACACCTGTAACTGTCCGATGACAGCCCCATAAATGGATCACGCCTTCGTTCTTATACCTCACAGGTGACTAAAAACAAACATTGACCGCAAGTCTTATTTAGTAGTGGACTGACCTGTGGTGGGCCGTGGATGGTCAGAGGTATGATGTCATTGAATAAGGGTAGAGGGACATTTTTATTTCTGTAAAGTGGCCTGTTGGACGGGTTTGGGTCTGAAGATGTTTACAGTCCAGCAATTTGTCAGGATTTTGGGATGGATTTTTTTGCAAGGAATTTTAGGATGGGATGCTCCTGAGTTTACACTGGAGATCATCCAGGGTTCAAAAACAGGTGCATCCAGGGAACTATTTGCAGAAACACAATGTGCAGTGGTGATGTTTTTTTTTTATTTATTTGCACCCTTTCTTAAGTAGTTAAAGCTCTGGAATCTGTGGTGGCCGTTACCAACAAAAAAATATGCGAGAGAAAAATCGATATTTTGTTGGAGGGTAATCTTTCAGGATATTTCAGGTGTTTTGCTGAAAAATAATTCTGAGTAAATTTTTCTAAAAATCTCAATTTTTCTTACTAGTCGGAATGTACCTATACTAAAGGATTTTCTTTTGAAACGCTTAAAATGGTAAAAAGTAAAGCTGAAGATCAACTTGCAATTGTTCCAAGTATATTAGATATAACAGAATTCCTTGTATTAGTTATTACGAATCCAAAGTGTTCCAAAAGCTTTTATTACTTTTATAATTTAAAATCTATCTAAAAATGATTGATTTATAAAGTTTTTAAAGAGTTTTATAAAGTTTTGATAACATTTGACTTCAAGTATTTTTTTAGAAAACTTAAATTGGATAATACCGAAATTTAAGGATCCGCATGCCAGTTTTACTGTGCTTAGTAAACCTGGCCAAGATGAAGAGTACAATATATATTCAATGTATTCTGAAGTACTATCGTCACTTTCGTACGTACTTTTGAATGTGAATTTGTTAAAAAGGCAAAGTAAAGTGTATGATACTTTTTTATTTATTTGCAGTATTAAAATATAAAATTTGAAAATAATGTAATTCTATGAAAACATATGTAAATGCACTCAAATTTTCACAAAGACTACATAATAAATCTCTAAATATGAACAAAGAGTGCTAGTTTATTAGGGAAAAGTGCAATACGTACAAACCATTTATGCACTTTAATTATCAATGAATTTTGAGCATAGTCTTAAAAAAAAGGTTTACTTTTTAAAAAGTCGAAAACAAAAAATAAACATGTAAACAAAAACAAAAATTTCGATTTATATAAAACTTTGTTTTTCCATACAAATCTATTCAATTTTGTTTTAAAACATTTTATTTTTTTACACTAAAAGCCTCATATCTTCCTGAAATGCATCATATTGTGAAAAACAAAACTTATTAGCTTTCTCAAACATCGTCCGGCTTTCAAAATATTTTTATTCCTTCTTATTGCCCTAAAAACATTTTCTCACTAAAATCACGCGATTCACAAACTTCTTCGAAATCATTTAAACGGGTTTTTTTTCCTTTGAAAGCTTATTTGAATAACCCTTTGACATGCCATTTAGTTTATTTCTATCTGTCTTCAAATATCCTTTTATTTGTGTTTATCATCTAAGTCCAATGACTTCCTTTTTTTTTTGGTGCTTTTTAAAAGGGGATTTTTTCCTCATCATAAAGATGGCCTTTTGAATTTTGAGCTTTCTAATTGAAATGAGATGAGGCAAGACTGGATGATTACAAACATTTAGAATAATTTTCGTATTTTTTTAATGTTTATTTACTGCTTAATCATTGGAAATGGTGCTTTGACTGAAAGAAAATTTCTTACTAAATATTATAATAAAAGAATCGTTATCTAAAATGAGCTAAGTCAGCTATTTAAAATAATTAAAAATTAAGATAGACACAGAATATTTATTTACATTATTTTTCAGCATGAAATATAGGTATACGATTGAAAAAAAATTGAATCATTTTATAAATAGCCCCTTTTCTACCAAAATACGGAAATACTTGATAAACTGTACAAAATAGGTACTCTAAAATAGGTAAAATGCACTTATTCTTGATTACATTCGATGGTAATTATAGCTCCGAATACATAAATTTCATTTTTGAAAAAGACATGTACTCAAAAATGAGTAAAAAGAGCAGTTGCTTGCATACATAGACTGTCTTCATAAATCACTTTCAATAAATATTGACAATTACAACCAAGATTAACCGGGAATTAAACCCAGATCCGCAGTCCAGTGTCTTATCCGTTGTACTACTAGGGCGAGGTGAAATAGTTATAAATAGAAGAAATGTTAAAAAGGTGGTGGCAAAAGAATGGTAAGGAAGATAATTGAATTGTAATGACTCAGTTTCCATTTAAGCAATCAACCTCAAATAACGTGGAAAACTACTTCTGAACAACTATATGATGTTTGTCAGTTCGCTTTGGTAAGATGGCTTGAACACTGAGATCTAGTGTTTTTTCGACATTTAATTATGATAAATGAAACAATATGTTCTTTTTACACCTATGTTTGTAAAAAAAAATGGAAAATATCATAGAATATTTTCAAGCTGATGCCAGGCTATGTAAAAATAAAGGGGGAAAATAAAAAACGTTTCTAGTAGTTATTTTTTTCAACCAATGCTCCGATATAATTAAATTTTCTTATTAATTAGATTATTATAATTAAATTAAATTATTAATTATAATTATCAGCCACCCATTTTTGAAGGAAACACTACAGACACCAAATTATCCGCCCAAATCAGCAAACACAAGAAAACACGTGCCAAAGCGGCATTGTTGAAAGCAAGTCTAAATACGAAGAAACTACGAATTTATTTAGAGGGTGGGCAGACAAGACTAGTGGAACTGAGTTGTCTAACAGTGGAAAAATAGACGAATTTCCAAGAAAAGTCTATAATCTCACCGACCCATTCAACAAAGGTCTTCTCCCTCTGTGTGTGATATTCGATTCTTCAGCCACACAAGACAAGACAACGCAACAAAAACAAGAAAGGAAAGAAAATAGGATAAAGTCAAAGAGAGAAAGAGAGCGCAGCCCTATTTAATGCAAAAGCACGTATTATTGCCTCAGCACAGCTGCGTCGCAAACTAGTGTCTGGAAAACCTATGACTTGCGCCTTGGGCCTTTGGACTTCTAACCTACGATTTATTTTTACTACTTAAGTTAACAATCTAATCTCTGTTACGCCCAAAGTTAAAACGGCCACGCTTCTGTTTTAGTTCGTGCTAAAGATTGCTTTTTCGGGAGAAAAAAGACCGCTGTAATGCAAACAGTCTGGTTAGGTGTAATTTGTCATCAAAAAAGTCTGGGTTCGCGTGAAATATGGCCGTGTTTACGACTTGCTATGATGGTCGGAAATGCAGTTAATTAAGTTTAATATTAAGTCACACCAAATCTACGTCTTGTGCATGCGAAGCTGTGAGTTTATGACATTTTAAGTCACCAAGGTCTGACTTACCTTGAAAACGAGACAATCCGAAAATTGAATTTGAATAGAAAATAACAGGAAAGTAACACTTATTTGGGAAAGGAAAAATGATCATGTGAATAGGAATATTTACATAAAATTATCTAATGTAAAAGATACTTTTTTTAGGATTGTCTGTCTTTCAAGGTCACCATACCGTTAGAAAGGGCTCCTGTACCTCAGAACCAGACGATCCTAAGTCACATTTGGGCAACTTTACAGGAGAGGGGGGAAAACTGAATCCTACTCTCATTGCAAAGCATTGGACTTGAGCTTTTATAGCTCTTGCTAAAGGTTTAAAAATAATTTATGAATTTTGATGGTGGGATTCGATAGAAAACGAACCTTTTAAAACATAATCTGTAATAAAACAAAAATCACCAAATTTGGACTTAGGCTTGCCTGGCTCTCTGAGGTACATAATTCTTGTTTTATTTAACCTAAGCTGTTTGATCATATTTAGTAGTTCGAGGATCTCCAGTTTTCTGAACAATGCATAAATAAAAAATACTGTATTTTGAAATATTTTTCAGATTTTAAACGTTAGGGTATGTTTTGAAATATGTTTGGTATATTTTGAGCTTTTTCTAACAGTGTAAGAAAAGAAACAATTTTTATATTTTTTCTGCACTCAGGGGGTTAAAATATGACATTCTTCGGGTTAGTAGGTGTACCAATCTAAATATTTATTAACTAAATTAAATATAAAATGAGCTAAATTTTTACTAACAATACAGTTTATACATTTGTTTATCAACAGAATGCTAGTTTTTATATAAAAACAATGGATTGCCACATTTTAGAACAGAAAAATATTTGACCAGAACATCAAAGCATTTTCTGTTAAATGTATGATATCATAGAGAGAAAAATAAAATATTTAAATTAAAAATATAATAAAGAATAATATAGAGAGAGTATTCTATATATATTATTCCTTATTATAGTAATAATATATAGAGAGTATTCTAAACTATCCTAGAATAAATATTGAAATAATTAGAATAAAAAAACTAGCGAAACCAAGTTAATTAAAACAACGCACCTTATAAATATATAAGACTATGCTATTTAATTATGAAATAGCTAATATTAGCATTTTTAGAGTATTTTTTTAAAGTTTTAGTTTTTCAGAAAAACTCTGGATTTTCAAGAAAAATCAGTGCGATTGGACCACTAGTAAAACAAATGAAAAATAAGAAAAGAAGTTGCAATAACTTAGTTTCTTTTAAGACTCGTCAAAATAGAAGCATTAGTTTTTAAGATATGAGTAAAAAAATCCGGTCCAGTATAATTTTATTAGTATAAAAGGTGAAAAATTAGAGAACAATAAATTTATTTATTATTTTATTTGTATGCAAACTACCTTTGTGAATCACCTTGAAATCTGATAGAAGTAATAGATTTCAGTGAATCTCCTACAATATGCAGTCGCACAGCTAGAAAAGTCTTTCAACAATTGTATCCTCAAATTGTTATCTTCAAAATTTTACAATTCCAAAAGAACCCCGATTTGTATAAATGTCAGGCATAGATTCCTTTAATATTCCATCGTTTAGAATTAAAAATATGCGTTTTATTTCATTTGTATCCTATTCTAGTTTGGTAAATTTTTAACCCATGTAAAAAAGTTCAACATTAAACCGTTCTAAAAGTTGCCAATATAAACGCTTTATAAAGGTATTTAGAACATATATAGGTTTCATAAAGGTTTAATACTAAAAAGTTCAGCATTAAAATTCTTGAAGGGAAAATGCATGATTTTTAAAGGTTTTATGCAGGCAAATACAAAAACTTTAAAAAAATGTAGATTTTACAAATGGAGAAACATGAGGTTTCATGAATGTTTTATAGAAGTTTTTTGAAGGTTTCGTTAAAAATTTTATGTTGATTTTTCTGCTGGGAATCTTCAATTAATCAGTCTTAATAATCAAATCCATAGTTAATTTCATTTAAGGATATATTTTATTTCTTTTTGTTAAAAGAATTTGACGAAGCAATAAAAAGCAAAGTGTGTGGTCTCTCTACCATATAATTTAAAATTGTGTGGTCCTCTATTTATTTGCACACAGTTGAAATTCGAAACAAAATAAGTCACTAACAAATTTACTAAGGAAAATATTTAGGAGTATACATCAAGACATTCCCAATCTTTCCTCATCCACCTTTGAGATCACAAAGCACCTAACCAACCGCCCACCCAAAGCTATAAGATTCCCAACCTGGCCTTTAGCGCAGCAGGGGTGGGCGGCACGTCAAAAGAAATCTCACCTTGCGTGCTTTTTGTCGGAAGTTATGCGTAATCCCATTTATTGTCTAAAAGCACACTTCTTGCGTCGTCCCATTGTGTGCCCGCCAGAAATGGCCTGCGTCACGAGGTTGTAAACTAGCAGGTGGTGTTACGTCTTCAACAGCGGTGAAAATGAAACTAATTGCAGGTGCGCTCCCAAATCGGCTTCAGGGACATGGTGAGTAGCTGGAAGGACAAAGGATGGTGCCTTATACATAAAATACTGGGTTGCAAATTGGGAGAAATGAGTCCTTTGTATTTTCAATCGCTTTTCCAATGAGCGATTTTAAGAATGTCTATTCATTGTTTATGTGATATCCACATCTGCGAGAAAAAAAATACATCTCTAACTTATAGTACACTGTAAAAAATAATACATCTCTAACTTATAGTATTCTGTAAAAAAATACATCTCTAACTTATCGTATACTGTAAAAAAAATACATCTCTAACTTATTGTACACTGTAAAAAAAGGTGCTTAAAATGAGTACAGGAACCTATTCGTGTTTCTTGAGTACAATTGCATCGTAAATGAGCGACGACGTACTCAAATTTAAGCAACAGTACTTTCGCAAAAATGAACAGTGTGATATAATGTTGTTAATATTAGCTTCTGTTCAAGCTATCTTAACAAAGCGACCTAGCAAACTTAAAATAGTTGTGCAGAAAATGGTTTTCCACATTATTTGATGTCGATTGCTTGAATGGAAACTGAGTTATTGCAATTCAATTATCTTACTTCAATTATTTGGGTTCGATTCCCGGTAAGTCTTGGTTATAATTGTGGATATTTATTAAAAGTGATTTATGAAGGCAGCCTATGCAGGCTAGCAAAAACTCTTTTTATTCATTGTGCTTATTCTTGAGTACGTTTCTTTTTCAAATTTGAGACTTATGCATTCGGAGCCATGATAAGCATCGAATGTTATAAAAATGAGTATATTTTACTTATTTTTGAGTACCTAATTTTAAGAGTGTAGATGGTAGTTTTCCCCCACAAATCTGAGTTACAATAAAATATTATAGTCTCCAAAGGAAATATTTCTAAATATATATTTATTATCAATAAAATTGTTATGTTTCATTTACATTAGCTATAAAGCATTTGATGGCTTTGGCTGGCATATGTTAGACACACTACTGTTTTTTTTCTGATGATATGTGCAAATATTAATATACTATTTTAATTGAATAGCTCTTTAGAAACAGCTCTTTAGCTTTATTTTTCGGTAGATATTTATAACTTCTTAAGAGTTCGTCTTTTTTACAAACAACCACAGAGTACACAAAATGACAATATCTGCTTTCGAAGACTGTGTAAATATAAATAGCGAAATGATAAGAAATGTGATTTAAACGTTTTTGTCTTTATAAGTTTTAGAAATGTGATATATTTCCTAGTATTGCGCCTTATTCAACTCCAAATACGAAATTTTAAAGCCGATTAAAAATTCAAATAAAATATGTACAAGAAAAGTCATATGACTATATACAAAAACGGTAATTAAAAAAAGTGTACCACTAAATATGTGAGGATTAGACGAAACGGCTAGAGATATTGGAAGTTGTCTAACTATGCTTTCCTAAAGTTCCAATGCATAAGTTGAAATTATTAAATACATTTAATTGGGACATCTAAATAAGAAATATTTTACAAAACGCTGGCTTTATTTTGTTTGGCTTTCGCAAGACTATAAAGTCGCTAAACATTACATTTCAACGATTGTACAAGTATACCATGACCAATACACACAAAATTATCTTTATTCAATGAACAACAGTATTAACCACTCACAGTATAAATATATCAAAAACTCACATTTAATCGCAGACTATTTAATTTCAAATATAGATATCACTATAAAAATAATATTTATACAAATTCGTTGCAATCAATCACGTATATTTGTTAAAGGAGTTGCTTTCGAAATTTTTCCTAATAATTCCTATAAATTTTGTAACACAACAAAAAATGAAACCTGGGATCATGTATTTTTAGTCTGTCCAATTTACGATGCATTCAGACGAAATTACTTATCATCAATTGAATCCAGTCACATTTCAACCAGCCTAAAATTTTACAAACAAGAATATTTTTGTTTTTATAATTACGCGATCTCTGTTTTAAAATTCCGGGAGGACTTGATCAGTGAACCGTAATTGCTCATGTAATTTATTTTTGTCTTTTTTTTTACATATTTGTTCAAATTGTGCTTTAAATTTGTTTTAATGTATTATCTTGTATTTTGTGTTATATAATTTTGTATCCGGTTTTGTTAAATTATGTTGCCAACCTTTGTAAATGGGCTACGGCCCACTACAATAAACTTATCTAAAAATCTAAAAGTTAAAAATATTACTTTTAAAACTTTTCTATTATTTAAAAACATTTATATTAATTAAGAACTTC
This sequence comes from Troglohyphantes excavatus, assembly GCA_963932185.1. Classification (NCBI taxonomy): domain Eukaryota; kingdom Metazoa; phylum Arthropoda; class Arachnida; order Araneae; family Linyphiidae; genus Troglohyphantes; species Troglohyphantes excavatus. The sequence continues at coordinate 51,444,341 of OZ010672.1, read as the reverse complement.
GATACTATTTAAAACACGGTTACTATTTTTTTAAAGCAAATAGCATGCATTAGACGGATAAGAGGATATGAAAATCTTTATTCCAAACACAATTACAATGTGCCCCTCCCATAAAAGATAAAAAAGATCATTATAAGACTTCCGTTTCAGCACATGACACTATAAGTCACAGCAATTATGCAAAATAAGTTAAAACAGCTTCACTAAGAGCAGAAATACACATCCTTTATTGAATAAGGAATTGTAGAACAAGATATTCAGAGAGTGCCCTCAAAGTTTATGTGACTCAACGGTCTTTCGGAACCAGTTTTTCAATGAAATTATAGACCTTGGCCTACCCACACAACAATGCGTCTTTGCTGTCTTACTAAATTGCCAGCAATTCACTGAAAGAAATAAAATAAAGTAACAACATTATTTTATTTTAATTAGGTCTGTGCTCAATAGTTTACAGTAATAAAACAAATAAACGAATCGCGTAACCTGAGAATTAATGAAATGAATGAAAGGGGAAGTTATTTAGTTTTTAATGCAGTTTGTTTTTGAATGGAACTGTGCTATTAAACTGTCTATGTAGATGGGTATTACTAAAGATTTAGGGGACACTGATTTTGGAGCAATGAGTAGTATGGATCTTTTGATCTTTCGCTGCTCTTGAAGTTGTATTGTAGTTTTCCTTTAATCCTCTGACCGTTTAGAAAATTAACCAATTACAGAGTTGTTTTCTTTGCTGGAGAGTTTAAATGATATCTTAATAAATTTGTATCAATTTTTTTAAGGAAAAACTTGCGTATTCTTAAAGAGATGGCTTTGAATTTATACCACAATAAAAAAAAGTTTGGAAAATATTAGAAAAAAAGTGAATGAATTTAAAAATTGTGTGTATTGCTGGAAAAACTAGAGATACAAGGACGCAAAAATACTTTTGTAACGGTCATAAGGTTTTAACAAACTTTTAACCAATAATGCCAAGTGATGTCAACCCCAAAATATTATTTAAGAGAAACAGAATCTTCTAAAAATCTAAACATGTTTAAATCAAAAACTTTATTGAATTTGTAATATTTCAGAAAATCAAATTTAAGTTAAGAAAGGAGAATTGTGACACTGACAGAAGTTTTATTTAAATTTTATATATATATTTATTCACCTTAAAGTCTAATATTATTAAATAAGTAATGCTTGTTTGTGCATTTGTTTATAAAAAAATTATCTCGAAATTCGCTGTAACGATTTTCTCTAAATTTGATTTATTATTATTTTTTAATATAAAAATTCGATTAGGATAGGTTTTAACTTCGAAAAATGTATTTATGGGCTGAAATAAGCATTTTAAAAGTTCGATGTCAATCTTTCCATTGCAAATTATTCATCGCGTATGGATGCCAATAGTTATATAGAAATAACAGTTAAACGATGCTGTTATTTTAATTAATATTTATAATTTTTTTGATAAAATATTTTATTAAATTTTTATTTTAAAATAAAATTCTTTATTTTTATTATCAAAAATTAAGGAAAAGAAACGTCATTAAAATTAAAAAAAAATCGTTTTGCATTTTCAAATAAAGAAAATATATATATTTAAGAGAATATTTCGACTTCTAAGTATTATAAATTAATGATAAATATTAAAAAGAATACTATAAACAAAAAACTTTTGCATTCAAAAATATAAATGTATTAATAAATATAATACTGTGATTGTTTGTGTGTTTATGCATTCTATACATGTGACTTCGTCAGCATGGAATACACAAAAACAAACGTTGAAAATTCCATATAAGAAGTAAGTAAAAGAAAATATTGTTTTTATTACGCTTATTTCTCTACAGTTATTCTCACAATTATAAAAAAAATAACTAATTGACCAGTATATATGTAGAAATTGATACTTAAAATTAAGTAAAATGTAATAGTTTATGAATACTTTCTTAGTTTAAATTGTGAACTCTCTGGATTAATTTAAATCGATAAACTTTCTAAGGAGTATACTATCCGTTAAGACATAATTTTGACAATTTAAAATTGTAAGCACTCGAATTTTTTTAATTAAATTAAGAAAGGGCCAAACATTGGAAATGTACGAAGACATACGTCTTATTTTCAGTTTAGAATTTTTTTCTAAATATACTGAAATTTATAAGTAGTCTACTGGAATCCTTCTTTGTTTTGACTTCTTATTTGACTGATATAAATAATAAAGTTTTGTTTATAGTATAATGGTAGTTTTGAAGTTGTACAAAAAAAGTAAAAAAACAAATAATAAAAAGAATTCAATAATTCTATACTTGTTCAAGAGTATCAACAAAAAAATGGCAACATTTTATAATTTTAAGCAATAATATAATTGTTTCAGCTACATTTTAATATCGAAATTTTCTAACTATTTATTAATACAAAATAACTTTATTTAACTTAATTTTTATTAAAATACTTTGATGTTATTAATATACTTAATACTTAATTTAATTTTTATTAATATACTTAATTTAATTTTTATTAATATACTTAATTTAATTTTTATTAATGTACTTAATTTAATTTTTATTAATATAATCAGTTTAATGTTTATTAATATACTTAATTTAATTTTTTTAATATACTTAATTTAATTTTTATTAATATACTTAATTTAATTTTTATTAATATACTTAATTTAATTTTTATTAATGTACTTAATTTAATTTTTATTGATATAATCCATTTAATTTTTATTAATATAATCAGTTTAATGTTTATTAATATACTTAATTTAATTTTTATTAATTTACTTAATTTAATTTGTATTAATGTACTTAATTTAATTTTTATTAATATACTTAATTTAATTTTTATTAATGTACTTAATTTAATTTTTATTAATATAATCCATTTAATTTTTATTAATATAATCAGTTTAATGTTTATTAATATACTTAATTTAAATTTTTTAATATACTTTATTTAATTTGTATTAATATACTTAATTTAATTTTTATTAATATACTTAATTTAATTTTTATTAATGTACTTAATTTAATTTTTATTGATATAATCCATTTAATTTTTATTAATATAATCAGTTTAATGTTTATTAATATACTTAATTTAATTTTTATTAATTTACTTAATTTACTTTGTATTAATGTACTTAATTTAATTATTTATTAATATAATCCATTTAATTTTTATTAATATAATCAATTTAATGTTTATTAATATAATCAATTTAATGTTTATTAATATACTTAATTTAATTTTTATTAATATACTTAATTTAATTTTTATTAATATAATTTTTATTAATAAAAGTGTAACATAAGTTAATGTAAACAAAACTCTATAAAAAGTTATATTTTCCAACTAATAATAACATCTTCATATAACACTTTCAAAAATTTCCAAATTGCCCACTACAGTTCAATATCCAAAAGGGCAGTAAGTTAGTTCTTTACCACAACCAGAAAGTCAGTTCGGGAACCGATTTATTCCATTGACTCACCTTAAATCGAAAGTTAACCGTCGCCGACACTCACCAATCCGCGATATTTAAATTGGACCAACAACGCCGGCAAAAGGAGAGAAATCGTTCGAGACGCAGAGCATTAACAATGGAGAAGGTTAATATTTATTCAACATTGATATCGTGTGAGGCCTTAATTATTAGAGCCATCCGTTCGTCCAATATTTGCGGTGCAAAGGGAAGCAAAAGCAGCCTTATCAAGAAGCGCTGCATTCCAAACATGCCCCTTATAACAATGCAAACATGTATTTCATTGTTTGATATGTTGGCTCGACACATTGCAGACGGCCCCATCTCTATGAGGAGCGAAGCAAATATTTTCCGAGCTTCGAGCTCTAGTGCGCCCGCTCGCTCTATAAAGGCGGAGGCGCCTAAAAGGCATCCACATTGGAGCGCCATCACATTGAAGCGCAAGTTAGACATTTAACGCTGGACCTTGCTGGAAAAACGGTGCCTAAATGGCTGATATCAGATATATTTATTAATTATTTTAAAATAATAAAAATAAAAAAGTGTTCTGTTTATAGTTTTTATTATTTTGGAATACTGGGTAGCTGATATAGGACCTATTAGGCCTCGGCTCTTTTCTGCCAAAGAATAATTAAGGATTTTTAATTGAATGTTAAATTTTCTGTTAAGTTCTATTAGGTAAGTAATATTTCTATTCTTTAACATTCAAAAGGTGTTTTGCCAACTTTTATTAAAATTCGATTATTACTTCACAGAATTCGTATCTGAACTCCTTTTTTATTGATTTAATATATTTTATTCGACGAAAACACATTTTGCCTTTTGATTTTAACCGCAAAGATTGGATTTGAACAATAGTTAATTTATTCTGGGAAAGTGATTTGAGTTCCTCCACGAATATCATTAATTTGACTAAACCCGTTTTGAAAGCTTGCTTCTCTTTTCTCAATGAATAATTCGTTGAATAATAATTTGATTATTCTGAAAAAAAATTTAATTCAGATATATAACTTCACAATAATAGTTCAGCAGGTCGAGGTCATTAGTTTTAACTTGATATTCGAACAGTAAGGCGTATCCATACTTTTATAAAATTCAAATACATAAATACTGAAAAAAATGGTGCTTAAAAATGAGTACATGAACGTACTTGTTTTTCTTTGTGTACAATTCCATCGTAAATGACTCAATTTTCATATACTTTACGTACTCAAATTTAAGTAATCTTACTTTCGAAAAATGAGCAGTGTGATTTAATATTGCTAATCTCCGCTTCTGTTCAAGCCATCTTAACAAAGCGACCTGACAAAATTTAAATATTTGTTCAGAAAATGGTTTTTCACATTATTTGATGTCGATTGCTTAAATGGAAACTAAGATATTACAATTCAATTATCTTACTTCCCATTCTTTTGTCACACCTTTTTAACATTACTTTTGTTTATAACTTCTTCAAGTCGTCCTGGTAGATAAGGTGCCTGCAGATCTGGGTTCGATTCCCGGTAAGTCTTGGTTGTAATTGTCGATATTTATTGAAAGTGATTTATGAAAACAGCCTATGTAGGCAAGCATCTGCTCTTTTTATACATTTTTACCCATTGTACTCATGTTAAGTACATGTCTTTTTCAAAATTGAAACATGTATTTGAAGCCATGATAAGCATCAAATGTATTCAAATATGAGTACATTTTACTTATTTTTGAATACCTATTTTAAAAGTGAAGGACCCCAATATCTACGATTTCATAAGTAGAGAGCCTATCACTTGTGGTTGTATTATGAAAAAGAAATTTCATATTGTATTAACGATGGCAGATATTCGCGACCCTGAGTTTGAAGTTGAATTCTACTAGAATATTTTCTACTACTTAAGCAAAAAATAATCGTTTAAGTTTCACTTACTAAACTAAAAAAAATATCCAATAATGAGACTTACTATTAAAATAATTACTAATTTAGTTATTTGCTAGTTTTATTTCCAATTGAAATTAGTAATTTTTAATTCAGTCAGAAATAGCAAAATGATTATATGTCTAAAATATTTAATAGATATGTGTTACTTTTTTTCTTATGATTAACAAGAAAATTAATGTAAATTGTTGTTTAGATAATTTTACTTCTTTTGATTTCATTATTATGCTCAGATTTCTATCATACTTATTTGAAGAAACATTTCAAGCAATTTGCGCTTTATAATTAAAGAAAATTAAGGCTTTTGCTATCAGTTGTCGGCTTGATTCACTTAAAATGAAGTACCTGAAATAAACGCCTTTGCTTTACATAACTCCATTGAATTGCACTACAACCCGCGGGTTTTAAATAATTTAAAAACGTAGAAATAAAGCTCATTTTGAAATTTTCAAGAATTTTTGCTCGATTTTCTTCAAATTTTGCCATAAATGTTCATTGAAGTCATTAAAAACGACGTATATGCTTTTTTTTTTAAAAAAGATTTTTTGTGGTCGCGAGATCTACAGTTCTTATAATTACTAGTTATTTTATTTAGATGAATTTGGTTCGTATTGAATGTCAAGTCAGTTATTTATTAAAAAATAATATTTAACTAGTTGTTCTGGAAACAGTAGAACCCACGTCAAAAAAATTTTTTAAAAAATAAGATAAATTCAAAAATCTTAATAAAAAAAAACGTATACGTCGTTTTTAATGATTTCAGAAACATTCATGCCAAATTCGAAGAAAATAGAACGACGCGTTTGGTCGTAACTGCGTAACAAACAAATTTACAAACAGACGAAATGCCAAAAGATCGAGCTAAAACGGAGACCTCGCTAACGCTGGGTCAATTATGTTTATAGTAAATTTTTATTCAATAATATTTACGTGGCGCAATATTTTTTCTACTAAATGTACATTAATTTCATAAAAATGCCTTATTTAATTGTCAAAACATTTATTGAAATTTGATATATATGATACATACCATAATAAAAAAAAATCGAAAACAGATTTATAAAACTGAAAATTTCAACTTTTGATTAATTTCTTTGCTTCACTCAAACAAAATTCTTTGCTCATCAAATAACATAAAAAAAAATCCCAAGATTATTATCACCCCATTTGAACCTTCTCTTTAAAGAAGGTTCAAAGACAATCGCAAATACCAAACCTCCAACAATGCGAGAGCCCTCTTAAAAGGAAAGTGACGAATAATCCTTCGAAAAACCTTTCAAGCCCTGAATAAATGAGGGCCTTGCTAGAATAATAGTACGGCAACACCTCGCAGTTCGTCTAAGGGGTGGAAAAAAGGCAAATATGTATATAAAAAAGTGAACAAATAGCATTACTGCGAACAAATAAAGCGATGTGTAAATTGACAGGGCGGCTCTTCAGTGTCAACATGAAAACTGGATCAATAAAACGCGATATTCATCTGTTCCTATAGACGGAGTGCAGGTTCAACATTTACCATGAAAGAAATAAACAGTTTGAGCAGAAGGCTCCCTTTAAATACAAGATCTCTCGCCCTGCCCGCAGACAGTCCGGGACCAAAACTGGGAGAGGACCCTAGTGTAGGACCTGCTGTTCGGGATTGGACTATGGACTGTGCTCTGGTGAGTAGTTGATGTTAAATTCTGTTTTATCTAATTTTTAGAACAGATTTAAATGGATGGAGATTGGAGAACTGGTTAGGGGATGTATGTGAAATCATTTATTAATTCAATAAAACATGATGTGAACATTATTAATGATGGTGTAACTCATTAATAATGGTGTATGACATTAGGCTTTTCATTAATTTTATTGTTTTTTTGGAGTTTATTTGTAAAATAAACAAATCAGGGAGGTGTAATGGTTAGTTCAAGTAACAGTGTTTTCATGATTCAAAATGAAATGTCATATTACTTCGTGTAATGTTGTATAGTTGTATTCGATAGTATAACATTAATAGTAATTATTTTTAAAACCTGTAGAAGTGTCAGTGAATTGCTATAAAATGCTAAAAAAAAATTTAAGTTCTTTACCAAAAAAATTCCGTTGACGTTTGTGAAATTCTGAAATGTCATGTTTCTCTCCAGATAATTTTTAGATTTAATTTCTAGATAAATTATTTGTACTTTTTGTAGATCGTTTGTAAAAAGTAGAGAAATTAATGTACTAATTAGAGATTGCTTATAAACAACTGAGTGTCAGTGAATTGTTATAAAATGCTAAAACAATTTAAGTTCTTTACCAAAAAAAAATCCGTTGACGTTTGTGAAATTCTGAAATGTCAAGTTTCTCTCCAGATAATTTTTAGATTTTATTTCTAGATAAATTATTTATACTTTTTGTAGATCGTTTGTAAAAAGTAGAGAAATTAATGTACTAATTAGAGATTGTTTATAAACAACTGAGTTTCAGTGAATTGTTACAAAATGCAAAAAAAAATTAAGTTCTTTACACCAAAAAATCCGTTGACGTTTGTGAAATTCTGAAATATCATGTTTCTCTCCAGATAATTTTTAGATGTAATTTCTAGATAAATTATTTTTACTTTTTGTAGATCGTTTGTAAAAAGTAAAGAAATTAATGTACTAATTAGAGAATGTTTATAAACAACTGAGTGTCAGTGATTTGTTATAAAATGCTAAAAAAATTGAGTTCTTTACCAAAAAAAATCCGTTGAAGTTTGTGAAATTCTGAAATGTCTTGTTTTTCTCCAGATAATTTTTAGATGTAATTTCTAGATAAATTATTTTTACTTTTTGCAGATCGTTTGTAAAAAGTAGATAAATTAATGTACTAATTAGATATTGTTTATAAACAACTGAGTGTCAGTGAATTGTTATAAAATGCTAAAACAATTTAAGTTCTTTACCAAAAAAAAATCCGTTGACGTTTGTGAAATTCTGAAATGACAAGTTTCTCTCCAGATAATTTTTAGATTTTATTTCTAGATAAATTATTTATACTTTTTGTAGATCGTTTGTAAAAAGTAGAGAAATTAATGTACTAATTAGAGATTGTTTATAAACAACTGAGTTTCAGTGAATTGTTACAAAATGCAAAAAAAAATTAAGTTCTTTACACCAAAAAATCCGTTGACGTTTGTGAAATTCTGAAATATCATGTTTCTCTCCAGATAATTTTTAGATGTAATTTCTAGATAAATTATTTTTACTTTTTGTAGATCGTTTGTAAAAAGTAAAGAAATTAATATACTAATTAGAGATTCTTTATAAACAACTGAGCATGTAGTGGGTGTATAGCGTTAATATAAATTGACGTCACAAAGTGATCTAAATACATTTTAGTAGGTGGGAACGAAAGAATGGGAATTTAAGTGGTCGGTAACTGTTACAGAATTTACAATTTATGTTGATACAAAGTGTATGCTCGTTCATTAGAAATATGATTTCAATTGACTTTTTTTTTATTCCAACATGATATTTAGTTTTTCTTTTTTTTAATGCATTTTCAGTTTTGATTTGCAAAAATATATATATATATAGGTGCAAAAGAATTGTTAAAAATCTTACAATTTATGTGAACTTTTATAATAAAAATGTTTGGATTTGTAGCATTGCGATTTGCTCTCCTTTCTATAACAATTTATATTTGTTATATATTTTTATAATTTTCAATAATATTCTAAGCCAGTATAGTTTTCATATCACATGTTTTAAGATTTTTTTTGTAAAATTAATAATTTGAGGAAATGTTCATGGTAGAAACATGATAAATACTTTAGTGATAAATGCTTAGTCTTTAACGCATTATGAAGAGATATAGATTTATTATTGATAAAAGTTTATATAAGATAAGTATAGGAGAAATAAACAATAATTGAATTTTTATGCCTATTGTTGCTATTTACTTCCTCTCAATTCTAACAATGGATATTTTCGGCGGTTTTGAAAAATGATTATATTAATTTATAAATATGAATTTAATAATTTATATTATAATTTAACAAATGTCATTTACTCCTGTCATCTTGCTTTTTAAGTAAATTGTGCTAATTTCCCTTAATTATAACTAATGAGTAACAAATCACTTTGAGTAGAACTTTAGAGTATTAGGCAGTCACAGAACAGTGATCTGGGACCACAATAAGCTTACTAAAGTACAGTCTTAAATTTTATATATATAGGTATTTAATACCATTTCCTTGCAGAATGTAGGAAATTTAATTTGAGCATCATTGTGTTTATATCATTTTACATTTGTAGAGGTTTGTATTGTTTATATTGGAGGTTAAATGTATTCGTTTACTTTACAAATGTACTCCGATAAAAAGCATAAGATTCAGTTTATCGTTTTTGACTATTTTTGTCAGTGAGTGTGTTGTCTAAAGTAAATATTTTTATTCTTATAACAATTTCGATATTCTTCTTACGGTACATTCTATATCAGTTTATGTTTTATTAGAAATACGTTTTATCTGTATTGTTATTTTAGAATTCGTCACTTTATCAAAAGCTAGTGAAAAAGTATTAGAAAACAAAAACCATAGATTAAAAATTAGGAAAAAAGTCTTAAATTTGAATGAAAATCATTTTCGGAAAAAATATCCTTTACTTATTTGATGATAAAAATTTAGTTTCTATAATTTTGATATAATTAGAATTTAATTGTTATTTATATAATTTTAATCAAACATAAGTCTATGCATAAAAATATGATTCATATTAATTTAACCTTACACCAATTAATAAAAGTAATAAAAAAAAGAAGAAGAAAAATTAGAAAACATTCTTTAACAAGGAGTACCTAAATTTCTTAAACAATATTGATGCACACACAACAACTATCTCAGCTCTGCGAACAATAGACAACAAATCTTCAAAAGTATGCAAAAAGAAAAGATTTATAGGGCAGAAATAATGCTTAAGACTAACAAAGGTCACTTCGAAGAAAAATTCCAGACAAAAAAAATAGAAGGCCAAAATGTTTAAGCCTTTTTTAACAAGCGTAACCTAACCAAAACGTAAATTACCTTGTAATGGTGACAGATAGAGCTAAAAAATTAAAATGGATGGACTTTAAAAAAAGCTAAATTCTGAGAATGGGTAATCTTTATTTCTAGAGTATTTCCGTTACGCATCACAAATTCAATTACGCCGACACCTGTAAATTGCTTGAAAGCTTTATTTAAGAAACTCTGTTATATATGACTTTCGGCCACGCCTTTCTTTCGGGAAGTCTTTGGTAGGTAAAAATATAATAAAACTAACTTATAATGAAAGGGAAAGTTCAAGGGAAATAAAATGTTCCTTTAAATAAGTGTCGGCTCAGGTTTCTCTTGAAGCCGAAGTTTTTTTTAAAAAAAAGCGGCTATGGGTGGCCATGTAATTTATCTTGGGTTGAAATCCTATATTTTAAAGAAATAGATTAGGGTTAATTTAGTATTTTAGGGAATTTCCTTGTTGTCCAAACTAAGTAGTAGATTTAGTTTGTGATTTTAATTAAAGCTAGAAATTCGAGGTATGGTAAAATGTTAAGTGTTAATAAACGTACTGTAAAATGCGCTTTAAAATCATCATATATATTATTTAAGTATTAAAGATCCCTTTTGCGGGTCTCATACGCGACGAATCTTAGCATGAGAGGTATTAAACAAATGGGAATTTCCCGGAGTTGTGACAAATAGTACTTTTGACTCGTAAATATTAACGGGTTTTTAAAAGATTTAAAAATAATTAGTTTTTGAGCAGATTTTAAACGAGCCGTTGGTAGTTCTGCCATCTATGAGTAGAATCGTTAAACTTTTTTATATTTTGGCTGTAATATATTCGCTAATATTAAGGGGAGTCATGTTAATGATAATGATTAGTGATAAATTAAAGAGAATAACAACTATATAGAAATTAGACATCGCGTAAAGTACTGCGATATAAACATATTTTTTTCCTTTCAAGGAAAATAGAACAATTTAGTTTGAGAGTGTACTTAATAAAACTGCCGTTTTTTAAAATGCAAAAAAATTAAAAACTCTAATTATCCGGATCAATTAGAACCATATCCCATCCGGATAATCGAATATCTGGATAATTGCATATTCCACGAAAAAAAGGTTATTTCTTATAGTAAAAAGACAATTTTGCTTTAGCATGCATTCACCGATAAGAATTTTTTTAATTTTGGATTTTGCTGGTTACTTTTTTTTCTCAAAGTGATCTGAATCCGTATAATTGTTGATCAGTTTTATTTGATCCGGATAACTCGAGTTTGAATAATTTGAGCTCTACTGTATTTCACTATTGTATTTTTGACTTAATCAGCTGTATTCGTTGGTATGTCGGTATAAGCAAGCGTGCGTATTCGTACGTATATCGCCAGTTTTCTCAGCTATTTACATAATTTTTATATTCATAAAAAATACTCTACAATGAAGCATTTTTCGGATTTAAGGTATTGGGAGAACTTTTGATAGCCATCTTTACTAAAATAAATTCCAATTTTTATTATTGGAATATGCACTCTCTGGGATAATATTTTTGAGCATCTTTCAATCGTCAATACTACTTTCGTCAATTTTGATAACCGTTTCGTCAATTTTGATAACCGTTTCATCAATTTTGACAACCGTTTCGTCAATTTTGACAACCGTTTCGTCAATTTTGACAACCGTTTCGTCAATTTTGACAACCGTTTCGTCAATTTTGACAACCGTTTCGTCAATTTTGACAACCGTTTCGTCAATTTTGATTACCGTTTCGTCATTTGACAATCGATTCATCATTTAATCACATCTCTTTCGACGAAACAAGAATCCTTAAACTTTTACAGAAAGTATTTTACTTCGATTCCTTTACGGTGGCATCACCTCATTTGGTTCTTACATTGTAAAAAGAAGGTACTTAAAACTAAGTACTTGAACATACTCGTTTTTTTAGTACAATTGCATCGTAAATGAGCGAGCGTTCTCAAGATTAAGTAATCGTATTTTCTCAAAAATGAGCAGTGTGATTTAATATTGCTAATCTCAGCTTCTGTTCAAGCCATTTTAACATTGCGACCTGACACACTTAAAATAAGTGTTCAGAAGATGGTTTTCCACATTATTGGATGTCGATTGCTTAAATGGAAACTTAGCTACAATCCAATTATCTTACTTCCCATTCTTTTGGCACACCTTTTTTTAACATTTCTTCTGTTTATAACTTTCTCACGTCGCCCTGGTAGTACAACGAATAAGGCACTGGACTGCGGTGCCTTAGAGCATGGGTTCGATTCAAGGTAAGTCTTGTTTGTAATTGTTGAAATTTATTGAAATTGATTTATGAAGGCAGCCTGCGTAGGCAAACAACTGTTCTTTTTATTTATTTTTGAGTACATATCTTTTTCTTATATATTCGGAGCAATTATAAGCCTTAATGTCTTCAAACATGAGTACATTTTACTTATTTTTGAGTACCTATTTTTAACAGTGCACAATTCAAAGCTCAGAAATAAAACGTCTCTACAAACTATGCAGAGTTTTAATAATTGATTTATTCAGTGCTTTCCAATACCCTAAACTCCATCCTCCGAAGCTCTTGACTTATATAAGAACAAGAACCAACACAACTCAACCTGACAAAGGACACTTTTGGGTCCTGCCACCCTATGTTGTTTATGCTTTTGAGTTCAGATTGTCTTCCCCCAAAGTCTTTTCTTCCAACTTTTTATTGTTATTATTGTTATTCTTTTAGCGCACCCCTATTTCCCGATGCATCAGACCGAGCTTTGAAAGAAGCTGTCCGCATTCACCATCAGTGTTTGCCTAGCATTGAACTACTGTCTGGGAGGTGACAGAGGCTGGTTGTGCTGTGATCTTGGAAGCAAACATTCCCACACCGAGGATATCACCAGTCATAAGAATCCACACCTAGGCCTAATCAAACACGGGGCTGCGACAAGAGGGAGGGGGGTACTTTAAAGCCTTGGCCTAGACATGCCTGGGCCCCGGTAGAAATTAATTTGGCGTAGAAGCGCTATTTGGCGAGATTATCGTGGAAGATGGGGCTTTGTTTGGATAGGCTTGCGGAGCGTAATTAGTTTTCTTGTCTAAGAGTATGGTTGGTGTTATTATAAATAGGCTCTTGAGTCTTGTCTGATGCATAATATTCAGTGGTTGACAGAAAGCTGAAGCAGTGAGAACATTTTATGTGGGCCCTCGGTTAAATGAAATTATTATCAAGTTACTGTAGAGTTTGAGTAACTTTTATTTATGAGAAAATGGATAAGTAATGAAAGGTTGCTTCATGAACTACTTATACTAATTATTCCAGACAAGTCTTAAATAAATGGATCTCGAATTCTGACTTTTGCACATTTTCTGTTGAATTAATTTTATCCCTTTCATTATTTGATAATAATACGTTAGATACTAGAGATTTTGGTAAATTTTAAAGAGATAACATATAACTAAAGAACCATTAAAAGGATAAATGAAAAGCAAATTGAGAAAAGAAGTGTACAGTTAAAATTAACAAAATAAGGTAATATTTAATGCCTATTTATGTCTTTCCTTTTTGTAAATTAGCTGAATTTAATACAAAAACTGTACAAACACTGAAAAAATTTTAAATTAAAGATGAACAAAATTAAAATAGTAATGTTTAAAATAAATATAAAGCCCAAGAAATGAATTATTTTTACTGAAATGCATTTTTTTTTGCATATTGCATTCTATACTGCATTAAAATAATTTTGAAGAAAAAAAAATCAAATCATTTTTATTAAAAATCGTTAAATTTGTTAAGATTGAGCGAAAGTTTTGATGATATACTACGACTTTCTGTACATATTAGTTCTAAACGATACTAGTTGCAGAGAGCAAACCTTACAAAACTCAATTTTTAAAATCGAATATTTTTTTACCAAGAGACACAGTGTTTTAGTTAATACCGTAAATGCTTATAAATTTTAGTGAGTTACTGCTAAAATCGAAAAAAAGTTTATTTTATTTAATTATTTTCACTTTGCTAAATATGTCTTTCGGAAGATTGACAACACGTCTGTTATATGTGGAAAAGAAAACAATTTTTATTCGTAATCTGTATGATTAAATCAATGCCTATACTATCCCTATAAACTGTAAAAACACTAAACTAATTTTTTTAAATATTTTAAGTCATAATACAACACTGTGCTGCAAGTACAGACAATAATTTATAAATTATTAAACGTCTTCCAGGATTCGGTTTCATTTAAACTAATCTACATCGAAATAATTTTAATATATGTTTATATATTATAGTCTCTGAAGTATTTGGCAGTACCGTTGGCGAGATTCTGATCTTTCCTATAAGAAATTTCATGACGATGCTCTCAATTCTGCCAGACGAGACGGAGCGATCCTATGGGCAAATATACATTAATCTTCCGTAACGGTTTTAATTGTGATAAAGAATTTTTATCGAATCCATAAGGAAGGACATAATAGCTCGGTAAAAATATTTTTTACGCTAAAATCTTTTGTGATCCACCATCGGACGCTCCGTATTGGGGCATTCTTTTCAACTCCTGGTGAACCCCCCCATCCAAGCCCCTGCGATTTGTTTCAATATTGATCTTTTGGGTCTTTCCTACCCCCTCATTCTTCCTGTGGATGTGAAAGAAAATATGGAAATCTACGTTCACCGTTCGTCAACACCATCGCAGCTGTTGCTTTCCGAATTACAAACGAGTTCGTAATTCTGTCGGGTTGATTTCTGGCCAAGTTGAAAAGTCAAGCGACAGGCACGGGCGTTTGTTGTGGTGGCAAATATACCCCATCGGCTGGTTAAACAGATTAAGTGTAGAGGGGGGAACTGGGTGGCCCGGTTTCCAATAATAAAATAACTGTTGGCCAGGGGCTCTATGAATTTCGTTTGCAGAAGATGTTTGGAAGACTTGACTGTCGCGTTGAAGGCTGTGCATATAGATCGCTCGCTGCAGTTTGCGGATTGGGAGTGTTGATTTTTTTGTAGGCTGATTGGTATGAGGTCCTGTATGTTCAAAGGGCCTGCATACTTCAGCTATACATGAAACATTTAGTGGGTGGACTGCTTACTTTGTATGTATTAGGTCATATACTAAGCATATATAGGGTGTGTACTAAGCGTATATAGATAGTAGTTGTTAAATTATGTTGATTTTCTCAAAAGTTAAAGGATGTACAAAATGTATTAGCCATACTTTGCTGAATGTGTGTGGATTTTCTACTTGAATTGATTTTTTTACTTATCAGTGTGCACTTCAAAAGTCTTTACATACTCGTTACATATAGTGTGTTTAATGGAGTTTTTTTTTAAGCTGTACAAAGTAACTTAAGCATATAGCTTCCAGTTGTAAAGTTTCAATGATGTATTTTACAAGGTTGCTCTTTAAATATTGTTTAAATGTTGATTAATGCGGTAGTTGGGGTATATGAGCGTCAATAAGTTTTCCAAGAGTACATAGTCTAGATTAGCTGACTTCTGCTTAATTTTCCAACTTAAAGTTACTTATATAGATTTTTTTATTAAAAATCATTTAAATGTTGAGGACTATTATTAACGGTTAAATATTATAATGTCCCTCCTTACATTAAGTTCAAAGATCTGAGTAGACATTGAATGCCATATACTTGTGTGTATCAGCTATAGCTTCCAGAGATGCTCCCTTCTTATAAACTTTAAATAAAAATAATTATTAAACAACCCAATTAAAATCATTTTAGACTAACTAAATTCATTTTACTTTTAGATAAAAAATAACAATATCTTCTCAAGCCCCAAATATTGTTTTAAAATTTATTATTTGCCCGTTTTTGATTATTTAATTTTCTCCATTTTAGTTATGCCTGCTAACAACTAGATATGTTTGTTTGTTTGTTTATTTATGTATAACTTGAAATCACTTATAAAAGTTCATAATTATTTCTGGTTTCGATTGGTTCATTTCAAAATATGAAACAAAAAAAAAACTCACTAAAGTGTGTTGATTGTGTTATTTGATACCAATCATCCCTTTCTATTCAGAAGCAAGTGGACATGACTCAAAAACCAATCATTTCATATAGCTACCAAGACACAATTGATCACCCAATCCTATCAAACCCTACACCCCAACCCTCGTCACAAGAGTCACACCCCGTAACGAATATGAAATCCCCTTCTTTCATACAAGCAATCGATTTCCAAATGAAGCCCGTCGCGTCTTTACAATAATAACGTGCCTTTCAGGTAAGAAGCAACGCAGCAGCAACACGCAACGGGATTTTTGCACCAGCAACGGGCACCAATCTGGGTAGGAAGCGAGACCTAGCAATCGCTGAGAGGTAGCTGTCATCTGTCAGACAGCGAGGGCCAATAATGAAACTTGGCTGGGTGTCTAGTCTCATTTCAAGAGACCGTTTTCTATTTACCTGCCTCGTGACGCAATCACCTGTCAATCAGGGGCCTTGCCCCGGGCAGTGAAACGGCGCTTTTCCTCCATATTAATAATCGACTCGGTTGCCTACTAGTCGATCATCGATTACTAGTCCCCCCGTGATTCGTCACATTTTGGGTTGTAATGAAAAGCGTCGACATCCATGTCGACTTGAAGCGGGATCAGTTGGCGGGGGTGGAAATTGGAGGATGCAAGGATGCGATCATCGGTTCCAATATCAAATTGCAAGGCCACCAAATGGAATTTAGGAGTTTCGATTCTACTCGTTTAGTCAGCATGGTATTCATTTCGCGAACCTTATAATTGCGTTCTATAAAATTGCTTGTTTTGTAAATAAAATCTTATTGAATTCAATCTTAGTTTCACTAATGCATTTAGCCCTTCAATGTTGCAGCAACACTTGGCATATACGGGTGAAAATATAAATGAATAATAATACTGTGTATAAAGGAGTTAAAGCAACACTGTTAAAAATAGGTATGCAAAAATAAGTAAAATGTACTCGTTTTTAAGTACATTTGATGCTTATCATATCTCCGAATACCTAAGTTTAATTTTTGAAAAAAGACATGTACTCAAAAATAAACACAATGAAGAAAAATAGCAGATGCTAGCCTACAAAGGCTGCCTTCATAAATCACTTTCAATAAATAATCAACAATTTAACCAAGACTTACCGGGAATCGAATCCTAATGAGAGAAACATACACTATTATTGCATGTTATAAGGTAAGTTGCATTTGTTGCATTTTAATTGTCATCTAAAATACAAAGTAAAGTAGTGTGGAAGCTAGGAGAATGGGGTACCAGCTCAGATTTTATTCTCGTCATCTGACATGGTTCAAAATCCTGACGCAAGTTCATGGGTATGCCCCTTGGAAGAAATACTGAACCATTACTAATAGTCTAATGTGTAGCTCTACTGCGTTGTTAAGATCAACCAACCAGTACTCTTTCTAATGTCATAAATTTTTGTGCATAGCTCTTATTTATACTAAGCCGAACAATACTTATCAAGTTTTGAATTACCAAGTACTTTTTAGGCAATATAATTTCTCAATATATTTATAATTATTGTCTTTTTAATTAATTTTACTAGTTCAAAAAGCGAGTTTCCGTTTCCATAGAAAATTACTAAACTCTTTACTTCACAGAAATGAATAATCATAGTAGAATAGGGTAAGGATATTAAAGTATTAATATTTAAAAAAAGCATTTTCGTAGAAAACGATTAGCGGTTTAATAACACTAACTTACGTCAAAATTAATGTAACGTAGTTAAAGAAACGAAGTAGTTTTTTTGAATATATAAAAAAAAATTCAACTCTAGAGCGTTGTTATTATTTTTAAGGTGAAAATACCTTATGTATTCCTATAGTATTATTTATTGTTAATATTGTAAAATTATCTTAAATCTTAATGATGCCGCTTTCATAAAAACAGTTAGTTTGCGCAAAGAAACGAGTCAAAATTAAGCTTTTGATATTAGCACATTTTATATTTAAAGGCTAAAAAGTGCTTATTTTTAAATAAAATTCATGGAAAATTTACTTTCAGTCCTTAACCAGTAACTGATACAATATTTAAGAATTTCTATTGATTGAAATCTCAAAAAATAAAATAAAACTTGATATAATTAATGTATTCTCCATGTAAAAAAATAACTAAACATTTATAAAAGAATGTTAAACATATTGCGTAGTCTCATAGATTATAACAAGCAAAAATATTTTTTTTAGAATTTAAGAGGAAATAATAACACTTAATCTTTTTTATTTTTGACTTTTTGAATCAAAATAATCAAAAGGTTAATGTATAATACTTAAATTTATTTAAGAGAACAATATTTACACAAAAAAATCCTAATTGTTTATGTTTGTTATTCAAAATTTAATTTATTTTTTATTTTTTAAAGCTTTTGTTTTTAACGTTAAGGTTTTTTTTAAAGAGTTATATTTTTTCACCAAATTTTTTTATCTCAGAAACTTTTAACTATTTAACATAAGAATTGGAGTTTAGATTTTGTGTATTGCATGTTTTTTAATAAACAGTTATTCATAACAAAAACAAAAAAATTCCTTTAAATACAATTTTTTTACTTTATTAATTTAAAAAAACTACTACTCAACGAAGCTAATTCGCATGCCAATTTACAATATATACATATTTTTCAATAAACTTTAGAAATTACATATTTTTTCCATTAACAATAAAAAAAAAAACTTAGCTTTTCGAAACAATCAATATCAAGGAAAACCAAGCACTGAGAAAAAACGATTTTAAGTTTTTCGTTCCTTGAAAAAATCCTTCTGTCATCCAGAATAAAATCTCATATAACTCAACAAAAAACATGCTTATAGAATTTTGTAAGCATATTTAAAATATTGCAAGCTATAATTTTAGCAAATAAAAAAATCCTATATTAAAAAAAAAATATTGGGGGACCGTGTTCCCTTAAAATTCAATTTTATAGTAAGATTTATAGGCACCTACACTATTTCAAGCACCATAAATAATAAAAAACATCATAAAGCCCCAAATAAAAAAAAACGCAATCTCTCTTCACCTTAATTCAAATTGATCGTGAGGCCTCCGTGGCCGAGTGGATTAGGCGTCAGCTGGGGATCCAAGGGTCCCCGGTTCAATACCTTGCGATGGACTATAGTAAAAAGTAGTGATATTGCGATCGGAGGGTTGCCAACTTCGCTACCAAAATACTAGAATGTCGTCCAAAACATCCACAAAAAATAAAGGCGTGTATACGGGACTGGTGCACGATAAATCTGATCGGGGTCCAGAGTCCCGACGTCTATTGAAGGCGTTGGGTGCCAGTTCAGGTGTTGCCCTCGTCGTCTGACCATGGTTCAAAAATACGAGGCATCGTTCCCGGGTCTTTCCTTCGAGATATGCCCCGAACCGTCGCCAATAGCCCACTGTGCAGCTCTAGTGCGCGACGTTATTTAACCAAACCAAACCAATCAAATTTATCGTCTCACGCATCATCATGCCCATACATCAAACATGCATTTAAAACCCCCACACACAAACCCACAAACGCAACACCCAAAGTGTCCCTACAAAGACGAATTTTGCAAGCATATTTAAAATATTCCAAGCTATAATTTTAGCAAATAAAAAAATCCTAACTTAAAAAAAATATTGGGGGACCGTGTCCCTTTAAAATTCAATTTTATAATAAGATTTATAGCCACCTACACTATTTCAAGCATCATAAATAATAAAAAACATCATAAAACCCCAAGTAAAAAAGACGAAATCTGTCTTCACCTTACTTCAAATTGATCGTCTCACGCATCATTGTGCCCATTCATCAAACACGCATTTAAAACCCCACAACACAAACCCACAAACGCAACACCCAAAGTGTCCCTACAAAGACGAATTTTGCAAGCATATTTAAAAAATTCCAAGCTATAATTTTAGCAAATAAATAAATCCTAAATTTAAAAAAATGGAGGACCGTTTCCCCTTAAACTTCAATTTTATAATAAGATTTATAGGCACCTACACTATTTCAAGCACCATAAATAATAAAAAACATCATAAAACCCCAAATAAAAAAAATCTATCTTCACCTTACTTCAAATTGATCGTCTCACGCATCATCGTGCCCATTCATCAAACATGCATTTAAAACCCCCACACACAAACCCACAAACGCAACACCCAAAGTGTCCCTACAAAGACGAATTTTGCAAGCATATTTAAAATATTCCAAGCTATAATTTTAGCAAATAAAAAAATCCTAACTTAAAAAAAATATTGGGGGACCGTGTTCCTTTAAAATTCAATTTTATAATAAGATTTATAGCCACCTACACTATTTCAAGCATCATAAATAATAAAAAACATCATAAAACCCCAAGTAAAAAAGACGAAATCTGTCTTCACCTTACTTCAAATTGATCGTCTCACGCATCATTGTGCCCATTCATCAAACACGCATTTAAAACCCCACAACACAAACCCACAAACGCAACACCCAAAGTGTCCCTACAAAGACGAATTTTGCAAGCATATTTAAAAAATTCCAAGCTATAATTTTAGCAAATAAATAAATCCTAAATTTAAAAAAATGGAGGACCGTTTCCCCTTAAAATTCAATTTTATAATAAGATTTATAGGCACCTACACTATTTCAAGCACCATAAATAATAAAAGACATCATAAAACCCCAAATAAAAAATATCTATCTTCACCTTACTTCAAATTGATCGTCTCACGCATCATCGTGCCCATTCATCAAACACGCATTTAAAACCCCACAACACAAACCCACAAACCAACACCCAAAGTGTCCCTACAAAGACGAATTTTGCAAGCATATTTAAAATATTCCAAGCTATAATTTTAGCAAATAAAAAAAAATCTAAATTAAAAAAAAATTGGGGGACCGTTTCCCCTTAAAATTCAATTTTATAATAAGATTTATATTCACCTACACTATTTAAAGCACCATAAATAATAAAAAACATCATAAAACCCCAAATAAAAAAACGAAATATCTCTTTACCTTACTTCAATTTGATCGTCTCACGCATCATTTGCCCATTCATCAAACATGCATTTAAAACCCCACAACGCAAACCCACAAACGCAACACCCAAAGTGTCCCTACAAAGACGAATTTTGCAAGCATATTTAAAATATTCCAAGCTATAATTTTAGCAAATAAAAAAATCCTAAATTAAAAAAAAATTGGGGGACCGTTTATCCTTAAAATTCAATTTTATAATAAGATTTATAAGCACCTACACTTTTTCAAGCACCATAAATAATAAAAAACATCATAAAACCCCAAATAAAAAAAATCTATCTTCACCTTACTTCAAATTGATCGTCTCACGCATCATCGGGCCCATACATCAAACACGCATTTAAAACCCCACAACACAAACCCACAAACGCAACACCCAAAGTGTCCCAACAAAGACGAAGATCCCCCTGTACAAGGTGTAATCCGCTTTCCCTATCACTCGATTAGACATTAGAAATCACTTTTCCTGCTCTTCTTCGTACACCGCCTTTAAGACGATTGAAAACCGAAGCGCGAAACGAAAGCGAGAACCTAAAGAGGGGGGAACCGTGAAAACCAATTTTCTCACGGTTCAAATGCCCCTATTAGTCTCACGCTTTAATCTGGCTTTTGTGGCAAGGGGCACGATCCGGCTTTGGAAATGGGACCCCACGGGCTGGGGACCAGACAGCGTTGGCCCTTTGGCTGCTGCCTGATCCGATGGAGTGGGGGGGATATACGGTTGTAAACATAAGCTTCGTCCACGCGTGGTCGTTAGCTAAATATTTTCACTTTGCATTGATACCGGGTTTGAGTTTATGATAAATGAATGTTCTGTGCAGATTCTATATTTGCTACTGTTTGCAAAGAGATAATATATTTTTTTTAAGTTACAGACTTTAATTTAAAATGTTTTGTATCTTTTGTAGTTTTTTGTTACCGTCTTCCTATTAACTTGACTCTTGATATACTTAAGAAAGTCTTGATGACTACATTACAATTCATAACTTATATCTAAAGAATAATCAATCATATCAGAAGAGATGCACCGCTAAAAATTCAAATATAATACCAATAATACTATAACTGAAAATTATTATAAATTAAAAAACTATTTATATATTTTTATTTAAAAATTATTTCTAAATTAAAATATATAATATTATAATTTAAGCTATTTTTTTTTTTTTTAAATACTTTTAAATGATTTTTTTTATTAAACAATATTTTAAAATTAAATTTTTTAATTAAAAGCTATTTTTGATAATTTTTTTTAATTAAAACTATTTTTAGATGAATTTTTTAAAGTTTTTAATAAAAAACTACTTTTTAGTTTTTAATTAAAGACTATTTTTAGATTAATTTTTTAAAGTTTTAAATAAAAAACTATTTTTTAGTTTTTAATTAAAGACTATTTTTAGATGAATTTTTTTTAAGGTTTAAATTAAAAACTATTTTTTGATTAATTTTTTTAAGTTTTAAATAAAAAACTATTTTTTAGTTTTAAATTAAAAACTATTTAAAAATAAAAAATATTTCTAAATAAAAAAATATTTTTAAATTAAAATTTATTTTTAAATCAAAATTTGTTTTTAAATTAAAATTTATTTTTAAAATAAAATTTATTTTTTAAATAAAATTTATTTTTAAATTAAAATTTATTTTTAAATTAAAATGTATGTTTAAATTAAAATGTATGTTTAAATTAAAATTTATTTTAAATTAAAATTTATTTTAAATTAAAATTTATTTTAAATTAAAATTTATTTTTAAATTAAACTTTATTTTTAAATTAAAATTTATTTTTAAATTAAAATTTATTTTTAAATTAAAATGTATGTTTAAATTAAAATGTATGTTTAAATTAAAATTTATTTTAAATTAAAATTTATTTTTAAATTAAACTTTATTTTTAAATTAAAATTTATTTTTAAATTAAAATTTATTTTTAAATTAAAATTTATTTTTAAATTAAAATTTATTTTTAAATTAGAAACTTTTTTAATGAAAAACTACACACTCTCTTATAAATTAAAAACTCTTTTTGAATAAAAAGCCATTAAAAACCATTTATAATTTAAAAATATATCAGCTATTATTTAAAACTATTTATAAATTAAAATAAACTAATGTAAACATATATTTATATTCTTACTTGATTCCTTTATTATGATATAGTAGACACATTTTCTATGCGAACATATTGAATATTTTATTTTTTAAAGTATAGCATTATGTGATAAATATGTGATGCATAATTTAAAAAATAAATATAATAAAAATATATCTTAAAATATAATAATAAAATTAATTAAAAAAAATTAAAATTAAAGAAATAATTATTTATACGCCAAAGTTTTAATTCCTAAATACATTCTGTTTTTTGAGCAATGCATTTTAAAGCAACTGAATATATATATTTGAAACAAAAATGGCAGCTGAGATGCTTTTTAGACACAAAAACCACACTGATTACTCAGCTTTTTATACAAGATTCATCATTCAGCCTCATGCTTCATCATTCTCCATGAATGGTGAAGCATATAACAGACAATATTAACATTCTCTCAATATTGAAACAGAACAACCAATTCATATTTTCCTGTTACTGCTCATTTGAACATTGTAATCTTCAATGGTAGTAAGTCCGATTCTGCATTTTAGTTTTAGAAATTTATTTGTACTATCAGGACGTTCAAAACACTGTCTTAGACTTGATTCGATGGACTTAGTCAAAGTGGAGTACCGGAACATAATAGAAAGGATTTAGGCACCGAAACTAACATTTGGTACGCTATAAACAAATATTTGTTATAACCAAATATCCCGATGTTTATTCATATAATGTTGTCGAGTAGTCATAAGCGCTATTTACATTAACTATAAACCCAGCGCAGTTTCAACTAACTATTTCTAGCAGTTACGCGAAAATTTTCAATCAATGAATTTTTGTGCGTTATCATTATATGTTTGTGTAGCGCATGAACTAACTATGTGCTGAATGCTGTGTTGAAGTGAAGCTGGATTTCAGTCATTCACAGGTAAAATCAGTTCGTATTTTCTTTATTGAATGTGATAATACTTCCGTTTATTGATTCTTATTATTTAAATTACTATTATAATA
Source organism: Troglohyphantes excavatus (assembly GCA_963932185.1). Taxonomy (NCBI): domain Eukaryota; kingdom Metazoa; phylum Arthropoda; class Arachnida; order Araneae; family Linyphiidae; genus Troglohyphantes; species Troglohyphantes excavatus. The sequence goes on along the minus strand of OZ010672.1, from coordinate 51,419,860 downwards.
ATCTAATTATTATTTTGTATTTGAAAATTTAATAGAAATTACATGTATACTTATTGGCAAATATAATTTTATTTTTGTTTGCGTTAAAGATAAGTAATGTTACAGTGAAAAATAGTCTATAGATTTTGATAATATTTCCATAATTCATCGAAAAAAACGACTTATATGCGGTGTTTTATCGTTGTCCAGACGATCCAATTCAAATTCATCATTATTTGAAAGTCGTCGAAAATTCTAACATTAATAAATAATAGACATTCGATATTTTTAATGTTACTTATAATCTAACTTCAGTACTTTATTTAAACTTCAGTAATTTATAGTTAATACTTGCTATAGCAGGACCATATCAGTAAGCTCCTATATATAGACAAAAAAATAGTCAATTTTATTTTAAAATAATATAATAAACTCTTTTATCTCTGTCCGATATAATTATTAAAAAATTATTATATTGTAAAGATATTTTAATTAAAAGATATAATAATAAATAATATATTAATTTCTCCGTATTTTAATGATAGCAAAGTTTTTATTATTTAATTTTAAATATGCTAATTATTATATTAATTGTCAATTAAAATTTTTATGTTTTAATAAGATAAATATAGAGAAACATTTTAGAAAAATATCTGACAATAATGTTTATTGCAATTGAATATTGTAGTTTCATATTAAATAAAATATTTAAGTACTGTTATTTTAGTATAGGGGACGCACCATAATTTATGATTGAGATATAACTTTATTTAAATATTCTTTTGTTTGTAATTTTTACATAATTATAATATTTACTGTTAATTTTTCTATATAAAACTCAAAAACCGTTTTTAAGTTTAATTTTTAGTGGTGTAAATATTAAAAATAATAAAAACGAAATAAAAATAATTAAAAAGTTAAAATAACAAAAATAATTAAAAATTTAAAATAATAAAAATAACTAAAAAATTTTAATAATAGATATAATGAAAAAGTTAAAATAATAAAAATAACTAAAAAGTTGTAATAATAAATATAATTAAAAATTTATAATAGTAATATTATTAAAAAGTTAAAATAATAAAAAAAAAATTAAAAAGTTAAAATAATAAAAATAAAATTTAAAAAGTTAAAATAATAAAAATAAAATTTAAAAGTTAAAATAATAAAAAAATAGTTGAAAAATTTAAATAATAAAAATAATTAAAAAGTAGTAATAATAAAAATAATTACAAATTTATAATAATAACATAAATTAAAAAGTTAAAATAATAATAAAAATAATTACAAATTTATAACAATAACATAAATTAAAAAGTTAAAATAATAATAAAAAAATTATAAAGTTAAAATAATTAAAAAAAAATAATTAAAAAGTTTTATTAATAATAAAAAAAAAATTAAAATAATAAAAAAAAAATTAAATTAAAGTTAGTATTGAAATTTAATCTCAATATTCGAATTTTTTTAAAACAAACATACAAAACTTTGTTTTAGAAAAACCAAATCTATTATCTTTCTAAATAAACGACGGTGGAATGATTCTTTCTATATAACCTCTCACAAACACACACACAAAAAAAAAAGATCAATAAATACATTACGATCAGTGGGAATATCTTGTATCCAGTCCACCCCGTATTGCTGCACCCCAACGTGTTCAGTTGTACTCCAACTAAGCCCACAGTTAATCCCCTGTCCCTCCCCCCTACACCCGACACACGCGGCTTAGAGTTGTAATGGAAGAGGCATCAAGAAACGATCGAAATATACAAAACAGGAAGCCATTGGGAATCATAAATTCAACAACTTTCGCTTTTGTGCACGACGAGTATTTTGTACTTTCTTCCGGATTTCCCTGGGCTGAGACCTATGCGCGGGATAAACATCAGATTGTGTGGAGAGAATGGGGAATGTTTAGATTACCTGTAATCTCGGTATGCGAATTGCAGGTCCCACGGCTAATTTTAGCTGCGCGGAAACAGAATCTGCAAGGCCGCATTTGGGGAAGGAATAGCGGAAGACGTTTAAACTGTTTGCTTTAAGAATCAAAGGACGTTTTATGTAATTGAAGAAAAATGGCATTGAAATGGGAGAGCTCAGAGAAGTATTGCACCCGCGGTTTGGGAATCCTCCATTGTTTCATGCAATGATCGATGGGATATCACATTTGAAAACTTTGGACTTTTATTTTTTATTGTCAAAGTTTTTATAACTAAAAAATACTGTTTTTAACTCCCAGAGTTGTACTTTATTAAAAACCTGAATATTTTCTTATTTACAAGTTATTTTATTGTTAAATGGCATTGAAATGGGAGAGCGCCAAGAAGTATTGCACCCGCGGTTTGGGAACCCTTCTAATATGTTTCATACAATGATTGATGGGGCATCAAATTTGAAAACTTTGAACTTTCTTTATTCTCCAAGTTTTTAAAACTAAAGAATTCTGTTTTTAACTCCCAGAGTTGTACTTTATTAAAACATGAATATTTTCTTATTTACAAGTTTTTTTTTATTGTTAATGGTAATGAAATGGGAGAGCTCCAAGAAGTATTGCACCCGCGGTTTGGGAATCCTCTATTGTTTCATGCAATGATCGATGGGATATCACATTTGAAAACTTTGGACTTTTATTTTTTATTGTCAAAGTTTTTATAACTAAAAAATACCATTTTACAATAAAATCACTTGTAAATAAGAAAATATTCGGGTTTTAATAAAGTACAACTCTGGGAGTTAATGTACTTTATTAAAACCTGAATATTTTCTTATTTACAAGTGATTTTATTGTAAAATGGTATTGAAATGGGAGAGCTCCAAGAAGTATTGCACCCGCGGTTTGGGAATCCTTCTAATACGTTTCATGCAATGATTGAAGGGACATCAAATTTGAAAACTTTGGACTTTTATGCTTTATTGTCAAAGTTTTTAAAACAAAAATATATATTTTTTTAGCTCCCAGAATTGTACTTTATTAAAATATGAATACTGTTTTCTTTACAAGTAATTTTATTGTTAAAGTTAATTGTAAAAAAAATCATATATAAAACGCTTATTTAAATAATTATGCTCCTTTTTATACGAAAAAATTCATCATTAAAAATGCTTCTACTTTTAAGATCATTGGCAGCAATTGTATGTCAACAGAAAGGAGGCAAATATCCAATTTCTTAAAAAAAATGAAAATTTATTTAAATTTTGGGTAATACTTCCCCCTTTACTCCATCCCTAATCGCCGCCACTGTATAATATTACAATCTTCTAGCTAGTAACAGTTGCTTGTTATACAACAGTTTTGACTATTCATTATTTTATTAAATGAACAATTATTAAATATTTCGTATAGTTATTTGATTGTAAATATATAAAATAGGTCATACTAGAAATTCATCCATTTTCTATAAAATTACCTATAAAAGGTTAAAACAGAATATAAAATCTACGTGCAGATTTAATTTTTGAGAATTATTTATGAGAAGAGAACAGCCTTTTGCAAAATCTAAAAAAAATCAAGCAAAATTTATAACATTGTCATATACACATCAAGAACTATAAAATATTGCCACGTGTATATAAGAAACAGTCAAAAATATCGAACTTAAAAAGCCTCCTTTGCTAGGGTGGAAAAAGCAGAAAAATAGTGCTTCTTTGATTGCGTTTCTGCGAGCCAATTTCAACATCCTCCGGCGCCCTGGGGCAGAAATACTATCAAATATCCCAATATTATTTTTACCACTCTCTTTGGCCCCTCCACTTGCTGTGTTTGATTGTAGTAGAAGCGTCTAGTAACTCTCCATCTTTCGTATTGACTCAACGGACGGTCTGCCTTTAATACAGGAAACGCACTTCCTGGAGAAGAAGGTCGACAAAGCTTTACAGCAGTTTTCAGCGGCAGGTATATTGCCTTCATTTCCACTGCCTGTCGCCCGAAGGAAAAAATATCCCAGGCCAAATATGGATAAACGTGGTCGGGGCATGTGGCCCCCCTGGGCATTCCAAATCTGTTACCATGCCCTCAATCGAAAGCAGCCACCAGGAAAGAAGGGGGCGTCTCGTGAGGATTTGCCCCAAGGATTGAGCCCCAACATTACGATAAGTCAATACCCACTAATGGACTCCTACCACGGTCCTTTCTCCTCTTAAATAAAGTTTCTGTCAACATTTAGAAAAGATCCTCCGGATTCGTTTCTGCTTTCTTGTTTAAAGGGAAGACAAGGACTCTTTCGAAGGCAATGCTGTTTGTGTTCCGTTCGGATCGCTGTTTATCTTATCCCCGAGTAAAAGCTGTTTAAGCTTTATTCAGTTTCGACGGCAAATAGTCGGATTCCCTTAATTGAAAACCGCATCTTTCCACCAAGGGCAGAATTAGCAACTTGTTGTAGCTGGGGTTGCTTACGCACTTTGTGACATCCCTTTAATATGCCGAAGAGCTAGATCAAATACGAGAGCGGTTAAAACAAACGGACCTCATTGGATCGGGTGGTGTATCCTTTTCTGAGGGTCTGTGTGTTCTTTCATTTGGTTTCCAATCGCTTAAAGTTCAATCGGGGTTCATTTAAGGCTTTTATTTTTTGGGACTTTTGTATCTCTGGCAGCGAGGGGATCTACATAAAGAAGGTAAATATTTCTCGGAAGTCAATTTTCGGTGTAGGTGGCTGTTTACTGTTATCCAACCTGTGGTATCGTTAAGGGAGACCAAGTGAGATGTCGGACTAGTTTTCGAATTGGTTAAAATAAATCTTGTTAGTCTTTGACTTAGAGGATGCTACTTCACATTGAATAAATATCCAACTAAACAAATAGAATAGACTGTTTCATTTTATAGTGTTCAGAGCATGATGTTTCATGTTATTTAGTTAGTCCTTGCTTTGTTATCAAATATTATCTATCTTTATTTACACATATATAGCACAGAATAAAACTGAGTAATAAGTTAGTCTGATAAGCTAATATATTTATTAAATAGGAATTACGCTTAGAATATTTAAAGTACTTATTTGAATTTTTAGTCAAAGAAATTCTAACTAGAAATAAAGTTCTACTTTTGATAATTATTTTAGCTATTTCATAGCGAAAAAAATGTATCAAATATTAATTTGTTAAATTTTTATAAAACAAAACCCACATTGTAAATTAGTAATTTTATTTCTAGTACTATAATAAAAGGAAATAGATATAACCTATATAGATTTGTCAATTTGTATATTAAAAAATACCTTAGTTTAGTATTTTTAAATTGTTCGAATTTTTTTTACTTATAGATATTTAAATAATTTATTAGTATGATTTTATTACAGTAAACTATTGATAAAGGAACTGCTGTTACATATTTCTCTAAACTTCTTTTTAATTTTTTATTAATTACATAAGCAATTTTTATATTTTATCTGATATATTTTCGTACACGTTTTCAATATTCACACATACTAACAAAGTATATAAGCTTTTATCAATTACATTTTATTTCAAGTAATTTTTTTCTTTCAAGTTACATGCTTTACGTATTTTATTTTTAACCAAATCACTAAAGAAGCTAATCATGGAAAAATGTAACAATCTGCAGAATAATTTCTAGACTAGTTGCCCAGAATCCGTTATTCAACAACAGAAACGGAACTGGCAACCCTCATAACGTCTGAAAAAAGCTCCAGTTTGTTAAAATATGTATTAATACCGTTTTGACTAAAAAAAGACATGCATTTTTTATCGATCTGGTAGGGTATAGACGCACAGGTTAAACCTAATTGAAAGGTAAAAGAAGATATTTCCTGCAGGTGCCTCATGTTCAAACACAGATTGCATCCGTACAGGGAACCGTTGCGAGATTCAAGTAGTGCATAGGATGGCTTACACGTTATGTTTGCTACAAAGTATATGTAAGCTTTTATCAATATTATTTTATTTCAAGTAATTTTCCTCTTTCATGTTACGTTTTTTACGTATTTTATTTTTATCCAAATAACTAAAGAAGCTAGTCATGGAAAAATGTAACAATCTGCAGAATAATTTCTAGACTCGCTGCCCAGAATCCGTTATTCAACAACAGAAACGGAAATGGCAACCACCATTACATCTGAAAAGAGCTCCAGTTTGTTAAAATACGTATCAATACCGTTTTGAACGAGAAAAGGACATGCATTTTTTTTATCGATCTGGTAGAGTATAGAAGCACAGGTTAAAACTAATTGGAAGGTAAAAGAAGATATTTCCTGCAGGTGCCTCATGTTCAAACACAGGTAGCATTCGCACAGGGAACCGTTGCGAGACTCAAGTAGATAAGAGGATGGCTTAAACGTGATGTTTTTGACAAAGTATGTAAGCTGTTATCCATAACATTTTATTTTAAGTAATTTTCTTCTTTCATGTTACGTTTTTTACATATTTTATTTTTGTCCAAATCACTAAAGAAGCTAGTCATGAAAAAAATTTAACAATCTGCAGAATAATAGAATAATTTCTAGACTCGCTACCCAGAATCCGTTATTCAACAGCAGAAACGGAACTGGCAACCACCATTACAACTGAAAAGAGCTTCAGTTTATTAAAATGCGTATCAATACCGTTTTGACTAGAAAAGGACATATATATTTTTTTATCGATCTAGTAAAGTATAGAAGCGCAGGTTAAAACTAATTGGAAGCTAAAAGAAGATATTTCCTGCAGGTGCCTCATGTTCAAACACAGGGAACCGTTGCGAGATTCAAGTAGTGCAGAGGATGGCTTACACGTTATGTTTGCTACAAAGTATATGTAAGCTTTTATCAATAACATTTTATTTCAAGTAATTTTCTTCTTTCATGTTACATTTTTTATTTTTATCCAAATCACCAAAGAAGCTAGTTTATGAAAAATGTAACAATCTGCAGAATAATTTCTAGACCTGCTGCCCAGAATCCGTTATACAACAGCAGAAACGGAACTGGCAACCACCATTACAAATGAAAAAAGTCCCAGTTTGTTGAAATGCGTATCAATACCGTTTTGAACGAGAAAAGGACATGCAATTTTTTTATCGATCTGGTAGAATATAGAAGCACAGGTTAAAACTAATTGGAAGCTAAAAGAAGATATTTCCTGCAGGTGCCTCATGTTCAAATACAGGTAGCATCCGCACAGGGAACCGTTGCGAGACTCAAGTAGTGCAGAGGATGGCTTACACGATGTTTGCTACAATAGCAAGCAGCAACTCGTGACTAACAGGTGACAGCTGAATCTATTCACTTTACAAGCCAGTTGGACTAGATTCAAATGCGCACTGTTAAATAAGCTTTTGTCCCGCTACCATCTTGGAACTCATTTCCATACAAGAGCATAGAGTGCGTGCTGTGGTTTTTAAACGGATTTTTGTGTCTGTTTCATAGGGATTGGTCGTAAATTGGACGGGTTGATGTCCTGACAAAAATTATCATTTGTCAGTTAGTGGAAATTAATCATGGGAAAAATCGCTTATGTATAATGTTTTTGGAATTGTTTATGTTTGAAATTTAGGAATTGAATGGAAAATGTTAGCGACGATATTAGACTCTAGATGTATCTGTAAAAATATTTCCTTCTATAATTGTATAATATTGAGAAAAATTATCAAAAAAGTAATACTAAGTTTTGAAATGAAACTATTTAAATTTTTTATGCGTAAAAACCTTTTATGATTCAAAGTCTTAAACCAATTATTTATCTAACAAGTTCATCGAAAAGCTGATTAAATGTATTTATCTTCAAATAAATTTTGCAAAATGAAAATGATAGTTAATCAGATATTAAGGGGACACGGTACCATCTTAACTTTTTTTTTATTTTTGATATTTTGAATCAAAATTTTAAGCAATATTATTTAAATTTATATAAGAGAACACTCTTTCACACAAAAATTCCTTAATCGTTTCTATTGTTTTCAAAATTAAAAAATTTTAAAGCTTTTTTTTGTACACTAATGTTTATTTTTAAATATATATATTTTTCATAAAAATGTTTTCTTATATCCTTTGAATTATATTACATAAGTATTGCCATTAAAATTTTGAATACTACGTGTATTTGATTTTTATATACATAGTTATTGATAATAAAACAAAATTTTCTCTTAAAAAACCTTTTTAACTTTAAACTTACTTACTTTTAAACTTTTTTACTTTAGTAATTAAAAAAAACTACAGCTCATTGAGTTAATTCGCACCTGCCAACTTATAATATATACATATTTTACAATATCTTTTAAAAATTATGCATTTTCCCATTAATAATAACAAAAAAAAGCATTAACCTTTCAAAAAGCTTTAAATGACGGAAAAACAAACACTGAGAAAAACGATTTAAAATTTTCGTTCCTATAAAAATATACCTGTTATCCAGTATAAAATCTAAAATAACTCATTAATAAATATAGATACAGTTCTAGAATTTTGCAAGCATATTTAGAAGATTTCGAACTACAATTTTAGCAAATAAAAAAATAAATCGAGATTTTTACAATTTTTTGAGTATTGGGTCCCCTTAAAGAATTCAAATATGTAGAGTAATTTAGAATTTAATCAAATGTAATATATTATGGTACTACAATCGATATGCAAAGTTATTTCAATCTACTCAGTCGTGGCAAAATAAACTGCTATTTTTAAAAATCATATTTATTTCAACAAGCAATTTTTTCAGAAGAAAATCTATAAGTGAGACTGATTTAATATTATTGCAAATTATTGTAGTAAAGTCAACATTTTTATTACAACTGATAATAATAATTTAAATATAAAAAAATATTAAACATTGAAGAAAGTAGTAGGCCAAACTTAGATCATGTCTATTGGTATTAACCTCCTTTATCAAACTATAAATATAAAAATCTACTTTTAAGATGCACATGAAAACATAAAATCTGACACTCTAAAATATCAGCAAAACATCTAATTTTCATGAATTGCCATATTTATTTATATTAGAAAATAACTCTATTCCGATAAAAAATATCAAACTTAATATTAAAAAACTCAAATTTTCCTCATTGTAATAAAACATTAACTCGTTTACACCCAACAAAATTACAATAAATTCCCGAAATCACTTACTTAAGTATTCACTTCATAACACAGCGGAACCGAATCAATGGCATTACTTAACAAAAGCCTCTTCACCCACATAACTGGGCGCCAAATTAAAAAGAGGAGAGTTTATCCTATCCCCCCTTTCAAATTATGCTAATACTAACTGCCCCCTCGCCCTTCCCCAATAAATTCATAACACAACCTTTTGTCTGACCTCCCCCTCACTTTCAAAGCTAGGGAAATCCGATATAAAAAAAACCTTAAAAAACGGTAATTTAAAAGTTGCCCAGAAGCGTAATCTTGTTTGTTCTCATTAGCTTACTATTTATCGGTTGAGCAGGGGACGGGTGTATCTGATTATAGGGGCGGGTGGGGGTCATTCTCTGTGGTTGTATCCGCGCCCCCGCAGTTTAGGGGGATTCGACCTCCGATACGCCCCTTAGACCCAATGGGGGGGTCACCCCATGCCCCCCCGTCTCTTTATCCTATTGCGTGTAAAGCGTTGACAAGATTAGAAGTGGTAAGGTATGGGAGTTTTTTTTAACTGGGCCTCTATAGGGAAAATTAATTGGTGGGTTGCTAGGTCTTTGTGCGCGTAGCAGCTTGAGAGCGTTTTGTCATATGAATATTTTTACATTTAACTTATTTCAATTATTTGTATTAATAAATATCTATTTGTAAACAGTATTTAATTTTTGTGGTTAATGGAAATCATAAAATGTATCGGATTTTTATGTTAATGAATATATTTTAATTCGTACCATTATGAAGAAAAAAGCTGATGAGCATAAAAGAATTTTTTTTTTACTATTCTCAAATTTAATCATTTTTTTATGTAATCATTTTATGACCAAATCATTTTATACTTAATAGCCCTGTGTACTGCGGCACCTAGTGTTTGGCGCAGCATAGCCTTAGTTGCTCTTGCGCCACTAAACCCAACCAACCAAAGAAAATTTTTAGTTGCGGTCAACATTTCTTTCAAAAGAAAAAAATAACCTATGTGTCATGAATTTAGATATTTAAAAATTAATAATTGATGTAACTAAAATTAGTTATTTATGATATATCCTCAGAAGTTTAGAAGAAAAAAATTCATGGTTCATAAATGCGTGCGAGGGAGAAATAACATATAATATAAGCAAAGTAATAAAAAAGTTTCTATATACTACAAATATTTTTATTGTAACAAAATTGGTGTATAAATCTCAACAGTTTAGCATGTTACAATAGTATTGATATATTTCTTGAAAACACAATACACCATATGATAGATATATCATTCAAAAAATAAATATTACCACTAACTTTTATTTTAAAATAGTACCGATTAAATTTACTATATTTATATAATAAGTCTTCTTTTATTGTTTCGTTAATTGCTGATTATATTTGTAGTAATATATTTTTGATGTAATATAATTTTTAAAAAGCTGTGCTTGTAAACGATTTTTTTTTTATGATTGGAATCATAGATTTATAAAACATACCTTTACATTTCGCACCAGACATTATAATGCTTGGTATATTAATCTGAGAATATATATGTATTTGCTATTCAACATCATGGGCAAAGTATAAGAACCTTACATTTGCTTTAAAATTTAAATTTAAATACTAAAGTTAATAAAAACACCTAATTAATCGTGCTATAGTTAGCTACATATTTAATATTATTATTACTGCTAATTAATAAATATAGAGTAACAATAATAATTATTACAAACAGTATTACAATAATTAGATTATTATTTTAGATAAAACAATATTAGTAATTGATATTTTTTTAATATTAGGATATCTAGCCTAATATTAATTGTGAATATTAGTTATTACAAAAAGGTTAAAATTTGATTTAAAATTACAATTATAATTTAACGAACAACTGTCATTAATCACAATAAAAATATGATTAATTATACTTTTGTAGCAAATTCAATACTAATACGTGACATATTTTGTATATTTTAATAATAACTCTAACGATATCACCAGCATTTGTTTCATTAAGTAAAAATTAAATAATACTTATGCTTTTGAAATTGCCGATACACACCACGTATAATATCGTATTGAGCAACATTAAAAATTAAATTGCGATCCGCAAACTATAATATTCATCAATGTCACGTCTCATTTCACACAGAAGACTTTCTTCCACTCCAAACTCTAGTGCCCCCTCAAAAAATATTCAAACTCAATTAAAAAGCCGACGAATATCAAACAAAGCACACCCACTTGGAAAAGGGGAGTGGACGGGATTTCCACGATTCGACCTTCTGTTGAATTTTCGCGTTAAACACGGACGATAAAATGATCACCCCCCCTGTTTTCAATCCCCCCCTTTGTATCTAGATCCACCCTGAGCCCAAACAGATGGTGACAACTGATTAGAGCAATCCCTATGACGTCAGGGGTGTGTAGGTAGACATAGACACTTGGCCACTTGGCCAAACGATCACCATCCCTTTGATGTGTCGACCTGGAGCCTTTGTTCCTCAGACAATGGGATGGACCCCTTTCGGGGGGGCAGATGGGGCGTTTGTCCTTTTGCATCATCCTGATAACAGCAATCTGCTAATTCGCCTGAATCCATGATTTATTAGGGAGGGGGGCGAGTTTGATAGGGGTGGGGAGAGCGCTAACAGGTTGGCGAGGGATCGCTCGGAAGAGACATTGACTCAAATGCAAATGCAACGTCGCACTAGAGCTGCACAGTGGGCTATTGGCGAAGGTTCGGGGCCTATCTCGAAGGTTGGTTTGGTTTGGTTAATTAACGTCGCACTAGAGCTGCACAGTGGGCTATTGGCGACGGTGCGGGGCCTATCTCAAAGGTTGGTTTTTTTTGGTTAATTAACGTCGCACTAGAGCTACACAGTGGGCTATTGGCGACGGTTCGGGGCCTATCTCAAAGGTTGGTTTGGTTTGGTTAATTAACGTGGCACTAGAGCTGAATAGTGGGCTATTGGTGACGGTTCGGGGCCTATCTCGAAGGTTGGTTTGGTTTGTTTTGGTTTGGTTAATTAACGTCGCACTAGAGCTGCACAGTGGGCTATTGGCGACGGTTCGGGACTATGTCGAATTAAAGGCCCGGGAACGATGCCTCGTATTTTTGAACCATAGTCAGATGACGAGGAAATAACTGAATTGGCACCCAACGCCTTCAATAGACGTCGGGACTTTGGACCCCGATCAGATTTATCGTACACCAGTCCCGTATAGACACCGTTAATTTTTGTGGATGTTCTGGACGACATTCTAGTATTTTGGTAGCGCTATCTCGAAGGAAAGACCCGGGAACAATGCCTCGGATTTTTGAACCATGGTTAGTTGACGAGGAAACCCCTGAACTGGCACCCAACGCCTACAATAGACGTCGGAACTTTGGACCCCGATCAAATTTAGCGTGCACCAATCCCGTATACACGCCAATAATTTTTGCGGATATTATGTACGAAAAGGGGTCAATGTACACATTGAAGATTGTTGATTTGCTTTAATCAAATATCACACTATGGATGTATCTAAAATTTACAGGTGTTAACAAGTTATAAGGAAAATGGTGGAAATTTGCCTAAAATGCAAATGGGAAACTCTTAACATTGGATACATGTATTTTGTGATGTTTGATGGAAGCAAATCAATAATGCCCAATTTGTGCATGGACTATTTTTTGTAACGAAGTTCAAAGGTTAGAAGAAAAAGGTTGAAGTATTATCAGAAATGGAAATTTCTTTACTTTGAACAGAAAAACAATCGATGTGTAAAAAAGGATATTTACATCCACTAAAAAAACGTCTGTTATTAATATCCATGTAAAATGAGCCGAAATGTTTGAGAAACTAATTTTCGTTGGAGAAACATTTGTTGTTTATAATTTTTGCAAGTGTTAATATTTCAATTTAAAATATATTTTTTTTTCACTTTTTTTCAATATAAAAGTATATATTAATTAACAGTTGGTGTTTTCCCCTTTAAAAGCTGTACAATTCGAGGTTAAGTCACTTTTCCTACAAAATTTATTTAGCAGATATATTTAACTTTAATAAAGATATTCTCTTTCTAATACAAAAGCAAACATTCATAAACTGAAATATAATTATTTAAATTAAACATTTTTCATGTATTAATGTCAATAAAAATAAGATAATTAAAAATTGGAATTAATTATAAAAATAGAAACATTTCCTCGAAATTTAATTATTTTCAATTAAAAAGAGTCGCTACAAAAATATCTCTTTAAAAAATGTAATTATTTTAATTAAAAAAATATTTTAATAAAATTTTCAAAAAAAGTTATAGATTTTTAATTTAAACTAAAGATACTTATATACAAATCAAGTATTATATAAAAAAAAACCTTGAAAATACACAACTCATATCAGTACCAACTTAATATTTAAGAAAATATCGTGGATAGGACTTTAAAAGTATATTACGATGTTAAAATACGAACTTGGCTACCAAAATTGGCGATTCCATTCTGGCAAACCTTGGTGTAAGGTTAAAGCCTATGCAGATGGAAGCGTTAACTTTAAGAGTATATATTCAATTCATCGACGACTATCTGAAACCGGAGTAAATTGATTTCACCCAAGGGGCATTGAGTTGGCATCAGGGCACGACCCTCCTTCGCTAAACAGACTCCTTAATGGCGACCTAGGCTTCAGTTATTATTTATTGAAATTTACAAAGGCTCGCAGCGTGACCTTAGCGTGACACTCGACGCAATTCAATTGACAATTGGATTCTTTTGAGTGGGGATATAATGGTTGAATAAACTGGAAGTTAAAAGTAAAATGTACTTTTGGTATATCTGCGATTTGCGCATTAAAAATTAAATTGTTATAAAGGATAGTGTATGCATTTAATATTAATTAATAATTTTATATAAAAATAGCATTATTTACTGCGTTATTTCGAAATTATTTATTTACATATAAAAAAACGAAATTCATTTAGCCTTAACTCTTTTTGTTTTATTTATTTCGTTTCGTTATGTATTGCAGATTAACTAGGCAAATTGCAAAATTATTTAAAGAAGGATATGAATAAGAAAATATAGTAGTACAAATTTCATTTAAAATAAATTTTAAGGAATTTTTATTTTTTTTAATAAATGTTTCTTAGAAAACTTGTAATAATAAAAATCAACAGTTGTTAATGATGATTATTTTGATTCAAACTTTTGTATAGATAGTCACAAGATATATCATAACTATTAACAAGATTATTTTTATTGAAAATATCCCTCTTCGTGTACGAAAAAATAAGTTCATATGACAACTGATTAATTTTATTTATACGTTTAAATTCCTTTTAATAATAATTAATTAATTTTACATGAATAAATTATGTACTTTAAGAAAATAAATTGGCGATAATTAAAATATACATTTAGTCTAAAAAATAGAAGCACTTTATAGAAAAATAGAAGCGCATTTATAATGCAATGTAATACAGTGTTGTCACAAATTGCAGTGCAATGGTCATTGTTTGGCTGTTTAACTATAAATAATAGACTATTTATTTTACTATAACTTTATTACTTTGTTTGTTTCTACTAAAGCTAAGCGACTTGTTTAAGAAAGAAAAGAAAAGTAGTGGGGCAAAAATAATGTTTATTATGCCAATACAGCTAAATGTGATACAGCCAAATAATGTTCATCGCCCAACAATTTGCTACGACCCTGTGTGTTATCTTAAATAAAAATCAATTTTTTTATTTATGATAATTTTTAATTATTTTAAAATTGGCACATAATGTGGCACTGACTATCTGAAACCAGTTTTGAAAAGTGCTAATTAGAAGGGTTTTTTTTATCAAGGACGTACTATACCTTTTTAAAATTATAAGTTAAAGGCATAAGGCACTTGAAAAAATAATACTTTTACATTTTACTAATATCACGAGTTTCTACAATTCCTTACAAAAATATAAATGTTTTCGATATTTTTCTCACAGTTCTTGTTACACGATATGAAAGTTCTTGGAGTATATTTATTTAGCTGATTTTTTAACATTATTAAAGTGACAAAAATTAAGTATTTAGTTACTTTACAATATGACAGTAACAGTTTAACTATTGCACTTTGTATGCGCTCTATTGTTGTATTGAGAAATTGGTGTAGATTTCGTAATTAAAATTTTTGAAAGAATATATTTTAATTATGTCAAATGATTTTTAACTTTTTAGTTATTTGTAATTTATTTTATTTAATTATTTTTGCTACAAAAATTACTAGATAAATACAATAAAACGATTGCAAAACATCTCTTTGTATTAGTAATCAATTTTCAAATCAAAAATATAATTTTTTTTAATTCAAAGCCTTTTATGGATTCTCTTTCTTTTGAGTAAAAATCATTAGATGAAAAAAAGGAAGAAAAGCTTTTGATGTGACTACATCATCTAAATATTTAGGTACGCCGTCTCTTAAATTGAATAAATTTGTTTGAAATAAAAACGCCGATATAAAAACAAAATTTTTAATAACAACTCCTTTTTATTTCCAATTTACCGTAAAATCATGTTAATTAAGAAAATGGAAACAGAATATTATAATTCAATGGAAATATCGTTTACGTGATGAATAAGCCTTTTCATATTATTAGCTATTTTGAATAAATTTTCTTTTAATCTAGTCTATTTATCTTCTTTTTCTACTCGTTGAATTTTTGAGAGTATTCAAGTAGAATTCTCGAATGAATACTCATAAATTAGCGCTTACCAATTACATTCATTTGCATTTCAATTTCAAATACAAAAAAGGAGTGAAAAAATGCTTTGAGAATTTATGAAAGAGCAATAAAAAGAATGTAGATGATATTGTTCACTCAATTTAATTAAGTCAATTGATACTAAATAACTTAGTTTTTCTTATCTCATTTGTTTACATTACTATTATCGTACCTAAATGAAAGGATAATGCTATTGGTAATTCTCCACCGGTCATGATTGACTTTTGCTTATTGCATTTTATTGACTGATTTCAAAGTTCAAATGAAATTTATTTAAAATTGCATAAAAATTAAATGCGTGTCAAACATCTAAAAGAAAGGATAATGCCATTGGTAATTCTCCACCGGTGTTGATTGACTTTTGCTTCTTGCATTTTATTGACTAATTTCAAAGTTCAAATAAAATTTATTTAAAATTACATAAAAATTAAATGTGTGTAAAGCATTTAAACTAAAGGATAATGCTATTGGTAATCTCCACCGGTCATGATTGACTTTTGCTTATTGCATTTTATTGAATGATTTCAATGTTCAAATAAAATTTATTTAAAATTACATAAAAATAAAATGTTTGAGCAGCATCTAAACGAAATGATAATGCCATTGGTAATTCTCCACCGGTCATGATTGACTTTTGCTTACTGCATTTTATTGACTGATTTCAAAGTTCAAATAAAATTTATTTAAAATTACATAAAAATAAAATGTGTATAAAGCATCTAAACGAAATGATAATGCCATTGGTAATTCTCCACCGGTCATGATTGACTTTTGCTTATTGCATTTTATTGACTAATTTCAAATATCAAATAAAATTTATTTACAATTACATGAAAATAAAATGTGTATAAAGCATCTAAACGAAATGATAATGCCATTGGTAATTCTCCACCGGTCATGATTGACTTTGGCTTATTGCATTTCATTGACTGATTTCAAAGTTCAAATAAAATTTATTTAAAATTACATAAAAATAAAATGTGTGTAAAGCATCTAAACTAAATGATAATGCCATTGGTAATTCTCCACCGGTCATGATTGACTTTTGCTTATTGCATTTCATTGACTGATTTCAAAGTTCAAATAAAATTTATTTAAAATTACACGAAAATAAAATGTGTGTAACAAATAAAACGATATAGAGAAAGTATTCATTTTAAAATAATATTGAAGTTAAAAATTAGGATTGCATTTATTTTTTAATGTTTTAATTACTACGATTTCGACGTTGTTGTATTATACTCTATAATAAATGCATAAATAAATATTTTGATATAAAAAAATAGCTTTAGATTATTTTTAATAAACATAATTTAATGTAATGTTGCCAATAATTTCTCATGAATAATCGCTTTTCCGATGCTGTGGACGTTGATTTTAAGATTGTCTATTCATTGTTTATGTGATATCCACAACTGCAAGAAAAAATTCCATCTCTAACTTATAGTACACTGTAAAAAAGGTGCTTAAAAATGAGTATATGAACGTATTCGTTTTTTTTATTACAAGCATAAATGAGCGATGACGTACTCAAATTTAAGTAATCGTACTTTCTCAAAAATGAACAGTGTGATTTAATATTGCTAATCTCAGCTTCTGTTCAAGCTATTCTAACAAAGCGACATAACAAACTTAAAATAGTTGTTCAGAAGATGGTTTTCCACATTATTTTATATCGATTACTTAAATGGAAAATGAGTTATTACAATTCAATTATCGTACTTCCCATTCTTTTGGCACACATTTTTAACATCACTTATGTTTATAAATTCTCTACGTCACCCTAGTAGGTTAACTGTTAAGGCTCTGGACAGCGGTGCCAGCAGATTGGGTCGGATTCCCGGTAAGTCTTGATTGTAATTGGCGATGTTTATTGAATGTGGTTTATGAAAGCAGCCTATGTAGGCTAGCATCTGCTATTTTCATTCATTTTTACCTCAATGTACTCATTTTTAAGTACATGTCTTTTTCAAAATTGAAACTTATGTATTCAGAACCATGATAAGAATCGAATGTATTCGAAAATTAGTACATTTTACTAATTTTTTAACACCTAATTTAACAGTGCATGAACATAATTGTTCAATTATTAAAAATACCGTATATTTAAAACCATTGTCAATTTGAAATAATTGGGGTATAAAGTAAAAGCTATATGTATGAAATAATTAAGATTTTCATATATATTAAGTACAATTGTAAATACATATCAATTTAATGTTCTTATAAGTGAAAAGAAAGCTTTACTATTTCGATTATAACATCGCCGCTTAGATGGTTAATAGCGATTCAGATGTTTACCGTTACTACTTTGATAATTTTATTAAAAAAGTATATCTGTATATTATTCAATTTCCGTTAAATTACAGAATTTTATCATATAAAACTAAGAATTTTTTACTAGTAGAACATTAACTATTCTTAAGCATTACAAATAAACAACTCATCTGAAAGAAAAGAAATAAGATTCAGATGAGCATCCAATCCGAATTAAAACTCTTAACTTTTCACCCAACTTGATATCATAAGTTTCGCCCAACTTAAGAGGCAATTAAAAGTCTCAGACAAGGCTCCCAAATTAAAAACCCTCAAACACTTCTATTTGCAGTTGGGCGAAGACCAAACAGAACTCGCGTGCTTTTTGGCGCAAACAAAAGAAACAACCCGATGTCCAAAAAGCCAAAGCGTCCATTTTTTTACCCGCCCAATCTCCACCGCTTAAGTTTTTACGCGACCGCTTTTAATATCTCCCCGAACATGGCTGCAAGCGCTTCTTCATTTAAATCCGCTGTAAATATTAGCCCGGGCATGTTCAACGACAGACGGTATAAATAACGGCATCTTGGTAATTTGAAATCCGCCGTACATGGATAGTTCGGCGGTATGTTGTGTCAATTATTTGGGATGCACGCGGGAGCCTGCAAAGTCAATATTTGAAAATCTTCTCTCGAATAGCACAAATACTCGAATCCCCGTATTTGCCAATCGGCTCATTTCTAAAAGATTCCGTGGTTCAAACAAATATTGATCCATGACAAATAAGGAATTAGTCAAAGGGTGGTTATATGCAAGCCTCCTCTCCAGTCATTGAGAACCCTTTATAAATCTCCCTTTTAGGGCAAGTATTAACATTCATTTGCGCTGACAAACCGCAGGAGTTCTTGAATTTTAAGGCTGTTTTTTATTATTATTGTTGTCGTCATTGAGACTGTTATTATTATTGAGTTTGGTTTGGCACGAAGAGGAACAATTTGGGATTCGCCCTTGGAATCATTGGACTGGGGAGCGAGAAAAACTAATTGCGAATTTTGCTGGAGGGCGATCATTTGATGGCTCCCTCGCTCTTATTCAATTGAGATGGGTTTTCTCGATTCGCTTTACAAAAGATAAAAGAGATAAGGCTGTTCACGGATTTTGAAGGAGATGTTATCTTTGCGTTAAATTGGAGTTTTGTTCCAGTCAAGTATACCGTGATGGAATATTTGGTAGGTGTCGAAATTCAAACCGAGGCTCGCTCTAATTTAGATTGGAAAGATTTTGGTTTTATATCAATTGAATTTTTAATAGAAATGTGTTGAAGTTTTCTGAGGGGGTGTAGTTAAATAAGCCAATTAATTAGTTGAGGAAATAATTGGAATAAAATCATTTTAAACATAGAAAAGGGTTGAAAACTAAGATTATATTTAGGATATGATGCATTCACAAATCACAAATTTTCAAAAATTATTTTGATAAACTTAAAGATAAATATAAAGATATTTGACAATCGTTTCACCATTGAATCATTGGACTAGGGGTGTAGTTAAATAATCCAATTAATTAGTTGAGGAAATAATTGGAATAAAATATTTTTAAACATAGAAAAGGGTTGCAAACTAAGATAAAATTTGGGATATGATGCATTCACAAATCAGAAATTTTGAGAAATTATTTTGAGAAATTTAAAGATAAATTCAAAGGTATTTGACAATCGTTTCGTCATTGAATCACGTGACTTTTGACGAAACAAAAATCTTTACATTTTGAATGAAAGTCATTTACTCAGAATCCCATTAGGTCCTTTTCTGGGTCATCAGCTCATGTTTGGTTCTTATAATTACATTGTCATAACTCAACCGTGCCTTCTTGACCAAATGGATAGAGCGTTGGACTCTTAAACGAAAGGTCCGCGGCTCGAATCAGTTCATCGATATTGAATTATTGTAATAGTTACAATCTTCATTTCTGACGAAATAAATTTCGTTAAAAACACGACAAAATGAATTTCCTCAGTTTGACGAAACTTTTAATCGGAGCATATAACTGCTTTGTCAAAAATAACAAAGGTTTTGTCAAATATGAAAATGCATTTTTAACAGTGTGGACATCTTTATTAATTAATGACAAACGTAACTCCATAAAACTAAACGGCATGCACGACTTTAAACGGCCTCCGTGGCCGAGCGGTTAAAGGCGTCAGCTGCGAAGATTCGTGGTTCGATGCCAGGCGATGGACTTGACAAAGGAAAGTATAAAGTAGTGATCTTGTGATAGGAGGATTGCCAGATTCGCTACAAAATACTAAAAAAATCGTCCAGAACATCCGCAAAAATTAACGGCGTGTATACGGGACTGGTGCACGATAAAGCTGATCGGGGTCTAAAGTCCCGACGTCTATTGAAGGCTTTGGGTGCCAGTTCAGGTGTTTCCTCGTCATCTGACCATGGTTCTAAAATAACGAGGCATCGTTCCCGGGTCTTTCCTTCGAGATAGACCCCGAACCGTCGCCAATAGCCTACTGTGCAGCTCTAGTGCGACATTATTTAACCAAACCAAACCAATGCACGACTTTATAAATATTGCCCATTTTCTCTGTGCCCACAAAACCAAAAACTTTCACCAGGTAACAAACTCTTCAGAAAATCGACAACTCAAAGGATTTGCGGTTTCGAAGGGCAAAAAACCCTCCCCAAATGGATTCGACCCGCTCAATCCCGTCGCATCAAGGCAAGGGGGCCGATTATCTCAACCCCAGCCGCAGAAGCTGCCGTGGAACGTGCCCGGGCACAAGTCGCGCCGATTAGCCACCCCAGCTGCAAACTACAAGATAACACTTCAGCGCCCATCCTTCAAGTCGCGAGAAAAGAGAGATATGCACTGCTCACTTCACACCCTGGTGAAGGTAGAGTTGCCTGACATTCAAACCGGGCGAGATCTTCCTGTTTTTATTTATTCGCGGGCGGTAAATAACTTATTTGGAAAAAAGAAGTTCGGGGATTCTGTGAGGTATTTTGCAGGTGTGGTGGATATACCTAAGTTGGGAAACTGGATTGTTCTGATGGTTTCTGTTTGTTACATGATTGAATGAGGAATCTATCCAGTCAGCGAGGCCTCCGTGGCCGAGCGGTTAAAGGCGTCAGCTGGGAATACGAAGATTCCTGGTTCGATGCAAGGCGATGGACTTGACAAAGAAAAGTAAAAAGTAGTGATCTTGTTATCTGAGGGT
Organism: Troglohyphantes excavatus; assembly: GCA_963932185.1. Classification (NCBI taxonomy): domain Eukaryota; kingdom Metazoa; phylum Arthropoda; class Arachnida; order Araneae; family Linyphiidae; genus Troglohyphantes; species Troglohyphantes excavatus. The sequence continues at coordinate 51,398,619 of OZ010672.1, read as the reverse complement.
TGGGAGCTTCAGTACAAAATACTAGAAAGTCGTCCAGAACATCCGCAAAAAATTTACGGCGTGTATACGGGACTGGTGCACGATAAATCTGATCGGGGTCCAAAGTCCCGAGGTCTATTGAAGGCATTGGGTGCCAGTTCAGGTGTTTCCTCGTCATCTGACCATGGTTCTAAAATAACGAGGTGCATGTATGAATGTGTGTGTAAATGTGTATGTGTTCCGGGTCTTTCCTTCGAGATAGATCCCGACCCGTCGCCAATAGCCCACTGTGCAGCTCCAGTGCGACGTTATTTAACCAAAAACCTATCCAATCAGCAGTTTTTTAATAAGCAGTAACTTGTTTAGTTTGACCACTTCTGTATCTAGTTTTGTTGTGAGATTAAGTTCAATGGAAAGTTATGGTTAAGTATTTCAATTAATACCTATACTGTAAAAAAAAGTTACTTAAAAATGAGTAAATGACCCTACTCGTGTTTCTCTGAGTACAATTTTATCGTAAATGAACCATGACGTAGTTAAATTTAAGTAATCGTACTTTCTTAAAAATAAGCAGTGCGATTTAATATTGCTAATATCAGCTTCTGTTTAAGCCATCTTAACAAAACGACCTGGCACACTTAAAATAGTTGTTCAGAAAATGGTTTTTCACATAATTTGATGCCGGTTGCGCAGGTGGAAACTGAGTTATTACAACTCAATTATCTTACCCACTCTTTTGGCACACCATTTTAACATTTCTTCTGTTTATAACTTCTTCCTGGTAGTACAACAGATAAGACCCTGGACTACGGTACTTGATAATATGTGTTCGATTCCTGGTAAGTCTTGGTTGTAATTGTCGATATTTATTGAAAGTGATTTATGAAGGCAGCTTACGTAGGCAATCAACTGCTCCTTTTTATTCATTTTTACTCATTGTACTCATTTTTGAATACATATTTTTTTCAAAAATGAAACTTATGTATTCGGAGCTATGATAAGCATCGAATGTAATAAAAAAAATGAGTACATTTTACTTATTTTTGATTACCTATTTTTAAGAATGTAGTTATATTTTATCATTATAATATGTATTGATGTCCTGTAAATTATTTTATTACATTAACCTTTACGTGTGGGCTGGGACAACATATGTCCCATAGAATATAGACATCTAGTGGTGGGCTTGGGGACATTCTTGACCCATGGTATGGGGGAAGAAATTTTAAAACGCGTGTGTTCTAAAGTATGCTCTTTGTGGCTTAACAGGTAATTACACCTATTCAAACAGGTGACATTTCACTAATGGTTTCTACAAATCGTCCTCGGTTGAATTTTTCAGTATTTTGTCACCTGAATGGCCCTATCCCGAATCTGCGTGCTTTGAGGAAGGATTGTTAACGATCCCTCCGTTAGACAATACACGCCTCTTATTGTAAGGCAAGTTATCCTTCCCCAAAGCTTTGATAACTCTATTTCCTGCTTCTCCCAAAGCGAACTTTATTCCCCCACCTTAGCACTTTTTTGAATCAGGACTACTTTTCTCTTACTGAACCCATTGGAAAAGGTTAATCACTAATTATTTCTATTCGCTGAAATATTCATTCAATCGTTTACCATTTAATTACTCCTTTAAGTAGTTATGCTTTATTGTTTCAGCAAATAGATATACATTTGATCATATTTATTTTAACACAACATTATAAATACTTAATTCATTTACTGAAGTATCTACATATGTTCTTTAATACCAATCAAATCTATTTATTATCTTAAAAAAAGTTAATTACCTTGCCTCACACAAATATGTAATCTTTTTTAATCTTTAATAATTTTTTTTATCATTTCAATCATTAATTACTTACTATCATTCTTTAATATGTTATGCTTTTTTTAAGTACAAACGTTAGTTATTTTTATCATTTAATTCACTAGTATTACAGTATTTTTCATATACTTCCAATGTTTTCAAAAGATTTCTTTTATCACTGGTTTCCGTTATACATTGCAAACATAGTAACGTGCAGTATTTTTTGTACATTGTAAAACATAACTATTTTTTATTAACAGTTACAATATACAGTAAAATCCCAATAAAATGTTACTCAAATTTTCGTTCAAATATATTTTTATTATTTTTTCCTAACAACAAACTAATATTTTAAACTAACAAATTAATTCATCAGTAACATCTAAAATTAAAATTCTCAATAGAAAAAACAATTTCGATTGCTATTTCCAACAACTAATCTACATTTTGTATTCACACATTTTAATCCCAAAAAATATAAATAAAAAGTAACAAAATTATAATTATCTTCTTAAGGTAAATTATCAGTTCGGACTTAATTGAATGTACAACAATTATTTTTAATCGCGACTCAAATCATACAATTTAAATTAGGCTTGCATAAAACCTACTCGGGGATCACAATATCACTTTTTTAATATATATTTTGATTAATTTATCACTGATTTCTGTTATACATTGCAAACATAGTAACATGTAGTATTTTCTGTACATTGTAAAACATAGCTATTTTTTATTAACAGTTACATTATACAGTAGAATCCCGTTAAAATGTTACTCAAATTTTCTTTGAAATATATTTTTATTATTTTTTTAACAACAAACTAATATTTTAAACTAACAAATTAATTCATCAGTAACATCTAAAATTCAAATTCTCAATAGAAAAAAACAATTTCGATTGCTATTTCCAACAACTAATATACATTTTGTATTCACACATTTTAATCCCAAAAAATATAAATAAAAAGTAACAAAATTATAATTATCTTCTTAAGGTAAATTATCAGTTTGGACTTAATTGAATCTACAACAATTATTTTTAATCGCGACTCAAATCATACAATTTCCATTAGGCTTGCATAAAACCTACTCATGGATTACAATACAAGTTTTTTTATATATATATTTTGATTTATTTATCAAGGATTTCTGTTATACATTGCAAACATAGTAACATGTAGTATTTTTTATACATTGTAAAACATAACTATTTTTTATTAACAGTTACAATATGCAGTAGAATCCTGATAAAATGTTACTCAAATTTTCGTTTAAATATATTTTGATTATTTTTTCCTAACAACAAACTAATATTTTAAACTAACAAATTAATTCATCAGTAACATCTAAAATTCAAATTCACAATAGAAAAAAACCATTTCGATTGCTATTTCCAACAACTAATCTACATTTTGTATTAAAAAAATATAAATAAAAAGTAACAAAATTATAATTATCTTCTTAAGGTAAATTATCAGTTTGGACTTAATTGAATGTACAACAATTATTTTTAATCGCGACTCAAATCATACAATTTAAATTAGGCTTGCATAAAACCTACTCGGGGATTACAATATCACTTTTTTTCATATTTTTTATATATATATTTATAATCCAACCCAGTACTGTTCCCTCTAATATTTTTGAAAAAGTAATTATGTCTCTCATTAAAAACCGTTTACCCTCTCTCATTATCTCTTGCTCGAGTCCTTCGTTTCTTGCGATGGAAATAATTAATCTGTATATTGACATTGAATATACACATCATATTCAGTAATTACCCGAATAAAATAAACACGCACGTGTAGCTGGGATCAAAACAAATCTTCTTGGAACAAAGCGCGCGAGACACATCTTTGTCTTCGAAACTGTTCAATTAATTAGAAAAGTTGTGATCAAAGCTGCCTGTTTACTTTGTCTTCATGCTGTAGCGTTAAATGCTACAGGGCGTTGAAGGATATGCGATTTTGGCGAAAAACATCTGTTGTAGTTGGGGAAAGACTGCTTAACATGGCTATTTGATCCTATCGCAGAAACGAGGAATTAAAGATTGTTATATTAATTTTTTGTGTATCCTAATGTCGGTCCATTAATAGTAAATACATGAACACTGAGAGAAAATTTTTAATATTAAATTTTTACTGAATAAATAAAAGATTTAATTATATATTGCTGAATGTAAGAAAGATCACAGTTTAATATTTAACATTTTTTTTAACTACTTATTAATTATTTTTTTACAGTATGTTAGTTTTTTTTAATATTAATTGTAATGGTATACCAATAGTCATTTCACACTACAAACAGTTTTAAAAGTTAATCTGCAAATAATCTGAAATATTTTTATATATAAACAATAAACACAATATCTGTATAGTTTTACTGGAACTAAGGATTTTGTATATGTTTTTTTTAACCATTTCAGAATATTTAAACAATTTTTTTGAGACAGTATTATTTTTGCTAGAATATACATTCCTAATAACTATGTAAAAAACAAATGCGAAATTCAAGTGTATATTTTAAATATACCTATTTTATATAGCTGTTTAAATAACTATTAAAACCTTGCTTGACTTCAATGAATCTTTTATATTATTAAAATAGTTTAGGGAACTCTGATTTTTTTTAAATATAGAATATTTATCATAGTAATTATTTTATACTTTTTTTTTCAAAATATTACTTTAATACGATTATTACGAATTACATTAAGCGTTATGATAAAAAAAAGTTACAAGAAATGCAAAGAATATATTTACATATTAAAAAATTGACCAAATTTGCAATGTAAGAAAGAATCGTTAAAAATTTGAACATTTAAAATAAAAATAGGATGAAATTTAGACCCAGCGCCACTATGTAGACAATTGCTTATTTGTGTTCTCATCCAGTTTTCTTGATCTTAAAAATGTTTCCTTTCGTTGACAAATATATTTTCACTACTAAGTTTTGAATGAAAATTACAACTGCATAATACGAATTCATCCAAATAATCATTTTTGCTGCAAATGGACCAGATCCAGATAAAAAAATTTAGAATTCAGCTGCATTGTATACTAGAAAATGACCATCAGCTCATCTTTAAAAAAATCAAAACGTGCAGCATTTCCGTATTTGATAATTATTATAAAGGTGAAATGTAAAGATAGCAAAATGCGGAAGTGCCACGAAAATCAGTTATTTATACCACTTTAATATTAGCGAATATGTCCCACATAAGATACATTGCCTCAAATGGTCATTGGTAACCAAATATCGACATTTTGAGTATTCTGTTTACTAAATTTATTATTTACTTAAGAAAACACATAGAAAGCTTTAATTTGAATTCTCTACTGTATAATATATAGAGGGTTATAAGGTTATATCGTTATAAATCCCGTTCTCTTTAAGATAAATTTGAATATGGAATTGAATCAACTGATATAAAATTGAATGTCTTTCAAGGTCAACGAAAGACTTTAACTCCACCAAGAGGTAACACAAACTTCGAAATGTTATACTCCCATTGTGGTCTAGTACGAAAGCAGTTCTACAAGTCACTCCAGAGCGCAAAAACTTCCCAAAAGTCAACAAGACCTTCGGTGTCGACACCCAAAATGAAAGCGAACACCAACGAAACGTAATCCAGTCTTCTCATGTTGAGTTTGTTTTCTGACTGTAAAGTTGGGGCATCACAAAGGCATGGATTGGACAGCTGGAGAATGGGGTGGCATTTGGCCAATTTACCCGACTAGATGTAAGTGACTTCTCCCAGGCCACTTGAAGTTCACAAATATTGGCCTGGCTTCGTCTACCAACCAACCCCCCAAATGGATCTGCATTGTTCCTGCCCATACAATCACCAAGGGGGGGACCTTGAATTTCAGGATATTGCTGATGCAGGGGTTGCTGAAGTATGATCAGAGGTCGTTGAAAGTTGTGAACTCGTTGGACTAAAATTAGATATCAGAGTATCAGATATTTACCGACCACAGTTTTATTATTTCGATTTTTTTATGATAGCAATTTGTATATTGAAAACAGCTGTCTATATCTGACACTGTAGTCTCACTGTTAAAAATAGGTATTCAAAAATAAGTCAAATGTACTCATTTTTGAGTACATTCGATGCTTATCATGGCTTCAAATACATAAGTTTCAATTTTAAAAAACGGCATGTACACAAAAATAAGCTCAATAAATCAAAAAGTAGATGCTAGTTTACATTAGGATGCCTTCATAAAACATTCTCAATAAATATCGACAATTACAACTAAGACTTACCGGGAATAGAAACCGAGGTCTTCAGGGACCGCAGGCCAATGCCTTTTCCGTTGTATTACCAGGGCGACGTGAAGAAGTTATAATCTGAAGAAATGTTAAAAAGGTGTGCCAAAATAATGGGAAATAAAGTAATTTAGTTGTAATAACATTTAAGCAATTCACATCAAATAATGTTGAAAACCATCTTCTGAACAAATATTTTATGTGTGTCAGATCGCTTTGTTAGATGGCTTGAACACAAGCTGATATTAGCAATATTAAATCACACTGCCCATTTTTGAGAAAGCACGAATACTTAAATTTGAGTACGTCATCACTCATTTACGATGCAATTGTACTCAAAGAAAAATAAGTAGTTTCAGGAACTCAATTTAAAGTATTTTTTTACAGTGCTGTTTCGGAATATCCAAGATGCTATTAATGAATTGACCTATGTTAGTAACATAAAAATTGAAATAGCGTGCTATCCAATAAAAATAGTATAAATAGGTGCGTATGTTAATAAGAATGTGCATTAAATACAATTTTTAAGGAAAAATATATGTTATGCAATTTTCAAGGAAAAATATATGTTATTATGATTGTTACAGATTCGTACGTTAACTAAAATCTACAAAATAAACAGTTTAAATATCAATTCATGTCTGTCTAGTAGTTATCAAAGTGCCAGATATGTATCAAGAAAAATTGTTGATGTTGTTCTAACAAAATTAAATTTTCTATCCCTTCGTCCCACTTTTAAAGACTTGGGTGTAAGAACAAGACAGCTCCAGTTTTCAAAATTGTTCTGGACAGACGAAAAACACTATAGGTTTCTTGAATTACAAATATTTTTTTTAAATAATCGAATTATTAAACTTTTAACTAATTTTGTCTCAGAATAATAGCATGATGCAAAAGTACAACTCCTTTTCATATCTATAGTCATTACGTAGAGCTGTCTGGTCAATGGAAGATCGTCAATACAATCAGCCAATCGATGGATGATTTTTTTTCTTTATAACAATAAGTGAAAAAGTTTAAATCATAAAAAGTGGAGCTGTCTGGTTCTTGCACCCACGTCTTTAATTGATGGGCGAGGGGATTTAAATTTTAATTTTCTTAGAAAAACATCAACAACTTTGCCTGATACATCTCTGACACTTTGATAACTACTAGACAGACATGAACTCATACACAGCTGTTGACTTTAGTAAACGTACTAATCTGTAAAAATAATCATAATTGTAACTCTGAAGAATAGGATAACATGTATCGTGTTTAATGTATATTCTTACTAAAATACACCCTTTTATATTAGTTTTATTAGTATAGCACACTAGTAAAAGATTTTAAGAAAAACCTTTTTCCTATTTTATAACACGGAAAATTATTACTATGTATTGAAAACTTATATTCTGTAAATAGAGCATTTTTGCGACATGATATATTTAGTTATGCTAACAACAATTCTTTCTTCTTATTTTAATTTTAAATATTAACCAACTGATAACCTAAACTGAAAGTGATTATTATATATATATATTCTAGTTTCAAGCAATAAATCTAGTGGTGACGATTTTTTTTATCTTCTCAAGTGACGATTCATCCTTATTTTGATTTTCGTAGAAATGATGGTCATTTTATTTTTGACTGATACCTCTCGTCGTGGGGTAGGGGGCGACAGAACACTTCGACCTTGACTAAGAAAAACTCACTCCAAAAAGCACTCCATTCACTTCTTTTCATTCCCCTATTGCAGGCACTCCATCTCCCCGTGATAGCTGCCCATCACCTAGGTCCTACTTGACCTTCGAAGAAAGATGACCTGGTGCACCATAGGTCCCCCTGACACTTTGGGTGGGCATCTATACAGGACAAAGCGACTTGAGGATGGAAATGGGACTCTGGCTTTGTTGTGCATTTCTATTGCTGAAGAGAAGAGACAGAAATCTTCGCAGTTGAAAAGTATAATTTATTGCAAAATTGCTCTAATAGTATATAAAAAAAGAATTGTTTACATGTTTGGTAGAGGCCACTAACTAAAGCATTGAGTTCACAACTAATTATTTGGTTTTTTTATAATTTTTAATTATTTAAAATAACATGTGTTATTTTTAAAATGATAATATTATTTAAATTAATCATTCAAATTTGGGTATGATAAATTCACAGGTAAAAAATATAGTCTTTTATAATTTATATCATGTCGTAAAATTTAAAATATCGTATATAAATTGTCCTATATTTTATTATTTATACTATTGTATGCATTTGTAGGGGCAAGTAAAAGAAGGGGATAACTAATATTTTTGAAAAAAATTCTAATTTTGATGTAGATGAAAGCTTTAAGGATATATGCGTCATCCTTCAAAATTGTATGGCTGTGCTTAATTTATTTAGGCAAATACATAGCAGTAAGAAATATATGTTTCACTCACTTATACTGTTTTGATTTCATTAAGCAAACCTAAATGCCAAATGTGCAAAAACGCACCAATTTTGTTAACCTACCACCACTAATCACGCTCACGATTGATGAATAGGAAAAAAATATTGGGGTAATTTTTTCCTTGGCGAGAAATAGTGGATGCTCAACGGTAAGCGACCTTTTTCTTCAAAATTGTTGTCAGTGAAAAATCTGTTTATCTTAAAAAATTATTTTTGTCAGTTAAGCTCTTCTTCCACTTTCCCCTTCGAAGATCAGGATTGTTTTAAAGGAAGATTATATCACAACAATTTCAAAAATACTTTCTTAATTTAGAACCTCAAAATTAGTTCGAATGATGGTTTAAAATTTCATATCCAAGCCTTCGTAAGCCTGGTTTAAGTATTTTAGTCTTCAAATTTCGTTTTGTATTGATTATGGCATTAGCTAAATGACAATCACATCAACTATAGAATACCGTTTAAATTTTAAAATTCAAAATTAATTTGCAGTATTTTTTTTAATAATGGATCAATCTTACAATTAAAGGACCGTATTAATAATTTCAAATCACTATTATAATAGAATATACAGGGTGGCGCAAAATGAACGTTATGGTTTACATGCTTTATAACTTTTTTATTTAACAATGCATTTTTTATTTTGCTTCAGAATTGTGTAAAGAAGGCTTGGGGAATTTGAAATGGAACAGTACACAATAGAACAACGAACAAAAATTATCGAATTTTATTTTTCAAACGGAAACTCAGTTATTCTGAAGCAGCGTTCATGTCGTCGATATTTTAATGTGCGGACTGGGCCCTCAGTGCCAACAATAAATCGCCTGGTTGCAAATTTTCAGCAACAAGGATCAGTAAGAAACCAATAACTGAAAAACAATATTCGCAATGAAATCCGTGCCGTAGCCCCTGAAATTTTGCGAAAAGTCTTGCAACATGTGTTGGAAAGAGCACGACTTTGTGAAGCGGAAAATGGGCGACACCTACGAGACGTCTTTTTTGCGTTTAAGTTAACAATATTCTACATTCATATGCTGTATTTTGACAAAATAATGTTAACAATTTATTCAAACATAAAAAAGTTATAAAGCATTTAAGCCATAACGTTCATTTTGCACCACCCTGTATAATAAAACTTTGCCTTGTTAAAGAATCTGATTTGCGAGGAATGGTTAGTATGTCAACCCTTTAAAGATAATTATGGCGCCTCAAAAATTTAAAATTACTAAAAGTGAATATTCATTGATCAAAATCAAACTCTACATATTCTTGTAGAGTGTTATTAAACTATGTGTATGGTTTTCGAAGTCAGGTTTCGATTGTTTACAAATTTGTACTGCTTCTAAGTAACCATCCAATAAAAATAAGTCAAACAAAACTTTTGTATGATTGTAGTCTATAAAACTTGAACAATTGTTTATTGGGTTCATGTATGTTTCCGATAAGTCTGTACCTGAAATAACTCATGACAAATAATGACGTCGTTCAACTACACCTTGTGCAGCTGCGAATATAAGCTACATTTGCTCTTAAAAATAATTTGGTGGAATATGACGTTATGAATATCTCTAAAAGGTCAATTCGTGATAGAATAACATGCACTTGCTTCACTTGAAGTTTATTATACTGGTTGTTTTATTGCTTATTGTGCGTTGTTTACTACTTATTATTTGTTAATAAATATATTCATATTAATATTCTTTAACTTTTGCATTTATTTTTTAAAGTTATTATTAAAAAAATCTGTATTTATTTACGTTTTAATATCTGTATTTCAAATAATTATGTTACTTATCATTTATATTATTGGTTATCACATTTATTTGTTATATTTTTTAATGTGTTTAATAATTATATTATTTGTTATAATATGATACTTTTTACATATATTTTGTACTTTTATCCATCATTTGGTATTTTTAATAAACTTTTATATTCTCCCTTTTTGCCATTACATTCTTTGTTATATACTTATTATATCCAATTATTAAATATCGTGTATTCCATTCAGTATATTCAATGTTAACTTAAAAAATGATTTTTTTATTAATCATAGTTTTTACGTTGAAACAATTTTTACTTCTATAACTTATTATACAACAAGGATTTTTATTGATAGCTTTCTAATTTTTCCAAATACTATTCAATAATATTTTACTTTAAATTCAAGATTTTCCCTACTTCAAGTTTACTACTAAAGTTGAAATTTATTTTATAAACAAAAATTTCGGCATATTATAAATAAAAGTTTATATACTTTATATAAAAACATATTATTTTTTTAAGAAACAATTTTTTTAACAAAGACATATTGTTTAAAGTCATATTAATCAACGTATATTAGAAAATGATCAAAATTTTAAAAATGTCGTTAAGTCTCAAGTTGTTTAATAGTTTCCATTATTTAAATAAAAAAAATGTTGCTTCAAAAATTCAATTAGATTAATGTCTTGAATTTAATTTAGAAATAATATCTTGAACTTAATTTAGAAATAATATATTACTTAATTTAGAAATAATATATTACTTAATTTAGAAACAATGTCTTGAATTTAATTTAGAAATAATATCTTGAACTTAATTTAAAATAATGTATTACTTAATTTAGAAATAATGTCGTGAACTTAATTTAGAAATAATGTCTTGAACTTAATTTAGAAATAATGTCGTGAACTTAATTTAGAAATAATATCTTGAACTTACGTGATATGGTGTGTTTAAAACTAAACTACAAAGAATAAGGCTTTACGGAAAAGAAAACATTGAAGATTAAGGTGTATAAAACTGAAAGTAAAGTCAATATTACAAAAAACAGAAAAAAGTATAAATGTTTTTGAAAACAGTTATAAGAACAAAAACAAAGAGAGCGAAGATTATTTTTTCACCATTGTTTTCACAATTTATTATTTTTCTAAGCTTTCACAAAAAGTTGACTCAAAGTCAGTGGAAAGTCAATTTCATTGAATACCCTTCTTGCAATGTAATTTTTAAGTGTATTTTTTATCACGTATCTTTTAGATTTCGTTTCATAATCAATCGATTGAATTTAATTTGATGTTTTGGAATAATTTAAAAATTATAATTCAAGAACATTTTAATTTAACGACTGTGAGTTGGTTTTTAACTTTTGAAAGTTCATAAAAATATGTTTGATATATTAGGGCATTTAAATGTAATTTTATCATTATTAGTTTAATTCATTCAGTCCGAAATATTTTAAATTACTGTAAATAACAATGGATGTGTTTGGTTTAAATTAATTTAAATGTTACTAATAGTATTAGAGGTTTTTTTTCTAAAATTTCTATTTATTTTTTTAATAATTAGCAATCTCTACTACACATTTTTAAGAAATAGATAAAGAATGTTAACATAATTAATTATATATTTCATCCTTTAAATCATTCTTTCTAAAAGTTTTAAAGTAAAATGTATGTTGCTGAGCCTTATATTTAGTTATTGAAGTAATGGTAGTATATTTTATCAATTATTAAGAACAATTTAATAGTTAAACATGTAAACTAAAAAATTATTAAATAACTGACCAAACGATATAAATTAAACGATTTGAAATATAACAAAATACTAGTAAACCGAACATTATCAACAGATTATTGTTGGAAATACTTCAACAAAAGCCTAACATGTCAACGTAGTCGCCATTGAAAACAAAAACTTCCTACTGTCCTCTTGAAAGAAAATAGTTTCCAAAGAAAGCGGAATTTTCTTTACATTTATTCAAAGACAATATTAACTATTCATAGAGTATAGGGGACTGGTGAACTTTAAATCTGTTCGTGGTCAAATGTCCTCATGTTGGTTGTAGTTGGGATGCCAATTCAGATATTGCCTTCGCTATCTGAATGTTATTCAAAATTGAATCGTTTATTTTAGAAACTAGCTAAGTGTACTTTTTCAAATTTGGGGGAACAAAGAAAAACATTAAATCTTCTATATAAATATAGATTTTGGCTTAAAAATTTTTGAGTATTAAATGACATCGACATCTTCTCGAAGTGGATGTTGACTATAATTAAATTATAATATTTATTGCTTAAAAAAAATGCAGTTAGCAGGATTCTGCAATAAAATAAGTTTTTAGTGTAAAAACGCACATTTTGAAAGTTTATTTGGCATTCGACAGAATGACAGTTGGCAAGATTTTGCATAAAAATATGTGTTTTCCATATAAGATTCTGATTCCGTAAAAAAAATCCAAAATATTTTTATTTTAGAAACCCTTCAATAGAAGATTCAATTTTGTATTCACGCTCAACACGCTATCTAATGTCGCTTATCTGGTTTCTGCACTAAACGCAATATTCACGGTTAAAAAAGATCCATAAAACGGAACAAAATTTGAATGTATTTTAGACAAAATATGTTTTTGCCATATGAGATTTTGATTCCGTAAAAAAATAATCCAAAATATTTTTATTTTAGAAACCCTTCAATAGACGATTCAATTTTGTATTCAGGCTCAACATGCTATCTAATGTCGCTTGTCTGGTTTCTGCACTAAACGCAATATTCACGGTAAAAAATAATCCATAAAACAGAACGAAATTTGAATGGATTGTTGGACAAAATACGTGTTTTACATATGAGATTCCAATCCCGTAAAATAATAAAATTAAAAAAATCTGGTTTCTGAAATAAAGGATTCAATTATAAGACAATGCCTTATATTTTCCTTTTGCAGTAAATCAATCCATTTGTGTAGTAAAACGTTTCTCTAATCAAGTTCCCACACAAATATTCTGCGATAACATCAAAATTTCCAAATGCTGAAAATTCATTTGTACCCGTCCCCTAAAACCCAAACCTGAGATGTTGCAAAACTCAATCGGGAGTGATGTAAATGCAACCTAATCACTGTCCATCACCTCCTTGGTTTGGCTGTGGTCGAATTAGACGGAATGGCATGGGAAAAACAGTAAGCAGTCTCGTAGGTGGGTTGTAAGTGGCCCAATCCAGCACAATCCCGAGGAATAGCCTTCAGAATTAGATGGCAGAGGTTGAAGGAAAGGAATTTTCCATTCACTTCCGAAGCGAATTCCCCACCCTCCTCTTGTTATTGCAATCGGATGTCGTCGTGGAGGAATTCCCTGTAATTGAGGCGAATTGCTGGGGTTGATTTGGCTTTGATTTCTTTAAAAGAGGGTGGGTTTGGCTGTGTCAAGTTTAAGTGCTTGGTGGTTTCTCACGGGATCGGAACTTTTATAATCGAAGGGAATTGAATCTTTTAAATAGATTTCTGAATTTATTAAACTGAATGTTATCTTAATAATAATTCTTATGTTTTAAAAAGGAATTGTTTTTCTGATTCATGTTTAAATGATTGGCGATTTGATACAATGTGAATTGATTTTGAACTGCATGTCTTGGCTATATATAAAGCGTTCAGGGCTAAAGTAGATCAAGTCCATAAATTATAGTTTTGAAATAATCAAGGTTAAAGTTTATAACACTAGTTGAATCCTTTAAATTGATTTAGAGGATAATTTTATTTTTATTGTTGTAGTATGAAAACTAACTTAAATATGGGTCAATATTTGAATATATACACCATTAACAAGTGTTAATCTGCAACAAACAATTTTTTATACTTTTGGACTTGATTCACTTTAGCTCTGAACGCTTCACGCGATTTGTCTATAACTTAATATTTCAATCCATATATAACCCATTATATGATACACCAGTGTAATTCAAATTTAATTGAAAAAATAATATTAGATTTATATTCAATTATTTTAATAAACATTCTTGAAATTAAAGACATTTACTGATCGAAAAAGAAATTTACTTTTCGTAATAAACTATTTTAACTTAATATTTCATTTCAACAGAAACGAAAGTTATTTTTAACAATTTAATAATTTGAAGAGACATTAGTTATTTTAAATAATCAAATATTTATTTTTTATATGAATTTATATGAATTTTATATGAATTTGTAATATAATTCAAAATGACTATGTTGGGGTATGAACACTTTTAATACCAATATGTAAATAGTTATATCACGATATTATAAAGAATTATATCTTTTCATTGCAATGATTTTTATTTTTAGCAAGTTAATTATAAATTTAAGCCTTTAATTATTATTATTCTGCAAATGAAAGATATGAATTAGTGTAAATTTGTAAGAATTTTAAGCTTACTCATTTTACATAAGTTTAGCATTTAATAGTTTCAATTACTTAAATTTAAATTTTTTTAAATGTTGCTTCATTTTTTTGTTATAATGAAAAGAAAGAACATCGTAAAGGTACGAAACATGTCCTCCGGTTATTTTTCTGTGGCGGTTACGTTTTCCTTCCGAGTCTCTGATTGGTTAGTTGGTTATTTAAATCAACCAATAAAGCGTCTCGGATAGAAAACACAAACACTGCAGAAAACCAAACATGAGAACATTTTTTTTAATCATCAAATACTTATTTTTTATATTTTTGTTACCCTTTACCTTAATGGCTACGTTACCTGTATGTAGCATAACAACTAATTAGCACTAATAAAAAAACCGGAAAAAACAAATAAAAACAAGCCTTAGAATGTATAAGAAATTATAATTAGATAAGGAAACTTACATGACTTTGACTAAATTATTTTTATAAGAACATAAAAACAATGTTAAAAGTAGATTTTTTATTACATAGCAAAAATATGGTCAAACATATCAGGAAAATAATTTTTAAAAAAATAATAATATTTTTCAAAACTATATTATTCCCTAAAAATAGTTTCACGAAACTTTTAACAGAAGCATTTTATGACCAAGCAACTGCTATTGAACTCTTGTTTCTGCGAGTGGAAAAAGCCCAGGAAAGCGAAAACAAAATGAAAAGACGGGGGATATGATATTCAGAAGATTCAACCGGGGGTGCCCCTCAAGTACACCTCATGAAGGAACAATCGATGTTGAGGCCTTATTCATATTGAACTGTCATCAGACGAGGAAACAAAGTCTGTCAAGCGAATCAATCGAGCACCTACCTGAACCGATTGTTCACAATCCATTGTGAACAGACAGGTAAAAAAGAAAGTTAGTGTCAGCAGGGAACCCCCCAACTCCAGAAGCTACTAAGTGGAGGTTCCAGAAAGAAAGAAAAAAGAAAGATATCGCCATCAACGCGGATGACAGCTATAAAATGGCCCCCGAGTTTTCTTCGAAGAAAAAGAAAACACCAAAACGAAAGAAAACAATAATACAGAAGTCAAACGCTGAAGGAAAATATTAACAAAAAAGAGTGTGGGTCTTTAAAATACTTTCACGCCTCATGGCGCTGGTGTTTTCTGCCATGCCAGCAACATCGCATTTAGTAGATGTAGAATAAGAGGCAAATAGACGCCATATTGGCTTGTGAGATCAGACGTACTGGACAAACATATATGCTGTTTGCCAGTTTATGTTATCGGCTTGGAACAAACAGATCAATTCGAGGTCTATTCTTGGCAAAAAGAGGCTCTATTTTATGACGTAATCATAGTGGAGTTGGGTCTCATATGTTTAGGGTTTAATGGCTTGGCGTTTATTTTTAATTCCTCTTTCTTTTTGGACCGCTGTTGTGTTCGCAGTATTTGTTTAATGTTCGAAGGAAATGCAGGGGGTCAAAGTTTAATGTCGATGGAAACTAGTTTGGTTGCTTTTTGTTGGTACATACTGGCTAACACGTGCCTGTCGTTTACTTGTTGATGACCCTTGTGTAACAATTAAATAACAATGAATGGGATGTGGTGTTGGCTGTAATTAGAGGAGTAATATATTGCTTTCGTGATGGGTGGATGATCCCTGTATTTTATGTTTGTCAAGTGAAAGTTAAAGATCTTATCAGAGAAAATATTTGTAGGATGGAGGAGGGCAAATGCGATTAAACGTTTTACAGAATTCTACGCAATGATCTGATATACAAGTTGAAATTCGAATATTTACAACAAGAACCATGGCTTCGCAGCTGACTTATTTCTGGTTTGGTCAAAATAATACCAGATTTGAGAAATAGTCAAAATGTTATTTAAAAAAAACGTTGATGTACCAGAAAAAGGCAAATGCAAATTTTTTTTCGTAATAATGCCTTTCATAGCAATAGAATCTAGGACATTTGCTTTGTAAAGATTAATATAAGGAATATAATCTTGACAAAATATTTAATTATAAAATACAAGTTTTTTTATAATTGGCAAAACAAATATAAAAAAATAAAGAAAATAGTACAAGAAACACTGATATATGCATTATTAATAAAGACTTTTACATTTACGTATATAATCACTAAATTGAACATACAGATTATATAGGAATTTACACAATGTTGGATTTTTTTACTTCAACTTTTTAAATAATATATAGCAAGTAATAATAAAAAATTCAGGATTAATTATTAATTGATTTTCTATCATTATAGCACAAAAAGCAAATGATAAAAATCGCTTTAGTTACATTCAACATCTACTTCAAAATACTCATAACAGTTATAGTGTCCATTGTTTTTCAATCATTCAAAGAAAATCTCTTGGAGTATCTTTAACGTGTTTTATATTGCAACAGATGAATGTCCTAACAGATTTAATGGTACAAAATCCTGTATATTCACTTATTCAGTAAATAACTGCTATTTAATCTCAGCACAGGTGCATCAGCAAAGCTATAAGAAATGTTTTGTTTGGTTATAAGCTGTTAACTTACTTTAGGTAAAAAAAAATATTTTTTCATTATAAAAACATTTAACTTTTGCATTACATTGTGTGAAGCATTATTTAGCAATTTTATGAAAACTGTAGATTATTTTAATAAACTACTATAAAATCAATACATTTAAATAAATCTTCGATTTTTTTTGGTGGGAAATTGGAGCATCTTACAATATATCACAATTCAACTAATAATAAAACACTAAAGATTATTAAAAACTATTTTAAAGGCGTAAAAATATAGCACTCTCCTCAATGATATAAATTTATTGGATTATGAGAAATAAAACAACTATAAAATGGATATCAATGCATTTTTTTATGAAGATGGTTGGTTGGTATTTTATGGCGGAAGAGCCAAATTTGGCTAAGCTGCGCCAAAAATTTGTCATGTTATGAAACCATATAAATTCAAATCTGACCATTAAACCCAATGTTCTGCAAAAAAGATAAACACTTTAAAATAAGTTTTTTTATGAAGAATATCACCTACACTATAGTACTATAGTTTCTACTATAGTAGAACAACTATAGTATACAACTAATAGAGATAGTTAATTTTTAGGGTCAGGCAGTGTCATTTTTAACAACTGGAAAGTGGGAACATGTTCTGAAAAAGATATCTAGCGATATACAACTGAACCAATACATCAAAATAATAGCAGTCGCAAGAGGTAACTTTTTTTATGTTTCCTGAATTTAAAACAATGGATCCAAATTCATACTAGCCGTTTTTCAATTGTTAATCATTTCAGAAATTTAATCACTTTTAGTACAATTTTGTGCTGCCGCTTATTTAAAGTGCTAAGTTGAAATGCTAAGTTAAACAAAGTATTAATTAATGAATTATAGTTATTTATAATTAATTTAATAACTTTTTGCCCGATATATACTTGTATATAGATGGCATTTCTCTATATATAATTTCCCCATTCAAATTTTTCACTGGAACAAATGGACACAGACATTGGCCCTAATTCTTATCTCGCTTCTTATTAATGTAGAAACTATTTTATTAACTTCAGAAAAAACGATACGAAAAAACGTTAACGGTATCAGAAAAAAAGTTTGCTGTCATCAACAAATATGAAAAATAATTCATTTCTCGTTAAAATCTATAGGAATAAGAAAATAGGTAAAGAAGAAACTATAAAAATGGATTCCAAAATATTATTTATATTATAGTAAAAAGCTGTGATTTTCTTAGATTATTTTGGCTTTAAAATGAAAACGGTATAGAACAATACCCGATTTTTTTTTTTTAAAATAAAAAAACATTTTGATTGTTTAAAATTTCCACGGACCACTACGGACCCATTCTTAGACAACCAATGGTCCGCGGGCCACAGGTACCACTGCTCTATTATGAAGTAAATTCCCCAAACTTAAAAAAAAAAATACACAATATATGGATGAGTATCTTACACCACTATCAAAAAAGAAAGGGGGGGGGGAAATTGACGAAAGTAAAGCGGCAAGTAACCGAATCTCATTTAGCAACTCCATTGCCTCGCGTAATACAGAATAAACCGTAGGCGTATATAATAACGACACGCCATTAACGAGCAAGAGTAATTTATCGATTAGCTAGGGGCGGGCAGCCACAAATGAAGACTGATGAATAGCAAAAGGTAAAAAGCAAGAGGCAAGCTATCGTTAACTTTTCAGCTCTGAAGAGCGGCCACGTGCGGAGCTCGAGTCGATTGGTTGGGGGTGCGTGACATCTAGCAGGCGTACTCGAGTGATAGGCGGACATAACATAATGAATAGACGTCAGTCTATTTAGTATTGTCCTTATTGCCATGGATTTCGTGAAATCCTATAACACTCATATTCGCATTGATCTATTGTCCGCTGCGTGTTAAAACGATCTAATTCTGATTTAATGAGTTGTAATGGGTTGTTTATGTTTTGGATGGATTGGGGAATATTTTTATGTAAAGGTGGGTGGACATTTCAATGTTATCTTTTGAAGATTTTATTACAGTTACATATTAAAATACAAATACAACGTTAAAATACGCAATAAAAATCCATTAAATCTGGACATGTTTCTGGAGATACATCTCCCTTCATCAGCAGAAAATGAAAGTCTGTGTGTAATAAAATATAAATAGGCATGTCATATATCGGTCAAACAAAAAAGAGAGCATTAAGATTTCGTATTAAGGAGCACCAAGCACATACTGTTAAACAAAAAAATAAAGAAGTCCTCCATTGCCAAGCACTCTTGGGAACATGGTCATATATTTAATTTTTCTAACCCACATTTAATTTGAAAACCCAAATCTCCAGTTGAACTTGACTTCCATGGCGACGTTTCATATTTTTAGCAATATTGATTTGACTGTCAATGAAACATTTGCGGTCCCAGTATTTCCCGCTTGTTGGCATACAATAGTTAACTCCAACTGATTGAAATATGATTTTTGTTTTTTGTTATTTGGCAACACTTTCAATTTATGGGTTTATTTATATTTTATTACACACAGACTTTCATTTTCTGCTGATGAAGGGAGATGTGTCTCCCGAAACATGTCCAGATTTAATGGATTTTTATTGCGTATTTTAACGTTGTATTTGTATTTTAATATTCTTAACGCAATGTTCTATAAGACGAGTTTTTATCTTACCTATTAAAATGTTTTGCAAGTTGAATCCTGTTGTATTTGCGGGGTGGTATACAAATCAGGTCCTGATATGAATCTTTCAACTGTTTAATATTCAATACTTCTTAGTTTTGGCTCCATATACCTCTGGGAAACCCATACCATATAACTTACATGCACATACAAAAATTACAATGTACAACTAATATAAAAGTGTTTCTAATAGTATTGTGACAAGTGCTATATATATAGAGAGAGAGAGAAAGAGAGAGAGAGAATTTATTTATATAACCTTGAAAAAGTGAAAAAGTTGTGATAATTCTTTGTTCTGCTTTTTCATCTTGTATCTAAAACTACATATATAACATTATACATAACATTTTATATAAAATTTCGATGACAACGTGCAATCATAAGTACAAGAGTAATTTTGTGCATCTTTAAACAAGCCATTATTATATTTTATGGTCTGTCGGCTTGTCCTAATCACCTTCAATATTCACGAAACTCGTTATTTATTTTACATGAACGAAGTTGCAGCAAATAAAACTTCCCGAATTAAATAGAACTGAAGCATGAGAACGATTGATGATACTGGAAGTGTATATTTGTTCAGTCAGCTGCATTTTTATTAGTTCTTTCTTTATTATACCTTGTAACATTTGAAAGATAAAAAAAGTTGTCTTAACGATGTAAGGGTCAGTTTGAAGATTTTATTAATTGACAGTTGTATCAATACTTCCTTCTTTGTCGTCTTAACGGTCCTTGAAAGCCAATTCTAAACGCACTGTGTTCTAAATATTTTGAAAGTAGATTGGTGAATTACATCTTAAATAATAAAAGAAATTTTAAGGAAAATAGTTATCTAAAATCTAATTAGATGGTTTTGCTCTCTTGCACTGACATTTATATATAAGTAATTACAATATTTGTATAGCCCAGATGCAAAAACAGCTATGTGCACGAATAACTTTTTTTGAGTAAATCACAAAAAACAATGTTAAAACTGAATTATTGTTAATGGATTAAGATTTTTTTTTTTTGTAAAAATGAATAAAAAGTACAAATTATCGTTAAAACGTCAAAGTTTTCAGATAACTGAATAATTTATATTTTAATTTTCAAGTAACTTGTTTTGCAACCGGAATAAGAATTTAACTAGTTTTGCAAATGTATGCGTCGCCATATTTTTTGTTCAAGAAGCAAAACCCGCTATATTCACATTCCGACCAATCAGAAACCACGTTTCGCCGACGGTTACTTTTACGTATATTGGAATGAATATAACTGCTTTTGCATCTGTATAAAGCGTAGATAGTGTGGATATACCTACTTTTGCTTCTGAGTCACTTGTTTTTTGAAATTTTATTATTAAATAAAGGGATTTTGCTTCTTTATTACATTTTTTAAATGAAGACCAAGTTATAAAGTACCTATTGACAACTGGGCTATTCTTTTATTAATAGCAAATACATATTTTCAAAATATATGTATATATTAACCAATAATCTTAATAAAAATGCTCAAGTATTAATTTTTTTTAATTCACTTTAAACTTGCATTTGTGTCATATATATGCTAATGTTCCTTTAACAAAATTACAAAAAAAAAAACTTTAACTTAACATTTGTTCAAAATCTGTGGCATAAAACAAGGACCAATGCACATTTGATATATTTTTTTAACAGTTTTGAATAATCAATTTAAAACGTCTGAATGAAATAGAAACCCATGTCATCAGGATTCTATAACCCTTCAAATCAAACAATTCAGCGATTTCCGTAACATTGCATTGCAACTTAAAACAAGGCTGAACCTCAAACTTAAAGCCATTTTTCTCAAAACTGTCAAATTGGTCTTTCCTCTTCCAAGCCACAGAAATATAGTATCTAAACATATCAGCAGTACTGCCATCTATTGGCAAAATTTAGTACTAGCATCTGTTTACCTAATAGAATTCATCTTTTATTCCATTATAACATTTCAAAGATATCTACTAGGACTGATTTACTGCAAGGCATTTGGGGAATTTTCCCAGGCCCCCTATTTCAATGGGGCCCTCAAAAAATACTTTTAAATCTAATAAAATGTGAAAAGTTACAAATAAATTTACTAAATAATGATTTTTAAAAAAAAATAGTATTTTTTTTGTGCAAAATTTCTATTTTATCCAACTTGAAATTAAAAATTTTTTTTAAATATTATTAATTTCAAAAATGTAAGTTTTTTTGCAGTAATTACACTTGCATTTAAACTGATTATGTTATTTTGCATTGTTTGTTTAGAATTTTTATTTTGAGGAACGTCGAGGGGCCCCCAAACGTTATTTGGCCCTGGGCCCCTAAGCTCGTAAGTCGGTCCCAGACTCTCTAAGACCAATAATACCTCATTCAGTTTTTAGATTATAAATTACTGTTATCCTTGATTTTTTATAATCGTGATCTGATTAGTATTTTCTAATTTATTATTTTGGCTAAATCAGCTGTATAAAAATTTAACTTAACGAAAATTCATTATAAAATAATTTTTTTGCCGCTTTATGTGTTTTAACTTAATGCATTTTTTTATTTACATTCCACCTTTGTAAAACGTATAAAAGTAATGTAACCTCATAACCAGTTTTCAAGTATTTAAATGATGTCTGTTACTTAATAAAATAAAAGCTTAAATTTCATTATTTTTTATATTAAATATTTATCATATCAAGAATTTTAGAAGTTGGCCTTTTACGCCAGCTTAATTTACCAATTCAATAGAACTCAAATTATCCGAATTAAACAAGGCGAATCGCCAATTATCTGGATACGGATCGCTTTGAGAAAATACAATCAGCAAACTCCACATTTTAAAGTTTCTTATCGGTGAATGATACTGTTTTTAATAGTCATTAAATTTCATTACATACTAAAGCAAAATTCATTTTTTACTAAGGAATAATCTTTCTTTCGTGAATTATACAGATATTCGATTATCCGGATGGAATCTATTTCCAATTGATTCGGATAAATAGAGTTCTACTATACTTATAGTATATACTCACCTAGGTACATGTATGTAGTTTTCCAAAGTTTCTCGGTACCACCAAATGATACCACTATAATTTTAATATTTTGAACATTTCTTGTGTCATTTCATGGAATTTAGTGTCTTTAAAATATAGCAAGTTTTCCGGTGATAACTGGTACGTTGATTTACAGGATCCAGATACTCATATTAGAAAACAGAGTACAAAATTGGTAATTATCAGCAACTTAAATGGACAAAACAGAAAAGTTTCAAATGACGATGTGGGCGGAAGCAGACAGTATCTATAATTGACCGTCAAGAGTCAGAGAGCAAAGACTAAAAATAAGGGGCAAAGGCTCGCTTTTTCCTTGAATTGTCTATGGGAATTTCATTACACCTTCAAAAAAATGTGATGGCACTCTTTTGTTACACATATAAGCCTATTGACATATAAGCAAATTCGAAGTTACTGTATAGTTTTATAATTTTTGGAAAAGGTATTTCTCTCTGCTGCATGTCCCTCTCCCTACTACTAATGGATGCGATATGGTGCTGATTGACTGTGAGAGTAGAGGGTGGGGAAGCACAAGAACAATATATTTTCAATTTTCTATGGATTTCTCTAAAAACACACAAAACAGGCCACACTCCTAAACAAAAAGTTTTTGTCAGCGAGTTCCCCTCTTAATTTTTGTAATTAATACTTTATATGGCCAGTTATATATGTCACAACGTCTTTGAAACTTTTTTATTTTTGGAAAAAAATATAATGTACTAATTTTTTTTTTATGTTTAAGAAAAATATTTTTGAGCCGTTTTTTGTATATAGATACATAAATATTTCCCATTAAATATTTAAGAAAAAGTATTATTATTGCACTTTTGTTATTATAAGCTGTATTATTAACTATTAGATTTTAGATGAATTCGGCACACAAACAAAGCAAGCCAGACATTCTGCTAAATGTATCCCTTAACAAAAATATAACAAAACACAATGTTATTTTACGTCTGAATCACGATATTATCAAGCTTACATCCAAACAGGAAAACTCTTAACCAAATTCGTGTTTATTTAAACACAATAATCATTCCGAACAATTCCAATTACGAATGTGAATCTATGTTATTCCTGTCCAGCCATTCATTCAGAACAGCCCGAGGTGATATTGCTAGAGAAAGGGAATAATCTGTCTCATTACCGTAAGTGCATATCCATGTCAAACACTACGCATTTGTGAGTGCTCAATGGCAGAAATCTTGCAATAGCGTGCGAATTCTGACCGGAATAAAGTGATGTTTCCTTTGCTACAAAATATCATTACACATTATATGAAAGCAAATGTTTGTATGTAACGCCCTTCATACCCCAGATCACCACTCACAAAGATGGATTATTCCGATTTCAGATTCTTTTGTTAGAGTTTGAATGTTTGTAAACAAAATGCCCACGGGGATTTTTTTTCGTTTCAAAAGCGCAATATGATTGTTGATTTGTTTAAGTGGTTTGTCATGAAATTAGTTATAGACAAATGGTTGATAGTTAACTCGATTATATATTTTATATGTTAAATTATGAGAGTTCATAATATTAACATTCCGGTCATTTGAATTATACATGCTGGAAGCTAGAGGACTGATTGCGATTGTTTGATAGGTATTAATGTTTTATTTGTTTGAATTATAATCTATTTGAAGATATTTGTACTTTTCACTGTAAAAGATATGATTTGTTTGCAGTTTGTTCCAAGATGAAATTTTTTTAAATAAGCAATACACCTATGAGAAGGGGTCCTTAAAAGTATATTTACATTTTAGCGAGGAAATCTGTTTTTAGATGATATTTATTCAGATATTTATTTAGAATAAAAGCAAGGAGAAACAACTGATTTCTTCGTCAGGGCGTTTCAACCAAGTCGAATCTCCTTGACGTAGAAATCAGTAGTTTCTGCTTGCTTTTGTTACATTCACAATCAATTTTATTTAATTATCCATTCTATGTTTTTTTAAACAATTTGCTTGTTACAATAATTTTTAATCTCCTAAACGTAGAAATCAGTCGTTTCTGTTTGCTTTTGTTGCATTCACAATCAATTTTATTTAATTATCCATTCTACGTTTTTTTTAAAGCGATTTGCTTGTTATAATAGTTTTTAGACACTAAAATTCAAATAATAATTCATAATTTTATTGATAATAATATGGATATCATTCGCACGGGCTATTTAAAAATAATTTAGATAAATTTTAAAAAAAAAATTGACGTAAAAAATAATCAATCTTTTGAAGTGTATAGATCTTTAGTGTGAATTCAAAATGAGGTAATTTATTTTGTATATTGATTGTTTTCTAGTAAGTCTCCGAAAAACGAATTTCAAAATTATTCGAAGAAAGGAAAATATCATAAATGCATAAATTAAAAATAGAAGTTTTTTATAATTGGAAAAACAAATATGTAAACGAAAAAAGAAAATAGAACAAGAAACACTGATATATGCATTATTAATAAAGACTCTTACATTTACGTATATAATCACTAAATTGAACATACAGATTATATAAGAATTTACACAACGTTGGATTTTTTTACTTCAACTTTAGACACTAAAATTCAAATAATAATTCATAATCTTATTGATGAAAATATGATATCATTCGCATGGGCTAATTAAAAATAAATTAGATAAATTTAAAAAAAAGAATAAAATTTACATAAAAAATAATCAATCTTTTGAAATGTATAGATCTTCAATGTGAATTCAAAATGAGGTAACTTATTTTGTATATTGATTGTTTTCTAGTAAGTCTCCGAAAAACGAATTTCAAAATTATTCGAAGAAAGGAAAACGTCATAAATGCATAAATTAAAATCAAAATTATTCGAAGAAAGGAAAACGTCATAAATGCATAAATTAAAATCAAAATTATTCGAAGAAAGGAAAACGTCATAAATGCTATTGAGCCATGGCAGTTCCCACTAAATAGATTCCTGGCATCTCTCTCCCAGTGAATAATGACCCTGGTTGGGAGATAATAACAATGAAAAAAAGTTATATAAAAATAACCGGGGGGTGGGCGAACGGGACAAAATATCCCCCTAGACAATGTGGGTCATCCCATGCAGGTTTTAACTTTAATCCGTCATTATCACTTAAGCCGCTTTCGACCAATAAATCATCGGCCATTATCTGATGAAGGAAAACAAAAGGAAATAAAAATGATAGGTGGGAAAAAATGCGATCCAATGAATATTAATAGGACGAACGGATTGGCCTTATCTATATCCTAGTTCACACCCCCTCCGCCAGATAGCGCTACGAATCTCACAGCAAGAACTGAGATTGGGCAATTCATCAGCAGCAAAATTAGCGGCATCTATCGGTTTTTAATAAAAGCTTTCTGCCTATGAACAGATAATGCAGGTAATCTTCCCTACTTATTATACAATTAATTGGATTTTTTACGGGGGATGTTCCTTTGTGTATACAATATGATTATTAGCCGTGTCAATCTATGGGCTAAGCCCGTATGATGAGGAACTTGGGCGATAATGGCTGCGAATGAATACAATTAGCGGGACTTGGAGAAGTTTCGATTTCCTCGGAGTCGAAAAAAAATGGAGAATTTGTTTAAAAAAAGGGCCACTTGGGTTTGGAATAAATTGTAGAGCTAATCTTGTCTTCGCATTAAAATCTAATAATAAGATCGGAGAGAAGTTTTTGTTATAATTAAATTTGTTTTTCGATAAACCAATACATTGGAAAACTGAATTTTATAAATGAGATCATTTTTTTTTAAAATCGATAGTGAAGAGTTAGGGCATTGCTTGAGAAGTGAGCCCTGTGTGCCCATTAATAATGCAGGAAATTAGTTTCGAAGCAGTGTGTAAATGTGTCTTTGAATATGACAAAAGGTTGTTGTTTAATGAATAAATATTTTGAGTTTTCATTCTAAAATCACATTAAAATTGATCGAAAGTATATTAGGCACTTTAAAATTGACAATGAATACGTGTTTGTATGTTCAATATTAATAATGTAAATTTATAGAATCAGTTGATAGAATTAAATTGAGCACACACTATAATTTAATAATTTATCTTAAATTGTTTGCAAACGAAGACACCCTAAAGGAAAATTCCGGGGGAGGGCTTAGAGGGCGTAAGCTCCCCCCCCCCCCTCCCCCTATTAAAATAATGTAATAACCCATAATAATATAACATCCAGGACCGGACTTGCATTTGTACAAAATTAGGCCAACATAGATCTAGCTATTTTTTCTTAATTTTTTCGCCAAACTATATACCCTACCTTTACTGTACAAAAATGATTATAAACTATTCCTTACTAATAATTAATAATGAGGTTTTCTAACTAATTGTTGATTTAAAAATGCCACTTATAATTTGTCTCGTCAAACGTGATTCTGCACATATCCATTCTTTACCAACGAGAAAAAAATATCTCTGAAAGATCATGCTGGTGCATGTTAAATTTGTAGTGATTCAAATGTTCTGATGTTGGTCGTGGTGTAAAGGTTTTGTAAAGTGAGGTGCAGTTGTCCTTATCACCTAACCGAAATTCAAAATTACAATACACTGTTTCATGAACTTTCTTTCTGGATAGATCACGAATCATCGCTAACAGCTCGTAGTGTAGCTCTAGTGCGACAGAAATTCAACCAACTTAAACTATTTACTGCCTTAGAGAAATTTTAATATAAGGATAATAAAAATTTTAAGGAAGTTATTTTATAAGGTATTCTGCTACTTGTTGTTATAAACCCCAATGTTTAAATGTCAGTGCCTTTTTTAAAATAAATATAATTGAATCCCATATTTTACCAATAAAGTTCAATATTAAAATTAAAACTGAAAAAAAAATGTCTTAGCAGTCTTGTAATGATTATTGCATCACTAATTCAAACTTTTTTATATAAGGCGTAAAGCTTATAAAGGCGTAAAGCTTATTTTAGGCATTGCACCTTAGCACTTTCCACAATTACACCTTAGCACTTATTACACCTTATACTTATTACACCTTAGCACTTATTATTACACCTTAGCACTTATTACACCTTATACACCTTATACTTATTCCACCTTAGCACTTATTACACCTTATACACCTTAGTACTTATTATTACACCTTAGCACTTATTATTACACCTTAGCACTTTCCACAATTACACCTTAGCACTTATTACACCTTATACACCTTATACTTATTACACCTTAGCACTTATTATTACACCTTAGCACTTATTATTACACCTTATACACCTTAGTACTTATTATTACACCTTAGCACTTATTACACCTTATACACCTTAGTACTTATTATTACACCTTAGCAATTATTATTATTACGCCTTAGCACTTATTATTACACCTTAGCACTTATTATTACTCCTTAGCACTTATTATTACACCTTAGCACTTATTACACCTTATACTTACACATATACACCTTATACTTATATCTTTAACCATTTCTCTTTAGCACTTACACCTTAGCACCTTCCACCATTAGAGCTTAGCACTTACACAATAGGAATGCATGATTACATCTTTAAGGTATAAGAACCATAATTTTTTTTCTGTTATTACTTTTGTTATACTCATCTTTAATAAAATCCATAGCAATAAAGAAAAAAAAATATTTTTAAAATGGTATAAGCATTGCATTTTATAAAAAAGATTGGCCTCTATCCGGTTTTTGAAAAAGTAATCTAAAAATTTCCAAAAAAAATCTCTTTCATTTTAAAACTTAAAAAATTGGAGAAATTCATATACTTGCCAAACGTTTTTTTTTTTCTTCTTTTTTCTACTATTTGAAAGATGACTGAACGTTTGTTTTTGCTTGGGCGCTTCTCAATTCATATGGTATTTCATAAATTCAATAGAAAAAAGTTTATATTAAAAGAAAAAAAATAATTTTGTGGTACAATTGGGTAAATTCAATTCCAATAGTTAGAAATAGACGAACGTTAAAATACTACAACTAAGCATTTATAATAAAGGAGAAATTTTCACTAAAATCGTAGTCAGACAAAGCAAAATATTTTTCGCATAATAAAGTAATAAAATAATCGATAAGGAACAGCACTTAAATCGATTACATTCTTATGCGCCTAATAGTGCATTGTTATTATCTGATAGCAATCAATACATCCAATTTCTAAATGAAATTGATTTGTACGCCATGCCTTTAAAGTTAAGTAAATAAAAGCATAACATTTATTTAGTCTGGGCAATTGACGAGAGTTGTAGAAATTTCCAACCAAAATAATAAAATGGGACACATTTTACAATATTTTTACATTATTCAAATTTCAAATGTTTATGTTAGTTTTACAAAGGAAAAGACGATAGAGTAAAAATATTGAATTTATTGTTACATTATGTGTGGGTTTCCCCCAAAAAAAGTTAACTTCATGTAATGTACCAAAATAATAAATAACAGCATATTACATAGACAATACGTATTTGTTATGTTTGTGGGATTAAAGTTACTTTTCGAGACAACAGCGATGTACAAATAATATTTTATGGGAAGCAAAAATATGTATATCGTCGCTTAAGCCATGATACCAAGTAAGTCTATAATGTTAATTCAATTGTAACTTGGTTCAAGCGATGATATGTAAAACTCAATATATTGATACAATTAATCATTGACATCTATTTAAATTCTTAATTTTGGTTTGAAATTTTCATTATAACATCATTCAAAGATATTTTCCTAAATTTAAAAAAATAAGTAAATTAATTGCTATTATGTTCGGCGTATATTTCTATATATGTTTCTTATATAATTAATATCTGAACCAATGTTATTTTTATATTGTTACGTTAAAGTCTTTTTTTGTTATTAAACTTTATTTAAAAAAAAAATTATTAAATGCAAATGTAAAGTAAAATCCAAGCATCTAGTTACTAATACAAATGCTCTTCTCAATACTCCAAAGACCTATTTCTTGTCCCGGTTACACGCAATCACAATAGTATGAAATAAAAATAATCATCACATTTGCAACACTTGTCTTAAATAGTGTATAATAAAATATAGAAAATAAATTACAAGTTCTGAAATTTTGTTGTCACCCTAACTAAAAATAACTCGCAAGGATAATAACTTAAATAAATGTTTACTATTTTAGAGGCCCCGCCTTCTACTCGATTACGAAACCTAACCACTATAAATAGGTAGCAAACAGTATTAAGTATTTTACAAGTATTGCAAAAAGCAGACTAATATTATAAACCTAAATAACCCATTTATATATGAGTTTACTTCAAACACATAGATCACGTTAATGCAAATGACAACTTCAACTTTAGCAAAAAGGTATCCTACCAGAAAAGTACAGAAGGATCCTCGCAATTTAAAATAAATAATAAATAATGAAAATCTTGTTTTGTTCCATTAGTAAATTATATGAATGTGAGCAATTCTTATCCGAATACACTGAGCTAAAATAATCACTGGAGGGAAGACTAAGCATGTCGGACCGCTTTACACCCTTTTGAGCCAAGATAGAAAAATA
This sequence comes from Troglohyphantes excavatus, assembly GCA_963932185.1. Lineage (NCBI taxonomy): Eukaryota > Metazoa > Arthropoda > Arachnida > Araneae > Linyphiidae > Troglohyphantes > Troglohyphantes excavatus. The sequence goes on along the minus strand of OZ010672.1, from coordinate 51,368,271 downwards.
TAGTCCTTTTGCAAGGTGTTTGGAATAGGATGAAGTGCAGACATCCTAGTTTTATAATCTCATTTCTGGCTTTCAAAAATATATGAAATATTACGCATTTAATATTTTGCCATACTTACTTTTAGTTACAAGAAAAAGAAAAAAGAGTATTAATTAATTAAACAAATATTCAAGAGATCGAAGTAACATAACTAAAGGTGAAAAAGCGAAGGTAGAATGTTTTCTGAACCTTGCCTTCCGAACAGTATTCATCCGCGCGTCACGGTAAAATACATTTTCCTCCAATGGGAGTATTCACTCCAATCATTATTTTAGCTCAGTGTCTCAATTTGGCAAAATTTACCATTAAAAAAAGAAGGATACCTAACAAACAAAGATTATATGTTTCAGTACAAATTTCATCATTGAATTCATTGATGGAAAAAGTATTTTTGAGCTGAGTATTTTTATTGAAGTATTTTACAGATTATTATCGTTCTTTCCGTTGCATAACGAATAATGAAAGTAAACCATAATGAAAGTAAAACCATGTAGCTAACATAAGACGTTAAGATTCCGATTTAAACATAAAATTAACTTTGATCATTTTTTTACCCCTGAGCATTTTATTTCGAAGTATTATCTTTTGTGTTTGACTTTACTCTGCTTACTTAGTTGTGCGAAATCGCTTTCATTATTTATCTCCACTGATCTCTAACTGTAACTTCTGGATAGGGCAAGACAGTTTGTTGACTTGAAGCCAATTGAACATTAAAAAACTGTACCCCACTTCCATTTCAACCTATATATTTCGTATATTGTTAATGCTAAAATATGCCAAATTGTAGTACTTTTGACTACTTTTTTTAAATTTTTCATTAAAGCCCATTTTGAATGTCTATCTTTGAAATCCATTTTAACCAATAATAAGTAGACAGGTAGCTAAAAGAAAACCATATACTTTTGGCGATATACAAATTGATTCTATATGTAGAAAATAAAATAGCTAAACACAATTTAAACCCCACGAAATCACTTTTAAAATAACTTTAGTTGGTTTAAATTGGTTAATTACCGTCGCACTAGAGCTGCACAGTGGTCTATTGGCGACGGTTTTGTTTTGTTTTGGTTTGGTTAATTAACGTCGCACTAGAGATGCACATCGGGCAATTGGCGACGGTTCGGGGTCTATCTCGAAGGAAAGACCCGGGAACACATACACATTCACACACATATTCATACCTCCACCTCGTTATTTTAGAACCATGGTCAGAAGATGAGGAAACACCTGAACTGGCACCCAAAGCCTTCAATAGACGTCGGACTTTGGACCCCGATCGGATTTATTGTGCACGAGTCCCGTATGCACGCCGTTAATTTTTGCGGATGTACTGAACGACTTTTCTAGTATTTTGTAGCGAAGCTGACAACCCTCCGATCACAAGGTCACTACTTTTTTTTTACTTTTCTTTGTCAAGCTCATCGCTTTGGATCGAACCAGGAATCCTCGGATTCCCAAATGACGCCTTTAATTGTTCGGCCACGGAGGCCTCAACTTTAGTTGGGATACAGTATGGATGCTTACATTACGGCTTCAACCGAACCCGTGGAAGGAACTAGTGTTGATCACTGATCTCTAACTGTAACTTCTGGATAGGGCAAGACATTTTGTTGACTTGAAGCCGATATGGAGGCCGCCATGATGGGGCACACTTTTCTTGATACCGCAATATTTCGTATATTTTTCATGTTAAAATACGCCGACATATATTATTTTTGGGTAAGTTTTTTTTATTTTCTTTTTAAACCCATTTGAAATATAATCTGCTATTAAAATAGGAAGTCATTTGCAAGTCAAAGTAGAAGTAGTTAAAAGCAAGAGCAAAAACTATCTGTTTAGCAATATAAAAATAAATTCTACAAGAAGAAAATATAATATTTATATACATTTAATACTTCTACAATGCTTTGGTAATAAAAAACACCACTAAATCATTTTTTTAAAAAGTGTTGGGGTACCGTATGGCAGCTTTCAATTGGTTTCAACGCGCCCGTAGAGGAAACAAAGTTTGAGCCTTCCAGCAGTTACAGTTAGAGTTCAGTGGTGTTGATCTTCGAGCATGGATCCTTTGTAGTAGAGGAGTCATGACGTCACTCTCGCTAATATCAAAGTGAAGCCAACATGTATGCAGACACGTGGTTAATTACGTCATTCCATTCATAAATTTTCACTGTTACACATTTCTCAATTCATCAGCCAATCGCGAGTATTTTTTCATTCATAATTTTGAAGATATGGCACGTGATATGGGCCTTTCTCTCTGAGATGTGGGCTTCACGATTATGACGTCCTATTCCCTCTACTACAGACCATTCATGCTCGAAGGTTATGATCGTTCTAGACGCTACAGTTAGAGTTCAGTGCGTATCTCTCTACAACCACAAATTTAACAAAAGAATTCGCCACTCATGAAAGTACTCTTCGCTACAAAAATACTAGAAAAGTCGTCCAGAACATCCGCAAAAATTAACGGCGTGTATACGGGACTGGTGCACGATAAATCTGATCGGGTCCGATCTTATCCAAAGTCCCGACGTCTATTGAAGGTGTTGGGTGGCAGTTCAGATGTTTCCTCGTCATCTAACAATGGTTCTAAAATAACGAGGTGCATGTATGAATGTGTGTGTGAAACTGTATGTGTTCCCGGGTCTTTCCTTCGAGATAGACCCCGAACCGTCGCCAATAGCCCACTGTGCAGCTCTAGTGCGACGTTTATTAACCAAACCAAACCAAAACCATGAAAGTACTAAAGTTCCATGATGTCAAATAACTACCAACTTATGAGCACAGTGGCTAGACTACGATTGGATTAAAAAAGATAGATTCCATATACTTGTTTTGCGTCTAAGAAGTATCCAATAAGGATAAATTGAAAACACTTTGAAAAGTATGATTACCATAAAACGCCAAGAAACAATAATCACCGAAAAATTAGAAATACAACTAGATGATTGAGTTGAGAACAATAATGAACAGATAGCGTGCGATTCCGTTCCAAATGTAGACCCAAACATTATAGCACGCATGCTAAGTCAACATTTTGGTCATTCGCAAAAATAGCTACGTACCCATAAGTCATTACTTGAAACACTATTGCATAAGCGATTGCGATAAAGTAGATACGAAATGAATAAAGTTCTAGCATTGATCGTTATAACCATTTTTGGTATTTACTGGGCAAACATCGGAGAAACTACTTCATAGTAAGAAAAAGTAATTAGGCTAGGGATAAAAAACTAAATATCGGAGAAAAATATGACATATTACTTCTCTTTTCTTGTGTGCTTATCAGAGCTCTGCATTAAAAACAATCCAAAAACATGCGCCTGTGCAATGAAATTTTTATGAAATCAGATCAATGAAATAGCCAAAAATATTGCACAACCGTAACTTTATCTATTTTTAAGTGAAGCAAGTTTGAAAATTATTCAAATTTAGGCATTTTTAAAAGAATTACTAATTTTTAAATTTATCAAATATAAGATTAAATAATTTTCAAAATACGCAGTGATATAACGGAAATACTGATAGTTAATGAAAAACCGCCATTTTCTTATAATATTTTCATCGAATTTTGAAGAGATTTTATAGATATTTAAAACCAATATTTTATTATGTATTCTTGCAGACCTAACGTTAATTGAGGCGTTGACATGGGGAAGGCAGTAAGTCACAAAAAGTAAATTTTACAGAAGAAGCATTTGTTCTCCAGGCCAAGTATCGTGGACTACATGCAAGTGCCATCTTCCGTCGCTCGTAGAAACTAAACCATTTTGCCGATTGACTTACTGTTTATTCCATTCCATTGGCTTGAGCGTTTACTGTTTTTTCCGTGAAAAAAAAACGAAAAACTTGAAATTTGTGACTTACTGTCTTCCCCATGTCAGCCCCTCAATTACTGGCACATCTATTTTGAGGAGGACACGGTACCATCTAAACATATTTCTTTCTTTTTCTTTTAAAATCAAATGTAAATCTACAACTGTGACAGAAATTAAAATAAAATAACTATTTAATTACCTAAAAGCATTTTTATAAGAAATTGGTAATGAAAATTAACCCTTTGAGTACTGAATTATTTGAAGATTTTTATGCCCATGGGACGGATTTGGTGAGGTTCAATTGATCCCATTCTTGACCGACCCTACAACAAATTGTTTACGATCAACGCACACTGGTGGACGGGCGGCAGACATCAAAGCCTGCTTCTTAAATTCAGATGACGAGTCAGACTCGTCCACCGTAACTTCGCCCAAGTAAGCAGATGACGAGTCTCACTCGTCAAATGTACCCAAAGGGTTAATAAAATAACTTAGTGTCAATGATCAATGCGGATCAAGGGGAGTCCCTTGATCCGCATTGATCCCCCCCCCCCCCTTCACGACAGTGATGACCGTCAAATTTTGAGGTAGATATGCCTGCATGCGTCATTCGTAGCTTTACAATAGGATAAACGGTCATCTTATATTTCTCTTGTGATTCCTTTGTTTGCCTAATGACCTTCTAAATTGAGAATTCCGTATATCATCGATAATTTTATCCATACACAAAAGCAAATTCTCGGTAAAGTTCAAATTTATTTCGAAAGGGATACAGGCAGAAAAAAATTAATAAAACTACTGATTATTGAAAATTAAAGATACATTTTTTAAGTATTTTAAGAAGTTAATGCTAATTAGGTAATTAATTATACATATTCTTGACTTCATTAAATAATTAGTTATACATATTATTGATTTAATTAAATAATTATTGACCTAATATTAAAAAAAATATTTTTTTTACATCTATTTAAGGAGGGATTCGAAAGACGTCCACATGTACTCCCCCTCCCCCCTTGGGTACGTCTTTGTACTGTATCCCCCCCCCCTTCCCTCCCTATTTTCTTATGAATCCTCCTATGTCAATGGTTAGATAATTTAGAGTTATATAACCCTAAACATAAAACTTCTATAGTAGATCTTTATTAAGAAACCACCTCTCTTTGTTAAGACCAATTTTTGTGAAACCATGAGTGGTCACCTCTTTTAGTAATTTTTCACTTATATCTTTAAGAAAAACCAAAGCAATCCTAAACCTTATTATTTATTTTGTAAAAGCAATATTATATTTGATATTAAATAAGTACCGAGAATGTCGAACACACAAACATCCAGCACTTAAGGGCTATAAGTCTTCAAACTATCTTTAAGCCATCCCATCCCGTAGACTGTTAAGAAAATATCTGCAAGGGATATCATTTTGATCGCCACAATCATTTAATCCCACCCCCACGGCAAGCAGCATCCATTACACCGACAAAGAAATCCCATCCCATTCAGAAAAAAAGAACACAAAAATAAGTTATGTCTCCCGACAGAAAGAATAAAGAAAAAGGGGTGGGTGTCTAACAAGCAAAGAAATCCCCCATTCCCTAAACATGTTTCCCCCCACAAAAACTAAAAACTTGTTGAAAAGCATTTTGATGGTTATTGGTCTCAACTTCCTGTAGCAAGGTCTGCGTCAATAAAAGCCCGCCCTCCCAGTTCCGAACATTCCACATCCTTTCCGGCGGCAAAGAAGAAAAAGAAAAAGTTCCACCCCAAAAAGCGTCGAACTTTAAGTAATCCGCGAGTGCTTCCTTGTGGACAGAGTCGAAACCAATCAAGTTAATGGAAGCGAAGCCCAAGCGTCACGAAATCAAGTCCGCAAATATTTGTCCGCCAGCCCAAGGACCTCATTAACGTGTCCGCCATCTTACTTCTGCGCCCACTTCATCACATGCACCTGTCTAGGGTCACGTGGCTATGGATACTCGGAGGGGATTGGCTGAGGGGCCATACTGTATTCATTCTGGAGGCCTTCTTATTTTCTAAAAGCGTTTTTTTTGTTTTGTTGTTGCTTTTTTGGGGGGGTTGGTTTCTGTTTCTTTTGGCTCGTTGCGAGTTCTGAAAACTTTATGTCCGAAGTTAATCTATCGCATTGGTGATTGGTGATATACTTTCCTTTCAAGGGGGATTGAAAAAGAAAGGCAATTTGCGTGCGTGAGTGATGTGGTTCGATGCTTCTCTATGGGGACTTTTTGAAATACTCAGTAGTGCTTCATCTTTAGTTCCTTTTTTTAGACGTTTTTTTTTCTATATACTGTATTTCATTTGAGGAAAGGATTTTTTTAAACTAAACTGTGGGAAGTGTTTTTTAAGGGAAACTGTAAGGAAATAAACAATAACTTTATCTATTTAGGAAATATCTTTATGTTTGTGAAAAGATGGAGCGTTTTTTACATTCCAAATATGCACTTTATTAAAAATTAAATATTTTTAATTTTCCAAATAAAAAAAAATTATAATATTTGCAAATAATTTATTTTAATAACGTATCATTTAAAGTAATTTAAATTTCATATTATTCATTTTTAATAATTATATTTTAACAGAGTGACATTTGTGGCGCATAATAAAAAAATAAGGGAAAGGCAAGTAATCATCCTCTGATGTTACTAAACATTTTATATATTTATAGTAAACTAGTGCCTATTAATATAGTTTTAAAATGTTTTTTTTGTTTTGTGTTTTGTGCAAAATTAATTTACTATATTTGAGTATTTCAATTCTATACGAAAGCCTCGCGAGACAAAATTTCTTAGATCTCTATTTACGAAATAGATAACATCGAAATTTCTATCTTTTCTTACGCTGCGCAGGCGGCAAAAATAACACCACTACAGTTATTCCCACTGGGAGAATTTCGACGGAGTTGTGAGGACCCTCGGGTCGAGACAACAAATGGCTAATATCATATTTCCGATTTCCGAGATATATTTATATTTGTTGTTTATCTTAAATGCAATTAAACTACCAAAGAATTAATCTTCCATTTAAAAAATATTCTAATCATAGCTATTTTCTTAAAAAATCGTGTAAAGCATTAGAGAACTGGAATGTTATGCGGAAACAATTTTGTAAGTTAATTAAAAATAAGGAATATAATTTATATAAAAAAAAATATATAAGTCCGTAAATATTTGTCCATCAGCCGAAGGATCTCATTAACGTGTCCGCCATCTTACTTCTACGCTCACTTCATCACATGCACCTGTCTCGGGTCACGTGGTTATGGATAATCGGAGGGGATTGGCTGAGGGGCCATACTGTATTCATTCTGGAGTTCGTCTTATTTTCTAAAAGCATTGGAAACAATTTCGTAAGTTACTTAAAAAATAAGGAATATAGTTTATATAAAAAAATATATAAAACAAATGGAACATTTAGTTAAAATTTTTTAAGTTTAAAATATTATTTTCATATTACTAATATTGTAAAGATTTGGTACCAATAGCGACCGCAACATTGTGTAAAATTAGGGGAAACAAAAATGATATATTTTCTTTAGAAATGTACGAGAAATTTTTGAGAAAATACGGCTCATTGCATTTGAGTTCATCATCGCACATTTACGATAGAATTATACACAAAGAAAAACGAATAGGTTTAGGTACTCATTGTTAAGTACCTTTCTTTTTTACAGTGAACAATCTAGTGTCCATGCAGAATTTTAATAGTCAAAATCCGTTATTACATAAATAAGCTGCCTGCAAACCCTTCAGACGGGTTAACAAAAAAAATCGACTCTACCCAAAATAAACAGTTCAGTTCGATAAACTTACCATCTAAACATTAGACTTGAAAACCTTCTCCAGAAGAAAATAACCCCTAATGATATTCAAAGAAGCAAGTGGAAGGCGAATCGGCACCATCCTTTCCCAGTTTGGTAAAAGCTCAACAATCTAATATTCTTACAGAATTTTAATGATCAAAATCCGTTATTACATAAATAAGCTGCCTACAAACCCCTCAGAGGGGTTAACAAAAAAAATCGACTCTACCTAAAATAAACAGTTCAGTTCGATAAACTTACCATCTAAACATTAGACTTGAAAACCTTCTCCAGAAGAAAATAACCCCTAATGATATTCAAAGAAGCAAGTGGAAGGCGAATCGGCACCATCCTTTCCCAGTTTGGTAAAAGTTCAACAAGTGGAGACCCTAAAAGCTCTCTACCACACAGGAGTCCAGCTAAAGGGTCTCTTGTAGTCCCGCTAAGAGAGCGGCAAGTCTTTGGTCATTCCGTTGTTGGAAGACCTCTTCCCAAGACCCCACACGAAGAAAGTTGGTCTGCGTCGAAGTCTTCTGGACTCTTGAAGTCGGCGTGCTTACAAGTTCCCCAGAGAAGTACAGGCAGGTAAGGTCGAGGTTCAAGACAGTCGGAAAGAGCTGTGGGACTTTGAGGAGATGCTACTTAAGGTTGAATAATCGAGAGGTCGACTTGTCTTGATTGGGTTACTGCGAGAAAGAGGGGATCGAGGTTTAAGTTGCCTTCTCAACGACATGAGGTATTTTGATAACTAAAAAGGTTTTTTTTTTGTTGTATTCCTGAATAAGTTTGGCGTTGGTGTTGATATACTGGAAGAGAAGTAAGTAGGAGATTTAAATTTAAATCATAATAAAAATGTAAGCCTTAAATGATTTTGTTGAATAGTTTGAAGTACCTGTATTTTAATATTTTTTCATAATTTAATGAACAGTCCAAATTGTCTTAGATAAAATATTTATAATACATGTAGATACTTATTTTTGAAGCATTTCTTCCTTCCAAATGAGTCGAAAATATTACACTTGTGTAACTTTGAATATTTTGAACCGAAATGAAAATTTAAAGACTTTCGAACACAATATTTTTAAATAAAATTTCTTTTAATTTTTGAACATAACATATAAGATTAAAGCATTTTTAAAATACGCGGTGACAATAACAAGCTGCTTGTTAATAAAAAAACATAATATTTTATATAAAAGTCGCCAAATTTTGGCGAGATTTAATAGATAGGAGATTTTATGGATACTAAAACCAATATTTTTAAATATAAACATATAAACGTAACTTTAATTACACGCATATTTCCTTTAAAAGACTACTTCTGTGTATTTCTTATTAGGAAAATCTATTCCAAGAATTATTTACATTTACTTCTTAAGAATTCTTATTTTTTTTATAAAGACTCTTTTCTTAAATATCCTTTAAAAATGTAATTTCTTAATATTTGGAGAGGCATAGCTCAAACGCTATTCAAAATATATTTATATCTTTTAAGACTTACTTGGACAAAAAAAAGGTGCATACCAATTGTAAATGTATTTTTAACTCGTAAATATAATTTAATTATATTTTTATGATTCATTCAATTAGAAGTAACTGAAATAACTGGTATGTAGAATTTAATTATATTGACTTGCAGTGCAATTTGTACCTTTAAATTGTTATAAAAAAGAAATGTAGCCTGTCTTAAAAATATAGTTTGTATTACCTCTAAATATATTAACCTAATCATAGGGTATTTTTAGAGTTATCAAAAACTATATGCTTGTTCAGTAAGTTATTGTAGTTTTTATTTTATTAGATTCGAAGGTTTTATGTTTGTGAAAATTAATTATAAACCTGTTAACACATATAAATTACCAATAAAAATAATTAACAATGATAATTTATGTCATTCATCATATCCCAAGGTTAAAATTTCTACACCTTTAAAATCATGGGCATGATCAAATCTTTTACCAAAAGGGTTCAGTGGACTACAAATCCTTTTTTAGAAAATTCTTTTGAAATTTCTACAATATGACGGTTTTTAGTTATAATGAAGATTCGCAGAATTTGGAAGGAAAATATTAATATTATTTTTATTATAATTATTTTTAATTTGAATATTATACATATTTCAAAATGTTTTGAACGTTTTAATTTTTGAGTATTTTTTTGCATTTACATCTTAAGCAGTACAACTTTGTAAATTTTTTAATAAATCTTGAAATATATTTTAGAAGGTTTGAATGAAAATGTGTTTTTATTCACATTTTTTGTGTTCATCATAATTTGATATTTTCCAAATATATATATATATATATATATATATATATATATATATATATATATATATATATATATATATATATATATATATATATAAGTGTTGAAATACATTTAAGCACTATTATAGTGAAGTCCCAGGGATATAAACAAAAGTGACGCACCCGGAACATTTTAAAGTAATAAATATCAATTATTTTTCACAAATAAAGAACTTTGGGGTTTAAATTATACACTATATATTAAGTTTCTGAGAAACAGAAATAAAGAATAAAACATAATAATCAATATATACATGAGTCATGATAACAGAAATTTTAAATTGCGTCATTTTTAAAGAATAAAAATTCCGATATTTTGGGCCGTTTCGAAAGCCTACTATACCCTTCATCGATACCTCTAAAAATAAACTACTATGGAGTTCCCTAACTAATACCACTCCATAAAATGTCCCCAACGCGATTAACCATAGCCTGAGGATCGTACCTTGATCGAAAACCTCAAGGCCTTACAGACAATACCGAGACATATCCCCCTCTTTTCAATATTACCTCCTATCCCCCCCCCCCCCCCCCCCTCAGGCTAGACTCGGTTACGTCACTGCATACACTTCGCTGTGTCATTCGGACCTCAATAATTTCATTTCCCGTAGCTTGTTGACCCTTATCACGTGCACTAGCTCGATTAACTGGGGCATTTAGTCTGCCCCCCGTAGCCGACGGCAGTCGAGAAGAACCTTACCCCCTTTTGCCCTCCCAGTTGATGGCAGCAATTGTCAGATTGCTGGGATTAATATATGGGGAGGTTTTGTTTGTTCCGCCAAACCGTCCTGGAGTACGTTTAGCTTGTGACTGTGTTCCGGGGGCTTCGGAGATTAACCTTTTCGGTTCCGGGGGGGGGGGGGGGGGAGACTAGTATCGGTATTGATAATAGTGGGAGTGATTGGGTATTGCTGATTTTGGGTTGTGATTCTTTCTTTGGATTTCGTTGTCTTGAAATCAGTTGGTGTTTGCAATTAACACAAACTGTTAATTGTTGTAGTTTAAAAAAAAATAATTGCTGGTATTGTAATTAAATGAACACATTGAAAAAGTTGAAGGCTAGAGAAAATTTGGGCTAATATCGATTTTGGAAACAATCAATGAAAATATTGCTTTTAGTGAAAAAAACGTAACTGTAATATCTTTTTCAATAATTTACTGTTCATTAGAATTGAAACTATTATTAAATATTCAGGGAATATCTTTTTTCTAAATGGATTGAATTCAATGAAAAATCTAGTTTCGGAATGGTTTTTAATTTATTTAAGCGATATTTTTGTTTTAATAGTTTTATGTCGTATATTCCATTAACATTACATTAAATACTTGTATACACTTATTTAACTGCCTATTTGAAAATACAATTTTAGCTATTAATAGATAATAATGACTAATGGTTATTTTAGCAACAAGAATCTACTCTTGTACAGGCAACAAGAATGCGTGTTTTATCAACAAAATTATGCACTGATACTTAAATTTGCTTTTGTTTGGTTTTTAAATTTAACTCCTTCAGCACTTGGGAAGTACCTGTCGTACTTCATCTGGTAATATGGGTATATGCTAAGATAATTATCTGATGTGGAAAGGGTTAAGCTTAATCCATAAGTTCCCCTATTCGGTAGCTTGACATGTACAAGAGATAGATAATACATGACCTAATCCCAGAATAAAAAGAGTTGATGCTAGCCAACATAGGCTACCTTCATAAATCCCTTTCAATAAATATCAACAACATTGTTAAAAATAAGTACTCAAAAATAAGTAAAACGTACTCAATTTTGATAACATTCGATACTTATCATGGCTTCGAATGCATAAGTTTAAATTTTGAAAAAGACATGTACTTAAAAATAAGCACAATGAATAAAAAGAGCAGATGCTAGCCTACATAAGCTGCCTTCATAAATCACTTTCAATAAATATCAACAACTACAACCAAGACTTACCAGGAATCAAACAAAGATGAGGCGCCGCAGTCCAGTTCCTTATCCGTTTTACCACCAGGGCGAAGTGAAGAAGTTATAAACAGATGACTTCTTTAAAATATGTGCCAAAATTATAGGAAATAAGATAATTGAGCTGTAATAATTCAGTTTCCATTTAAGCAATCGACATCAAATGATGTGGAAAACCATCTTCAGAACAACTATTTTAAATTTGTCAGGTCGTTTTGTTAAGATGGCTTGGACAGATGCTGAGATTAACAATATTAAATCACACGGCTCATTTTTGCTAAATACGGTTGCTAAAATTTGAGTACGACGTCACTCATTTACAAATTGTACTAAAAAAAACGAGTAGGTTGAGGTATTCATTTTTAAGTAGCTTTTTTTTTAACCTTTGTAAATACTTTAACGAATAAATAATGTATCGTTTACGCAACTTATGACTTTATATATCCAACATAACTGAAAAAATACTAGTCATTATTAATGCACCGATATCCGTATTACGATTCAGCAAACACTGCACATTGTAATTTTTTTTATAATCATCTCAGTTGATTCCCGACAATTCTACGACATCTAAAAATAGGCTTCACTACGGTAAGAGTTACTCAACAGTGAAACGGATTTACAGTTTGCTGTATTCAAGATAAAGCTTATTCATGGCTTCGCTACTTTAAAAATATCTCAACAGGAAAACGGATTTACAGATTCGGGACTTTCAAGGGTTTTTATTAAAATGACATAGTGTCGATAATTTTTTTTCTTTTCATTCCAAAATCCAAAATGTCAAATAAGTTCATATTTTAATTATTCTTTTGTGGACGTGGTGTTCAAAGTTTGCTTTTGTTTTTGAAGTGCATTCTTTGTGAATTTAAAAGAATGATATCTCTCTTTAAGAAGATATCTAAAAGAATGTCTACTAGGCAGAACTAATGTCATATAATAGAATCAGTGACATACACAAGAAGAGGACTAGCAAGACCTAAGACACCCACAACATGTTTAAGAAACTAGCCAGTCTTAAAAAATACTATAATTCATCAAAATGGCTTAAAATATGACATTTCGATTAATCAGTAATAATTTACGAATATACTTTAATAAAACATTATATATTATTAACTAACCGAGATTGTAAAATATCAGCAATTATGCAAATTAATTGAAGAAGAGATTATATAATAATTAATTATAATTATGTAAGACTGTACTATGATTTTAAATATTATTAATTAAATAATTTATTATTGAAAATATTGTTAGTTACTAATACGCTATGGAAGTTTTATAAAAAATATTAATATAAGTTTAATAATGTTATGTTGGGAAAGTGTTACAATGATAATTTATGGTAGAAATAGATACTGAACTATAGCATTGGGGTTGTAACTTAAAAGTGAATTTATTTTAATATTAACTTCTAAATGCAACTGATAATAAGGATTTTAATTATTATTTTTTTGCATAAATTCGAACTTATGAACATATACTATTTTTTTAAACAATATTTATGAAATAGAAGTATAATTATACGATCTTCAAAGTGATGTTTTAAGACTGAATGTACAAATTCTGTTACTGTGCTTATTCTGTATAAAAATACGTTATTAGGTATTTTTTTCAATATTTACGAAATATAAGTATAGTTTATATGATCTTCAAAGTGATGTCTCAAGACTGAATGTACAAATTCTGTTACTGTGCTTATTCTGTATAAAAATGCTTTGAAACACATTTTTATTAACTTTATTATTTATTATACTTGATTCATAACTTTAAAGTTTTCATTCATTTGCTTAAATATTTTCGTTATATGTGTCCAAAATTTTAGTAGAATTGAAAGCCGAATCCTGTTTAAAGTAAACCTCAAAAGTGCTCTTAAAATTATGAATATTGAGTGTACAAATATTATATTATAGTTTTTTTGCTGTCAATATTTTGTAAATGCACTAAAAAATAGTTACCAATGATTTTTTCTAGCGCATAAAGATTTTTTTTAAATAAAAACCATTCACTCGAAATTGGAAACAAACAAAATAAACTATAGGATTAGTTTAATGAAACCTGAAAGATATAAATAATCTTGAATATGTTTGCCTATTATGAGCGCAAGCAGCAATTAGTCACTTAGTTTGCCTAAACGAAAATAAATACTGAAAATTATTTCTTAACTTCATAAAAGAAATCTCAATATTGACATACAGAGCGCCATCTATTGAGACTAAAGGTAATTATTTTGTCCCAGCTTTAAAAAAAAACTTTATTCATTCTAACAATTAATCAAATTTATCAATGCTTGGCTAGCAATTTCCTTTTCTATTGAAATAATAGCTCCACAGAAACAGAAATCTCTTTTTGTATTTCTTTTTGTGGGAAGTGAGAAAATTAACACATGATGGCGCAACAAATAAAATCAGTATTTGAAGAATAAATTTAGTTATAAATTAAGCATCGCTAGATTCGCGAGTTTCTAGATTGTATTAAAAAAGATGCCCCAAATTCGAATGGTATCGGAGCAAACAGTTCTGTGGCTCGGCTTTTGTACCCTTTAATCAAACTTGGAATTAAAATCACGACTCAATTATAGTCTTTGTCTCTGTTTGCAGGACGAGTTAGATAACTACGGCAAACAACTTTGGATTCAAGAATGGATGACATGGATGAATGAAGGAGACAGAGAACCTTTGTTATTCTTATACGAAAAAAGTTTTACAAAGCAAAGCACCAAATCCCCTATTTGAGTTATGGTAACTACATTTTTTAAATAATGAAAGTTGTAATAGATAAGGCTTTGTTTTATAAATTAGAGCCAATCTTTAAATTTGCAAAAATGAATTTTGACGGAGCTGAATGAATTAAGTTCTCCATGGATTTCCAGGTTTTCTAGCAGTAAACATGAACTTTAAGTTCATAGAAATATTCGAAGTTGAAATATTTTTCAAATCTAAAACGTTGAGACGTTTCTTGAAAGCTATATGTAGTAAAAAAATAGTAAAAAAATTATATACATTCTCTCTCTTAGAAACCCTCTAAATATTATCTTTTATTTTTTTCTATTTTTAGGTTAAACCTAAAGTTTGAATAGATTGTCTTATTTACGAAGATTATCTATTCCTCCGTTTGCAATACAACAAATAGATATGAGGAGTAGTTTTAAAATCCGCTCAATCCTAATTTTTCTAATATATTTTTTTCATCACAAGTTCTCAACGCACAGCATCACCTAGCCAAGCGGTATTGACCAAAAGTGGCTGAATCCAGTCTAAAAATGCATTCAAACTTATGGATTAAGATTAAAAAAAAGTACGTGGCAGTAAAACGTTTTTGCTGTCTCCGCTCCTTTAAATTTATGAAAATGGATTGAGCCCAGGGCCGGATTTAGTCATAGGCTGCAGTCTAGGGCCGGATTTAGACATAGGCTGCAGTCTTGGAGCCTGCACCACACACATAAAACAAAAAAAAAACATAGCCAACTTGTGGAAAAAAATATTTGGAAGGATCAAAATCCGAATCCTAACGAAAATAGTATACTACAATCTTTTTATGAAGGGAGAAAATTCGATTTTTCTTAACACACAGATTTGCACAGCGTAAATATACTGTAATACTTTTATATTATTTAAAAAATATATTTTTAATTTGAGATAAACAAAATGGCATTGTTTGACTTTTTCTTAATAGAAATCACCTATTTTTATTTTCTTGCATTTTTATTTTGCTTAGTGCCATTTGAGGGTGCAATATTTTATTGTCATTTTCATAGATTCCAGAATACCATTGCACCTTGAGATTCCTTGAAACCGTAGACATTTTGCGACATAGTATTGAAAATTTACGACAAAAAAAAAGGTGTATACCAATTTCATATATACACTAAAAAATTATTTGATTTGTACTTCCGAAATATATATTTTTAAAAAAAATTAGACCCACCCCCTTTACTTTTTGCGGGGGTTGAAATTTCCTGGGACCTCCTCCCCCCTGTTGTTGGGGGGGGGGGCACACCACGTATTTAGCATAGGGGCCCCACTAACTCTAAATACGGTTCTGTAACTAAACGCCTCCTATGTATAATGTAGTCAGTCATTCACACAACTTAATATCTTTGATATTTCAATAATCTATTGAAAAAGAAGCGGAGACCCATTAAAAATGTTGAGGATAAAGAAGAAATAGATACTCGGAACTTCTTAAGAAAACACTTCCATCGTCATCCTTTTCGTATTCCAAGCCGTCTACGTTTTCCCTTCAAGTCACGCTTCTGGTGTTCCAACTCTTTTTGAAGCAAATGCCACTGCGATCGCTTGCCCCCCAGCTATCTCGTACCCGAAACAATGGATAACAATTTCTGTCCACAAGGGTACAATGTCAATAGATGACGTTCGCTATGCTTCGTGTAAGGTCAATATCTTAATGGCGTCTTACCCAGTTCCGATCCCTAGGGCTGAGCTCTGTACGTTGTTGGCATTGTTACAAGTCCGAAGCTATTGTTGAAGCCGGGCGAATTAGAGTAGTATACCAGGGCGCCCAGGGGCTGTTGGCTGGAGAGTGGGGCTGAAGCTAAATAGATTAGGCAGGCCTTGGCTCTTAAATGTTAGATACTCCGTTAGCTAATTAGGCCATGCTGGCCGCTACACTTGTTCAAATACGTAGAAATGGCTCGTTTGGTAGATCAACATGTTAAGCATCGAACGAATTCTGCTCAAGATCGCCTCAAATCAGGCGGTTTAAACTAATGTTTTAAGTTAGAGTATTAAATGGAACAACTGGGATATCCACTTTAGAATAATCATTTACCATCGACTTTTGTACAATAACGTTTGAACATGATACTGTCTGTACTTACAATGTAGTGTGATATTTAAACAACAAAGAAAATCTAAGCCTAAAAAGAATACGAACCTTTGACTTGAGAAATTAAAAAAAAATACTAGTAACATTGAAAAAAAAATTGCTTAAAAATGAGTATATGGACGTGCTTTTTTTTTTAGTACAATTGCATCGTAAATGAGCGATGACGTACTCAAACTATTACTCTAATCTCTGCTTCTGTTCAAACCATCGTAACAAAGCGACCTGACAAACATAAAATAATTGTTAAGAAGATGGTTTTCCACATTATTTTATGTCGATTGCTTAAATGGAAACTGAGTTATTACAACTTAATTATCTTACTTCCTATTTATTTTTTTTGGCACACCTTTTTAACATTACTTCTGTTTGTGCTGCAAACATGGGTTCGATTTCCGGTAGGTCTAAGTTGTAATTGTCGGTATTTATTTAAAGTGATTTATGTAGGCAAGCTACAGTTCTTTTTACTCATTTTTGAAAACATGCCTTTTTCAAAAATGAAACGCATGCATTCGGAGCTATAATAAGCATCGAATGTAATCAAAAATGAGTACATTTTACTTATTTTTGAATACCTAATTTATTTTTAACAGTGAGGATAAGCAGCATTGATTATATATATAATCCCTTTTTGTATTAATGTATCTCAAATGCTGTATGTTGGAAATGATCTGTCTCTATGAAATTATTTTATCATAAGTGATAGTTTTTTACGAACTGCAATACATTTTCTATTCTGAGTAAATTCACAAATAAAAATTAGTTTGTGAGGGTCAAAATAAAATTAATCTCCCCAAATCAATTAATTAAAAAATTCTCACAAAAAATAAACACTACTATTATTAATAAAATGATCATACACACACTAAATTTCTAGACATAAGTAAATAACTGACATTCTGTCTGCAAATTTCAAACAGCTGAAATTTAGCTTCGTTTAAATTCCTTTCTAGTTCTTTACACTTTCCAGAAACTTTAATCTTTAAAAATAAAAAAATAATACATTGAACGGACATGTAGGTGAACCGAGCGTTAGCTTAAAACCGGAAACAAAACCTCTTTTAAAGAAAAAAAAATTAGGGGAAAAAAAAGGAGTTGAGTTGTTTGTTTTAACCCGTTTCTACTGCCACCCATTTCCGCCCTCCCCCCCCGTATAATGATTACGACTTAAGAGACGCCCCTGCTTGCAAATTCCTGCTCACAGGAACAAGCAAAAGTGAAGCGAATTGGTGTTTAGAAACCACCAAAGGACAACAATAAAGGCAGACTGTAGCTCAAAGCGATTCGAGGAATGCATTTTTTTTTAACTTAAAAAGCCCCAGCAATCAGCCGCGTTTTCCTCATTGACACACTGGGCAACCTTTTCCTCTTTTCCAGAATCTTATTTTTTCCCCCTCCTCCGAAATGAGGACAAAAAAAAAAACCGGGCATTTTATTGGAAGCCGGAGCGGTCTAAATGACAACAGCTAGGAGCAAGAATGAAAAATCAAACAAAAAGAAAGCTTGTTGAGGAAGATAAAAAAAAAGCGATTAACAGATCGGGAGTTTTGAGAAAAGACAGGATATAGCCAGGAAAAAAAAAAGATAAATTAAAAAAAAGCGAGCTCTCTAAAAGATAGAACTTCAACAGAATATCTCGGTAGTCATTAGTGAAGACTCCCGTAAAGCGTTCCCGGTATTTTTTAATTACTCTTTTAATTGCGCTCAGATGTGTTTATAAAAGTGACGGCCATGAGTTCGGGGACAAAATGAGAACCGTTCTCGGGGAGCTCTCCTAAGGCTACCGCATTGTTAATTAAGTTTTTAATTATGGTCCAATGTCCTCCCTTTTCCATTTTTTCCTCTTCCCTGAAGCGGTAATAGTTTTGGACACAGAGTCCCGGCTCTGCGCTGATTAAACAAGAAACTAACACACAAAAGACATTTCCCCCCTAACTGCAATTGTGTCCGCAGTGCAGGAGTCGAGAGAGAGAAAAAAAAAGGATAGATATATAATGGATGAAGTGGTCCCCGCCTCTTTTCAACCTATTGATTATTGCTTGGCCATGGAAATCTTTGCGGGGGTTGGGTTGAAAAACCAAAACAAATTGCCTGACTGCCTGCGCATACTGCTTATTAATATAGAAAGGGGGTTTCTTGCGGGAGCCACACATCCTAAATAGAATTGTCTGCTTAATCCCTGTTTCTTATTGTCAGTGTTTTAGATTATGGGTTTAAATCAAGTTAAATAGTTTTTCAATTTTTTTTTTTTTTTTTTTTTTTCTTGGCTAGAATGTGCATACCATTTATTTATATCAAACGATATTTTTTTTAAGAACTGTGGAAGTACATCCCACGTTCATTATATAGTATTATCTGCTTAATCTATTTAATTACTGATTCTATTAAACAGAATAGTTAATAAAATATAAGTTGGTTAATTGAAGGAAGATGTTTCTGGTTCGCCCCCCCCCCCATTAAAAATAAGTAAAACGCTCTAATATGATTATTACTTTTGTGCTGGCCTGCAGAATATGAACAGTGGAGTGGAGACAATTTCTATATAAAAAGGTCGTCATAACTAATTTAGTTTTAATTAATAATGAATAACTAGTTATGATTGAATATTCTACTATCATAACCCAGCAAAAAAAGTCAGCATGAAACCTTCATCAAAATTGTTAAAATTTAAGGTTTTTTGACGGTTTTATAAAGGATATTAAAACAAAAAACTGCAGTTTTTTTTGAAGTTTTTGATTTTCCTGCATAAAACCTTTAAAATATCTGCATTTTCCCTTCATTATTAAAAATTGAAGGTTTTTTGCAGGTTTTTATGAAGGTTTGTTGCAGTTTTTATGAAGGACATTGAAACAAAAACCTTTAATTTTATAGATCTTCAAAAAAACTGCAGTTTCCCTGCATAAAACCTTCAATTTCAAAATTTTGATGAAGGTTTTATGCTGACTTTTTTTGCTGGGAAGATACGCAAGTATGGCAAGTTCCGAATGGGTCCTAATTATTACTTTTGTGCTGGCCTTCAGAATATGATCAGTGGAGTGGAGACAATATCCATATCAAAAGGTCATCATAACTAATTTAGTTTTAATTAATAATGAATAACTAATTATGATTGAATATTATACTATCATAAGATACGCAAGTATGACAAGTTCCGAATGGGTAAGAAATTGGGAAGTGAGTTACAAAGATATGGCGACATAACAATGTCGGAGAGAGTAAGTTAAAAAAAATTGTGTAAAAGCATCCCAACTGAAAGGCAAAAAAACTTAAAAGTAAGATTTGTTTTTAAGAAAAACATTTTTCGTAGCATTCTCATAAACACTCTAAAAATATGTACTCTAAAAATTTCATCAAATAAATGGGACTCATTCATGAAGTCATCATAAATATCACTAACTCACCAAATATCACTAGGAACATAAAGTTGAAAGACTTTGATTTGATAGCATATGTAGTGCATTTAAGTTAGTGCAGCATAGTTACTTTTAAAATGATTAATAAGAAAATATTTTCTTGCATTTCTAACAGTTCTTACATAATCTATTTAGTATTTTAGATGCCTTTAGTAAATCGTATTTTAGATATCTTTAGTAAACTGTAATTTAGATATTTTTTGTAAATCGTATTTTAGATACCTTCAGTAAATTGTGTTTTAGATATCTTTAATAAATCGTATATTTTTGATACCTTATAAAATCTGATCAGCAAAATATGGCATAATTTTTTGATAATTTGATAGGTTTGCCAAGAAAACATGCTACAAAAATGGAGAGGGCTTATTACCTTTCCTTGTCGATACTGCTTTATTTAAAATCTTTTTTCAAAAAGAAAAATGATTGATTTTGTATTAGATATTTTTCAACTCCTTTACTTTAGAAAAGTTTTATTTGAAGAAATGTTGAATTTGCCAAAAGTCACTTTCCAAAAATTATCAAAATATGTAGTTGACCAATAACTTTAAAATATATAATTTATTGTTATTTCTGATTACATTTCGTTTTACGTATACATTATGTGTAAGATTACATTTTGAATTTTTTCATTTGAGTAAATTTAATCGTCACTCGAGACAATGGTGTAGCCATAATTCGGAGGACCCCAAACATTTTTTTTTATGAAAAGATAAATGAATTTAAATATTTCTTTAAAATATTATATCATGCCTATTTAATACTAACACATGTTGTTGAGTTATTAAAGTATAATATTAATAAAAAATATTAATTCACAAGGATGTGATATTTTAAACTATAAATAGATTTACCAATAATACACAATTAGCTCAATTTAAGAAATTATTTAGTTATAAATAAAAAGTCCATCTGCGTTAAAATAAAAGTCAAATTTATGTTAACACGAATTGAATATTTATACAAGTCATTTTATGCATATTTTTATTTTTTGGTAGAAGGCAGGTACACGTAAAAGAATATATCATCGGATTAGAATGAAAGTCAGCTATATTTAAACCACGCATTTAGTGTCCGAATCGGGAGCTACTTGGCAACGGAAACCAAGCACTGCACTTCTAAATCTGGAATCGTTTCAACAAAAATTGATCATACTACCTGACCTTGAATTCCGTCGCCAAGTAGTTTCCAATTCAGACGCCAAATCTGTGTTTTAACACAGAGTCTGAGACGCACATTAAAAGGCGAAACGATTCGGCGAATTCAATGCGAATCGAATTGTGAAGCACATTCCAAGGCCAATAGAGGCGAGACGAAATTGGGTAAATAAGAACTGGGATAGCGTATTCTTGTTATGGTCCATTACTTAATGCGCTACACATTCCGATTTGATCCGCCTTTGGGTTTTTCATTAAAGCCTACCAAGGACCATAACAAGAAACGATCATCTTAACACATACATATATTTACATACTGCACAGCAAAAAGCTATTGTTTAATTTTCATAGATATTTTTCACTCGAAAAAAAAACATATTTTTTTATTTTTACATAACATTAAAGAAAATAAACCAACAACCACTCGAACCTCTGATCACACTTCTTACGAGCCTCTCAGGCGAAATTAGTGATCATCCCCAATGGTAAGTGATGTAATTCCCGTAAAAATATTTCCAATTCGCCTCGCCTCAAATTCGATTAACCTTGCATTGAGAAGCGCGAGCTCTGCAGGGTCAAATATAGATGGTTTTCATTCTAAGCCGATGATAAGGAAACAAATATTCAAAACATGTTTTGTCCAAAATTTCTGGGAAAATATTATTTTATTACCCAATTTACCTTAGAATCGTCTATAGAACTGACCTATTTTAATCGTAAAAATATATTTTATTCCATTGAAATTAGCTTGGAAAGTTTTAAATCTGTACATGGGTCTATGCATTTAGAAAATATTATTTGATCCACATATCAAAGAGGGGGCCTCCGTGGCCGAGCGGTTAAAGGCGTCAGCTGGGAATCCGAAGATTCCTGGTTCGATCCTAGACGATGGACTTGACAAAGAAAAGTAAAAAAATTAGTGATCTTGTGATCGGAGGGTTGCCAATTTCGCTACAAAATACTAGAAAAGTCGTCCAGAACATCCACAAAAATTAATGGCATCTATACGGGACTAGTGCACGATAAATCTGATCGGGGTCCAAAGTCCCGGCGTCTATTGAAGGCGTTAGGTGCCAGTTCAGGTTTTTCCTCGTCATCTGAATATGGTTCTAAAATAATGAGGTGCATGTATGAATGTGTGTGTGTGAATGTGTTCCCGGTTCCTTCGAGACAGACCCCGAACCGTCGTCAATAGCCCACTGTCCAGCTCTAGTGCGACGTTAATTAACCGAACCAAACCATATCAAAGAGAATCTCAAATAATTTTGAGATTAAACATTAAAACTTGGATCTGCATTGAGGGATAGTTAGAAGACACTAGATTGAGACAACTTTAACAAACTATGACTCCTATTCACCGGATCAATTGGGACCAGTTCACATCCGGATAATCGAATATCCGGATAATTGGATAATTCGCGAAAAAAAGTTTATTTCTTAGTAAAAAAACGAATTTTGCGATAGTATGTAATGTAATTTAATGACTATTTAAAAGAATATCATTCACCGACAAGAAACTTTTAAAACGTGAATTTTGCTGATTTCTTTTTTTTTTCAAAGCGATTCGTATAATTGGCGATCCGCTTTATTTGGTCTTGATAACTGGAGTTAGAATAATTGAAGAACCAGGCAGCTCCACTTTTTTTCTGATTTATACTTTTTCACTTATTTCTATGAAGAAAAAATCCTTTAGTTATTTGCACAAGAACCAGACAATTAAAAGCAATGGCTATATAGATATAAAGGAAAAGGAGCTATACTGTTGTCTCATACGGTGCAAGAAACGTATAGCTCCAGGAGCCGTCTTGTTTTTGCACCGAATTAGTTCAACGTTTGGTCACTTGGTTGGATCGCTTTCCGTATTGCATCAGCCAGTCGTTCGCCACACTCGTTTGTTGAAGGTGTGTTGTTTGTCGAACCAGCTAAAAGGTGTATTACATATCTATAATTCCATTAAAGGGGTGTAATTCAGAGCTAGACTATATTAATATATAGTTTATATGCATTCCTTAAATAAAACAAATATTTTTTGCTGTTTGAAGTTCACAGTCGCATTGATGATTTCGGAGAACCTATCGAACCTTCGTACCTATAAGGATATAATTGGTAAGCCTGGCCACAAAATTCCAGTGTTAGGTGTAAAAAACAATACAGCTTCACAATACAGCTCCATAAAAAAAAAAGGCAAAAGTTTGAAAAAGTAAAACCGGTCTGTGATAGAGAATGATATTTTTTGTGCTTTACCCAAATTTGATAAGTTTTAAAAAACGTTAAGTATTCTTAAAATGTTGTTCGTCCTTCCTGAAAAATCTTGTAAACTGGAGCTGTGTGGTTCTTGCACCCACGCTCTTTATACTTTTGGAGCTCTACTTTATAGTATACAATAGTGTGATGTAAAAAAAAATGTCAGGACAAATCTAAAATATTCTTATATATTCAGTAAAAAGTTTGGAAGTGGCTCGAGCCCGGTAGCCCTTCTGCTTGATTACTCCACTGAGTAAAAGGGTTAGAGCATGTAGAGTAATTAAATCAGTATTTCAGTTTGGAAATGGAGAATACGTTTTCTATTCAAGTTTCAGAAATTCAGCATGCTGCCATCTAGTGTTTAAACTGCATACTAATTCAGAGCTGCTGAAAATTAGTTTTAATTCTCTTGGTCAATTTTCTGATCAAAGATAATTCCACAAAATCTAATATTTTATAAATTACGCGAATCAAAATTACTCAAAATAGAAATTTACTATCGTTGGTTATTTAACGTCGCGCTAGGGCTGAACATTGGGATATTGGCGCTATTTTTACATTTTATTTATGATAGAACATACATTATATAGATATGAAAAATAAATCTCATGAAAAACGAACTCTAGATTCGAATTCTACAGATACATTTCTGAAAATTAGTCGTATGAAAATACAGTAGCATACCAATTATCAAAATTCCAATTATCCGGATCAAACAAAGTGGATCGCCAATTATCCGGATTCTTATGAGAAAAAAAAAGAAATCGGCAAAATCCACATTTTAAAAGTTTATCAGTGAATGATATTGTTTTAAATAGTCATTCAGTTACGTTAAATATTATAGCAAAATTCATTTTTTTTATTAAGAAATAACTTTATTTCCGTGAATTATCCAGATATTCGATTATCCGGATGGGATCTGGTCCAAATTGATCCTCTTAATTATTGTTCTGCTGTATTTAATAAATTTATTTGGACTTTTTTATATAACTACCTAAACTGCATATTTTATACTATTAAAATTTATTATTTTGTGCCAAATACCTATTTTCTTGAAAAAAAAATGATTTTCATGAACAGTCTGAGATGGGACCACCGTGGAAAACCCATATAATTTAAAATTATCAAAGAAAACAAAAAATTGTTCGGAGAAACAAAAAAGGTGTACTATAGGATTAAAAATATATAAAAAGTTGTAAAAACTCATTAACTTCATATCCATCAAAATTAAAAAAAACTAGACTATTATATTGAGCTTTCCAAGTTTCATGAATATCGGAAAAACGGGAACATATTTTTTTATAGTTTTATTCATCTAATTAAGCACGAAAAAAAAATGACTAACTTTTTTGGAGTGTAAACTAAATATTTACCAAGTCACAGAAACATCGGATCATCAATTTCCTAATTTAAAATAAAAATACAGTGTTTTAGATTAAAACTTACCGTTTATGAAATTCAATTAATTTAGAGTATTCGACTAGAGATGGCAGCACGCGGCAATGAAATATCTAACTAGTTATAACTCAAATTTCGAGGTTTTGGTCGAAAAAGAATTTAATATGCAAAGACACCGAAATATTACGAAATTTATTAAATGTGGAGTCACCAATGAAACTGCATGCAAATACTATATATATTCTCAATGTGTTTTGTGAAGCTGCCTTCCCAAACAAACTCATTTCAATAACGTTTCCATTCGCAATCAGTTTTCAGTTAATCAAATAGGGATCGAACTCTTATTCTTCCGATCACGAGTCCGGTACCGTCAATACCAGGCTTCCATATTTTAATTGTAATGTTTTAGAGGAATTCTATTAAAGAATCACTTTTGGAAAATAAACTTTGTTACAAGCGATTCATTTCAAATTTGTACTAATAAAGGAAAGCTAAAAGATGTATTTAGAATCTGATCAGTTTAATCGCAAACATTAAGTAACTTTTGGTGTAGCAATTTGAAACTCTTTAGTCTAACACTCAAAGAACAAAAGCATTTAATTTTAAAAACAATGTTTATTTTATAAAATTCAAATACAATTTGCCAACATCAGTATAATTTTACATCAAAATGACGTGTCGTTAAAATTACGATATCTTTAATAGACAATTGAATAAAATTCAGTCATGAAAATGGAATCAGCAGCCGTATTTTTTAAGTTCCTCTTCGAGTTCGAGTAAAGTAAACCTGCGTAACAGCTGACGAAGAACATAAACACAACGCAAACTATAATTTCAGGCCAAACACTGAACTTAGAAACCTTATACTTTTGTCCTGAAACTGGTATTCTAGTTTCATTAGCCAACATAATTGTAAACTTCCCAAAGGGATTATCAGAAAAAGTGTGAACTTCCAAGTCCTTTGCAATGCTAGCAGCATCCAATTGGTCCGTGGTATTTTCAAGTTGCTCTTCTGACGAAATTAAAGTAGATTCTGAAGTGTGATTTCCCTCTTTAACTTCTGTATCGGATGACCCGAAAGAAAACCATCGACTAAAAACTTCCGAAAATGACCTTTTAAAGATCCTTTGTCTCGTCTCAAACAAATCCAAAGAGGGTGGAAGAGTAGCTCCAGGTAGCCTTCCTACAAATCTCTTCACAGCAATATCACTAAGATAATGAGCCTTGGGATTGGCACCTTCTTCACACATATCAGGACAGGAATCCTTGCAAAGTAAAACACCACATGTAACGAAAAACTCCCCTTTGACTGTATACGCCAAATTTCCCATCTGCGTGTAAGCCATCAAGTTAGCTTGACCCTCAGTTTGATTCTGAACTGTAAAATTCGACAACACATACGAAGCATTAGGGCACCCGAAAACATCGGACATTTGGTACAACAGCGTTTCATTAGTCAGAACTTGGTCATCATGAGCAATACAATTCTGTACAGACATATCTTTATTTTTGCCACCGTCCGTAACGTAAACAACCAAGAATAACTCTGCACCGATCTCAGAGTCGTCATCTGGGAAGATATCCGATCCAATCCTAGTTTCAATCCAAGTTGTGACCTCTGGAGCAGATCGCAACCCGGTGTACAAATGGTCAGCAGTTAATGTGGTATTGGGATAATACCATTGTCGAAACGTGTCCATAGGCAGAGGCAGTTCGCATGTCACATTATGGAGAATGTCATGAGATGTCGCCATCATGCGATGCTGTTGAATGACGACTGCACTGGAAATTGATATTCTTTCCTCATCTATCGCACTGACATTAAAGTGGCAGGTTGAAAAAGGCAACGTCAGCATAATATTAGTGTTGTTTAAAGTAGGAGAAGTCGGAAAGCTGAAAAGAAATACAAATAAATAATCTAAAAGTGGAAGATCCGATACACCAAGTACACAAGCTACATGAAGTTATTACAAATGATTGCATGGCAAGATTTGAAGAGCACAAAGTTAATGCAAGTCATTTTCCTGTAGATAATTGAGAAGTTTTAGTACTATTATAGAATACGAAATCCTGCTGACTTGAGAAATTCACAATGGGTTTTAATTTATACAATGAATTACTTAATACTACAGTATTAACGAAGTTGGCACAAAATAGGAAAGTTCGAATCCAGACTAAAACATGTTTGTAAAATGACATGCAACTGGATTGCAAATACAGTTGAAATTACATTAATAAATTTTAACCAAAATAAGGTTAGATTTGTTGGAAGTTGGGAAACTTCAGATCTGCATCAACCCTAGAATACTAACAATGTTTACCAATGTAAAGTGAATGGCAGAATACGTATAATAGACGTATGGTTAGTATTTTAGAGTCAAGTGCATGCAATTACTCAAGACAAGATAAAATTGCTCTGAAAAATGTGCTCGATACAAAATTACCTGCATTCAGGATTGTAAGCATCTCCACTAGTGTAGACCACCCCGTTAAACTGACTAACGAAATCCACATCCAGATGCATAGAAGAATTGTCACAGGTAACAAGAAAAATTGGGCGATTCTCGTAAGAACTGGCTCCAACAGAAGAAACCTAGGGAAGAATTTAAAAATAAAATACCGACAAATGAGCATGTTGAGGCGATTTTGCAGTAGTTTATATCACAGGTCTAAACCTCACATGCTACAGAACAGCAAAATGGTAAATAAAAGCTGGATTCAATCGCTACTTACCAAATATATAAGCGATAATTTTACAGCATATGAATGTACCACAGAATCGGCACTGAAAGACCAAATTTATACGACCATTATAATAATTATATAAAATACGGAATTATATTTTGAAATTACAGCACAATACAAAATTCCACTTACATATTTCGAATGAGGCCAGAAATGAAAGAAATCAAAATCCTCGGATTCCTTTGCATAAAACTGGTATAACTTAATAGACACAGCAGCATGATAGTAAAATTATAAGATATAACGTTAAAATACTCGAGTTCAACTACTTAAAATCCACACCGAACTATCTGCTCAGGATACCTTATACTAACAAGAGGCCAACAAGAACCCCATAATATTACACATTTGCATATCAATATACGATCACTGCTGCTTCTTACAAGTTATTTGGTTAAATAACGTAGCAGTAGAGCTGTAAAATTGGACTATTGGTGACGGTTCAGGGTCTAACTCGAAGGAAAGACAAGGCCTCCGTGGCCGAGTGGTTAAAGGCGTCAGCTGGGGATACGAAGATTCCTGGTTCGATCCTAGGCGGTGGACTTGACAAAGAAAAATAAAAAAAAGTAGTGATCTTGTGATCGGAGGGTTGCCAGCTTCGCTACAAAATACTAGAAAAGTCGTCCAGAACATCCGCAAAAATTAACGACGTGTATACGGGACTGGTGCACGATAAATCTGATCGGGGTCCAAGTCCCGACGTCTATTGAAGGCGTTGGGTGCCAGTTCAAGTGTTTCCTCGTCATCTGACCCTGGTTCTAAAATAACGAGGTTCATGTATGAATGTGTGTGTGAATGTGTATGTGTTCCCGGGTCTTTCCTTCGAGATTGACCCCGAACCGTCGACGTTAATTAACCAAACCAAACACCTGACATAACCTGCACCAGTCCCTTATACACGCCGGTGGAAATTCGGGTTTGGTTTGTTTAATTAACGTCGCACATTGGGCTATGGTTAGACGGTTCGAGGCCTATCTCGAAGGAAAGACCCGTGTGGGAATTGGGGGTTATTTCAGATAACTTTTGTCATTTAGTAGCGAATCTGTCAAAACTTCTATCACGAGATCACTGCATTTTAACTTTTGTCAAGTCCTGATGCCGATCTCGTAATCCTCTGATTGCTACTCGAATTCGGGCCTTTAGTTGCCCAGTGGATGAAGTCGTTCAGCTTGTAATCAGAGGATTGCTAGTTTGAGCCCGTGCGGTGGACTTGACAAAGAAATGTAAAAAAGTAATGATCTTGAGATCACAGGGTTGCCAGCTTTGCTACAAAAATACTAGAATGTCGTCCAGAACATCCACAAAAATTATCGCGTGTATACGGGACTGATGCACGATAAATTTGATCGGGGTCCATAGTCCCGACGTGTATTGCGTTGGGTGACAGCTCAGGAGTTGTCCTCGTCATCTGACTATGGTTCAAAAATACAAGGCATCGTTCCCGGATCTTCCCAGCAAAAAAAGACAGCTTAAAACCTTCATCAAAATTTTGGAATTGAAGGTTTTATGCAGGAAAACTGCAGTTTTTTTGAAGATCTATAAAATTAAAGGTTTTTGTTTCAATATCCTTTATAAAAACCTGCAAAAAACCTTTAATTTTTAATCAGAAAGGAAAAATGCAGATATTTTAAAGATTTTATGCAGGAAAATTAAATACTTCCAAAAAACTGTAGTTTTTTGTTTCAATATCCTTTATAAACCTTCAAAAAACCTTCAATTTGACAATTTTGATGAAGGTTTCAAGCTGACTTTTTTTGCTGGGTTTCCTTCGAGATAGGCCCCGAACCGTCGCCAATAGCCCACTGCGGAGCTCTAATGCGACGTTCATTAATCAAACCAAAACCAAACCAAAACTACCTTCACTAGTTGTGAAAAATTAACATTTTAGATAATTGGAGAATATTAACGAAAGTTTCTTCAAATCTGAATAATCAATTTAAAAAAAAAAATTATTTACCTGTATTTTTTTTTCATACTCATATTAGTTACTTCAGTTATTTTTTTTTTCATGTTTGAGGCGGAATGATTATTATGAGTTAAATTAAAATCGTTTTTAAATTGTTAAATTCCTATTTAGAAAATCAGTTGGAGGGAGAGAAAGACCCAATACTTTATAAAATCAGGAGCAGCGCAAAACTCATATGACACTAGCGGCGCCATCTGCATTAATTTTTACCTTAAATTATTAAGAATAAGTAAGATGGGGATTTTAAGTCTTGAAAAATGAACTACATAATCAGTGGATTCATTTTAAAGTACTGAAGTACTGTATCCATAATTTAAAAAATACTGGCCACACGGGGGGATATGGATTATCCCCACTAAAACAAGGGGTGGAGCCCGATTTTATTTTTTTTAAATATGTATTCTGTAACTGCAAATTAAATCACTTTTAAGTGCACAAATGAAATTTGGATGCATTTGGAAAAATGAGATTTGGCCGAACCTGCGGTTCCACATACCCGTATATCCTTCGGGAGATGTCGGGTACATACGTCTATACATTATCCTACTGCATATATAGAAAAAAACGAATTCAATTTTATTCTCGAATTCGTGAATTAGATGTAAAGGAAATTCATGTTTGAATCAATCTAGCTGTTTTATTACAAGTGAAGAGGCAAGTGGAAGAAGGAGTTAACAAACATTTTTGATTACTATTATTTTGATTATTTTTGATTACTAATCAATTTTGATTACTAGTAGTTTTTTATTTATTTTCTAATATTTTCCAGTGCACCCAAATATATAAATTAAGTTATCGTGTCAACGACAGTCATTTTTGGTGAAGGTTATGATTAAAGGTTTGGTTTGGTTAATTAACGTCGCACTAGAGATGCACAGTGGGCTATTGACGACGGTTCGGAGTCTATATCGTAGAAAAGACCCGGGAACGATGCTTCGTATTTTTGAAACATGGTCAAACGACGGGGATAATACCTGAGCTGGCACCCGACGCAACCTCAATAGGCGAAAGGATATTGGAATTGGGTCATATTTAACGTGCACCACTCCCGTGTATCTCTCACCGGTATACAAGAATTTAAAATTTTATGCCAACGCGATCACAGCGCTTTTATTTCCCAAAATTGGCGAAGATTTTATTTAAGTGCTGTTGATTTTAAATTTATGTACGACCCCTGAAATGATCATTTGATGCATATTTTAATATATCAAAAAAACTACAAAGAGGAAAATCACGAAATTTCTGATATGCATATAAAACGTTTTTCTGAATACATTACTATCAAAATATAGCATGGTTTCTATTCATAAATTTTATGAATATTAATATCCCAATTTAAATAAAATTGAAAAATATACATATAAGTAATGAAAGTTAATGTATTTTATTTGGGTCGTTTAAAAGTAACAGATAAAAATATCATCTTAATAAAATTATTTCGAAAGATGATTAAAAGTTTAAGAAATTCATTTAACATTACGAGTTCTAAACTTTCGATATTCCCAATTAAAAAACTACTTAACTAAATGACTTGCAAATTGAAATTCAACGATACATTTTGTCGTAGATTCTAAATATTGAATCAAAATTGGGTGTTGCTATTGGAAATTTTAAAGTTGGTGCGGATTTTAATATGAATATAAATTTTTTGTATATCAATGTGTAGTAGACTTTATTCCATACAAAATGGTATATTAAGTTTAGCTCTACTATAAAAACCAACGAAATAATCAATTGTGGTTCGTTTTTTTCCCCCCGGCTGTGCATGATAGCTTTAAAGTACATGCGCGTTTTCCTTCAAAATTGTATGGCTGATTTTATGTAGGCAGAAAAACAGCAATAAAAGTGTATTTCACTTATAATGGTTCGATTTCATTAAGCGAACCTACATGCAAAATGTGCGAAATAGCGCCTCTTTCGTTATCCTACCACCACTAAACACGCTCACGATCGATGAATAGGAAAGTTTCGTACCATTTTTTTCCTTGGAGACAAATAGTGGATGCTTAACGGAAAGTGGCCCTTTTCTAAAATTGTCAGCGAAAGCGCTGTCGATCTTGAAAAGTGATTTGTTTTATCAGTTAACTCCTTCTTGCACTTGCCTCGTCAATCGTTAAAATCTCCTCAGATCAAATTTAAAACTTTATAACAGCATATACATTAATATACAATTTTAGTATCAAATTACAAACTTTATTAAAAATATATAGGTATACTAGGAAAAAAAATATTAAACGTATTTTATTTTAAAACCATAGTTTCACAGTACATAAAAAGCAAGCACCGTCCGATTTGTCAAGTTTTATAGCTTCATGATCCAATCGTCGAAAGCTCATTAATCACTTCAAAAATAGTTATATAGCAAGAAATTGTCAATGGCGTGTTTCTTTTTCTCCTTCCTCAAATAAAGAACCAATCCACAACTTATAAGTATCAAACAAAATACTATAAATGATAATACAGTGGTCACTGCTGAAAATATAAGCTTTGAAACACAATAACTTTGGCCTTCAAGAGATTCATCAGCTACACCCGTCTTGTTGCCTACTTTTTGTCCTAAATCTTCAGTTGCTGTAGTTAGATTTGCAGTTGTAATGAAGTCTTCATGCTGCTTAGTAGACTCTTTTATATACTTAGTCGTTTCATAATTTGGGATAGCTGCAGTCGTTAACTGTTTAACCAAAAT
Source organism: Troglohyphantes excavatus (assembly GCA_963932185.1). Taxonomy (NCBI): domain Eukaryota; kingdom Metazoa; phylum Arthropoda; class Arachnida; order Araneae; family Linyphiidae; genus Troglohyphantes; species Troglohyphantes excavatus. Next base: position 51,335,878 of record OZ010672.1, on the reverse strand, counting down.
AAAGTTTTTCTCCAATTTAAGCTTCGGAACCAACGTCATAGGATCTTTAAGAGTTGTATAATGATTTAAAGACTGATCTGTCGTAGTTGGTTGCTCAACTAGATTGGTCAACATCTTTTCAACTTCAAGCTCTGGGATCAGCGTCGTAGAAATATTAACAGTGAACAAATTGGTGTCCACATCATGAATTTCAATGTTGGAATATAAGTTTGTGCTAAATTCTGTTGAAGGAAACTGTTCTGTGGGTGTAAGGCTTGATGTGTAATCATCTGTATCCACAATAGTAGTTTCGGTTTCGGAAAATGATAGTCGTTTTTCAAAATCTGTCGCGACCCTTTCTATTCTAGGTTGCCTTCGATATTTCAAAAGCCTCTCTGCCAGAGCTTTTACAGTGGATCTCATAAAACGATTTTTTATTTGGTAATTCCGATTGGAAGACGAAGATTTTTCCTCTTCGATTGATCTTTTAGGCCTACTAGGAAATTTACGAGAGAAAACTATTTCGTAACCAATTGGACTAATGTCTTTAGTACATTCGCATTTATATTTACAAAGTACGGCAGAGCAAGATATAAAACCCTTTTCCAGATTTGGAATTTGCATACGATTGATTTCTGAATAAGCTCCTACAATTAAGCCACGCTCATTTCTCATTATGCTAAAAGGCGACAAAGTCTTAGTAAATGCATTGGAACATCCATTAGGATCAGTCATTTGATGAATTGAAGCATTTCTTACAAGAAAAGGTTCTCCGTGGGCTATACAGTCCGTAACAGTCATATCATCAAACTGCCTTGCTCCATTTACATACAAAAAGAGATAAGAACTACTTGGAAGAAAATGCAATGCTTGTGCCTCGCTAAGAACTCCTGGTAGCAATTCGAAATCTATCCATGAATACACTTTCGGAGAATCATTCAGAGCATAACTGGCTTTTTGCAACACTTCAGACCATGAGGCATTCGTATTCTTCTGAGCCACGCAAACAAAGGGTTCACTGGAATCGTCAACAGTTGGTATCATGGGATGTTGTTGAATTACGATAAAACCCTTCAGCCAAGGGCTCGAGTCTGGAAAGGGTCGAACTAACGTATCGCAAGCCGTTAAAGGAATGTCGAAAGATGCTTCCAAAGTGGATACTGGCAAAGATAATCTGAAACGGTTAAATAGCAATTAGTAAAATAAATTATGAAACAAAACTTTAGTGTAATTGTCTATAAACAAATTGTCTATAAACGGTACAATAACAAAGAAACTAAACAAGAAACCACTCGAACCTATGGTCACTCGTTTAACCCCTACGGGCGAAATCTGGTCGAATAGATCATTTGTTAGTTCTTACGAGCCTCTCGAGCGTAATAAGTGACGCTCCCTAATAGTAAGTGATGCCATTCCAGTAGGAAACTTTTCAATGTCTCACTTCCTATAGGTGATGGGCACTGCAACGTCACAGGCTGCCGCGCAGACCACCGAGGAAAATCTAAAGGCAACACTTCGAGAATTCCCGTTGCCTTTCGCTATGTTTGCATCGCTTGTCAAAGGCGGGATTTCGTTTAAAACTCAAAATAAAAGCGCACGATTAAGCACAAATACAAGTATTATTATAATTTAAGTTATATTTCAATTATTAAAGTATAGGTTTCCAAATCATTTAACTTTTTCGTATTCAAATAAAAAAAAAAATCAGACATTTAATGTCTGATAACTTTTTATGCCAAGTTTTGTTTGAGTCTCATTATGTTCCCGAAACGCGAATAATCGAACCTAACCATAATATACAACTAATTAAGCTTTAAACGATTTTTTGAAATCCACCAAGAACTTTGTTTTACTAAAAGTGAATTGCTTGTTTACTAATCCAAGAAATATGCATAAAAACTTTAAGCAAAAACAATATTATACAGGTCTTTTCTGCTTCTTAACAGGTCATTATGGATATAGTTTTAATTGTGATTAATAATAAAAAGAAAGTAAAGTATGTTTTGGAGATTTATAGTCATTTCAGATTAATAAACGAGAAAAAGAAAATGTATTAAAAATCAACTGCACTTTAATCTGCACTGTTAAAATATTTTTTGTTGCAAAAGTTGTTCATATTTACATAACATGACCGATCTTTTAGTTATGCGTGCATTTAATATTACGATATTTTAATCATTATTACAGAAAATAAAACAATAAAAAAGATTTTTGTTGATTTATATTTAAATGTGTTCATATTTCTTACAAAGCCCGTGAAGCACCAGCTTATACATTGCATTCTATTATAGGGGCTTACACACGCCTTCAAATCACTTAAACTGGAAAATACTTTATATTCCTAACTAGTAATTTTTTTACTACTAAATATTTTTGAAGAAAACCTTTCATAAACATAAATTAGTAAGAAAAAATATAAATATGTATGTTGTTTAATTTGTTCGTAAATGAAAGAGAAAATTAAATTTATACTAAAGATTAGTAGAAAAACTCAACAGTTTTTAATTTGTTGTAATAAATTTTTAGTGCATACTAAATGTCGATTTAATCTTCTATATGTTCTATTTGAAGGAGAGTAATATATGTAAAAAAGCATCCGTTTGAAAGCGCCGGGCTTGCTTTGAAGTCTTATGGTTTGTTGAATGTTTTTGGAATTTAATTTGACGCCGAATAAAAAATATATATTTATATTTTTAGTTGTATAAATATAAAATTCAAAATAAGTAATTTTGCTTAATAAAAATTAAAACTATACGACAACTGCGTATACGCACAGTTTTCGTAAGCTTAAAAAAATAACTAAAATTTCTTTAAAATAAATAAATATAACCTATAAATGGTAATAAAACCCATAAAACTTTATTTATAAATTACATTGTTAGTCAGTATTGATTACAAGTAATCCTCAAATGGATTCCTATTGCATTGATCGATCGCGAACATGCTAAACACCGACTGCGAACGCCGCCGTCTTGTTGCCTTTAGATTTTTTGAATTTGCTGTATATAGAGCCTCTTAAAGAAAAACAAATTTAACAAAAAAAATATCCGTAACTTCTTATTGCCTATTATCGGCAAAAGGAATATAGAACAATGTCCGTCTTCAGAAATTTTTTTATTAGAAAAATTTATAGATTTTTATTATATACAAAATGGTTTAATAACTAATGCTAGTTTGTCCAATAACAAAAACTTAAAAGGAATACCGCTTTCTTACCACATACCTACAATTAGGATTTGAAGAAAATCCTTTAATATAAACAAGACCCTTGAAAGGAGTATCAAATGTCATATTGATATGCAATCCAGCATCGTCACATGTATAATAGAGTTCAGGTTCATTCGGAGCACTTTCTGCTGAAGCAATCTGAAATGGATAAATACGAATGTTATTAACTTCAAGTATTTAAAACAATGTTCTTTAAAGACGATTGATCTCATCTTTAACCTCTTATTGACCCGGTCTTTTCGAATTTAACCCTCTAGTGCATAGTGTATATAATGACTTTAAAATTTTAGCTTTTAAGTTCTGCCTCAAAACAGTAGATTTGAAAAATAGAGTATAAAGTGGGTATTATACGAAATTTAAAATTAAGTGCATTGTTAAAAAATAGACCGATTAAATCACAAGGTGCAACATTTTAAACGCTGAAGATTAACCGGTTCCCTTAACAATTAACTTGGGATAACATGTATTTGTTATAGCCACCAAAACGAGTAACTCGGGTTTGTCAGTTAAGCGGTTAAAATGTTACGAGTAAAAAGTTATAAATTTAATTTTAACTTAAAAAATTATCCGTTTATAATTTGTTTTTCTTAAACTTAAGTAAATGATATCAGACAGTAGCTTCCGTACGATTCACAGATTTATCAGAATAATTCTGACGTTTATAAATATACTAGTATAAATATTTGTGAAACTATACCGCAATAAATTACTCAACAATAACATAAAAATACAACTAAAGATGTTTTACAACTTACCAGAAGCAAGATCAAAAATATAAGATTTAAATTTCTCCAACTTTCAATAGTCCTAGGAAAAAAAAATATTTAAAAATTTAGGTATTAAACCATTCAAGAAGTAGATAAAATAAAACTTAAAAAACTTACATGTTTTTTATACTTTTAAATGTAAATACCATACTTAAAATAATTTTTTTTAAATGTTGCGTCCGTTAAATGAACTACAATAAAGGATTATAAATAAAAATGATCACAAAACCGATATGCAAGGTTAATTTCGTTCAATACTAAAAATCATATGTTTCTACAAACACCGATTCCGCGATTAAAAAATTTGCATGGCAAAATTTTAACAGCGCCATCTTTTTGATTGGTCGAAAAACATCTCCCTAGAGCTACACAATTCGCAATTGGTTGGTTGGTTAATTAACGTCGCACTAGAGCTGAACAGTGGGCTATTGGCGACGGTTCGAGGCCTATCTCGAAGGAAAGACCCGGGAACGATGCCTCGTATTTTGGAACCATGGTCAGATGACGAGGACAACACCTGAGCTGGCACCCAACGCCTGCAATAGACGTCAGGACTTTGGACCCCGATCAGATTTATCGTGCACCAGTCCCGTATACACGCCGATAATTTTTTGTGGATGTTCTGGACGACATTCTAGTAATTTGGTAGCGAAATTGGCAACCCTCCGATCGCAAAATCATTACTTTTTTACTATTCTTTAGTCTAGTCCTCGCACAGGTTTGAACCGTGAATCCTTTGATTTGCAGCCAACGCCTTTATCCACTGGGCGCCAGCTTCGCTACAAAATACTAGAAAAGTCTTCCAGAACATCCGCAAAAAATAACGGCGTGTATACGGGTTTGGTTTGGTTTTGTTAATTAACGTCGCACTAGAGCTGCACAGTGGGCTATTGGCGACGGTTCGGGGTCAATCTCGAAGGAAAGACCCGGGAACACATACACATTCATACACACATTCATACATGCACCTCGTTATTTTAGAACCATGGTCAGATGACGAGGAAACACCTGAACTGGCACCCAACGCCTTCAATAGACGTCGGGACTTTGGACCTCGATCAGATTTATCGTGCACCAGTCCCGTATACACGCCAGTATAATTTGTTGGATATTCTGGACGACTTTCTAGTATTTTTGTAGCGAAGCTGACAACCCTCCGATCGCAAGATCACTACTTTTTTACTTTTCTATGTCAAGTCCATTTCACGGATTCGAACCACCAATCCTCTGATTAGTAGCTGAACGCCTTACCAACTGAGCAACTGGGGCTCGGCGTGTATACGGGACTGATGCACGATAAATGTGATCGGGGTCCAAAGTCCCGACGTCTATTTGAAGGCGTTGGGTGCCAGCTCAGGTGTTGTCCTCGTCATCTGACCATGGTTCAAAAATACGAGGCATCATTCCCGGGTCTTTCCTAGGGATAGACCCCGAACCGTCGCCAATAGCCCACTTTTCAGCTCTAGTGCGACGTTTTTTAACCAAACCAATTATCCACTGGGCTATCCGGCCCCCCAATTCGCAATTGGAGACAGCTCGGTTGGTTTAATTAACGTCGAACTGAAGCAACACAATGAGCTGTTGGTGACGATTAGGGGTCTATCTCAAAGATAAGATCACGGAACTCTGCCTCGTATTTTTGAACCATGGACAGATGACGGGGTCAACACCTGAGCTGGTACCGAATGCAATTTCAATAGGCGTCAGGTTTGGTTTGATTAATTGGCGTCGCACTAGAGCTGGACAGTGGGCTATTGACGACGGTACGGGTCCTATCTCGGTTTGGTTTGGTTTTGTTAATTAACGTCGCACTAGAGCTGCACAGTGGGCTATTGGCGACGGTTCGGGGTCAATCTCGAAGTGACCCGGGAACACATACACATTCATACATGCACCTCGTTATTTTAGAACCATGGTCAGATGACGAGGAAACAACTGAACTGGCACCAACGCCTTCAATAGACGTCGGGACTTTGGACCCCGATCAGATTTATTGTGCACCAGTCCCGTATACACGCCAGTATAATTTGTTGGATGTTCTGGACGACTTTCTAATATTTTTGTAGCGAAGCTGGCAACCCTCCGTTCGCAAGATCACTACTTTTTTACTTTTCTTTGTCAAGTCCATCGCATTGATTTGAACCACCAATCCTCTGATTAGAAGCTGAACGCCTTATCTACTGAGCAACTGGGGCTCAGACGTAAAACAAGTTATATATCCACATTCCAAAAAATCAAAAATCAAACTATATAAATGGCATTCATATTTACGTTCCCTGGATATAGCTACTTTTGCTACTGTGGACTTCTGTCTTGAGTTTTTATTAGAAAAATGATGTTTGCTCCTTTATTATATTTTAAAACTACCTGTATGGTCCCACGTTGCTGGGACATATATTGCTATAACTGGGGTAGATATATTGGGGGCATATAACACGTATTGGGGGACATAACACATATTGGGGGATATAACACATATTGCTGAAACTAAGGCATATAGATTAAAAAATAGAGTTTCCCCCCGTCGGGTTTTGAACCCTCGACCTTTCTCTTAATATAATTAAGAGAAATATAATTGTTTCACCTTAGACTTCATAAAAAATCAATGAAGAAAAATAAAATTAAATAAATTTACACATAAAAGTATTTCTACTATTTAATTAAAAAAGTCTTGCAAATAAAGTTATTAGAAAAAAATAAGTGCACATATGATCCGTATTAATAGTTTATATATAATTAATATAAAAAAAATTAAATTCATTTTGACGGAAATTGAATGAAAAGGAAAAGAAATTCTAGCAAAAAACAAAATATATTAAAGAAAGACAGTAAAAATAAAGAAAATTTATCGGGAACATTTTTGAATGAACTACACAAAAAATATTAGCAAAACAGAAAAAAACTATAAAACTAAACATAGATGGCGTCATGTATACCCTTACTACGGCGATACGATTTCTTATGGATTGAAACTTTAAATATTGATTAAAAAATAACTAACTAAAATTTTAGAATTCTGGCTCTCCGAAGCACAATTAGTAGTTGAATAGTACTTATTTCGAATATTTCAGACATGTCCGTGCACAGGAATTAGGGATTTTGAGTGTCCCAGACAGACGAACAGAGACAGACTCTATCTTTTATTGGGTCTTTCCTTCGAGATACGCCCCGAACCGTCGCCAATAGCCCACTGTGCAGCTCTAGTGCGACGTTAATTAACCAAAACCAAACCAAACTATCTTTTATTATTATAGATTAAAGCCAAAGTTGTAAAATACCTCCTTGATACGAAAATCTCATTTTTTGAATTTTTGGATATAACTGCTTTTGCATTTGGGCTACTCGTATATTTTATACGTTAATCAGCGATCGATAAAAACGAGTTCGTTATAAATGGGACTGTATAAATAACGTTTATGTCAAAATTCTATAATAATATTTCCGCATCACATTTCCAAATTGCTAACGTAATAATATTTCCAATCTCCCGCTTCTTTTTATAGTTACACAAACGAATAGAATAAACCGAAAAACATTTTATCTGCTGCATTGTAATATGTAGTTATTATACTAAACTGTTTAAAATAGTATGTTTTTGTTAAATGACACACTAACCTATAAAATTTAACTCTTAACAACTATCTGAATGAGAAGCATATAGAAGCCTCAACAATGATGTTTATATTCGGTCTGTCACCGGATCCAAATGAATCCTTAATATTTCCGCTTTCATTTTTTCCGTTTCCTTTGACATAGATTAATGCGTTTTTGCGAATTCTACCGACTTTCACAGACACGCTTTATATCTGTCGGTTGATTGCCCCGACCTTCGGGGTTTTCGCAACGAAAATAATATGTTCCTGCCACTGAAAACCTCGAATGAGTCTGGACCCTATACAAATTCACTCTCATTTTCCACAATAGCTGCCCGGAACCTATTATTAATATTAGAAATGTCCCAGCGCTTCTTCTTTAACCTTGTAATTTATGGAAGATCCGGTTGGCTGCACAAGCGAAATTAATATTGCAAAAGCTACAGTTTGTCAAAAGGGCACGGGCAAAGGTAGATATAAATTTTTTAGCAGTAGCATTTCTATCGGCGCGTTTGGGTATGTAGGAGTCTGCTAAAAAAGAAAGCTCTATTGAGAATACCAGCAATAATCGTTATGTTTGTTTTTCAGGAAATAACCTCGTTTTGAGTTTACCATACATCGACATATTGGTATTCTTGTATTATAATACGTAATATTGTTTTATGGTTCGATAAACGCAAGATTTATTTGTATTGTGATAAAGCTCGTCAAGTTGCATTGATAGATATCGGTTAAATTTTTAAACAGTAGCATTTCTATCGGCGCGTTTGGGTATGTAGGAGTCTGCTAAAAAAGAAAGCTCTATTGAGAATACCACCAATAATCACTATGTTTGTTTTTCAGGAAATAACCTTAAAGTTTTGAGTTTACCATACATCGACATATTGGTAATCTTGTATTATAATATTGTTTTAGAGTTTGATAAACGGAAGATTTATTTGTATTATGATAAAGCTCGTCAATTTGCATTGATAGATATCGGTTAAATTTTTTAACAATAGCATTTCTATCGGCGCGTTTGGGTATGTAGGAGTCTGTTGAAGAAGAAAGCTATATTGAGAATACCACCAAAAATCGCTATGTTTGTTTTTCAGGAAATAACCTCAAAGTTTTGAGTTTACCATACATCGACATATTCGTATGCTTGTATTACAATATGTAATGTTGTTTGGGGGTTTGATAAACGCAAGGTTTAATTGAATTGTGATAAAGCTCGTCAAGTTGTATCCGTAGATATCGGTTAGTCAAAACAGAAAAAATTAGACTTGGTTTTAATCGAAAAAATATCATAAGCATAAATGCAAAGCCGATTAATTTTATTATAATAAAATTCATCGGCTTCGCACTTATGCTTATGAAATTTTTCACTTGGCAGTTTGGATTATGTTAGTTTATAAGAGATTCTTTTATGTTTAAAAATTAAAGAATAACTTTTATTGTTTTAATTTCTCTCATATACTTAGAATATATGCCATTGATATCGTTGATGCATTATATTACTTAACATTACACTAAACATAACGATTAATCATATATATTTTTGTAGTAAAGATCCCTTTTATGCCCTATAGACGCAACGAATCATAACACATAAGGTATCAAAAGAAAGTTAATTTCATAGACCAGTGACGAATCGTACTTTCGTCTCATAAATATCAAAAGTTTTTTATTAATGCATTTAAAATAATTCAGTTTAACGGTTTTTTTTTTTAAACAAGCCGTCTTCATGCGATAATTATCGCATGGGCATGTTAGTATTAATTAATAACAAAAACTTTGCCATGTAAAAAAATTAAAGCACCGATGTCGAATAAGATAAGCAGATATTGCTTCTAATAATAGTGACACGGTGTCTTGAAGCTAAGATAAAACTCATTTCTGCCAATTAACTATAAAATTGCAAACAAGTTCTTATTCAGCATATTTCTTCAATATCTCTATTAGAAGTAAAATAAATTATTTCCATGTATCAGCTTACGAGTTGGAAAAGTGCACTGTTAAAAATAGGTACTCAAAAATAAGTAAAATGTACTCATTTTTAAGTATATTTAATGCTCATTATAGCTCCGAATACATAAGTTTACATAGTACATAGTTACAAATACATAGTTTCATTTTAGAAAAAGACATGTACTAAAAAATAAGTACACTGAATAAAAAGAGCATTTGCTTGCCTACATAGGCTGCCTTCATAAATCACTTTCAATAAATCTCAACAATTACAAACAAGACTTACTGGGAATCGAACCCAGATCCTAAGACACCGCAGTCCAGTGCCTTATCCGTGTTGTTGTCAGGGCGACGTAAAGAAGTTATAAACAGAAGACATGTTAAAAAAATTTGCCAAAAGAATGGGTAACAAGATAATTTATTTGTAATAACTCTGAGATAATTGAATTGTAATAAACTGAGATTTTCAATTTAAATCACACTGCTGATTTTTGAGAAAGTACGATTACTTAAATTTGAGTACATCATCGCTCATTTACGATGTAATTGTACTCAAAGAAAACCTAGCATGTTCATGTACTCATTTTTCTTTGCCTTTTTTAATCATAGAGTAATGATACAAATAGTGGAATAAAAATGCTGATTTCCGTGTGTCCATCATTGAAACCACGTGATATGTGAAAATGCCAATTCATTCATGCGCCAATATTACTTGGCAGGCCTTGGCGACGTTAAGAACTAAACGAGATCGAAGTATTGTAATACGGTTTTGTGTTTAATTTTGTACTTAAATATCGTTTTTTTTAACGAGTGACACAATTTAAGGGAGTTTAACAGATATATTAAGGGGATTTTTCTTACTTTGTAGTTTTGAAATAATTGCATTACTTTTTTATGTAAAAAAATTACCATATACGAAGTTCTTTCAATTGTTATTTTATATACTTCAATAAGAAAATATGAACAATAAAACCAGAGAAATATAAAGAGTTTCGCTTCTTCGAATATTGAACACAAATAAAATATTTTCGTTTCGTTAATGAAGAGGAAATATTTAGCGCATATTGTTTGAAAATAAGTAAATACGTACATATATGTTAAGAAGTTGAATACGGAGAGAACTCCTTATAACCAAAAAAGAAGAAATTGCGCCAAATTTGAAACTCATGCAGATGTCTGAACGCTAAATGTGGCAGCGCTATAACCACGTGATGTTGGTTTTTCTTTTCAATGTTGACACCGCGGCCTTATGAGAGTCTGGTATTGAAGGCGCTCTCTATTTAATATTACAACTCTCTGTTTTTAATAGTGTGTAATTTTAAATTGACTAAATTAAGAGTTCTCATTTGTGTGATTTATATTTGAATTTCCCTTTACTCTGACAAAAAAAAGCTTAATTCGCCAAAAAAACACATTCTCCGTGAAATGGCTAAAGAGCATAGTAAAATTGACATTAAAAAACATTAACACTTTAACTGCCGTGTGAGTTAAATACGACTCACACTACATTGTATTTTACATTGTAATTAACCCGTTTAGCAGTCAAAGTGTTAATGAAGTTGCATATTTTATCTAGTCTGTATACCTTTTTCCATCTGTCAAATTGAAAGTTGAAACATTGTAGTATATTAATTAAAAACTATTTTAGTTAATTAACAGTTATTAATATAACGTATATTATTAAATGAAAATTAGTGTAGTTTTTTTATTATTATTATTTTTATTATAACACTTAAAAAGTACCAACATTTTAATATAATATTATCTTTCTGTACAATGACAGTTTTTGAAAATATATTGTTTTAATTACTAATAATTTAATAATAATTAATAATAAATTTATAATTATTGTAATATTTTGTTAAATTATTAATAATTTAATAATTATTGTAATATTTTGTTAAATTATTAATAATTTAATAATTATTGCAATATTTTGTTAAATTATTAATAATTTAATAATTATTGTAATATTTTGCTTATTATTAACAAGTGTACTTCACTATAAAATAATTATTGTATTTCTATCTTATTTAATTTTCTATTTTATCGTTTTTGTAATACTGTATTTTAATAAATAATAATTTTTACTTTATTACAATTATTCTTCATTATACCTCATTCCTCGATAGGTTTCTGGACAAACTTAAAATAGTTGTTCAGAAGATGGTTTTCCAAATTTATTTGATGTCGATTGCTTAAATAGAAACCGAGTTATTACAGCTCAATTATCTTGCTTCACATTCTTTTGGCACACCTCCTTAACATTTCTTCGGTTTATAACTTCTTTCAGTCGACCTGGCAGTTTAACGGATAAGGCTCTTGACTGCGATGCCTGAGGATCTGGGTTCGATTCCCGATAAGTTTTGGTTGTAATTGTCAATATTGTTTGGAAGCTATTTATCAAGGCAGTCTATGTAGGCTAGCATATTCTATTTTTACTCATTGTAGTAATTTTTGAGTACATGTCTTTTCGAAAATTCGAATGTACTCAAAAGTTAGTACATTTGACTTATTTTTGAGTACCTATTTTAACAGTGTAGGTAACACAATTACTTCAAAAGATAAAAATTCGAATCCACTAAATCCTTAAGATCTTTTATGTTACTTTTGTTACACAATGCTTTAAAAGTTATATGTTTTTTTAATAAAAAGTAAAAAATATTTTTAAAATAAAAAATATAATTTTATTTACAAAGCTAACAATTATACAAAAACATTATATAATAATATAAGTACATTATAAACAAGAAAGAGTACATACTGAAACTGTATTCCGTTGTATAAAAAACTATGATCGCATGTTAAACATTTACCTTATATTGTTAAAATTTATTTTCTTCTTTCAATTAAAAAAAATATTATATGGTACAAATGTTCACATACAAATAACTTTTTTGAAAATATTGCATTTAAAAACTATAAAATTATTAAATTTTTTTAAAAAATTTTAATAAAAATTGTTCTGTAAAACAATTGCACATTTAAACACATAATTTACATTTACACTTGAATCACATAACATTTATACTTTTTCACACAAAAAAAACTATATATAAAATTTTTAAATTCTAAATTGTGTTAACATAACACATACTATAACTGAACATTTTCAATCGTGAGGTGTCAGATATCGTATCAACACTTAGTTAATGTAACTAAATGTCAATATCATTTGATTAACAAAGTTTTTAAATGTGATATACTTGATTATACGTCATCTCCTTTCTGTATAAAATGGATATAAAAAGCAGGATCCTTCACTTCGTCTAAAGACTTGAAATCTCCGTAAACTTCATGTTTAGAATCTTTTCCAAATATCTCCTTCAGCATGTTTGAGAAATCTTCTAAGCGATGAGGGTAATAGGAGAGCCGGAAATGACTAAACGAAAAATGCAGATTTAGTTTACATAAGATTTTACAATTTTATTTAATATAGTAATACTACACCCTAAAAAAAGGTACTAAAAATGAGTATCTAAACCGTCTTGTTTTACTTTAAGTATAATTGCATAGTAAACGGGCGTATGACATACTGAAATGCAAATAACCGTACACTGGTAAAAATAGGTCCCCGAAAATAAGTAAAATATGCTCGTTTTTGAGTACATTCGATGTTTGTCATAGCTCCGAATACATAAGTTTCATTTCTGAAAAAGACAAGTACTCAAATATGAGTAAAAATGAATAAAAAAGCAGTTGGTTGCCTACATAGACTGTCTTCATAAATCTCTATCAATAAATATCGACAATTACAACCAAGACTTACCGGGAATCGAACCCTGATTTTCCGGCAACGCAGTCTAGTGTCTTATCCGTTGTAATACTAGGATGACTTGAAGAAGTTATAAACAGAAGAAATGTTAAAAAGGTGTACAAAAAGAATGGGAAGCCATTCTTTCCATTTAAGCAATCGACATTAAATAATATGGAAAACCATCTTCTAAAGAACTATTTTAAGTTTATCAGGTCGTTTTGTTAAGATGGCTTGAACAGAATCTGAGATAAGCAATATTAAATCACACTACTTATTTTTGTGAAAGTACGGTTACTTAAATTTGAGTACATCGTCGCTGATTTACGATGTAATTCTACTCAAAGAACAATTAGTAGGTTCAGGTACTCATTTTTAAGTACCTTTTTTGTAGTGTCTTTCTCAACGTACTTTCTCAAAAAGTAGCAATGTGATTTAATATTGCTGATCTCAGCTTCTGCTAAATCATCTCATTGAAACCTGTTAAACATAAAATAGTAGTCCAGAAGAAGGTTTTTCCACATTACTTAATGTCAATTAATTAAATAGACACTGAGTTACTACAATTAAATTATCTTAATACCTATTATTTTTTCACGCCATTTTTTATCATTTCTTCTGTTTATAACTCTTTAATGTCGCCCTGGTAGTTTAAAGGATTTTAGTAAAAAAATATAAATATTTGTAAAAGCTTTGAGATAGAGTAAGTATAAATATATGTAGGATTGTAGTGGCATTGGACTGCGGGGCTGAGGATCTGGGTTAGATTGGGTAAGACTTGGTTGTAGTTGTCAATATTTATTAAAAGTGATTTATGAAGGCTGCCTATGTAGGCAAGCATCTATTTGGGTACGGACGACATCAGGAAGACGGATGTGGTTCGATTCCCAGTAACTCCTGGTTGAAATGTATTGAAAGTGATTTATGAAGGAAGCCTATGTAGGAATACAACTGCTCTTTTTACTCATTTTTGAGTACGTATCTTTTTCAAAATTGAAACTCATGTATTTGGAATCATGATAAGCATCGAATGTAATCAAGAGTGAGCATATTTTGCTTATTTTAAAGTATCTATTTTTAACCGTTTAACGAAAAAACACTTCAGCATTACTTGCGTTTTAAATTATATAAGTATTTTTTATTGCTATCTACTTTTAGATAAGTCATTATTTTGTTGTATAATCAAATCTTGCAATACCATCTTCCAAATGACATATTGACTTAAAACTTTGCATGCGCTTATGCAATTTGTAAGACAATATGATGTTTAGCTATAATACTTAGTAATTAATATTAATAAAAATGAGTTTAACTTTATTTTTAAAAATGAGACAGCGCATTGTAAGTTTCGAAATCTTGTTATTATCACAATGCTATATCTATATAATCTATATCAGGGTTTTAAGCATTTTTGGAAGTAGTAAAATCCCCTACTTTCAGTAACCAAAAATACAGTTATACACATAAAATTAGAGGAATGTAAAAAAAAAGTTTCGCCCCAAGTATTTAGATAAAAAAATATCAACTCTTCCATTTTGTGACATAAAGAAACTCATTGATAAATTTACAGTTCACAAATTTATTTTGTGCGTGTCATTGTATAGGAAAAGTAAGTTAATTTATAAAATTGTCTTTCATAAAGCTAATAAATTATCGAAATTATTTAAAAATTTGTGTATTTATTTATAAATGAATCTTTTGCATTTTATGTAAACAATGCAGAATTTTTTATCAAAAATATAATACATAGAAAATTTGGTTCGAATATTACTATTTAGTAGCATTTGTTTATTTATAGTTGGATGTTTGTACACATAAAAAAACAAAACCCATGCACAAGTTCGAGCAGTTCTTTATTATTTGTATACGAATAGTTTAATATCATGTCAATCATTTGTATAAAATCGTTCAGTTAACTGATGTATGTGTTAATGGCTATTACTTAAATACACGTAAAAGATCGTCGCAAACAAGCGACCGTATTATTTAACAAATGAAGCTTATTGTTTTACGTCGAACTTTACAGTTTGTTCTTAAGCTATTTTTCCATGTTTATGAATTCACTGTTATTAAAAAACAAAGGGTTAATGATTACTTGAGAGATTTATTCAATAAGTGACTTTTTAATTTGACCTTCAAAATATATTATATTATTATTGAAACCTATTCCTTACAAAAAAGATAATACAAAATAATAAAGTCATCTATAAGCATTTTTATCAGCTTATTTGAATCTTCTTTTACAGCCGATTCGAAAACAATGTTAGACCTGTCACGAAGCAGTTCAGCGCATCACGTTTCTATTCAATTTATTTGGTTTTAAATCGACCATTCTTTCCAGTGACAATTCAGAATATAAATTAGTTTCTAAATAAAGACTGCTTAACATCTAAATACAAACTCTGACCTTATTCATTCAATTCTAAACGTTGAATTCATACGTTTTAAACGTTTGTTTTGTGTCGCATTTACAACATGTCTCTCTTAAAATAGCATGCAACAAGAACTATTTAATACATGGTAAAGCCTAGGCGATGATTCGAAAAATATCGAAATTCTGAAAGTAAAAAAATCATCGGGATTTTGTAATTTTTTATTTGACGATTAATCGATTTAACGATTAATCAATTTTACGATTGTTGATAGTAGACTCGGAAGTCCGGAGGAACACTGGGTACCAAATGTAAAAAATCAAATACTCATTGCCACTGCCTATATATATTCTATGAATAAAAATATAATATAATATTGATATACAAAATATCGAAATATGGATTAATCGGACAATATCGATTATTGGCTGGCGATTAATCGCGATGGCGAAATGTCATCATCGCCCAAGCCTAGTAAAAAGTTACTTAAAATTAAAAAAAAATACTTAAATGTAAATTCAGCACTAAAGTTCATTGACTCGGTATACAAAATAAAAAATGTATACATTATGAAATCAGTATGATAATATATTTATAAGCAAAGTTTTATTTATAAGCAATATTATATTTACAATCAAAGTTATATTTATAAGCAATATTATATATATAAGCAATATTATATTTATAAGTAATATTATATTTATAAGAAATATTATATTTATAAGCAATATTATATTTATAAGCAAAGTTATATTTATAAGCAATATTATATTTATGAGCAATATTATATTTATAAGCAATATCATATTTATAAGTAATATTGTATTTATAAGCAATATTATATGTATCAGCAAAGTTATATTTATGAGCAACATTATATTTATAAGTAATATTGTATTTATAAGCAATATTATATTTATAATCAATATTATATTTATAAGCAATATTATATTTATAAGCAATATTATATTTATAAGCAATATTATATTTATAAGCAATATTATATTTATAAGCAAAGTTATATTTATAAACAATATTATATTTATAAGCAATATTGTATTTATAAGCAATATTATATTTATAAGCAATATTATATTTATAAGCAAAGTTATATTTATAAGCAATATTATATTTATAAGCAATATTATATTTATAAGCAATATTATATTTATAAGCAATATTATATTTATAAGCAATATTATATTTAAAAGCAATATTATATTTATAAGCAATATTATATTTATGAGCAATATTATATTTATAAGCAAAATATAACAGTTTTATTTCCTTTATTAAAACTATAGTTGTATCTATACCAATTGAAGTCTCAAGGGAGAAATTGATGAAAGATCACTTACTGTTGAAATCGTGATGTCAAAGCCAATAAAGATACAGGACTATACTTTTATTGTACCAAGTTATGAAACTGAATCAACGATGCTAATAAGTTCAAAGTTTATAATGGTGTGTATGTCTATGAAATATGAACCTACACTATCACTCAATATGGACGGTCATCCTTCTTCCCCTATGTCTTACAAATGTAAATCGTTTCAAAAATAAATTTCAAAAGTGAATTTCAAATGTAAATCGTTAACATACTCCCTTCCATGGTAGTGCTTAATACACAAAAACGTATGCATATTCCCCAGAAAATAATTAGAATTCGAGATTAATGCTTGAAATGACAGGTAGTAGAATTATTTTCTTCGGAAATATTTATTTCCAGTTTGTGAGCTAAATATAAATGACTCGTTTATTTCAGAAAACAGTCATCAGACTTTTTTTAATGGAATTGGAATCTCGTATGGTAAACACATATTTTGTCAACAATCCATCCACATTTCATCCCGTTTTATGGGTTATTTTTCACATTGAATATTGCGTTTAGTGCAGAAATCATACAAGCGACATTACATGTTACGTTAACATATTAAGCGTGAATGCAAAATGGAATCGTCTGTCCATTAGTTTCTGAAATAAAAAAAATGGAATACTTGTCAACTGTCAAATTAAATTTAAAAATGTACGTTTTTACAGTAAAAACGTATTTCATTGCAAAAACCAGCTAATTTCAATTTAATTTTTTTTTTTTTAAAGTAAGGATATATTATATTTTGAATATAGCCAACATCCAAAAAAGTACACTACAAAAAGGTACTTAAAATGAGTACCAGAACATACTCGTTTTTCTTTGAGTGCAATTTTATCGTAAATGATCAATGACGTACTCAAATTTAAGTAACCGTGCTTTCTCAAAAATGAGTAATGTGATTTAATATTGATAATATCAGCTTCATTTCAATCCATCTTAACAAACTTAAAATAGTTGGTCAGGAGATGGTTTTCCACATTGTTTGATGTCGATTGCGGAAAATGAGTAATTACAACCTTATTAACTTCCCGTTATTTTGGCGCATCTATTTTAACATTTCTTCTATTTATAACTTCTTAACGTCGCCCTTTTAGTTTAACGGATAAGGTCTGGACTGCGGTGCCTACGGATCTGAGTTCGATTCCCGGTAAGTCTTGGTTGTAATTGTTGATATTTATTGAAAGTGATTTATAAAGGCAGTCAACTAAAATAAAAATTAAAATATGAAAATATGTGATAGAAAAATCTCTAAGTAAAGAGTGCAGTTTCCAAAAAAAGTTCTCTGTCCTTTCCTCAAAGCCTGTGTTGAGGTATTTCCGCTCTAACCTCCGACCGTGATGGGGAAGGTTGGTGGACATCGTGCTGCTCCCTCCTTCAAGGATTGTAGTCCGGTCCTTTTCTCCAAGCGCTCGCCCGGAGGATGGGGGGTGAAGGTGTGTTGCCGTTGAGCCACCTCTTTCCATTCAGGCTGAAGGGGGGTGTGGGTGTGGAAAGCAGTAAAGCAGTCCGACGGGGCTGCTGCACCGTTTGTGGCCACCCTTTTCCATCCAGAGTGAGTGGGGAGGGGGTGGTGAAGTGAGGGTCGCTGTTGATCAGTTCCGCCCATTGTTCGTGTTTGAGGTGTGGTGCATCTTTTGGGACTCCTGTTTTCCGAGAGGCACGCGTTAGTCCCCTGTGGGTAATTTGATAGTCTGTGCATCGTGAGCGATTTTGAAGTCTTTTGGCATCCACTTTTCTGGCGTAACCCACAGTACTGGTGTTAGGAAGTCCAACCAGTCTGCTAAGGGTTGTCCCCTTTCCTCTCACCTCGCTGCTTCTGATGTGGCCAGTTTTATGGATAGTCTGTGTTGTAGGCCGACGAAAGGGTTGGTGACTGACGGGGTGTTTCGTGTCCCTCTCTTCCTTCATTGTTCGGTCTTGTTGTGATCCCCTTCGTTCCCCAAAGGTAGCTGATTTTGGCATTGATGCGGTCATTTGTGAAAAGTGAGATGTGGGTTGTTAGGAGATGACGATGAAAGAATCCTCTTGTAGGCTCACCCGAGCGATGAATGATTGTCTTTCCTTAATTACAAAACCCCACTCCAGTAGGATTGATGCTTTAGTGTTCAAGCTTTTCCGGCACCATATGTAATCCGAGTGCGACTTATTGTTATTATCCACCCAATAGTGTACCAGCATACTCATTCTATCGTTGTCACACTTTAGTCGGCAAAACCGTGTCAAAATTGTCGTTTGCAATTTTTGCCAGTTGTATGATTTGTGGTGTGGGTTTGTATGATTTGGGACTCCGTTGTTGTTCATTCGGGTTGCCAGGTGAAAAGAGCAACCAAACTGTTGCCAATTATCCGCAACTGTAGTATCCCCTGGATCTCTTTTGTAATTACTCGTAGGCACACTTTGGATGATTTGTGAGTCCACAATGTCACTGTGTAGAGATGTATTAGTCCGTGTGGAAGTATATCGTAAAATTTCTGTCCATTTCCCGACAGCCTCCTGGTAGTAGTCACACCCATTCAATTCTCCGTCATTGCATCTGCAAAAGATCCCCGTTCTCACCAATTGTTTGTTTGTAGTATGGATTCCTCCCTTTCCTTTTTTTGAATTTAGGTTACTCATCTCCATTGGTGATCTCGTTGTTATGGCTCGGATATGGCAATAGTCCGATTTCGGCCTTAAGAGAGCCGGGTTACCATATTCTTAAAGAAGAACACAATTGTTTATCTCCCGAACAGAAGTCGTCGTGGGCCGCAATTGGAACTTTTCGTCAGACATCGTGTCTGTAATCCGTGAAGCTACATGGCGTGGAGTGTCAGATAAATGTCCAGCAGAGCATGTTTAAGTGCACTGTCACACCTCTATGCTCCCTCCATGCACTGTATAATTGCCAATGTCCATCCAATCCACTTGTGTTTCACTATTAGACCCTCAAGGAGAAAATGAACCCTTATTTGACCAATAACCATATAGACACATCTCTCTTTCTCTCATTTTTTTATAATTAATTAATATCATACTTATACTAAATATACATTTTATATTAATAAGTTCTCAAATATCCTGTGGTGTGCGCCGACTGAGCGATACTTCGCCAAGTCCTTCGGCAATCACAGGGTTACCTCTAGGAGGAACCGGCAGAACCAAGAACGACTCGAGATGGCGAACATGTCGCACCTAACACGGAGCTCGCGTGATTAAATAAATACTATACTAAAATAACCTTCTGATCTTTATGAATAAACCTAAGTCACCTCATTGGTGACCCGGACGTGATCATTAGCGACCCGCGAACGAAAAAAATATGAATTTACGGGAAAAAAATAGCTATTTCTGACTGCAGAAAAGCCGCTACGGGGCAACAAATCTGACGGAACGGAAAAAAGGTGCAGTTCGATTCGCAAAGAAAAAAGAAGCAGCGATGGGACTCTCACAAAACAACCGGCGATGTTTTCAAGCCTGGACTATTCAATAAAAAGGTATTCCTGCATTGGGAACAGAATTTTGATGTTCCATGTTCCGGAATTTTGTGTTCCAAAGAATTCCATGTTCGGCCCGGAATCAACTTCCCTTATCCGCGGAGATCGTGGACAGTGGATTAATGCTTTCGATGTTTGCCTCAAATTCTTCACAAAAAAAAAAAATGAAGATATATACACATCCTTCTGAACTGAACGAAAGTGAGCAGCAAATAAAATTTTGAACATATCAATTTAAACTTTCGGAATTTCTGTTTGGATCTAGACAACTGTTTTCCTGGCAATGGACTTTTTACTACTTGGACTAACAACAAGGAAAATTCTTACGGACATAACCGCAACAAGCACCCTCACCTAAAGGAGCCTAATCCCGGCGAACCGTGTTAAAATGTGCACAAGGAACACGATGATGTAGCCAGCATTCTGACTGCCCAGTTAGCTAATGTACATACGGCTCATCACATATCCGAAAATATTGTTGCTAAACCATGTCTGATAAATTCCTGAAATTCGTCCAGTGTTATTAACTAGCCTCGTTTGAAGAAGAAAAAAAAACGGTTATGTCAACAACAAGTGTTCAAACCATCTGAAATTACAGAACTATCTAAATCCTAAAGGTAATATTAAATGCTGTTCTATAATAAATAAAAAAAACATGTAAATTCATACTTTCAAAATGTTCAAGTAATGTTATATGTGTTGCAATTATATCTTATTTTTTTTACATTAAATTTGTGCTAAATAACATAAAAATGTAGTCGCATTCCATGTAAAAATTTTAATTGTACTGTGTAACAAAACTTGACATGGCAAAATGCTAAAATTGCATTGTTAAATATATGTAACAATTACATTTCATTCACAATGTACCTAAATTTTATATGGAAAAAAAATATGTACTAATGAAAATATTTATATTTGATGTTTAAAAATTAATTGCCAAATATGAGTTATAATTACAATGTACCCAAATTCAATATGAAAAAAAATATGTACTAATGAAAATATTAATTTTGATGTTTAAAAATTAATTGCCAAATATGTGTTAAAATTACATTTCATTCACAATGTGAAACAATTGAAATTGTATAACATATCTCATGTGTAAATTAAATTGTTAAATGTGTGTAAAACTATATTTCAATCGCAATGTAAACACTGTAATTTAAAATATTTTTATTATGTATCGTTCGGCTCTCTCACTGGGGGGATACTCTGTGGTGTGCGCCGACTGAGCGATACTTCGCCAAGTCCTTCGGCAATCACAGGGTTACCTCTAGGAGGAACCGCCAGAACCAAGAACGACTCGAGATGGCGAACATGTCGCACCTAACACGGAGCTCGCGTGATTAAATAAATACTATACTAAAATAACCTTCTGATCTTTATGAATAAACCTAAGTCACCTCAATCCCTTAATAATCCTAACCATGCTATATATCTTTTCTATATACAAAGTTAAATTCCTATAATTATTATTAATTCGTTAATTCATATTCTTAATATTTATCAATTAACTTGTTGTAACTATACAATAAACCAAATCTCAGTTCTCTTAAACGTATAAAGAGGGGAAAACAATCTCCAGCTCGTAAGTTGTATTTTTGTGAATACGGATCTACCTTTTATCCAATATTTGGACCGAAATACACAAAAATTTAGAATCCATAACTAGAAAGTTATGCTATAATTCGTTTAGAGCCGCGTAACAGCGTTGTGGCTGTTTTGTTTCCGTTTCCTCCCCTTTAAAAAAAAACCAATCTGCCAATTCCAGCAAGTTAGTGTGGTTATCAATATACCATAGAATGTCTAATCTTAAGGAATCCTCATTAATGCAATTGTTTAAAATTTATTTAAACACCCTCAAAAAAAAAACTCCAAACTCCAAAAAAAAAAAATTCTTATGTATCAATATGTTTTTCCTCCAAACCTGATTAAATCCAGTTTCCCAATTTCATCCCATATTCAAGTATCAATGCGGTCCCAATGTAACAATGATTTATCAATTTTGAACATTGTCCATCTGAGCGACAGCGCGCTTTTCGGCTGCCCGCGGTTTTCAGCAACTGCCTTCAAAACTTCAAAAGCTCTTTCTCTCCCCAAAAGGGCCCCTCGTTTTCAAGATCGCCTCGAGTAGAAGAAAGGAATCGGTCAGGTCCCTTGAATATATTGCTTGCAACCTGTCATGACAAACTGGACTGTGATCTCCCATTTTGGCGGGTTTATCCTCCATTTGGTTCCAACAACCTTATTAGTGAATGTTCGTATGCTCCTGTTGTTTGTTCCAGGACATTTTATTCTTTCCTCAAAATTTATCAATTAAATCTAGTAAAATTTATCTTGGTTATCTCCCATTTTACAATTTTCGTATTTTTTTTTATCGTTCACGCAAAATATAAGAATTACATTCCTTTTAATGACTACATACTTATCTATAACTTTCATGTTCCAAAATCTTGTACTTAGGTTAATAATCCTCATTTATTTGCCATACATTATGTTTAATTACCAACATGCCTTAGATCAGCGGTTCTTAACCTATGGGTCGCGACCCAAAATTGGGTCGCGAAGCGTATTTCTTGGGTCGCGCTGAGTCGAACCAAAAAAGTTAGTAATACACCAAATAATAAGTAATACCAACACCTCCTAGAAGAGTTATTCCCTAATACAAGTTATTCCCTAATACAATGTTTCGGTTTTACCGCTCTTCGCGAATGGCCTTCCGGAAGTGACGTCCAATTCCTGTCCTGAGGCTTTCTCTTCTAGGAGGTGTTGGTAATACGCACGCCATTGCTTTGCGTGCGCGCAGACTCAGTAAGCTCTCTGTCAAAAACTCGTTTCTGCGCATTGTGTTGTGAATAACAGTGAAACGTGTAATAACAGTGAAACGTGAATACAAGCATTTTAGAAACAAATTTTGTCTTATTATTAATAGTGGAGTGATCAAGCTGCAGTGCGTATTGTAAAATTGTAATCACCCTAATAATGGCAAAACGTGAATACAAGGAAGCATTTTTAGAATTAGGTTTTACTTGCATTTATGATCAAGGAGTGAACAAGCCGCAATGCGTGTTGTGCAGTGAAATATTAAGTAATGAATCGATGAAACCGAACAAACTTAAAAGACATTTTGATGCGAAACATAAAAATTTTTCCTTTGAGGGAAAATATCGTACTTTTTTCGAAAGAAAAGAAGCCCATTTAAAAAGACAGCGTTTGGATGCACCAAGTAGTAATGGTTTTATAAATTCTGCCAAACAAGCTACACTTGCTTCTTTTTATGTGGCTTGGCATATTGCAAGACAAAAGAAACCCCATAATATTGCTGAAAAACTTATAAAACCTGCTGCCATTGACATGGCACGTATCATGTGCGGAGATGAAAGTTCAAAGAAATTACAAAAGATACCATTATCAAATGATACAATTCGTTTACGAATTAATGATATGTCATTTGATATTAAAAATCAACTTATTTCTGCTATAAAAATTGCTGGTTTATTTAGTATTCAACTGGATGAAACGACAGATGTAAGTAAAGATGCTCAACTCATGGTTTACGTGCGGTATCCAGGTTTAACAGATATACAGGAGGACATTTTATTTTGCAAACCAATGTCAACAACAACTAGAGGTGAAGATATTTTTCTTATGGTCGATTCGTTTTTTAAAGAAGAAGGATTAAATTGGAATCAGTGTTTCAGTATTTGCACCGACGGTGCAGCTGCCATGACAGCATCTCAAAAGGGATTTTCGACAAGAGCAAAACAAATGAATCCACAAATTATATCGATTCATTGTTTGTTACATAGACAAAATCTTGCTTCAAAAAAATTATCACCCGAATTATGTATCGTTTTGGATGAAATTGTTGAGGTAGTCAATTTTATCAAATCAAGAGCTCTTAACTGTAGAATTTTCCGCGAACTGTGTTTCGAATTTGGTGCAGAATACGAACATTTATTATATTATTCTGAAGTTAGATGGCTGTCCCGGGGCGAAGTTGTTCAAAGAGTATTCTCATTGCGGACAGAAGTCGAATTTTTTTTGAGAGAAAAGAAACACCCATTAGCATCTAAATTCTCCGAGTTGAAGTGGATTACTCAAGTTGCTTATTTGTCAGATATTTTATTTGAAATAAATAATCTAAATACGTCTATGCAAGGACGTGATCATACTATTATTGAATTAACTGAAAAAATTACATGTTTTAAAAATAAACTCAAATTATGGAGAAATAAGGTTGAAGTAAAGAAACTTGCTTCATTCCCGAGTCTTAATTTACTTGTTGAAGACAATAATATTGATATCACAGATTTTGAAATACAGAAAATTATTATTAATCATTTAGAAAAACTAATAGCAGACTTTGATCGATATTTCCCTGCAGACGATGTTTTCAAATATAATTGGGTTCGAATGCCATTTAATTTTGATGTAAGTGATTTGCATGAGGAATTTGTTAATATTAATCAATTTCAAGAACAATTAATAGAAATACAAAGTGACCAAGCACTTCGATACAATTTCTACAAAAACACTGAATCTTTATGTGCTTTCTGGTTAAAATTAAAAACCGAAAAGCCAATAATTGTTAAAGAAGCCCTAAAAGTATTATTGCCCTTTTCAACAACATATATGTGTGAGGCTGGTTTTTCGGCTCTGTGTGTAATCAAAAACAATTACCGGAACAAGTTAAATCCTGAAATAGATATAAGGTGCTCCTTGACAAGCATTCAACCGAGGTTTGAAGATCTTTCAAAATGTATTCAAGTACAAGGTTCTCATTAAAACTGTATGACTTGCATTTAAAATTTAAAAGACTTAACATATGTATTGATATTTTTTTTTTTTTAGGAATAAGTTAAAATGTCAATTAATTTCAAAAAGTTATAAATATATTTTAATTTGGTCAATAAAAATTATTAAAAACACTTGATTATTAATTAAATTTTCCTTGGATCGAAAAGTACTTTTGTTTATCTTTATTATTAAAAAAATAAATAAAAAATTTGTAAGTTAAAAAAAATCATCTTCGTAGGATTGAAGATTTTTTAAAAATACGATCTAAAATAAAGCAATGAAAAAATTTTGACTTTTTTTTGGGTCGCGACATGAACATATTTCTCAAATGTGGGTCGCGGCTTAAAAAGGTTAAGAACCACTGCCTTAGATCTCTATATTAAATATATTTTGTATCAGAATTTCAAAAATTGATTTTTCAGTTAATCCCTAACCAATGTCCAAAATCAAAATATCTCTCCATGATGTCAATATGCTATCTCACTCTATCTTATGTTATTTAATTAATCAAGAATCAGAAGAAAAATCTCTACACTTTTATATATATATACTATTGTGTACTAATCTGTTTTGTGGTATATATATATATATATATATACAAATTCCTATGCCTATAGGCTTTTAGTTAATTATCAACCATCCAAATTATGAATTTACCCTCAAAATTCTCTTGAACAAAACTCATTTTTTTTTGTATGGAATTTCATATCCTTCATATATGCAATATTCGTAAACTCAATTTACAAAAGGTTCCTTGTCTACCGACTTTCCTTCCTATAAACCAATAATCTATTTATTTAAACAAAATTCTCCAATCTTTTAACATCATATTTTTTCAAATTAATTGTTAATTATTATTTGTATATACATGTCTATCTAATAACCATTCTGGTCTAATTTTACAAAAACCATTCCCTCCAAAATATCCAAACAAAATTGATTCCTATTTTCCCACACTCTTCCAGAAAGAAATGCCGACCACTTGGTCGTTATTTCAGAAAACCTGCTTTGAAAACCATTATAAGTTGCGCTTTTACTGTCGCCTCAATCTTGTCTTTTGTGGACAACTTGTTCCCCCCTCCTAGGGTACGTCTCGCTATTACAAAGGTTTGACCCTAGCTTCGCTAGCTTCGACTTGCCCGGTGTTTTGTATTTGGGGGGTTTGAGATGGGGCTATAAAGCGCTTTTAATGGTCGCGTCTGTATATACATGTTCTAGGGGCTTGTGTTCTAGTGTCCTAAAGGCACATTATCCCCTTATCTTCAAAGCTGGTCTCAGTATAACCCCAGCGTCTTGTGGCGAAAGGACCAAAGTTCGTCTCCGTCCACCATTTTGGATACAATCTAACCCGTGTATTATTTTTCAGGCCTAAAAATTCAAATCGGTTCCGCTTCGCGTCCGTTATTTAATGTTTTACCGTTATTTCCTGTTGGCTTACTTTCTCGTACACTAAGCAAACGCGTATTTTATCTTTTCTCAAACTACCAATAATTTAATTGTAATCAATTTCTATTTGCACGATGATTAATTTCGCATTCTGTTTTAGGTTAACAGTATTCGCTAATAGTTTCGCTTATTTTGAATAATCTTTGTTTTATTTTTATTTTAACGCAAAGTATTTTTATTTTCTAATTTTATATCATGTATTGTACAACAATGTAATTTTTCAATATTCATCTTTGTAATTCTCCTTTTTCATGCTCCGGTAATACCTCTGGTTCGAGTTCCCGGGAAAATTATTTTCCATTCATCCGTGATTTAATTATAGGTAAGTACTAGCTTATATCTTTTCCTATTTAACTAATTCAATTTTACATACTCTCTCTGAATAATCCAATCATATTTAGTCAAATTTTCAAAACAAACATATTTCGCTTAATTAAAACTGTTCCCCTTTCTTTCTCTCTGTTTACTTAAATAATTATCCTATGTACCATAATCATCCAATTCTCTAGCTAATCATCCGAATTATTAATATCAAACTAAATTCAATTCTTATTAAAATGTCATTTTTTTCCAGTATTTTCTTTCCCTTTTTTTCCCATGTATTTAATTTCTAATCAATTCCTGCAATCTATTTATTCTCATAATCAATGACCCTTTATAAAATCACATTTCCTGCCATAAATTTACCACCTAAAAATTATGTCTCATTGACAACAAATTTCCCATTTAAATTTTTCAATCCTGTGAATATTTTGGCACCCTTTTTCCATTGGTGACCTAAATATATACGTTTTCCTGTTAATTTATTTAACTTTCTTCCCTAAAATTTCAACTAATCCGTTGCCTTAATATCTTCAATGAATAATAATTTTGAACCTCATTTAAACTGTGCGCAATAGTTGGGAATTTTATCTTTTCCAAGGACTGATTAATCCATCCCAATCCATACACCGTTGTCTGTTCATATATTGTCAAACCAACTAACCACCTTCAATAATCTTCACAACTAAATATAAGTGTGAATCTTCAATTTATATTGCAATTTACCTATAACATACAATACTCCAATCCCTTACATCAGATTTATCTACCAATTATCGACTTCCGGCCACTATCCTTCTTGACTCATCTCTCACGTTAATGAATTCGAAATGCGTCCATCCCGATCCCAATGTGATTCGAGTGTAAGCCTTTACAGTCGCTATTTAGGAACCCAAAATCCTAATTCATAACTCAACAAATAACTGACAAATGTGAATTTTGTCAACTCACCTGCTTATAACCTGGTAATATTCAACTTTTATTATTATTTATTTTAAAAAAAGTTCAATTTCTCAATTCATTTGATTTTAATGTCACACCCTTATCATATTTTCGTAACTCGTTTGTCCGTCATATAATCAAAAATCAATTCTAACCCTTTTCCTCCATCCAGTTATTTTTCTGGTGATAAGAAAATTATCTAAAATATTCACATATTTTATACTTATCATTAATCTTCATATAAATTATTTTATTTTTCAATATTCATAAAATTCGCAGTTATCCTTTCTACAGCAATTTCCTGCTCTCGTAAATATCATAAATCAATTTTGTATCTCATATTTTCACAAATTTATCATTACCTCAAAAAAAAATTCTCAATTCAAATTTTCAATTTTATCGCTTTCCATAAATATTCAATTATCTAATTTTCTTCATTAAAATAGTTTATCTGATGATTAACTCTCATCTAAATTTGTATCATTTCAAAATTTAAAACCTTCGCAACAATCTTTCTAAATAATTCGTTCTTATCCATTTCCAAAACATTCTAATTTCCGCTACTTAAATTTATTGTATTTTCCTTTCTCGAAACCGAAACCCCATTCTAAACCAACCTTGACGATTCTGTCTGCTAATTTGTTTAGCGTCGTCCAATTTCTGCTTTTCCCGCTGTCTAAATACAGCCTGATTTACTACGGGATTACTCAACCGGTTGTGTAGTTCTCGTTCTGATCTTCACAACCCTGTCATAATCATTTGACCTGCAAATGCTGTTTCAGCCAAAGATGTGAAGTGAAGGGACCGGTTTGTTTTGAGAAAATGCCCGTTGAAATGCCGATTTTGAAATTCTATTTCCCTCGTTGTCGTAAGTTATATAATCATTCATTATATTTATTCAATTTATTTTGTGTTATCCGCAGTCCGTATTTATGTGCTTTATTTTCTAATTCTATTTCCTCAGTTTTACTGCCATGCGTTTTCGCAAATACTCCGGTTAAAACGTGATTTGTGAAATCACCAAGCCTCGTGTTTTATTTATATTCTTTAGCGCTGCATTTTATCGTTTTAATTCTGACAATCCCTTATCGTATATTATTTAATAATTTTAATCGTCAAGTAATAAAATCCAATTCACAATAGCTAACCTTTAGTGTCTGAAATTGATGTGCATGTTAATTTTCAGTGTTGTGTTTTCATTACAAATTTTATTAATGTGTTATTCTATTTTTCCAGCTAAATGTCAGCAACTTAAATCATCGTTATATGTCCTATTCATTGGGTCTACCTTCAGTGTGATTACCAGATAAGTGTTTCATTATTCCAAAATTTGTTTATCGTGTTTCAGATTATTTTCGTATATTTTCGCATTTCCATCATGAAGTTATTTTAATAATTATAATTTTAGGTACAAATGTATTATCACGGGGCACCGAAAAATTGAAATTTAGAAATGCATAGAAGTCGCCAATATGACGATTAACAGCCAACGATGGGCAACGGCGATAGGTTGATGAGCATGATGCCAGTTTCTTCGGTTTAAAATCGCACAGTAGACTATTACAACGTTGTACAATGGGCTATTGCACGGACACATTTGAAAAGTAATTGACATTTATTAATTGTTTAAGTAACTTTGTTTTGGTTTAGTTAAGGCAATATTTGAGCCACACAATGGGGTTTTAAAGACGATCCAATGTTATTATGTAACGAATGGTTTATTGAACAAGCGTCGCATTAGGGCTCCGCAATGGGCTATTGGAAATGGTTCCGGATCTGGGCCCCGGTGGCTCCGATGAAAAGTTCGATGATTAAATGCGATTGGAATGCACAGTAGACTATTACAACGTTGTACAATGGACTATTGCACGGACACATTTAAAAAGTAATTGACATTTATTAATTGTTTAAGTAACTTTGTTTTGGTTTAGTTAAGGCAATATTTGAGCCACACAATGGGGTATTAAAGACGATCCAAAGTTATATAACGAATGGTTTATTGAATAAACGTCGCATTAGGGCTGCGCAATGGGCTATTGGAAATGGTTCCGGATCTATCCCGAGAAATGTGGAATTATTTTAAAATGACGGACCTGTGGTTTCACCCCACTCTCTAAACTTTTGCGCCACTTTGATAATTAATGGGATAATTTTATCGTTGCGAATTTTTTTCGTATCTTCTGCGAGCTTTGTTGCTATACGATCTCTTCTTTTGTTTTGTTATATTTTGCATGGCTTTTTTTTTACAAATTTCATGACTTTTTTAATCTTCTTTGAAAATTTCCGTTTGGTCTAAAGTAGCCTCTTTTTAGTTACTGGCGAATTGTTTCAACTAAATACGATAATGCATCTTTGAAATTTTCATTTATATGTATAATTTTTTCATTTTATATTCTATGTATAACTATAGTTTTATTTTGGAATATTATGCTTTATATTGAGGGGTGATGCCCCAAACGACTGCCCGAAGGGCAGTCGTTTAAGAGTGCCGTCGAAATGCCCCAAACGACTGCCCGAAGGATTGCTTGTAAGCACCATGATCGACTGCTCGGAGGGGGTCGTGGATGGAATCCTGAGTAGTCGGAGGCCGGAGACCACAATTGCACGGGACCATAAATCGACGTTAGGAGTCTATGACATTAGTGCACGGAGCGTGCGTGCGCTTAAAACCGTATACGTCATCCGGGATGTCCACACGACTTAAAGCGACTAACCAACAGCGGATCTACTCATCGCGAGTTCTAATCGCAACATTCGCTTTTAAACATTAACTTAATGTCAGTTATTTGTATATTTTCGATATGCGTCGATCTACAATGTTTGTTAAATTACGAGGCAGCATTGCCGGGTCTTTCCTCCTAAATAAACCTCGAACATTAACTTTCCATTCGGAATAGCAACAACCGTCATCTAACCATGTTTCAAAAATAGGAGACAGCTTTCCCGAGTTCTTCCGGGTAGATATACGTGAACCGTTTACAATACCATTAAAATAAGTGCAGTTCTAGTGCGGCGCTTACCAATCAATCGCGAAAGCAACTAACAAGGCAATCAGCGACCATCCATTTAAAAGCAAAAGTTTGGTTTGGATAATAAACATGATCTAGAACTGCACATTGGGCTATTTAATACAAATGTAAATAAAAGTATTACTCTTATCAAAGTGAACTAGCAACGATACAAATTTATTTCGTGTTCGAAAGTTTGTTTATATATTTAAACCGGCGATAGTTTGCTCTTATTACACTAATTTGTTACTAAAATATCAGAAATTACGAAAAAATAACATTCCGATATTAAATCAGTAAATTATAACATTTATAAATATAATATTTAGCATCGTTCCATTGTACTACGACTGCATAATCGAGGGTTACCGTCTCGTTTGGCGGGATTAACAAACGCGTCACAGAATTGGCGAAATGGCGACTTAATTTTGTTGAAAATTCGGTGCCCCGTGATAGTACATTAGTTCCTAATTTTATTTGGGAAATTATCCTAAAATAAGTAGCTTTATTTATAAAAGATCAACTTTGGGTAAATTTCTAGTGTATGGTGCCCTGATGTCGCCAAATCAAAATGGCGTTTTTTTTTTTTTAATTAACGTCGCACTAGAACCGCACAGTGGGCTATTGGCGACGGTTCGGGGCCTATCTTGAAGGAAAGACCAGGGAACGATGACTCGTATTTTTGAACCATGGTCAGATGACACAAAATGGCGGACATTGCATTGGTCCGGGCAGTTGATCATGGTGTTTACAGGCGATCCTTCGGGCAGTTGTTTGGGGCATTTCGATGGCACTCTTAAGTGCACACGCGTTCCGCGCGCTTAAAGTCGATTGTGCCGTCGATTTTGTGGTCTCTGGCCTTCGGCCTCCGACTACTTATTATTACATCCATGACCTACTACGGGCAGTCGCTCATGGTGCTTACAGGCAATCCATCGGGCCGTCGTTTGGGGCATTTCGACAGCACTCTTTCGCACATGCGTAACGCACGCTAAAATCACAGACTCCTGACGTCGATTTTGTAGTTTTCGGCCTCCGACTACTCAGGATCACATCCATGACACCCTCCGGCCAGTCGATCATTTGCTGCATATTGTATCCATGGTTCGACCCATAAACCCATTCCACAGTGAATTGCAGCTGGGCCAGCTCCATGCACCTTCCGCATAACTTGCATGTTCGCTTGTTAAAAAACAATCCGGCATCCATGCAGCAATCAATCATGGCACGTTTGCCTTTTGTTTCAAACTCCCACAAATACCTACTATTTAAATAAACGTTGTCCGCATCTACCCACGTACATATCAACAACGCGAGTCGATTCAAAAATGGCGGAACTGCGTAAAACCAACTAGAATAAACTAGATGCGCGAGCGTTGACGCTATCTAGTTAGTTTCACCAAGGCTGAACTAGATGCGCGCGCGTTGACGCTATCGAGAATTAGAACGCGCATCTAGTTCGGAAACGCAAGGAAAAATTTAGGGTTGCCATACGACATGATATTTAACAGGCCATCAAGAAGGGTTACCAAAATATAAACTTTATCGCCCACTCATTCGTCGCCAAATCGAATTTGGCGAGGGCACCGGACACTAAGAATTAACCCACCTTTGTTCTTATCCGAGTTTTGTCTTAATTTTTTTTTGACAAAACAACCATAATTAGATTTTAATAAGTTTTTAATTATAGTAAATAAAATTCTACTTTTTATTTCAGGTTAAATTTTAATTTTCTGATTACATAAATTTATTATAGATATATTTTAAATCCTTATTATTATTCATTTTATTAGTTTTCAGCTTAACTTTATAATGTTATTTTAGGTAAATTTTTATATATAATTCCAAGTTGGTTAAACTTATTCGAGTAACTTGTGACGTATTTTACTTTAAACTAATTTTCCATTTGTTTGCTTAAATGTCGACTATTTATTACAATATTTACTAATTAAATTTGCTTATAATTTTCGTTCGTTCAATATTTTAATTAAATACCAGTATAAATAGTTATTATTAAAGAAAATTTGGGTGGGAATTTGTTAAATTTCTTCTGTTTGTTTATTACAAGGCTTTCGATTAATTTTTTAATTGCATGTTTTCCATTTAAAGCAAATTTTAATTTATATTTTATAACTTTTATTATATTTTAACTGTTCTAAACCTATCTTATCCAAAATTTGATTTATTCTCCCTAATTAGAATTCCAAAATGTTCCTCTGTTTTCACTTTACAAATATATTTATGTTATATTACACATATACATTAGGAAGACGGATAGGGTTCGATTCCCGGTAAGTCAAGGTTGAATTCTATTGAGAGTGATTTATGAAGGCAGCCTATGTAGGCACGCATCTATTCCGGTGTGAACGACATTAGGAAGACGGATGGGGTTCGATTCCCGGTAAGTCAAGGTTGAATTCTATTGAGAGTGATTTATGAAGGCAGCCTATGTAGGCACTCATCTATTTCGGTGTTAACGACATTAGGAAGACGGATGGGGTTCGATTCCCGGTAAGTCAAGGTTGAATTCTATTGAGAGTGATTTATGAAGGCAGCCTATGTAGGCACGCATCTATTCCGGTGTGAACGACATTAGGAAGACGGATGGGGTTCGATTCCCGGTAAGTCAAGGTTGAATTCTATTGAGAGTGATTTATGAAGGCAGCCTATGTAGGCACTCATCTATTCCGGTGTGAACGACATTAGGAAGACGGATGGGGTTCGATTCCCGGTAAGTCAAGGTTGAAATCTATTGAGAGTGATTTATGAAGGCAGCCTATGTAGGCACGCATCTATTCCGGTGTGAACGACATTAGGAAGACGGATGGGGTTCGATTCCCGGTAAGTCAAGGTTGAAATCTATTGAGAGTGATTTATGAAGGCAGCCTATGTAGGCACGCGTCTATTTCGGTGTGAACGACATTTGGAAGACGGATGGGGTTCGATTCCCGGTAAGTCAAGGTTGAAATCTATTGAGAGTGATTTATGAAGGCAGCCTATGTAGGCACGCGTCTATTCCGGTGTGAACGACATTAGGAAGACGGATGGGGTTCGATTCCCGGTAAGTCAAGGTTGAATTCTATTGAGAGTGATTTATGAAGGCAGCCTATGTAGGCACGCGTCTATTTCGGTGTGAACGACATTAGGAAGACGGATGGGGTTCGATTCCCGGTAAGTCAAGGTTGAAATCTATTGAGAGTGATTTATGAAGGCAGCCTATGTAGGCACGCGTCTATTTCGGTGTGAACGACATTTGGAAGACGGATGGGGTTCGATTCCCGGTAAGTCAAGGTTGAAATCTATTGAGAGTGATTTATGAAGGCAGCCTATGTAGGCACGCGTCTATTCCGGTGTGAACGACATTAGGAAGACGGATGGGGTTCGATTCCCGGTAAGTCAAGGTTGAAATCTATTGAGAGTGATTTATGAAGGCAGCCTATGTAGGCACGCGTCTATTTCGGTGTGAACGACATTAGGAAGACGGATGGGGTTCGATTCCCGGTAAGTCAAGGTTGAAATCTATTGAGAGTGATTTATGAAGGCAGCCTATGTAGGCACGCTTCTATTTCGGTGTGAACGACATTAGGAAGAAGGATGGGGTTCGATTCCCCGTAAGTCAAGGTTGAATTCTATTGAGAGTGATTTATGAAGGCAGCCTATGTAGGCACGCATCTATTGCGGTGTGAACGACATTAGGAAGACGGATGGGGTTCGATTCCCCGTAAGTCAAGGTTGAATTCTATTGAGAGTGATTTATGAAGGCAGCCTATGTAGGCACGCATCTATTCCGGTGTGAACGACATTAGGAAGACGGATGGGGTTCGATTCCCGGTAAGTCCAGGTTGAAATCTATTGAGAGTGATTTATGAAGGCAGCCTATGTAGGCACGCATCTATTCCGGTGTGAACGACATTAGGAAGACGGATGGGGTTCGATTCCCGGTAAGTCAAGGTTGAAATCTATTGAGAGTGATTTATGAAGGCAGCCTATGTAGGCACGCGTCTATTTCGGTGTGAACGACATTAGGAAGACGGATGGGGTTCGATTCCCGGTAAGTCAAGGTTGAAATCTATTGAGAGTGATTTATGAAGGCAGCCTATGTAGGCACGCTTCTATTCCGGTGTGAACGACATTAGGAAGACGGATGGGGTTCGATTCCCGGTAAGTCAAGGTTGAATTCTATTGAGAGTGATTTATGAAGGCAGCCTATGTAGGCACGCATCTATTCCGGTGTGAACGACATTAGGAAGACGGATGGGGTTTGATTCCCGGTCAGTCAAGGTTGAATTCTATTGAGAGTGTTTTTTGAAGGCAGCCTATGTAGGCACTCATCTATTTCGGTGTGAACGACATTAGGAAGACGGATGGGGTTCGATTCCCGGTAAGTCAAGGTTGAAATCTATTGAGAGTGATTTATGAAGGCAGCCTATGTAGGCACGCATCTATTCCGGTGTGAACGACATTAGGAAGACGGATGGGGTTCGATTCCCGGTAAGTCCAGGTTGAAATCTATTGAGAGTGATTTATGAAGGCAGCCTATGTAGGCACGCATCTATTCCCGTGTGAACGACATTAGGAAGACGGATGGGGTTCGATTCCCGGTAAGTCAAGGTTGAATTCTATTGAGAGTGATTTATGAAGGCAGCCTATGTAGGCACGCATCTATTTCGGTGTGAACGACATTAGGAAGACGGATGGGGTTCGATTCCCCGTAAGTCAAGGTTGAAATCTATTGAGAGTGATTTATGAAGGCAGCCTATGTAGGCACGCATCTATTTCGGTGTGTACGACATTAGGAAGACGGATGGGGTTCGATTCCCGGTAAGTCAAGGTTGAATTCTATTGAGAGTGATTTATGAAGGCAGCCTATGTAGGCACGCATCTATTTCGGTATGAACGACATTAGGAAGACGGATGGGGTTCGATTCCCGGTAAGTCAAGGTTGAAATCTATTGAGAGTGATTTATGAAGGCAGCCTATGTAGGCACGCGTCTATTTCGGTGTGAACGACATTAGGAAGACGGATGGGGTTCGATTCCCGGTAAGTCAAGGTTGAAATCTATTGAGAGTGATTTATGAAGGCAGCCTATGTAGGCACGCATCTATTCCGGTGTGAACGACATTAGGAAGACGGATGGGGTTCGATTCCCGGTCAGTCAAGGTTGAATTCTATTGAGAGTGTTTTTTGAAGGCAGCCTATGTAGGCACTCATCTATTTCGGTGTGAACGACATTAGGAAGACGGATGGGGTTCGATTCCCGGTAAGTCAAGGTTGAAATCTATTGAGAGTGATTTATGAAGGCAGCCTATGTAGGCACGCGTCTATTTCGGTGTGAACGACATTAGGAAGACGGATGGGGTTCGATTCCCGGTAAGTCAAGGTTGAAATCTATTGAGAGTGATTTATGAAGGCAGCCTATGTAGGCACGCATCTATTCCGGTGTGAACGACATTAGGAAGACGGATGGGGTTCGATTCCCGGTAAGTCAAGGTTGAATTCTATTGAGAGTGATTTATGAAGGCAGCCTATGTAGGCACGCATCTATTCCGGTGTGAACGACATTAGGAAGACGGATGGGGTTCGATTCCCGGTCAGTCAAGGTTGAATTCTATTGAGAGTGTTTTTTGAAGGCAGCCTATGTAGGCACTCATCTATTTCGGTGTGAACGACATTAGGAAGACGGATGGGGTTCGATTCCCGGTAAGTCAAGGTTGAAATCTATTGAGAGTGATTTATGAAGGCAGCCTATGTAGGCACGCATCTATTCCGGTGTGAACGACATTAGGAAGACGGATGGGGTTCGATTCCCGGTAAGTCCAGGTTGAAATCTATTGAGAGTGATTTATGAAGGCAGCCTATGTAGGCACGCATCTATTCCCGTGTGAACGACATTAGGAAGACGGATGGGGTTCGATTCCCGGTAAGTCAAGGTTGAATTCTATTGAGAGTGATTTATGAAGGCAGCCTATGTAGGCACGCATCTATTTCGGTGTGAACGACATTAGGAAGACGGATGGGGTTCGATTCCCCGTAAGTCAAGGTTGAAATCTATTGAGAGTGATTTATGAAGGCAGCCTATGTAGGCACGCATCTATTTCGGTGTGTACGACATTAGGAAGACGGATGGGGTTCGATTCCCGGTAAGTCAAGGTTGAATTCTATTGAGAGTGATTTATGAAGGCAGCCTATGTAGGCACGCATCTATTTCGGTATGAACGACATTAGGAAGACGGATGGGGTTCGATTCCCGGTAAGTCAAGGTTGAAATCTATTGAGAGTGATTTATGAAGGCAGCCTATGTAAGCACGCGTCTATTTCGGTGTGAACGACATTAGGAAGACGGATGGGGTTCGATTCCCGGTAAGTCAAGGTTGAAATCTATTGAGAGTGATTTATGAAGGCAGCCTATGTAGGCACGCATCTATTCCGGTGTGAACGACATTAGGAAGACGGATGGGGTTCGATTCCCGGTCAGTCAAGGTTGAATTCTATTGAGAGTGTTTTTTGAAGGCAGCCTATGTAGGCACTCATCTATTTCGGTGTGAACGACATTAGGAAGACGGATGGGGTTCGATTCCCGGTAAGTCAAGGTTGAAATCTATTGAGAGTGATTTATGAAGGCAGCCTATGTAGGCACGCATCTATTTCGGTGTGAACGACATTAGGAAGACGGATGGGGTTCGATTCCCCGTAAGTCAAGGTTGAATTCTATTGAGAGTGATTTATGAAGGCAGCCTATGTAGGCACGCATCTATTTCGGTGTGAACGACATTAGGAAGACGGATGGGGTTCGATTCCCGGTAAGTCAAGGTTGAATTCTATTGAGAGTGTTTTTTGAAGGCAGCCTATGTAGGCACTCATCTATTTCGGTGTGAACGACATTAGGAAGACGGATGGGGTTCGATTCCCGGTAAGTCAAGGTTGAATTCTATTGAGAGTGATTTATGAATGCAGCCTATATAGGCACGCATCTATTTCGGTGTGAACGACATTAGGAAGACGGATGGGGTTTAATTCCCGGTAAGCCCAGGTTGAAATTTATTGAAAGTGATTTTTGATGGAAGCCTGTGTAGGAATTCAACTGCTCTTTTTATTCATTTTTGAGTACATATCTTTTTCAAAATTGAAACTCATGTATTCAGAATCATGATAAGCATCGAATGTAATCAAGAATGAGCGTATTTTAAACTATCTATTTTTAACCGTTTAACGAAGAAACCCTTCAGCATTCCTTGGGTTTTAAATTAAATAAGTATTTTTTATTTCTATATACTTTTAGATAAGTCATTATTTAAACTAAGTCATTAAACTTAAAGTCATTATTATCAACTTCCAGTTTGAGGCATAAAGAAACTCAATGACAAATTTAGTTCACGAATTTATTTTGTGCGGTTCATTGTATAGGAAAAGTAAATCAATTTATAAAATTGTCTTTCAAAAAGCTATTAAATTCCTCAAATTATTTAAATATTTGTGTATTAATTTATAAAAGAATCTTTTTATCTTTATGTAGAAAATGCATAATTTAATAAAAATATAATATATAGAAAGTTAGGTTCTAATATTAATATTTAGTAGAGTTTTTTTTCTGATTGTTTGATGTTTGTACACATACAAAGCAGTGCCCATTCACAAGTTCGAGCAGTTCTTTATTATTCGTATACGAATAGTTTTGTTTATTATCAACCATTTGTATTCAATCGTTGAGTTAACTGATGTATCTGTTAATGCCCATTACTTGTAAAAGATCGTGGCAAACAAGCAATCTTATTATTTAACATTGAGACTTATTGTTTTACGTCGAACTTCACAGGTTCTTCTTAAGCTATTTTTCCATGTTTATGAATTCACTGTTATTAAAAAACAAAGGGTTAATGATTACTTGAGAGATTTATTCAATAAGTGACTTTTTAATTTGACCTTCAAAATATATGATATTATTATTGAAACCTATTCCTTACAAAAAAGATAATACAAAATAATAAAGTTATCTATAAGCATTTTTATCAGCTTATTTGAATCTTCTTTTACAGCCGATTCGAAAACAATGTTAGACCTGTCACGAAGCAGTTCAGCGCATCACGTTTCTATTCAATTTATTTGGTTTTAAATCGACCATTCTTTCCAGTGACAATTCAGAATATAAATTAGTTTCTAAATAAAGACTGCTTAACATCTAAATACAAACTCTGACCTTATTCATTCAATTCTAAACGTTGATTTCATACGTTTTAAACGTTTGTTTTGTGTCGCATTTACAACATGTCTCTCTTAAAATAGCATGCAACAAGAACTATTTAATACATGGTAAAGTCTAGGCGATGATTCGAAAAATATCGTAATTCTGAAAGTAAAAAAATCATCGGGATTTTGTAATTTTTTATTTGACGATTAATCGATTTAACGATTAATCAATTTTACGATTGTTGATATTACACTCGGAAGTCCGGAGGAACACTGGGTACCAAATGTAAAAAATCAAATACTCAATGCCACTGCCTATATATATTCTATGAATAAAAGTATAATATAATATTGATATACAAAATATCGAAATATGGATCAATCGGACAATATCGATTATTGGCTGGCGATTAATTTATTTAATGGAGTTATATTTATAAGCAATATTATATTTATAATCAATATTATATTTATAAGCAATATTATATTTATAAGCAAAGTTATATTTATAAACAATATTATATTTATAAGCAATATTATATTTATAAGCAAAGTTATATTTATAAGCAATATTATATTTATAAGCAATATTATATTTATAAGCAATATTATATTTATAAGCAAAAGATAACTGTTTTATTTCCTTTATTAAAACTATAGTTGTATCTATACCAATTGAAGTCTCAAGGGAGAAATTGATGAAAGATCACTTACTGTTGAAATCGTGATGTCAAAGCCAATAAAGATACAGGACTATACTTTTATTGTACCAAATTATGAAACTGAATCAACGATGCTAATAAGTTCAAAGTTTATAATGGTGTGTATGTCTATGAAATATGAACCTACACTATCACTCAATATGGACTGTCATCCTTCTTCCCCTATGTCTTACAAATGTAAATCGTTTCAAAAATAAATTTCAAAAGTGAATTTCAAATGTAAATCGTTAACATCCTCCCTTCCATGGTAGTGCTTAATACACAAAAACGTATGCATATTAATCCCCAGAAAATATGTAGAATTCGAGATTAATGCTTGAAATGACAGGTAGTAGAATTATTTTCTTCGGAAATATTTATTTCCAGTTTGTGAGCTAAATATAAATTACTCGTTTATTTCAGAAAACAGTCATCAGACTTTTTTTTTTTTTAATGGAATCGGAATCTCGTATGGTAAACACGTATTTTGTCAACAATCCATCCACATTTCATCCCGTTTTATGGGTTATTTTTCACATTGAATATTGCGTTTAGTGCAGAAATCATACAAGCGACATTACATGTTACGTTAACATATTAAGCGTGAATGCAAAATAGAATCGTCTGTTCATGGGTTTCTGAAATAAAAAAAATGGAATACTTGTCAACTGTCAAATTAAATTTAAAAATGTAAGTTTTTACAGTAAAAACGTATTTCATTGCAAAAACCAGGTAATTTCAATTTAATTTTTTTTTTTTAAAGTAAGGATATATTATATTTTGAATATAGCCAACATCCAAAAAGGTACACTACAAAAATGTACTTAAAATGAGTACCAGAACATACTCGTTTTTCTTTGAGTGCAATTTTATCGTAAATGATCAATGACGTACTCAAATTTAAGTAACCCTGCTTTCTCAAAAATGAGTAATGTGATTTAATATTGATAATATCAGCTTCATTTCAATCCATCTTAACAAACTTAAAATAGTTGGTCAGGAGATGGTTTTCCACATTGTTTGATGTCGATTGCGGAAACTGAGTAATTACAACCTTATTAACTTCCCGTTATTTTGGCGCATCTATTTTAACATTTCTTCTATTTATAACTTCTTAACGTCGCCCTTTTAGTTTAACGGATAAGGTCTTGACTGCGGTGCCTACGGATCTGAGTTCGATTCCCGGTAAGTCTTGGTTGTAATTGTTGATATTTATTGAAAGTGATTTATAAAGGCAGCCTATATAGGCTAAAATCTGCTATTTTTATTTATTTTTACCACATTGTACTATTTTTTCAGTACATGTCTTTTTCAAAATTAAACTAATGTATTAGGAGAAAGATAAGCATCGAACGTACTCAAAAATGAGTACATTTTACTTATTTTTAAGTATCTATTTTTAACATTGCATCATAGTAACATCTTGTCCCATCTAAAATCATTCCACAAAAGGTTTTGAGACCTCATTCTTTTTGCATGATGGTGTATTTACATAATGTGCAATGGTTTACTTACTCAACAGGTGTTCCGTGATATCTTCCTTTTTTTGTATATTCAGAATCGGTACGGTCGAAACTCCCTACAATGTCAGAGATGTCCATGGTGTAATCTAGCATCACCATCGTTGGATTTTCTCCCATGTATAGAATGGAAGTCTGGATATCTTTGATGTGCTTGCTCTGTGAAAATAAAAAGAAATACATAAAATAAAATTATTATCAATTTTTGTTTCATTCTTCCTATGGAATTTGATTATGTGATAAAACATGCAAACACTTAATGTAAATATGAATAGGAAAAAAATTATATTTTAAATTTTGAAAAATACCTTTTCAGAAATTTATTTATATAAGCAAAATTTATATTATTTACCAATAAATATCAAGAGCATTTTGGAAATATTGTGATGCACAAGATAGAAATTGTTGTAAAATTTTTTCAGTTTCCTATGGTTTCTTATGAGTTTTTTTGTAAGTTATAAAGTCACTTTGTATTGATATTCTAAGTCATAATGTATGGATATTTTATAATTACATTGTATTGATATTCTAAGACTATTAAAACACATTATCTACATAAATTAAAAACAGTACAGAGCGTCAGTTTGAATTTATTTTCGAAATTATAAAAATTGGTTAGAAATTGTTAGGCGATGGTCATTGTTTAACTGTTTGTAACCATTCCTTTTAATGTGCTTTAACTACTTTATTTGTTGCTATTAAAAGATACTTCATTAAAATATAAGTGACGTAGTTGGGCGAAAATAATTTTTATTATACCAATACAACTAAATGGGATACAGTCAAACAATGCCCACCACCCAACAATTTGTGACTACCCTGTATATTAGGGATATCTTTCAGAACAGTCTTAACAATACCTTTGATATTTATAGAATAACGTTTTATGTTTGTTCACCTAGCACGCGATAACCACTGAACGGATTTTAAAAGGATTTTCTCTGCTGGATAGCTTAGACATCAATTTAAAAAATAATACACCCTATAAGGAATTTGAAAAGGAAAATACGCAAGACTACATTTTATAAGCGACTGGTGTCGGCCTTAAACTATTTTATAAAATCCAGTTCTTTATGAGTCTATGCAATTTAGTCAGGAAAAAACTTTAAATATTTTTAAGCACAAAAAAGAGCTTAAGAAATTAGTTTAGTTAGAAATTATAATTTTTTTAAAGAAATTATAAACCCATTTATAAGTCTAATCACATTAATAATAGACCAAAATATACATACACTATTATTAATATACAAAAATTTAACTCATTGGATCTTCTGCGTAAAAGTAGTTTAAAGGTTGGAGCTATTTTACAGGTCACCGGATATGTTTATTTGCTAGTGTAACGTATGACATATACAACGCATAAAGGATTGTGACCTTTAGTAGTGCCAAAATTTTAATATCCTTATTGGCGTATTTTTAAACTTGCCCAAATCATCCCCTCTCCTGCATATTTCAAGAACCATTTTTCAAATAACGTAAGTGGGGGGGGGGGGTTACTTTACTCCTTGCAGGGTAACTTTAACCTATCTGTTAAAAAAAGTTCCCATTTGAAAAAAGGCTGAACATTCCGTGAAAGAAATCAAAACTATATTTTTTCTGTAAGGGTTGGCAACCCTGCTGCCCAGCGGTATGTCTGTTTTTCTCCTCGCTTTCTTTTATGGAAAGTTACTGCTAAAAGTGTTGTTGTTTAGGTACAGCACGTGTTCTCTTCCAGAGGAAGAATTGTATATTTTACATTAACCACGTGTATACTGGAAAAGGTAAGTGCACAGATGGGTGATGTAACTATCAATTTGAAAGTATACTAATAGGCTTTTTTATCTTTTCCTCCAATTCAGGTTACAAATCATTTTGCTCGTCAACCTCATTCCAATCCAACATTCGGGTTACTTTACTCCACTTGCTAAAGTGAAGTAAACCAGTGGCGGTGATTAGAAGGGGCGAGTGGGGACAAGTTACCCCCTACTTTTTGAAAATGTAAGCAAATTTTCAATAAATTTATTAAGAATTTGGGCATTCCCCCCCCCCCCCCCCCTTATTTTTAAACCTTTCCCCCTCACTCTTAACAAACAATCGCCGCCACTGAAGTAAACCTTAGTAGACATTAAAACAAAACACTTTACATTAAAATGTGATTTTTAAAAAAAAAATTTAGTTTTCTATAATTTATATCTCATGTATTTTTATTCCCCTCCCCCTGAAGTATACAACAAAATTGGGCGATCAAATCAACCCGGATTCGCCAATTGTTATGAAAAACATGGGAAATTTACGAATTATTTAAAGTTTCATAGTTTTAAAAAGATTTTTTTAAAGCGGAAATTGATTTTTTTGGACAGCAAAAAAAGAACATACATTTTAAATGGTACTTAATAAAATATAATGGTTTTATTTACACCAACCAAGCTCTAGCGTTGAAAAAAGTAAATTTCTGACATATTAGAGTAAAGTATCCTACCCCCGCTTTTTACTTTACTCCACAAAGAAAAATAATAATAATAGTAAACAAACCTAAATTCAAAATATGATAGACTATCAGAATCTTTAGTTATCACAGAATATATTGATACCCGGAACATAATTTTATCCTCAATACATGGTACTCAAACATTTTACTAAAATTGGGAAATGCAAAAAAAAAAATGGATTTAAGTACAATTTACAGTCTGTGGTACCAATGGAATTTACAGTCTACAGTACTACCATATTTCAAACGCGTTTCCGGGAAGTGTGTATTTAACACATATTTATCTTTTGATGTCCCTACAATAAGCATTTTTATATATGATTCATTATCAACAAAATTAGTTTAATCTATTATAATATTATTGAAAAATCTTATCTTTTTTAATTGCATCTGTAACCTTCAATGCATCCCGTTTAAAGGTCAGATTTATTCATGCACCACATCATTAAAACAAATTATATATTTAAAAAAATAACCACTATTGTTTGCAATCATGTGCATATATCCAAAAAAAATGGAATCCTATTTCAAAAGTACTAGTGGATGTTGCAGTCGTCATATGAAAGTAACTCAAAATGTCAGTGAATAGTATTACCAGCATTAATTTCGCTTATTTCAAATAGATATTATCAAAAATATAAACACCAAACATTACAGACAATTTTGTTATCGATAAACAATGAACAATCGGCGAATATTTTGAAAAGTAATGATTGTTTGTTTTCATATATAACTTCTTATTTTCCCTTCACAGTTATTATGTTGAAATCGATTGTGTAGGTTATATATATTTTTAAATAGAAAAATATTCATGGCAGTTCCGGCATTGTAATAAATATGCTAT
This sequence comes from Troglohyphantes excavatus, assembly GCA_963932185.1. NCBI lineage: Eukaryota > Metazoa > Arthropoda > Arachnida > Araneae > Linyphiidae > Troglohyphantes > Troglohyphantes excavatus. The sequence goes on along the minus strand of OZ010672.1, from coordinate 51,291,150 downwards.
TTTATATTTTAAACTTTAATTTGCATTTTTATTTTAACATACTTTCCCTTTTTATTAGAAATATACTAATTTCAACTTAATTTAATTTATTTTCTGTAATTACTTACCTTTTTATTTTTTCGGAATTTACCTTGATTTTTGTGTAATGAACAAAGTGTATTTCACCTTTATAGATCATCCTTTATTTAAATACTAAAACTTTATTACGTTACTTTCACTATTTATATGTGCATGCACAAAAGTAAAGCACAGAAAGCATTTAGAAACAAATTAAACATTTCAAAACAGCATAACTTATGGAAAATTGATTTAAATTCAATTTTTTAAATTCCGTATGCAAAAACTAATTTTTTATAAATTCTATCAATTTATAAATAAAATTGATTATGTATTCACCGGAGTTTATGTGTAAAAAAATATTAATGTAATTATTAAATGTTAAAACCTTTATATTAAAAGACTATCCACATGAAAAATTAAACTAGGTTAATGCTGTCTTCTCATAATAAAAATAGCGACCAAATCATGGAAATCCCTATTTTGCAAGAGAAAGTTTCATTTATTTTAGGTTTCACTTGCAATAATTTCGAAAATCTGTTTACACAGACATTATATTCTTGCGACTTACTATTAATAGATGCAGACAGATATTGATCCGAGTTGCAGCCGTTCCAATGCAATCAAAGACAAAAGCTTTAGAAAGATTATAGCGGCACCGCGGTGAACTTAAACGGCGTAATACTAAAATAACGATGATGGTTTTCAATATAATATGTGTATTTTTTAAATTCATTCTTACTAGAAAACCATCAATTCTATAAGCGACATCGTGGTGAATTTAAATGGCATAATACTAAAATAATGATGAACTCACCGAATTTATAATAAATTAAAATTGGAAATCCTGTCTAAGAGTTTTAAATATTCCAAACATACTCGTTTTTAGAATTTTGTTATTAATTTAATTGTATCTAAAATCATATATAATATCTAAGCATGTTCCTGTTTATATTTTTTTAATTCATTCTTACTAGAAAACCATCAAGTCTATAAGCGACATCGTGGTGAATTTAAATGGCATTATACTAAAATAATGATGAACTCACCAAATATATAATAAATTAAAATTGGAAATCCTGTCTAACAGTTTTAAATATTCCAAACATACTCATTTTTAGTTTTTAGAATTTTGTTATTAATTTAATTGTATCTAAAATCATATATAATATCTAAGCATGTTCCTGTTTATATTTTTTTAATTCATTAAAGAAATTAGTTTATTTATAATATTAATATATTTTTAATTATGTTGATTTGCCAATGAGTTGATTCTAAGGTTTTTAATTTTTATATGCTGTTATAGAATAAAGATTCAATATTCATACTTTCCTGGAATCCACATTTTGTCTTGTTACATTTTATAATTATTTATTAGCTTTAAAAACAAAATGCCCTACCACCATGTCCTATTAAGTTTAATTCATGGTTCCCTGTACTAATAAACAATGTTATGTTGAGTCACAATTTTTTTTTTAAGAAATGAACACGGAGACTATTTTCTTTGAAGTAAAAATATTAAAGTGACTCTAAATGAATAATAAATTTTAAACATGACATTATAATTACTTCACATTATTTAAAAAGAGCTTAAAATATATAATTTTTTACAATTCAAACGTTATACTATTTTATGTTATTATATCTTTATTTCTTCTATAGCACATTGAAAATTATATAATCTCAAATGCAGCAGTTTTTAAAAGTACAACTATCAATAAATGGAGGGTCATAAAATTAGATCTAGAAAATACTAAAATTATTTTTTAAAAATTGACAAATTATTTTAAAAAATCAAATTATTTTTAAATGTAAATCAATTATATGACATAAAAATTGGACATTTCAGCGTGCGCCAAAATCGAAAGAAAGCATGTAATGGTTTTCTGATAAACTCCTCTTTGAAATTACATTATAAATATTAGTTCCAAAGATTGTAAAAGAGATAATTTTATGCTAACTAATAAAAAATCAACATATTAAAAACTAGTTTACATCCTTTAGCATCCGAAACTGTTTTAATCTAAATTTTTATCTTAAAAGGATCTTTTTTACTTGCGACTCAAATATTTTTAAATGACTAAAAAAAAATTATATAAATTTTTTTACTAATAAATAAATTATTTAAAGCATATAGACGTTAGGTTTAATTAGTATAAATTACTGATTAAAAAAATTTTACGCTGATTCACAACACCAACACTTAAACTTATGCTAAAGTACAGCAATCCTTCAAATCTACCTGTACAGCATTACTATAAAACGCTAGTCGTTAAGTTTACATTTTATGTAGTAAATCTCTTTCCAGCAGTTACTGTAAAATGCGAAACTAGACTTTAACATCTATCTTGATAGTGAGGAAATGAGTACTGGGCTTGAGAAATAAATAAATGAAAATAAAAGAAGATATTTCATTTATGTGAATAAAAATCAAAAAAAGAAAAATTCTGTTAGAAAATTTCAAGTTCAAGTGAAACTGTGCTTTTTGTTTAGTGCTGCAAAACTTGGGAATTTGAAGGTTTGGTAGAGACAATAAATGAATTGAAATATCAAGTGATAATTTTGTGCATTGCCCGGATTGAATCGTCAAGCAAAACTAATAATTTTAAGAAAAAATATTTGAATATGAGTTATGATCTCTACATATATATTTGAAGAGGAGATAATCAGAGCACTACACTTGGTGATATCATTGACTCTTAAAATGGCTGTACCATTGTGCAAAGGTAAAGAGCTCAAAGATAATTATTTGAACTTATTTATTGTTCTTTTATTCGTTTAGATCTTATTATTGTCTATTGAACAATTTATATTCAAGTAGTGAAAAGATAAGAAAGAATTTACTTTACTTTTCATCTATATTCGATAAAATAAGATTTGTCTTTGGTTTATTTAAATGCTTTAACATTGTTTTATAGTGTTACAGGTAGCACAATAAGAGAAAACTTCAACAGTAAAGTTAAAAAATATTTTTAAATGACGTTCGTCTTGCAAAAATTGTAGTTTTAATTTCGGAGTATGTTCATATAAATTAAGAAGTGTATAAGATAAAATGAATACATCATTGGAATATTTAAAATTAGTTTAAATTGAATATTTAGAATTGATGCCATTTTGTCAGTCCGTGTATTTTTTTTATGTTTATCAATATCGCGAAGGCCACTTAACATATTTTGATGATGCCTTTATTTGTGGATAACTTAAAGGTCAGAAAATTATAATTATTTTTTTTTTAATCCCAGTTGCGGAGGCCGGTGAGATGAAAACAGAAGTTAATTCAAATTAGCTTTAGGCCGCAGTAGAGAAACCGAATAGAGAAAAATTATTAACAAAAATTATTTAAAAAAATTATATTTAAAATATGTTTAACTCTTTATCTAGCTCTTTTTCTAATCTAAAATCAATTTAATAAAATATTCGTGTAATATTTAAAAGTATGTAAGGACTTCCCTACAAGGAGTTATTTAATGTTAATTTCAATCTGAATTTATTTAGCATAAATTATTGAGTTAGAATTGATTTATCACAAATATATACTACAAACCTCAAATTATATATAATTTAAATGTTGATATGCATCCATTAATTTATTGCAATCCCAATTCTAAACTAACCATGAACGAAAATTAATTTCCAAAAAATAATCAAATACACTGTTAAAAATTTCAGTTCAACGATATACCATACATTGGTGCAAAACAGAAGTCTACACCATATTATGGTGGAATCTAGGCTAAGAAGACACAAATTTGGAGTTTCATGCAACGTTATGAATTTTGGTGCAACGTTTCACCACTAAACCATCCGCGGTAGTACCGTAAAATGGTGAAACTAAGCACCAAATGTTGGTTGCAGCTAAATGGGTACCAAAGTCTGGTGCAAGATCGTAATAATTTTTAACAGTGTACTGCTGAAATAAAGTTTTCTATTACAATACTTAGTTTTGCTGGAAATGAAAATAACGAAATAAGTATTAGTTAAGTAAAGAGAAAATAAATCGAAAATAATTATATATAATTGTGATAAAATTTTAAGTTTTTATATTAATACTAGTGAGTACATTTCTAAGTCCGTGTGCACTGAAATAGGAAAATTATTTATCAAGAGTCAATACACTGATAAGAAATTTAAATGATAAAGATTTCGAAAAATGTGCGTAGATAAGTAAATTAAATGCACCTTATAGAAAGTTATCTAATCACATTTAACCTTATAAGTAATATCTTGCATATCTACAATTACAAGATTATATGAAACAGTGTTTATACTCATAGCCAGTTTCACTAATCAATGATATGCTATATAAACACACACACTTCTTAGATATAAACCATAAACATAATTCAAAAGAGGTATTTCTATGAAAAACTGGCATATAACTTTTAGATACATTCGTTTAGAGTAATATATGTTATTGAACTATAAAAAAGTTATATAAAAGTTTTGGGAAATGTGCTGTATACTAGATTGATTTTTATAACGTTTAATTTTTTACGAACCTTTATGTTATACATTATTACAAACGCAAAGAATATTTTTATAAGACTATGAATAGCATTTCGATTTTTAGTATTATGATTCAAATTGTTTGTCGTCAAAGAAAGATAAAATGTGAAGCTTAAGCTACTAAAAATGTTAAATTAATTTTAACAAGTTTTAAAACAATTATCGTACCTATATTTCCATTTTAACCTTTTGATATGTATTTTTTAAATAAAAACCTATTTTTTAAGTGCATATTTGACTTACATACGGGCTAGGTTTGATTTAGGACTAAGCACTTTAGGACCGGTCCGAACGTGCTTTAGTGGTTCCCAACTAATATTTAATTACACAAAAATTGTGTAAAAATTGCCTATATTTTGAAAAATTCGTTGTTGTTGTTATTATTATTATTGCAAAAAAATACCATTCCTAGAAGGAACTTTTCAGAAGCTCCAATTTAGCGGTGTGTTAAAAGCATGTACTTAAAAATGAGTACATGGACGCACTCTTTTTTTCTTTGAGTACAATTGCATTGTAAATGAGCGATGACGTACTCAAATTTAAGCAACCGTATTTTCTCAAAAATGAGCAGTATGGTTTAATATTGCTAATATCAGCTTTTGTTCAAGCCATCTAACAAACTTAAATAATTTGTTCAGAAGATGATTTTCAACACATTATTTAAAGTCGATTGCTTAAATGGAAACTGCCAGTACGACTCAAATTATCTTACTTCCCATTCTTTTGCAACGCCTTTTTAACATTACTTCTGCTTATACGTTCTTTGTCTTCGTTCTTCTCTGGTAGTACAGAGGATAAGGCCATGGACTTCGGTGCGGACGACATCAATTAGACGAATTGGGTTCGATTCCGGTAAGTCCTGGTTGTAATTGTTGATATTTATTGAAAGTAATTTATGAAGGCAGCCTATGTAGGCCAGCAATTGCTCTTTTTATTCATTTTACTCCTGTTTGAGTACAAGTTTTTCAAAAATGAAACTTATGTATACGGAACTATCATAAGCATCGAATGTAATCAAAAATGAGTACATTTTACTTATTTTTAAGTACCTATTCTTAACATTGTGGCAACGGTGTCAGTTACCGACAAAGGTTTTGCTAGAGTGGGAAAAAAGACACCAATACCGGCTCGTTGCGTTCACGTCACCGGCTCCGGTTTTGCCGTTTCTTGAAAAAACGGCATTAATAATAAAAGTTATAGGATGGGCATTAAAAATGAAATTTATTGAAAACACTTACATTGTAGTAAATGCTGTGTGCAGGTGTCTTTCCATGCTTCAATGTGTAATCGTAGTTCCTATGGTCTATAAGAAGGTAGCCATTCGGTTTGATCATTTCGTGGAAATTTTTTATTGCTAGCTTGATGTCAGACATGTCTCCTTTCATATCAAACAAATGAGCGAAGGAGTTTCCTAAGCAAATCACAGCGTCAAATCCTCCGTTTGGCTTGTGAATATCATCAGGAAGAGTCAGCCAATTGGCTTCTTCGATGACTGGAAACAAAATTACATATTTTTTTAATATATGAGATATTTTTTTAATAATATTTTTTTAATATATGAGATATATTTTTAAAACTATTTTTTTAATATACGAGAAATAAATTTTTTTATTAATATTTTTTTAATATATGAGATATTTTTTTTAATAAAATTTTTTAATATATGAGATATTTTTTTTAATAAAATTTTTTAATATATGAGATATTTTTTTAATATACGAGATAGATTTTATCACAATTTCAACTGTTGTTTCAATTTTTCGGATTATGCAAATTTAAACATGGATTAATCAGAAACTAGGTGTATGACCCCGCTTATATTTGGATCTTGAGTGCTCAAGCATGGATGAAAATAAAACAATGAGTATAACATAAGATATACTGCTTCAAAGAAATTCAATCAGTCGCGATGACTCTATTAGTATGAAAATGGATGCACGGCGTGAAATTTGTAAGATCGAACCTCTATATCCTAACCAAATGTTATTTTTAAATTATTTTTTGTAAATAAAAGTGTAAGAAATATTAAATTGCAACTTTTCAGTTTTTTGTGCTCATTTATTAAGGCACAGCTTTCATTAAATATAATCATAACAATCGTTCTCGGAAAAATCCTTACATTTTTAAGCAAATAAATTATTGTTTACAAATGTAGTTAACGAAATGTACACAGTTTAAAATGTTTTTAGTTTATGGACAAGAATCATTCATAGAATAAATATATATCTTCATCTTTTTTTTTCTAACTGTGCATTATATTAAAAAAAGCATTTTATTTCGTCACATATCAGAAAAATTGGTTTTCCCATATTCTAGCATTAGAAGCAAGCGCGATTAAACTATTTTAAATGCTGCAATTATTATATTCCTTCAACCAAACACACTGAGTTTCAAAGGCTTTCATTACGTTTAACAAACGATACAACTAATTTTATTTCAAATTATTTTCATAAAAATACTGACATGAATTTTTAATTGCTATGATTTGTTATATTAGAAGTAATGTTGGAATTTGATTATTTAATTAACTATTATAATTGTTAAGGTATTATTGTTAATTTCAATTAAAAAAAGTTAAAATACTTTTGTTTAAAAAAGATTATGCGCTTACCCCACTTATCAAAAGAGCTTTCATTTCGCCTATTCCAGCGCTCTTTCAAAGCATACTTCAACATTTTGTCACTGGCATCTACACTCATAATCTTAAATCCTTCTTCTAAAAGCATTATGGAGTCAATCCTACGGGAATAAATAAGACATTTACTATTACAATCTAAATAGTACAAACAATTTGAAAGGAATCATTAATGTAAAGGTACTCCAGATCTAAAAACAAAAATAATTTCGCAATTAGTTCTTTTTCTCAATTTTTTTAAGTGAGGAAATGAGGTAATTGAAATGAGGTAATATTAACTCAGGTACAGTAACAATGAGATTCACGATATTTAATTGATTTTATTGAGAGAGACAGAGAGAGAGGGATTAATTGAACTTTTGATATATCCGCTGGTATATTGCCAATTATTTTTCATTCAACAATTGAAGGGTTTGCTGCAAAAAGGATGTAGCTCCAACCTAGGGGAATTTGGAGTTACATGTACTATCTTGTGGTACAAAAAACTTGTTCGTTTGGTGCCAGAAAGATGTAGCTCCAATCGTTAGTTCTCGCGTTACTCAATAAATAACAAAAAAAAAGCAGATGAGCCGGATGTTACAGAGGGGGAGTGTGATGATTAAAAATGTAATTTTCTGTTTTTAAAGCCAAGTTATATGCCATATTTAAATTAAAGATTTCTTCAGATAAAATAATATTATAGTAAATTGTATTTTTTTGTAAAATATTTTTCATGGAGGTAGACATAGCATCTACTTGGTTGCAAGGAAGAGATAGCTCCAAAAATCCAACATGTGCCACGTCACCTGGAAGATATATTTTTGAGTGAAAATACTGTCATAATATGTAGGAACAATTAAGAAGATTGATCAAAAAGAATATCTTCACACAACTTGGAATTTTGAATTTTCAAATTTTTTTACGGTTTTCTGCAAACTTGAAAATTGGAGCTACCTCCTGTTTACAGCAAACTCGGGAAACTCGTTTTTACTCGGGAAACCGTGCAATTTTTTTTTTTAATTTTGGGAAAATTGATGGAATTAAACTTTACTGTTTTTTTTAATATAATTTTTTAATCGTTTTTTTTTTGCATATTAACAATTATAATTGTTTATCTATCTTCCATCGCAGAACAAAAATCATGTTGTGGTGGTCACTTCAAATACCCGATACTTTCTCTTGGGATCGAGAAATTACTTTAGACCGACGATTAAAGTATCGGCGTATATGGTGGTTGAGCAAATTTTGAACCTTTTAAGTCTATTCATGGGGAAAAGTTTAATCAGAACATCTGCAAGAAACTTTTATCAAATTCCATACATTTCTAGCAATGAACTCAGTTTCAATCATTTCTTAAAAATTTAAACAATCCTCCCCCTCATTCCCATACTTTATTTTACTCTACTAATATATCACTACTTATATATATATATACACTTTTTCTTACAAAAATCATTACATTTGTCAAATTACAGACACTCCTTGACCTTTCATTAAACCTTTCCAGTTTTGATTTCAGAAATCAATTCGATATAACATAAACATAGACTGATTTACGGCAGGGCATTCGGGGCACTTGCCCAGGGCCCCCATTTAAAGGGGGCCCCTAAAAATGATTTAAAGCTAAATATATGAGAAAATTTTCAAAATAAATTTACTAAAGAATTTTTTTTAATCAATTAAATTTAATTTAATCAAAGTTTTATAAATCAATTGTTAATTTTTTTTTGTAAAACTTCTGCTATTTTATTCAATCGAACTTTTCTTTTTCTTCAATGTAACTTTTTTTTGCACGTTCAGAGGTATGCACCCAGATTTTTTGTTTATGAATACTTTATTTACTATTAATTACAAGGGATAGATTATTACAATTATCTATCCCTTGTAATTAATATTATTATTAATATATTAATAATTAACATTAATATTAACTACAATTGTAGATATAAAGTGAGTAGAATATACGAATCTGGCTCAAATAAAATAAAGCTAAAAGGGAAAAAAAACAGAACCAGAAATGTATTAAGTATTGAGAGACCATTAATGTTAATTCAAATTCTCAGAATAAAAGAAAATTTGGTAGTTTAAAAAAAAAATCGCTATATTTACATTTGCATTAAAGCTGATTGATTACGTCATGTCGCATTGTGTGCTTATACATAAATTTAGCAGTTTTATTTTGAGGTATATCGAGGGGGCCCCCTAATTTTCTTTTGCCCTGGGCCCCTAACCTTGTAAATCGGTTCCTGAACATAAAGACCTATTGAATTCCGAGTTAAAAAAAACACCAAGCCAATTTTTTTTTAAAAGCTTAACTCCACGCTCATAATAATCTTATGCTTTTTCAACTACATTAATTGCACAAGCTGCTAGTCTTGCGAGTCAAGATAAACCATATGCGCCGTGGAAATGACATAATATGAAACCGTCTTTTAGACAAGGAGATAAAGTTTCTTATCACGGAACAGTTGGGTCATTATCGCTTCACTGGCGAAGTCTCGTGCCAAGGTCAACCGAAATCTGTCTCGTTTCCCTTCAACACTTCGTGGCGTAAAAAAAAATTCCAAAAATTACAAGCTTCAGGAAAGTTGACGTATATTCATGCGTTAATGCAGCTGCTTTACAGTGGAGGCTCGTGGACTACAGCAAGTACAGCCGGGGTGCACCTACATTGATTAATGTATTTTAAAACTAAAATCAGTTATTTTAGTAATTTTTTTAAATTAAGATTAGAATTGAAAATGAAATTTCTACGGTAAGTAAACAAAATCTCCGATCAATAGCAAGCCTATTACCGTAATGTACAATTCAGGAGGGGTAAAAACTCCATTCAATCAAAACTGCAGCCAAAAAGCGAAGTTCGAAATCGGCTGCATCGTTGTCATGTCAACCTCTACGTAGTATGGAGATTTCCCCCCTGCCAATGCACTGCATGTGTGGCGAAGTACAGCCCGAAAGGAATTTTCTGATTTGGGTTACACTTGGTATTCGATTAATTGATTGGCTCGTGCGTGAATCGCGGGAATGAGCGGGAGAACCGGTAATTTCCGAGAATCTCTAAACGGAAATAGTTTTCGTGATAAATTTACTGTGTGCTGTTGTTTCGTTATTTAAGTTAATATTAAAATTGGCCGATTCGCATGTTTAAAAGAAAGGAGGATTGCTTTAATTTTCGAAATATAAGTAAGTGTTTTCTATTTTTTCCGCATGTTATCATTTCGTAAAAATTAAAAGGAAACTTTGGTTTGAGTAGTAAATAATAAAGAATTTCCGTTCATGTATGGTTGTGAAAAATAGTGTGAGGGTGGGATTTACATGATTGCGGCTGCACTAACATTTTCGACCACTGCTGCGATAATACTGTAAACGGGTTGTCTCATAAAGGAAGTAAAGCTAGTTATTTTTTTATACAACAGCAAGAAATATAAATTTCAATATCAATCTATAAAATGCACTGTGCTAGAATAACATAACTATAAGCATCGGAGCGAGAATTAAGCGTGACGACCACTTTACACCCTTTTGAACGAAGGTAGAAAAAATAGTCCTTTCGCATAGGTTTGTGTTGATTTAAAAACGTATTTCTAGATTTCAAAAATACATGAAATGTTACACATTTAATGTTTTCAATACTTACAAGAAAAAGAAGACAAAAGGCACCGAAAAAAACAGTTTTAAACATTTCTGTGACGTCACGTGAGACTCCCGCATAGCCAAGGAAGATTTTTTTCCAAATTGTATGCATCCGCGTGGCATGATAAAGTACATTGTCGCTCAATGGGAGTCTTCGCTCCAGTGCTTAAAGTTATATTATATAGCTCAGTGATAAAATGTAATGAAATGTATCCATGAAAGTCACTTTCTTTTGATACCTCATGTGTTAAGATTCGTTGCATCTAAGGGATGTAAAAGGGATATTTACTACAGAAATAATATATATTTATTCTTCCGACAATTAAAAAAAATAGACAGTTCATAACGAGTGGTCTAAATTACTATAATGAAATTATGAAAAATTTTTAATTAGAAATGAAAAAAATTTGAATTCTAACCATAATTTTTTTTAATTCTATTCATTGGAAACTTTCGAAAGAATTAAATTGAATATATTGAATTTTATTAAAATAAGAGGAGTTGCATCTTCAAATAAAATTGCAACTGCAGGTTGCGAGCTATAAACATTATATGCAATTTTTATTTTTTGTGCCTCGATACATTAAAGCTATTGAACCATAGAAATCTAAAAATAAAACTACTAATGATCAAAAAAACATACAAGCAAGTTGAATAAAAGGATTCTAATATCACATCAAAACAATGCACATTTATTAACGCGTATAAAAAAACAAAATCGTAAAGTAATATAAAGTGTGATAAACAAAAAGGAAATCCAAATCGAATTCAACACATTTGAATTGATCATTACGAAGAAGAATTTTTATTGTATTACGAATGTCTACAGAGAGAAAGAAAACGAAGAAAAAATCAATTTAATAAGCAAACTCTTAAATTCTATTAAAATAAAACAATGGCATGGGAATGGAAGCCGAATGATCAATGACCTCACAATCAAACAGAAGTTTTATTTTAGCGATTTAGACGAAAAAGCTGAAGCGACGGAAGAGGAGCTCATTTCATTAACTTATAAAACGAAACGCGAGAACACACAAGGATGAAGATCTTACATTTGAAGAGTAAGTAGAATCTATGGAAACAAAATATTTCGTTAAGAATGTCTTATGTGTAATGCTAGGAATGGAGTGTATGTGATAATTTTATGTGTTAATTGCTATGCTAATTTAAAAAAAAAGAAATTTCAACAATTGTTTATCTTATGTAGATACATTTATGTCTTAAATTGATCTATATGAGGTATAAATATTCGTTCTAATAAATATCCTCAAAGCTTATAAACAAAATACTATTAAATTGTTTCGTGACTTGTTGATGAATAGAAAATTAAATTATTCTATTTATAGTTTTTCAAGAGTGTCGAACATTTTGATCTTTTCCCTTGTTTACAGTACTTAATTCGCTTAAAATCAGCATTGCAATTCATTGACGTAAACTGTAATCATATTTTTGAATACTCATAAATAACTATAGTAAAACTAAGAGTTAAATTCCGACAATCCAAATTAATAAAAACGTTTTTACAGTGCAGATTATATTTTGTATTATGTATTTCAACATTTCTGAGAAATTCTCTAAAGCAATTTTTAAAAGTAACTTTAAAGTAATTTTTTAAAGGCATAAAGTTGATCTGTTTTTATTTTACTATATTCGTTACGAAAATATTAAAAACACAAACAATAGGATTTTCTTTTTTATGCTTTGTTTTATAGCAAATGTCATTACATTTGATTAAGGTGTTTTGTAATATTTTTTATAATCAATCTGCCTTACGAAAACTCTTAATTAATAAAGAATTTTTATGCTTTGTTTTATAGGAAATGTCATTACATTTGATTAAGGTGTTTTGTAATATTTTTTATAATCAATCTGCCTTACAAAAACTCTTAATTAATAAAGAATTAATTAAAAAATAAGACTCTTAACGTTGAAGGAAAAATTACAAAATATATGAGTTAAAACATTCACAGTGCTTCTTTTATGACTTTCAATAAGATATTAATAACTTGATGGTATACTTTTGGTTTAACAACTACATTTTAAAGCTCTAATGACTTAACCAAAAAATAATAACTTTTAATTACTTTTTAATGGCCCTTAGAAATATTTAACAAACACAGAAAGTTATAAAACCATACGAACCTTGTTACAAACGTAAATATTTAAAATTATATACACTTCATTTTGTAAGCTACAGCATAAACTGAATTCTTGTTTAATGAAGTTCCCAAACTCTAAAATAAACTGAAAATATGTATTAAGCGCGATTTCATTTTCAAATAGTATAAATCTTACCCAGTTCCACAAGCGACATCCATAATATGATTGCATTTATGCTGCTGAAGAAGCTGAAGAAGAAAATCGCGATAATGCTTCGTTCTGTCGTTCTTCTCACCTATGTAAACTTCCCAAACCTTAGCCGCCTTGCCATCAGCATACTGGTCTGGCAATCCCTCAGTCGCAACCCCCAAAGAACGCGCGCGGAAGATACTATCTGCCATTGCTTTCAACCCACCTCAAGCTCAAGCCCAACTCCTAACCTTCAATACTTATGACAGTCTGCTACAGCTCAGAAGCCTCGTTGATCGTTACTGGCGTTACTTTTCGTTTCTGTTTTTATAAACGTCATTTGCGTCATACTGTTTACTGGACAGGCGAATTAAGATCTTATCTGGGATTGATAACCGAGACAAAGTTCCGTTTTTAAGACGTTTTGCTCTTATGAAATCGATCGGGGGCCGTGTGCAATATCTAAAGGGGGTGGAAAATTGTGCTGCAGCGTTTGTATGATAGAGACTGCTTAGGAGGAGCGTAACTATGTGTCAATAACATTCCTCGGATAAGCATCTGTTATCGATAATATGATCGGGAAGCGTTTTGGTTAGGAGGACACATGACCTCGCAGAAATACCACGCTGTTGCTAAAATCTTATTATCAGCAATGAAAATGTGCCCACCTTACTATTGTGACACCGAGTTGTCAGCGATTAGGAAATAATGAATGTTTTTTACTGATATCCATCAACTAGCAACTCAATTCAAAAGGACTTAATCATTCTTCAGAAAGGTTACTGTGTGAAGTGGTGTAGTTTTCTGTAAATATAAGCTGTATTTATAGTTGATAGTTTAGATATGGGAAATGTTTATGTATTTATAATTCCTTGACCCCAGAATGATATTAAAGAATTTGCACCCTAGAAGAATGATAAAACATTTTTGTACTTTAAACGGATATTCGATAATTTTTGGGATATATTTTGAAAACAAAGGACGTACTCAAGGGAGAAGTCTATGAAAAATATTTTACTCATATATGTGCATCTTATTGTAATTAATTATAAAAAAAATATGTATGATATAATTAAATCTGGAATTATCAGTCGGGTAATTGACCTAGCGAAATCGAGGTCTCTGTCTTAACTCGGCCTCTATGCATATGTTTGTTACGCAGTTACGACCACACGTGTTGTTCGATTTTCTGCAAATTTGGCATGAATGTTTCTTGAAATCACTAAGATCGACTATATATTTTTTTAATAAAGTTTTTTTTATATATTTATTTATTTTTTTGGTCGTGAGGTCTACTGTTCCTAGAATTACTAGTTTATAAGTCAATAATTATCGAGATTTTTTTTATATTAATAATCCTTCCCAAAATAAAATTCGTTTTTCAAATAATTTCCTTAAATGGGATTTACGCCTTTAAACTTTGGATAGATAATATAAATTGGTTCTAGAGATAATTTAAAAAAGAAATATTAAATTATGTACATTTATAACTTCGTGAATTAAGTCATAATCACATACACTTCCATTACATTTTTACTATTTTTTTTACTTTCATCTTAAATAATATACCCAAATTAATAATATATTATAAATTAAAAATTTTAAATTAAGAAAAACAGTCTGCGTGGAACTAAAAGAAGGAAAATAAAATTGAAAAATATTTAGTTTTGAGTGGATATTGCTATTTTATCTATTGTTAGGTACATCATTCGGGAATTAATTTTCAGTTAATTTCTTTTATTGTTTAGATAAATAAAGTTAATCTCTCAACTGATATTTGTTTGTTTATATTTATATTGAAATTACTTCAAAATACGTGCGTCAATACTTTCTTTTATTGATACACTCCAACATAAATTACAATTCGTAAATAACAATAAATTAAATTTAGCTAAAAAATAAAGTTCTACATAGATTGTGCGTATAAAGTACAAATATATTTGAAATTGTCTTTCTTTTGATACATATTATTAAAAGTTTTGAAAATATTTATTTGTTACTATAAATAAAATAGAGTCCAGTAGTCGTGATATTGGATACATGATAAAACTATATAATCTATAACACTTGAAAAATCATTTCACAATACATTCGATACTTAATTTGTCAGAATTGATTTAGCTGTTTAGGCGTTATATGAATATAAAGAAACTCGCATGCATATAGACATACATATTGACACAGGGCCATCTTTAGAGGTGTGCGACGCGTGACACCGCACAGGCCCCAGCGTCCAACAAAAAAAATTTACAAAACTATGTTTTGAAGAGGAATTAATTTCTTTTTTTGAAACTGCAATGTCATTATTTTTATTGGCATTTGCTCATATCTAGGATCCGTCCAGAGAATTAATGATTTTTTTTTTACCTGGGAAAGAAAGGGAATTCATTATGATTTTCAACTGTAGATTTATTATCCATCAAAATGTAAGTTTTGTGACTTTTTGCAAAATGTTTACACTGATTTTTTGGAAGGGAGGATGTACAAAAAAATTTACAAAATAGTTTTAAAATTATAAAGTTTATACCCTTAGGTATAGATTTCTTTAAAATGTATAATACTTCTTTTTGCACCTCATATTAAATCCTCATAAAATGACTACTAGTTTAATTGTTTGTGTCACATAACAAATCTTTTTCGTTTTAAAGTGATCTTTACAAAGAAAATCGCAAAATATATAGCAAATTTGATATTAGACATATTTTCAGCAGTCAATTACTTCAAATATTACTTCTTTTTTTTTAAATGTGTATTTATAACATTGTAACAATTAAAATGTATTTTATCTTCTACTAAAAAAATTAAGTTATGTATAACTTGCTAATTACTTGAGTAAGTTACTAGTTAATTAAGTTATTGTATATCAACCACAACACACGGTTTAAATTTTTAATGTCAAAATCATAACAAAACTAATACTTTCATTTCTCATCATATAAAGGCTAGACTAACATTATCCAGACCCAACCCCGTTTGCAATCAGATTACTTATTTCCGTTGTCAATGCTCTTCTTTAATAGATAGCCACGTAGCCAATCGTTGAAGATTCGATTTGACGTAAGCAGAAAAAAACCAGTGGCGTATGTAGACGAGGGGGAGAGATATGAGAAATTAGATAGCTGGGGCTCCCTTTTCGTACAATATAATAGAACTTAAAAACGTTTAAACTATTTTTTTAGAACTTAAAAATAATGTTATAGTTTTTATTATTTCTTTTATTTATTCACACCCAATTAGTATTTTAATTTATTTATAATAGGAAATTATAAGCTTTTCATTGTTTGGAGAGCTTTTAAACCTGTCTGTTGAATGTTATACTTGCATATTTTTTTAAGGTTTGAATAAAATTAATATTTCTCACAATTTATCGTTTTAATAATATATGAACAAATGAGGACAAAGTAGATAGTAGAAAGAGAACAAATACTCAGTTTTGTACTCATATAACTTAAATTTTGTATATAGGTCGTGGTTGCTGTAGAGATAATTTTCCTAGTTGTATAGCATGCCGCTTCTAAAGACCGTTGATAAATATAGATTCCTGTCCGCAAAGTTCTTTTCCCACTCAGAAGAGGATCTATTATATAATTAAATTTTTTTTTATCAAAGCAGCTCGTATTTCTGTCAACACGTTACACGAAAATTGTGGTTTATATTACATTTGAAATGAATTCTTAAATGCCTCTGTTTAGAATTCACCGAAAATTAAACACAAAAGTCAAAAAATTTAACTTTCATATTTCCGTTCAGACTTTTTATCGTTATCTAGGTTAACTGAATATGCTGAAATGAACCATAGAAATATATCTAAATCATTATCTTTTTCCAACGTCGAATAAAATGTTCGCGTTATTATCTGGTCGAAAATGTGTCGTTGGTCTAGAGATTGTGTTTTTTTGCCTATTTTATTTACTTCTTTATTTCCTTCCTGTCATGACGATTAGTTGGAAAGATGAACCTTTAATGTTGGTGTTCGGTTTATAAATGTATCTAAAATATTATTATGTTTACAAATTTATGATAGTAAAATTATAAAGCAAAAAGAAAAATCTTCAAGAAAATACTGCACAGTCATTTTTTTATATTATCATCTTAATTTGTACAAGTAATCTACTTAATATGTGCATTCCCTTAATTTTTTTTCCCTGATTTAACAAAAGAGTATTCACCACTATTCCACGAATATTCTTATTTTAGAAATGAGCGCTTCAATTTCATTGGGTGAAAGTTATTAAGGTATAAGAACAGAATAAGCAAACAGCATATAATATACCAAATTGAAATTTGCTCCCCAAACATCGCATATTAGGCATAATATAAAGACGATGCCTTTATGAAATCTTTCCAGTAGCTAAGTTAATATGTTGATAAAAAAAATTATTTTGTGTGCGAAGGGGACTGTTCTATGATTTCTCATCTATTGAAATAATTTCAAACGAGTGGAATTTTTACCCAGATACCTTTCCCAGGTTGCCAAAGCCTAACCACACCTTTAATGCAATAGTGAACACAGAACATGTGTTTGGGAGGGCTTATGGGGAGGGGAGGGACATTAAAAACCCCACCCACCTTTATCAGTATATATTTTTTTAAATTATCAAATATATGTAATATATCCACAGTTCCCTTTGTCTCATATTTCCTGATCCACTCCCATCTCACTTCTTTTCCAATAGAGATCTTATTAATTAGTATTCAGTTTTTAACTGCGTATCATTCCTACGCATTTTTTGTACATTTCATTCCTCTAAGTTATGTCTTCGAAACCCTTGTTTCACATCCATATATGGTCAATAGAATCCATAAAAACCGAAATTTTCTCTCACGATGGCAACCTCTCTTAGGCAGACCTGCGAATTCAAAGCATTCCTAACAAAGAGTATAAATACAATAGAGAGCGCTCTCCATGTCAGACTCTGGCAAGGCCGCAAGGTCCACATTCATAAAAATCAGTCTTCATCACGTGGTTTTGCTGCCACACCCTACAAGCAGAAGTTCCGAAATTGGCGCAGTTTCTTCTTTTCGGCGATAGGGTGTTCCGTCGGTATTGAACTTCTAAACATCAGATATGTAGTTATTTACTTATTTTCAAACAATGTCCATTAAATATTTTCCTTTCATTAACGAAACGAAAATATCCTTTTGTTTGTGTTCAATTCTCTAAGAAACGAATGTCTTTATATTTCTAAGGTTTTATTGTTCATATTTTCTTATTGAAATATACAAAATAACAATTAAAAGAACTACGCTTATTGTGCATCTACATAAAAACAGACAAATATACAAGTAAAATACATAATTATATTTAAATTATAAATAACAAAAAAAAACATGTTAAATTTCAACTATTTATTGAAGAATTTAAAGTAAGAAATGTAATCCCACCCACACAAAAATAAACTTTTTAAAAAATTTACGTGGTTTTTTTTTATTGTACAATTAGGATTAAATTTTTTTTTGTCCGAAAAAAAGTAGTATCAATAAGCAAAAAATTATTAAAAACAAAATAAGTCATTTCTAAAAATAAAATTTACAAAACATTTATTTTAAAATTAAAGTTTTGTATAATTCGTCACTTCGTGTTATTTTAAATGTACAAAGTAAAGAAAACTCAACAATCCCATTATACTCCTAAATAGGAAGCATTCGAATTTGTAATTAACTTTTCAATAACTATATGTAATTAAGGTTAATTGAATACATTTGAATTATAAATTTAATGTAGTAAATTTTATACTGATAACATTGCAGAAACTAATTTGAAAATATATGTACATACTCATATGACATCCCTAATTAGAAAATAACAAAGACAAACGCAACATTCGAAAATGGAAAAAATAACTATTTAATTCTAATTAAAATAAAAACAAAATATAAATGAAAGCTATTACAGAATTTTATAATACAACTGCTATATGTTATTTTTAGTAAATTCCGAAATGGCTTCTTTAATTTATGTGTTAAATTCCTTTAAAGTACCATTCTTCAAGAAACGATATTTAAATAGAAAATTAAACACAAAAACATATTACAATACTTTCGATTTCATTTAGTTTTGAAAGTCGCCAAAGCATGCCAAGTAACACCGGCGCTCCGTAACGTGTTCAGAAAGTATTAAAAACCTTACAAAAACAAAATTTAATATTTACGAAACATCGAATTTGCTACCTAAGGAAAATACGAGACAGTAGTCTAATTTCCTATAAATATTTACTCAATTGAAACAGATTATATTCATAAAAATTAAGAAAAGAATTCGTAAACCTCATGTTAAGCAAAGTATTTTTGTTTATTTTACATGATTTTAAAATTTGGTTTGAAATAAAATGTTCAGAAAAACTTACCAATGGAATGTGTATGGACATCCTTTGCAAAATTTTTCATTACATCCATAAGCGGCAAATGTAAGAACCATTTTCTGTTTTGTTTTGTGTGCGATCGACGTGAATCATCGCTGCTCCTATTGGAAATCTATTAGGAAGAAAATAACTTTTTCGCGCGGGCGGGGAATCTGGATACTGATCACGTGACTCGGTGATGGACTCTCGTAAATCGGCATTTTTATTCCTCTATTTTTATCATTACTCTATGATTCCTAACCTATGAAACATTTATGTAGGACTTATCTCTGTGTTCTCGGCTTTTTGGCTACTATCCCCAACAGAACCAAAATAAACTTTTTTGAAAACTAATAAAAAAGGATCCTGAACTTTATCACAGAAGTCTTTAGCATAATTTTCTTATAAAAAACGTACATATATAAATGGTAATAAATTTTCCCTGCGGACCAATGGGTGGGGTTTTGGTCCCCCTCAACCCCTCCTCCCTCCCCTGCGTACGCCACGAGCTTTAATGATCGCTATATGACTTTATTGGCTAAACGAAATCGACGAGCAGCCCTGTCAACTGCAAGAGAAATTATTATATGATATATTGGAAGGTATTCTTATGCGGCGAATGCTGCATATGAAAGCACTGTATGCCCTGGTACCTCTAGTTTTTGTCTCTTTAAATTTTAAATCCAAAAGGGGAACTTTTGAAGTAGTGAAATGAACATGCGAATTGGAGAGCATTGGAATAATGGTCCATTGTACTATTCACGAATAAGTCAAGATTTTCTCTTGAATCCGCAAGAGCTATGTAAGGACCTGGAGAGAACAATAAATAGCACAGAAATGCACCAGTAATATCGTTGCACACGCTTTCAGTGCAGACAAAGTAATGGTGTGGGCTAGATTTTCTTTTAGCTATCTCAGTGACCTGCACTTCTTCGCAGAAGATACTGTAGACAAAGTAATGGTGTGGGCTAGATTTTCTTTTAGCTATCTCAGTGACCTGCACTTCTTCGCAGAAGATACTGTAACGTTTGTAATAAGGTATCGGGATCGAGTCTTTGATCCTTTTGTGAGAATGTAGGCAGCAGAATTTGGCCTGGGGGATATCTTCTTCTGGACTATAACGTGCATTAAGATCGAATACTTTGTTCGCATCATGGAGGTAAGAATTCTTACCTCCATGGTTCGCATGGAGTAGCTACCATATTCGTCGGATATCGTTCCTATCGAAAATCTTTGGTATAATCTTGGACGTACTTTATATGTCCTTTTAACCCATTCATCAATTCTTAAATAGTTGAAATTTGCCTCATAAAGAAATGATAATTTTTACCAGCAGAAGCGCTTGTTTATCTATTTAAGGGTGTGAGAGCTTATTTGAAAATCAAAAGTGGTATTATTCCTTATTAAGATACATTTCGTTTATTAATAAGATTTTTTGAAACTAGGAAATGTGATGTCATATACATAAATTCTTTTATTGTACCAAAATATTTTTATTACATATTAATAAATAAATAGCATATTCCAATGGTCAGATGACGGGGACAACACCTGAGCTGGCACCCAACGCCTACAATAGACGTCGGGACTTTGGACCAGATCTTTCAGATTTATCGTGCACCAGTCCACGTATACACGCCGTTAATTTTTGTAGATGTTCAGGACGACATTCTAGTATTTTGGTAGCGAAGTTGGCAACCCTCCAATGGCAATAACACGTCAGTGCTCCGGAGTCCTTCCTTCGAGATTTATCCCGAACCTTCGCCAGTTTCCGCTGTGGAACACTAATATAATATGACGTTAATTCAATCAACTAATTAGAGAAACTTTTAACAAATTCATCACCGTGGGTTTTGTTTGGTTGAAAACTAAAGCAAACCAACTATTCTAGAGTTTAGCCTCAACCATGTTTCACATTCTATTTTGAGCCGCGAATACTTTAACTGTAACTTTCAACATTGTTCAGTCGGTAGATGTTTCGTTTTTGTACGTTGAGCAATGTTTCCCTTCACGTAAATCTGTATTTATGTTTTTTGTTTATAAGCGCGAAGATCGTGATCGTACAAGCGGACTCTGTCCGTTCATTTCATTTCGTTCCCTATTTATTTCATACCATTAAAAGTTTAAGTATAACGAATAATATTTCAGAGAGCACATTACATGAATTAAAATGTAAACAAAATAGGTGGAACTTGTTGATAGCTGATAAATTTTTTTTCTCGACACTCAGCACTACTTTGTAGTAATCTATGGTGTTTGAGATCTTTAATTTAAAACTTGTGATATGCTGCAACATCATTTTTTGTGTTTTACTTCTTCGTCTCAACATAAGGAACCAACATATTTAAATTTTCAAAGGTATGCATGTTATATTACTTATCTCAATATGACCGGATGTTGTGCGAAACGGTAGAGTTGTAGACTTATATGTGATAGCGAAATGAATTTATTGCTGTGTACAAGATATATATGATTTTTCATTGTATTTAATTTCACCACTTTGGTGATTTTCCAAAAAAAAAATATTTAACGCCAAGCAATGTTTAAATATTGTATTTATATATAACTTAATTCCAATCGCTTAGAAGGATCATAAGTTAAATTTACCTATAAAAAGTCTGACGATAAAATTGGTTCTGTTAATAGCAATAATTTCCAATAAAAATTAAGCTTCTAGATTAATTACAACTTGCATAATCATATTTAAAAAACATGCTAGTTAGCCTATAAAATGCTAATTAGCATTTGACTTTATTCAGGTTTTTTTTATATTGAATCATTATGATTTTTAAAGTGTTTTCATACATAAAAAAAGTAGAGTTTTAAATTTATAATTTAAAATTTTTTTCAAGTGTGTACATACACCTTAACAGTTCTTTAATAAACTATTCATATTTATACTGGTTTTGAAACGGCCAGATCTGTACTGTACAATTCATTTGAAAATGTAATTTTGAAATATTTCCATATTGCTGATCTAAATTGTGCCATATTTAAATGCTAAAACTAGCTTTTACTAGACTGGAGAATAAAACAATTTCTAATACACAACGGACAGAGATGTAGCTATGCACCCTACCCATGTGAATTGTTCAAACTCGAAGATACTCCATGATAGCTATATGGGCATGATCCGAATGTCTGCAGCATATTTTCCTGTCTATCTATTCTCTGTGACCCACCACGTTTGAAATGCACCCGATCAGGTTTTAACAAGATAGTTATCACTTCACACCTTATCCACTTAAATAGCCCGAGAAAAATTCAAGGGAGAAACTGCACACTGCAGAATACATTGGTAGTATTTTCAGGAAAATATTTAAAACAAGAACAAAAGATAATTGGGTAAATTCCTAGTGTACGGTGCCCCGTTGTCGCCAAGGCCAAAAATTATGTGTTTTTTTGTCGGCAAATCAAAATGGCGGACGTTGTGTTGGTCGCATTGAGCTCTACAATGGGCTAATGGCTACGGTTTACAATTGATTTCGAAGCTTTGCTTTGGTTAATTAACATCACACTAGAGCTTTATATTGGGCTGTTGGCGGCATTTCGGTGCCTATCTCAAAGGTAACAATGTCCCTCCGGGCAGTCGATCTTGGTGCTTACAGGCAATCCCTCGTGCAGTCGTTTGGCGCATTTCGACAGCACTTTTAAGCGAAAACAGCAATTTTAAGCGCACTTCATCAAGATGGGTTGCCAAAATATAAACTTTATCGCCCACTCATTTGTCGCCAAATCCCATTTGGCGAGGGCACCGGACACTAGGAATTAACCAATAATTGATCGCCACAAAAAAAGATCTGCAACATTTTATTTATCCAGCACTTTACTTCTGGATATCAGATAGTTAAAAAGCAGCCGGATACAAGATAGTTACCGTATATCCGTTTCATCCCTACTAAATCAAGTAGAATTGAAATATTAATCAAACTATATTTTTTCTGATATCTGATGTTCTTGATGGTGTTTCTTTTGTATTCAAATCAGAGGCGTAGCAATTCTAAAATTATGGGTAGTGGGTCTCGACTAGTTTCATCTGTAATATTTGCCATTATAAAAAAAATGCTAATTAAAATTTATGTTAATAAGAATTAGACACTAATGAGCAATTAGTTATTAATTACTAAAATATTTTTTAATTACTTTACTAATTGCATTAATTTCTTTAAAAATTAACAAGTTTGTTATCTAAAATTAGGATTCAGATAATTTTTATAATATGTATAAAAAATTATATGCATTACAGATCATATCGGGATATTAATTGAAATTTTTTACTTGAAATCCTATAGGAGGTTCTTAACTCAAACTCATTTAAAGCTTGCTTTTGAGCAGATAAACCAGTTTTGTTGGTTGCATTTTTTGCTTTCCTCGCTCTTTTTATGTTTCCAAACAACTTAGAAAAAGTTTAATATAATTTTAAACCTTTTGGTGATGGCGACTAGGCAAATGTAATTGTTTTTTTCTCTCATTGCAATTGTGTTTACATTTCAAAATAATATTCAATTAATTTTACAGAGAGGATTTTTAGATTATTTTAAAATATTATAACTGGGTTTATAATCTAAAAATTATGTATATTGGTAAAAAAAATTGGAGATACCTTTTAAAAAAAGTTCTGGTAAGTCAATTCTAGTAACAAATATTTATAATTATTTACTTAAAAACATTTTAGTTCAAATTTTATATTGAGTTACATGGCGAAAAAAAAGTATTGATTCCGTGATTAATTGCAATTTAAATTTTCAGCTTCAACTTTTTAAATTTTCAGTATTGATTTGTTACTAGGACACATTGTTATTGTGTCCTACCGTACAGCAAGCGAAGAGAAAATTGGTTTGCGACGAAGGAATGCATGACAATTCTCCGGGGGTTGGAGGAGCCCCTTAGTTCATTGGAAAAAGGGAAATTGCTATTTTTATAATAGGGTAATTGACAGATTGAACAACTTGACAGTGAATATCGTTACTTCTGTTGATGTGAGTACTTTAAAGAAACAATTGAATCTACATTTGTGGTGATTAAGAAATCTAAACTGTTAATTATCTCAATATGTTTTCACAAAAATAAATGTTCTATTTACAACTTAAAAATATTATTTTTTATTCTAAATATTTAAAAGTTTTTTTTTAATTCATATTATAAGATTATTAACCTTTTGCACTTGTAATTATGCTTTAGAAAGTTAGCAAATAACTCTGAATTTTTTTTCATGTTCGATCAAGATGAATTTTTTTAATGGAAATGTGTTCCAATTTAACTAGAAGGTTTACCATCCTTAAATCAAAAATTTTAAAATATAACCCCTGAATACACCCCTTGACCTAGGATGGAAATGTAGCCACATAATATTTTATTTTTCAACGTGTTAAAATAATTTATTGAAACTACTAAGAATACTTAAGTATATTACACTACACTGCATTAAAATTCTAAGAAATGTAATACTATAAACAAACTATATAAACAATATTTAGAGGCGGAACGTAATGCCCGCACCTCCACCATAGCAAATCAACTTGGAAATACTTTGAACAGAAATGTTTTGGTTAAGTTATCACAGTTTGCCCAAAGAATTTCTGTTTTCTATAACTAGTAAGAAGTAAGTAACTGTAACAAAACTAACTAAAAGACAATAAAATCAACAAAGAAACTACAAACAATTACATTTTATAATTCTGTGTTTTTCCTATTTCTATGGCGACATAACGCAACTGTACAGATGCGATGTCCCCTGTACGGGGACATACGAGCGCAATGGTAAAACGAGTGATGTCCCCCATATGGGGACATGCGAGTGCAAAGGATTAAATTCCAATTGGGGCACAAGAAATTTGTTATTTTCTCTTTATGAAATGAGTATGAACTCAGTATTACACAAATTTAATTTATTCTTATGAAAACCATGCAGTTTTGTACATCTAATCATTTCTCAAAATATTATCTCTTTTGGAAAATTAAGGATTTGAAAGCTACTTGATTTTAAGTTTGGGACATTCTTAAATGCATGAAGTCAGTATAAAAAAATAATAATTTGTCATTTCTGCGTTTCACAAATTCCTTTCTCAGACAAGATAGTAAGGATTTTCACTCTAAAATTGTCCCGATAAGATGCTTAGTCAACAATGGTAATTCCTCTTAATCTCTGACACATAATCCTTATCTTTATAATTCTATGTCCTCATGTTATTCCCGATTTTGGTTTATGGATATCTGTTTGCTGCTGTGTGATGCAACCAATAATTTTTTTTGTATGAATTTAGTCGTTTTTTTTGCGTCTGAAATTTTTAAGCGCATATAATGTGCGATAATGCTACAAACTCCTAATGTCAATTTTTGACCCCAGACAATTGTGAGCTCCGGCCTGCAGCTACTCAGAATAACAGCTGGCCTATTGAATCAGCAGATGTTGCTGCCTCTTTGAGCAGTCCATTGTGGTGACTACATGCAAATCTTCGAGCAGTCGCTCTGCGATATAGGCATTTCCTCAATATTGGCATTTTAAGACAAATAGTATTGAGTTAATTAGTAAAATCATACATTGAAAACTTTTTTTTTAATTTTCTGAGTAACTTTTATTTAGGATGTATTTTTTCTTATTATATTTCATGCTACAAAACAGTTTTTTAAAATTCTTATATGTTAAGTAATTACTGTTTTAAAGAGAAGAAAGTATCATACTGTCCACCAAATATCAAATAATAATATTAATTATAGTAAGAGCCAATCTTAAAATCATGAAGGGAAAACCTTTGTATTGTCTTTAAAAGGTTTTTACTCCCCTTATATAATTGAATGGGTGAGATTAAAAAGGAAAATATTCAGCTGGAATCCAATTGGCATCATTTCGTTTTTAATCTCTCCCATTCAATTGCCTTTTCAGATTACCAATATAAAAAAAAAATTGTTTTACATTTTTTAAATTTAAATTAAATTTAATGGAAAATTTTAATTCCATAGCCTAATATATTTATTTCTTATTACTATATTAAGCTCCATTTTTTGCAAGTACTACATCAAATTCTTCCGGACAGTTTAAATGATGAAACACAGGCTCTTTTGTAACAATACCCTTTTGTGTAACTAAAGATGTGTTTATTGTAGCTTGAAGTATTCATTTTCAGACAATGCCTTGTTGAGATAAATGGTAGTTACTTCTATTATACATTCGATGAAACAGCTGGTTTCTTGTTTATCTTTTTAGGTGATAGAACATAAGACTGCTCTAATAAATTGTTTAGGAAACTCATATTCTACCTGAATTTGTTCATAAATAGAATATCTAGGAAAAAGTGTTGCATAATTCATATAGTACCATTATTTTTTTGACACTGTGATAGAATATGTGTCACAAGCTGCTTTAATAGAATATTTTTTATGGTAAAAATAAAACTGCATAAGTAATTTCATTTGCCATCTTTAAATTTGGTATTTCAGTTATTTAAATTTATTTTCTATACTATCTCAACAATTAATAGAAAATCATGTTGAGTAAAGTATTTAATTATGAAATATATTAAATCTCTAAAAGATTTGAGATTATTTTATTCAACTCAACTTATTACTTTAATCTTTAAAACATCAAAGATGCGCTTCTAATATATTTGTATAATAATCTTCACATTTTATATTTGCTAACTTGTAATATTGTGCATCTTCAAGAGTTTAATACTTGTCACTGTCTTTAATTGTTAAGTGAGCCTCAATAATAATTAGCATAATCACATAAATAAATATTCTAATCTCATGGGGATTATGTCAAGTTTCAAGTCGATATGACCTTTTTATGAGACATACGGATATATTTATTTTAATACTTTGGTGGATTCATTGTACTTAAAATGTGTGAAAACTAGTTATAGAAATTGTGTTTGAACCCTGTAGTATGTTTTGGATTACCACAGTATAAAAGAGAATTTATTTTTCATCTCCCTTTATTAAAATTGCCAATGAAGCACAATTGTTACAGTATGGGAATTTCGACCAAAAGACAATACATTCTCTACTTGATATTAATCGCATGGTAGTAATGAAAACAATAAATAATTATCTAAATATGTTATTTTTAAAATTTCACATACTAGTTTAGCTATCAGTGGTTGCAATTAGACAAGAAAGGGATGTTGGCCATTTTTTTAAAAAATATTGTTATTTTTTCTTTACAAAATTCAAAACTTTGACATTTTTTATTATCTTTGAAAATAACATTGGAAAATTTATGCATGTGTCATATGCATTTGCTTTTAATGGGATTTCTCTAAACTAAATCCCTCAATTGAGTTGATTTGCTATATATGTAAAGATTTTGTGTATCAATATAACTTATTTCTAAAATAGTTGTATTGAAATACTTTAAGTTTTGTTTTTTCTTTTAGGTTATGACGGAATGGCAAAAGGATGGCTTTGCACCCAAATGTTGAGACGGTGTTCCTCTCATATTTTCAAAACTGTTGTTCTATTATTTGTAGTTTCATTTTTATGGCTTCAATTGAGAATAGTCAATTTGAAGCCAGATTTGTTCATGTCCCAGAAAAACCACTATAGTGACCCAGAATTGGCCTTTTTTGCCAATTTCAGTGCCATTGTAAATTCTGTGAATACAACTGCTCCCCCAAATATTTTATTGCTTTCTGATGCAATTGAAGAAGTAAACACCCTTCAAGATGTGAATAATATTGAAAAATTTGGACCTCTAAATGAAAATGATGTGGTTATTGTGATACAAGTACATAACCGAGCTCAATATCTGTATGCATTAATAGAGTCACTTCGCCAAGCACAATATATTAATCAAACACTTTTAGTTTTTAGTCATGATTTATTTGACGCACACATCAATGCTCTTATACAAAGAATAGATTTTACAAAAGTAAGTAGCTTTTGCCAATTAGGTTTTAATAATGTTTTTTTGTACAGGTAATAGTTGTTATTTTTATTGCTTTGCTTATTCATTACCTGCTAAAAAGATATTTTTATATTATATTTGCATTTGTTGTACAGGAAAAAATGGGTCCAGACATCATAAAAATTAGTACGTTCACAACCAAAACTTTGGTTATAACTCATACATTCATATAGCAGTTTAAAATCCGAAGAGTCCCTAATGAAGAGGGGGGGGGGAGCTGGAAATTGGTTTTTGAAAGGGTGGAATTTATGAAAAATGGAGAAAAAAATTATATCCTCGAAAATGAAAGTGTGGGGTGTCAATTTCTATGTTTTGTTTTTTTGCATGCAGAATCGAATAAAATCAAAATCAAGGAGATAGGAATAATGGTTGAAGAGAAAAACAATGTGTTTTTAACTTCACTGTGGATGGCTGTACATTTATTGAAAACATCAATGCTCTGACCCAAACTTTGTTCACTCTAGAACACCTTCATGATGTTTTTCTTCCCTTTCCCACAAATTACACTTGTTGTTACGCACCGACTAATAGAGTGCGCCAGGAGAATGTACACATTGATGTTCACTTTGTATGACCAATCTTTGGTTTAAGCAAGAATATTTTCTGATATAAGGGAACCAAAGCAGTCAATAATACTAGAATGTCTATATCTGGACTGACAATGGCACAGCAGTGTTTCTCAATGGCTGTCTGTACAATTAGTAGATCAGCATCATCAGAGGACTGTCTAACTTCAACGTTACTGTCCTCAAATTTATTTTTTAGCAACATGATTAACTGTTTTTTATTTTCTTCATTCATAAAAAATTTAAGAAGGTGGCTAAAAAAAATTCTCTTTGATTGGTCTAATTGCCTTGATTTTGGTTTTATTCAATTGTGCATGCAAAATAACATATATTTGACACCCCATTCTTTTATTTTCAAGGAACTAAATTTTTCGTAAATTCCCCTCTTTCCTACCTCCCATTTATTAGGGACTCTTTGGATTCTTAAACTACATTATGAATAGAATTTATAACCAAAGTTTCATGGCTTACTAATGCTTGTGTTATTGGGCCTACTTTAGGGCCAATTTTTACTGTACTAATATTGCACTGAAAATCTTTCATTGGAATTTTGTCATCCATAAACTACATTTAACTGAAGGATATTTTAGATAATGAAATATTTTTCTAAACTAATGTTTAAGAATTTTACTGTGAACTCTGTATGCTTTTTACTTTTAATTATTTAAGGCTTAAGATATAGTACAGTTCTTAGCTTTTGAATTGGACTTTCAAACTTTTTTATTATTAGTAATATGCTAACACCACTAATATTTAATATGTAGAAATATAATAGTTACGTTTGAATTTCTTTTACTTATAGAGCTTTGATAGTGAATATGTTACGTAACAAATCTAATTAATAAAAACATTATCAAAGTTCTGAAGCTCCATAGAATTTATATTAAATGACATTTTCATTTACCAATTTATCTTTATCATTAGACTAAATAAAACCGTTGTTTTTTGCTTTAGGTATTAACTAGATGTTCAAATTTAGGTGTAGTTTTAGTCATTTGTTAAACCCTAAAAGTTTCAAAATCATCAATTTATAATGATTTAAAACTGTTTTTCAACATAACACACAGATTAAATGGAAATGCCATGTAATATAATTATTTACTGAGATCTTTTTTTATTTTCACAGCTAAGCCACTATTCAATAAAATATACAAAAAAAAGGGAAAATAATACATAATATCAAGAAATTTGAGTTGACTGTTCATACCTCAAATTGTAATTTATTTATTTTTAAAAATGTATATTTAAAAAAAAAATATGAATATGTAATACCCACAAAATGTATTTTAGAACAAGCAAGTTTAAAGTGTACATTGAACTATTATTGCTGTCTTTAATTTTTAATAAACATAATTTTTCTTTAATTTATAATGTTTTTTTTTCGCATACATAATGATAAGTTTCTTAGAATTTTTTTTATTTGATTAATATTTATCTTTTTACGACACATAAATTTATTACAATAACATTAACACAATATATATTATAGTATTTATACTCCTAAATAAAAATACTTATTTAAAACTTCAATATTTTTTTTTAATAAAAACATTTATTTTACAGGTTATTCAAATTTTTTATCCGAATTCTATACAGCTGCATCCAAATGAATTTCCTGGTCATGACCCTAGAGATTGTCCAAGAAATATGAAAAAAGAAGAGTAAGCATGCACATGTTATTTTTATCATGTGTTTCTAAATCTGTGTGATTTTGGATTAGATTTAAAGCTGTATAGTATAATTGTCAATTAGTAAAAAATAAGTTTTATAATAAAGTAGGGTTATTGTGTGAAAATTTAGAATTTATTGAAAGCAAATGATAATAAAAATGAGTATAATTGTTCTTTTTACCTGTGTAGGGAATTCTGCACTTGTCAAAAATAAAAGTTACTTAAGCCCCTAAGTTTTAAGTTTATTGAGCCTTTGTTAGTGATAATTGAGATAGTCAAATTTTAATTATGTGTAATATTTTGAAGGAACAATTTACAGCAATTTATATCATCAAATCAATGACAAGAACATTTTGTATTTTATTTTTCAAAAATCCTTGAATTTTCTACATATGTATAGTTTACCTCAAAATTTGTTTTAGGGCATTAAAGAAGAGTTGTAATAATGCTAATTATCCAGATTTATATGGACACTATAGAGAGGCTAAATTTACACAAACAAAGCACCACTGGTGGTGGAAGGTAAATATTTTTATGTATTTTTTTACTGTATTTTTTTGTGTAATTTTAAAGCTTGTGTGTTGGGAATTATTTTTAAAAAATATCCAAAATTGCATACTTTGTGTTGTTAAAATATTTAAGTATTCTTTAAATTGCTTTTAGGTTAATCATTTAATGGATGGGTTACTTATTACAAATAGTCATGTTGGACCTGTCCTTTTTCTTGAAGAGGATCACTATGTTGCACCTGATTTCCTTTATATTCTTCAGATGATGGAGAAGCTTAAAATTACGTAATGTATTTTTTAGTATTGTATATTTTAGGTCTATTCCGACACAAATCTTGGTTAATTGATTTAAAAGCATGCATGAATTTTTTCTATTTATGTTTATCATATGTATGGAAAAAAATCTTGGGTTTAATAAACCCAGAAATCTTATTTTTGTTAATTCACACTTCTAGTACACTTCCTCAGGATAGTTCAATGACATAACTAAATATTCTGTGATATTAACAGATTGTTCACTATTTTCCAAACAAATTGCCAAGATTTTCATATTGACACTACTCCTTATTCTAAAATGCATGACGACTAAAACTTTGACTTATTCTTATTTAGAAATGACCGAAAATGGAATCAATATTAACACTTGAAGAACGACAAAATAGCTGAATATGTGGGGTCACCTTTGAATTAACATTTCAAGTTTCTCATGAAAACTACAAATTGTAGAAATTCACTACTGTGATATCCATTGCAATACATCCAATTTTATTGCATATGAAAAATAAATTCTTATTTTCTTCTTTCCAGTTCATTAAAATCTGCATTGTACTTGTAATAAAATTATATTTAGTTTTTTAAATTTTTAGAAATAAAATCCTCTTTATTAACCTAATCATGAAAGTTTCATTTTGCTAGATTGACTGAATTATTCAATTAAAAAAAATTCAAATTTAGCAAAAGAAAATTTAAGTTAATATTTAACCAACCGTACTTTTGTAAATTTTGCTTAATTTTCTTTTTAAACTGTCTAAAATCAAGCCAATATATGAGTTTAATTTATGTGTATAAATGTGGTAAACAGCCCAAAAAAAACCTTTTTTTTTGTTTCTTAGGCAATCCTCTGCCTTTATTATTTTTTTCAGTAATCACATGTTAGCTAATGCCACATGTAATCTAACCATAAATGTTAAACTTATTGTTTGCTTAACTATATGTATTTGTTTTATAGGAAGTGCCCTCAATGTAATATATTGTGTTTAGGAACTTATGTGAAATCTTACAATTATGCTGCCTTTACCAAAAAAGTAAGTTAAGCATAAAAGTGCTTTATTATGATTATTTGAGTTTTAATATGGGCCAAATCAACAAAAGTTCAGTTGGCAAAGTAAGTCGTTTTGTGTTGCACTTCTACTTTTATTAGATTCTGAATAACAGAATAAAATCACTTGTTCTAGTATCAGACAATTCTAAAATCTTATTATCTTTGAAAATCTGGACCACTCTGAACACAAACATATTATATTCATTATTATATTCCAATGCTGTTAATTATGGAAAATACTGAAATATTTATAGTTGCCCCCCACTCCCATATTTTACGAAATGTATAAAAATTCAAAGAACATATTGTTCTTAAGGTCTTGATTATCTCGTTATTTGCACCCAACTAGTCCCATGATTATTGGCTAAATTTTTTTTTTATTAAATTAATTCTACTGTTTAAAAGTTGAAGCTTAATTGTTAAGACATTAATAAAGGGGACATTTTTAAAAAATTGCTTGGCCTCTTTGAAAAAATACATTGAATCGAAAGTTTTCTTTAAAATAAAACTATATTTAATTTTTAGGGTTGTGGCATATAAACTTCTGAAAGTCCACAGAAATTGGGACAAGGGTAGTGAATAAAATTCTTATCTCAATTTTTGTATATATACTTTTATTTATGAAATAAATATAAGATTTAGTTTTTTATTGTTTGTAAAATATATATCAATCATGTTGGCTACATGACAAAAAATTCTCCTTCAATAATTATTTTTTAATATTAAGAACTTATTAAATGGATATTTTGTTTGTAACAAGAGTTGTCATAAACATGAAAAGAAATTTAATACTTTTTAATTTTTAACTTATTGTATTACTTGTTAGTACAAACTATTAAAAACAAACTGAAAAGTAGTGGAAATTTAAATAATTTTTTTAAATATGGCCAAATTAGAATTGGAAACATCAAGTTTTCAAACACATTTATTAGCTTATATGATCTTTTACTGTATTTGAATGGAATGGAATTAGAAACAAAGTCAAAGTTTTTAACATATATATATATATATTATAAAATGAATGTCTGTACTACACATTTCACCACTAATTGAATTGAATTTTAGATTGAAATTGTGAAGTGGCTATCTAGCAAGCATAATATGGGAATGGTAATAAATAGAAACTTGTGGAACCAAATTAAAAAGTGTGCCAAGGTATGTGTAACCCATTCAGATGTCCAATATTTTTCTGCATTATTCATAACTCTAAAACATAATTTTTTATTTTATACTCCATAAAAAAAAGTAGAAGGGCACTACTATTTTTGTAGAAAAATAAGGATTTTTTTTTATTTTTACTGATTTTTTTTATCAGCAACATTTTACAAATTATTTGACAAGAAAACAATCTGTGTCTTTCCATGTCTATTTGGGTTTCTGATAAAGTTAGAAACTGTAATGGGACTGATGTGTAGTATATGAGAAATCTCTCCACCTTTACCATCCTTTTCATATGCAACAATATGGCCTTTTTGAAAATCATTTAAGGGTTCCTCTAGGTATTCTAAAAAGAACACAAATAGTGCAATTTTTAACAAAATTAGTTTTCCTCGACGAAAGCCTTTAAGAAAAATCCTTACTTATTCTTTTATATTTGCAACAAATCTGACAGCCAGGATAAACATATAGAACATAATTTATAAAAGCAACAACTAGCTTTCTACTTTTTTTTATGTAGAGTATATATATGTAAACAATAATATGAAAATTATATCCCATTAGAAATAGAAGAAAGGGATAATAATAACAATGTAGTACATAATTCATAGTATCACATGCTAAAGCTGCAGTAGAAACTAGAACGTAAATATAAATATTAAAATAATTCAAAATTATTAAGTAATAGAAAAAATATAAAAAAGGGCTAATATAAAAACATTGAATCCAATCATTCAACATTTCATGATGCTTAAGAAAAAATTACCTTTAGGGTGATTTTTTTTTAGATATTAACTTTCCCATGAGGAGGGCACAGCCAACAGTAAATTGTGTTTTGAATGTAGTGTTGGGACACAAATTTTGTAACCAAATCAACTAGAATAATAGAAGTTCCAAAAATGATATAGTGAACAAATGAAAAATCAAATAGACATGGATAAAAATCAAGGATAAAAAAAAAAACTTTTACCCTATGTGAGATATCTGTAAATGTGGCACATAATATAATTTTTTTAATTAAAAAATATCACTAAAAATATAAAAGAAATTGACAAAATAATGCTAATGTGTCGAAGTACTATATTTAAAAAACATTTTCCTGTTGGATGTGCCCTTCCGATGAGAAAGTCGACAATTTTAATTTTTTTTTACCCAAACATCTAATTTTTTCTTGTCAACACTCATGTGTTGAATGATTAGATTTAATGTTTTTATATTGGCCCTTTTTTTGGCCTATTTTATCTTTTTTCCATTCTTTAATAAATTTTAATTATTTCAGATTTTATATTGTATATATATATATAATATCGTGATAATTTAGACATTATTATATTTAAATTGTGAAGAATGTTTAGATCATTAACTGATCATTATGGGCATTTCCAAATTTACATTTTAATTGTACATGTTTTTATTATCAGGCATTTTGTTCCTTTGATGACTATAATTGGGATTGGTCATTGCAACATGTGAGTGCTACTTGTTTACCCTCCCCATTAACTGCCATGGTAGCCATTGCTCCCCGTGTTTTTCATATTGGAGAATGGTATGTAGTTAGATTTTCACCAATTCTTGTATTTCAATTTGTATAGTACTTAGTCTAAAATCTAGATACATTACCATTGCTAGATAGATTTAAATCCAGACATTTTGCTGTCATAAAATATACAACACTTTGGTTGCTTTTAATAAAAGGAGCTAGATAAGATACATGCTTTATAGGCTAATATAAACATGCTTATGAAATAAATCCCTTTATTTTATAATCAATTTATACATTTCACAGCCCAATACATAATTTGTCACCTAGAATTTTTAAACTGACTTAGGCTATATTTGGTATGCTGATTTCAAATGTGAAAACCGTTTTTCTCTATCAACTCTACTTTTTGAGATATGACAGTAGTGTTATGTACATTTACATGTTAAATTAGGCTTAAGGTATAGGCTTTAAATTAAAAAAAATTTCTTTAATAAATTTTGTAAACCATTTTAACTAATTGAAATAAACCCATTAACATTCCTGTAGATCTAATTGAATTCTTGAATGAACTTTGTTTACGCAGTCTTGTATTTCTGTTGCATATTTCAATAGTAATCTGTCATCTATGAGTATTCCATCTGCCCTGGTATCGGTCTGCCATTATCTTTATTGCCTGATGAAATTGTTCACTTTGTTCTTCACTATATCACCATCATTTTCAGGGAAACGGTCTAAATGGCTGTGAAAGTGTAATATCAACATAAAGGTTGATTACTTGCACAGCCATTTAGACCATTTTAATAAAATTCCTAGCAAAATTAATGACGAACAAGCAATAAGGACAATAGAGGACTGATGCCAGGGCAGATGGGACACTCATCTGATGGCAGATTACTGTTGGAATATGCAAAGAGACTGTATAAACAAAGTTTACTCAAGAATTTCAAACAAAAGAAGCTTTCAGATTAGGGAAACTTGCCAAAAAAAAATCCTTTAGTTTCTATTTTATTCCTCCTATTTATCATTTTAATTTTTAATTAAGCTATTGTAGATTCACAGGAGTGTTGCTGGGTTTATTTTAATTAATGAAAATGGTTTACAATATTTATAAAGGGAAAGGTTTTTAATTTAAAGCCTAACTTAATGTGTAAACGTAGATAACGCTACTGTCATATCTCAATCTGTATAGCTGATATAGAAAAATTGTTTTCATATTTGAAACAAGCACACCAAATAATATAGTCAAAATCAGTTAAAAAGTTTCAGGCCACAAACAAAAATGTTTTTTTGTCAACCCGTGTTTTAATATATTAAAGTGATCTCTACTTGTTGATACCTATTTGTTACATATAATGCAAATGTAAAAATTTATCCTTCAACAAATTTAATTATCAATCTTGCAAAATTGGTAGCCCAATATAAGGTTGAGTGGTATTTCTTAGTCATCTTATGCCAAATGTGGTCGGTCTGAATTCTGAGTTGGTGTAATTGTTTATTCTGGATTATTTTGTCATTATTGAGCATAAGAGATTTAGAAAACATAGCCAATTAAATTGGGGGGGGGGGGGGGAAAGTTTGCTTGGTTACTTCAATATAAGTTTTTTGGTGTTTTAGCTTTGAATTTAAACTTTATAACTTGATCTTTGTACTAATTATAATAGTGAAATTTGTTTTGTGTTAATTCATTAAAAATACCTCTACTTGTGTTAGTAAAAATATTTTTATTTTAAAGTGATTGATTGCCCAGTAACTTACTTTTCTAAAAACTTTACTGTGTAAAAATATGCATCAAACATATATTTACTCATGATGATACAATTGTCAAAATTGAGATTTGGTGTTTTCTGAAAAATATTTCTTTTGTGAGTAGAATATTGTGACACGTTTGCATTTTTTTTTATATCTAAGCATACCCAAGCTGTAGGAAATGTTCCATTGTTTGTATTGTGCTGCTATAAGAAGCTCAAATATTAAAATGAATCGTTTGAAATGTTAATACAATGAATGTACAGAAGTATGTTTGGGAATTGCCTTTAGAGTAGTAGAATTGTGGTTCATATTGCATACAAGTTAGTAAAAAATGCTTCTGAGGTGCATTCAGTTAATTATTATAAGCAGAGACCACACTTTTTATTTGAATATTATAGTAATAAGATGACAAGTATAAAATTTATTTAAAAAAACAAGCATTATTGGAAGTCTCAAAGAGTTTTTATACACATGGATGAGATTCTTCCTCTTTTGGGCTGAATGCTGTGTTTTAGCTTTTCTCAAATTATTTCATATTTTCCTAAAGAAAATCTCTTTTGTTTAAGAGTATATATGAAGAAGTGTGTGCAAGAACAAGGCTGCTCCAATTTTAAAAATTGTTCAGGAAGGATGAAACATCCTTTTCTTTTAAACTTAGAGCTGTCGTTGGTTAGAGCTGCCTGATTCTTGCACTAATCGATAGAGAATTTTTTTCTTAACAGGAATAAGTGAAAAAGTATAAATCGGAAAACAGGGGAGCTGCCTTTTGTCTTGCACCTACGTCTTTATATATTTTTTTTTTAAATGTAAAATATAAAAAGCTTAAAATGAAAAAGTCCAATATATATTTTCAGTATTTGAATTGAACATAGTCTTTAAACTATTTTAATTGTTAATAGTCCTTAGTTTGAAGGCCTTAAGAATAAACTAAAAGGGGACTATTTTTCAATCATGGAAGATTGTCAATTATTTTTTTAGCAAAATCATTATATTTTATGAATCTCCTTTTATACTATATTGTTAAATTTTGTATGAAATCTCAGTAAAAACAGGCTGATCAATTTCTCTAAATTTGTGTGAACTCCCACATGTACTTGCATGCTAAATTGGTTGGTTATGCAAGAATATACATTTCCACATAACGTATTATAATGAATCATAAATGCCAAGTTCGTTTTATACTAAATATATGAAAATTGAATAATTATTTTTCTAATGTGGTATAGGTATGTGAAGTAAAAGTTTAGTACTTAAAACTTCTTTTGTGTATTATTCACTTGATTTTTGTTGTGTCAGCTTTTTTACATATTATTTATAGTTAACTTGGATTTTTGTCTTAAACTCTTTTGCTTTTTGATCAATATCATCCTTATGTATGAAGCAAAGATTTCCTGGATAAAATAAAACTGCTTACAACTAGTAGTTCTGCAGTAGACCTCACAACCAAAAACAAGCTGAACTTTACATTAAACGGAACCACTAAAACGACCACCATCTTGAAATGGAATCAAAAATATTTTTTTTTAAACAAGCATTGTTTTTAATGTAATGACTTGCCAAATTTGAAGAAAATCAAACAATGCGTTTGGTTGTGACTGCTTAACAAATTTACAAACAGACAAAATGCTGAACGGTTGAGTTACAACAGGACCTCGCTAAAAGTGAAAATAATATAATTGTTATAATAATAATAATAGTTTTTTTACTTCAGATGTACTTTTAATTTTTTGTTACATATACTATGTTTTTTATGTGAAAGAATTTATACTTTTTACAAGTAATTTATATTTACTTTTAGTGGAGTTCATCACAGGGGTAAAGATTGTAGCAGTGATCGTGTTGTGCACAAAGTCATGAGAGTCTTGAGCTCATCCAGTCAATACCTTTTCCCAGAAACTTTGCTAGTTCACCAAAGCTTTAGGAAGCCATTCAAAGCCCCAAAAGGCAATGGAGGCTGGGGGGACTTCCGTGATCATAGCTTATGTTGCAGTCAAGTTAAAAACATGAGCGTTGATTGTAGCTAGGCATAATTTCATCTAGTCTGTGTGTGCAATCATTCCTACACCAAATGTATATTGAAATGTTATCCAAGTTTCATTTTCTACCAAATGCTAAACATGGATAAAAAATAAAGATTTTTTAAGTATTCTAGATTGTTGTAAAAGTTTTATTAATACAACATTTTTACTTATAATCAGTATTTGTGCATTAAAAATTGCAAAACCCTTTTTTAAATGATTACAAGCTGTTTATCTGGAATACATATAACTAAAACTAATAGTTTTAAAATATGTGTCTAGTCTAGTGATGGAGATGTTGTGTAATCACAAAGATTATTTCCTTTGCTTTTTTTATAAACAAAGTGAGCATAGTATAAAATTTATTTATAACAAAAGAGAAAGGTGAATAGAAAATCAAAGTTTATGTGCTATAAAAGAAACAAAATTTATATATATATATATAGTATTCCTTTTTTAACATTTTCATATGTTTAATTTATACATCAATTAACCACAAATGAGTTCTATGTGTTTTGTTGGAAAAAATTATAGTTTTTTCATTGTTAGGTTGTATTGCCAGCATGCTTACCCATATAGCACAACATATCCAAAGGAGCTCCAATTATTCCCAAGGTCCTCCTGCAACAAAGATGACTTGTTGAGGAGCTCCTCGGGAAGGGGTGTTAATGACATCCTGAGGAATCTGTTTCCCAGACTATTCTGTGGAGGAAAGGCTTCCACCGATCCTCACATAGTGGTGAACTTAGGGCTTTTGGTAAAGGGTCCAGAAATGGGGCATGAATAAATAAAATGTATAATATAAAAATAATAAAATAATTTTTTTTAAATAACAAAATAATATATATATTTAAAAAAAATTATATAATCAGACAAACAACAAAAACATATGGTTTTTATTTAGCTTTTTAAAATGTTTTCAAATTTCTTAAAAGCAGTACCAAAGGTATGTTTTTCATTAATTTTTTACACTTTTGAATAAATCTAGTTTTTTCAGCAAAGTTTAGGATTTCATATCCCTTAGACAGTAACAACCTTCTTTATTGACTTCTTCATACCTAATAGGTGATGAATCGAACAAGCGTTTCATTGATTCGTCATAGAACATTTGTAACGTTGTTGGAAAAGTTTAGCTTTTTTTGCTTTTAGTCTACATAATAAAATATAAAATAAATTAGAAAAATAACAAAACAAAATATATAAATATTATAAAATAAAACTTTATATCATATAAAACAAATTCTAAAAAATATTGTATAAAATAAATATATATATATGACAATACCAACCACTTTTACTTCCATACATCGAACCAGCATTTGTAACAACCGCCATATCCCAACGGATAGCACATGCGACTTGCAATCGAAAGGTACTGCAATCAATCAGGGGGTTCGACTTCTGCAAAATATTTTTTTTCTGGAAGTTTCCTCCAAAACGCTGCTTGAATACTTCCGGAGGAGGGGTATTTGGGAGAGCTCAAGTCGTTTCTCAGGATCTCAAAGGACGGACATTTTTGGTTCCAGTGGATGTCATGTTTTATCCTCTAGGATGCCTGGCGGAAAATCGCATTTTTACACCAGGACATCCTGAGGAGGTTTGGTTTTGTTAATTAACGTTGCACTAGAGCTGCACAGTTGGCTATTGACGACAGTTCGGGGTCAATTTCGAAGGAAAGACCCGGGAACACATTCATACATGCACCTCGTTATTTTAGAACCATGGTCAGATGACGAGGAAACACCTGAACTGGCACCCAATGCCTTCAATAGACTTCGGGACTTAGGACCCCGATCAGATTTATCGTGCACCAGTCCCGTATACACGCCAGTAAAATTTGTTGGATATTCTGGACGACTTTCTAGTATTTTTGTAGCGAAGCTCGCAACCCTCCGATCCATCCTGAGGAGGAAGGTGTGCTATATGGGTATATATGTCCAATTAGCTGCCAAGTAGTGTAAGTTCTGCCACTTGGCAGCCAATTTAATTACTAGAAATCGAACCACTTGGCTAACACCAGTTTCCATTACTAGGAATCGTACTATAATTTTCCCTATTGCTGTGGTTCAATAAGTTGCCTAATAAAGAGTTGAATATTATGGTTAATATTACTAATTAAGCTAAACTTTAATTTTTTTTTTTTAAGGAACTCTGCTTTTAAAATTGTACCACTTGGCAGCCAACCTCCCCGTATGTATTTTATGAATCAAAAATGATTTTTAATAATATATTTAGTAAATGGAATCTTCCCATTTGTAGCAATAAAAAGTTTGTTTTTTTCAATTCAATTTTCTGTTAGGTATACTGTTAGATTAGTTAATATCAAAATTAACTTGTAATATGTCAGATCAAATAACACCATGACTATTTGCAGTACGACAAGATAATTTTTAATTTGAAATAATAATACAAAATAAGTAAATTATTATATTTCTTAATTATATTTAATATGAAAACTATTTTTCAGTACCTAAATTTTATTTAGTGTTATTAAAAGTCCCTATCTAAAAAGTTGGGAACAAGTAGTTTAGTCCATTGAAACTAAATGTATTGGCAAATAAATTTTTATAAGAATATTTTTTATTATCTTAAGAGATTATATTTATGTTTTTATATTGGCTAAACTGCATATCAAGGTAATACTTAATTTTAATTGCATAAAAATAATTTTCAGAAATGAGTGCTTTAGTTGTATGTACAGATTTTTAATTTAGGACACATCTCTTATAATACTTCAATTATTCTAAGTTTAAAGCTTTTTTTGAATATGCTAATATATTTTATAAAGGAATTTGTTTTATACAGTTCAAAGGAAAGTGACATGACCTAAGACATGGATGAAAATATAGACAAAAATAAAAAAAGGGTAAATCAAATTATGGAAATGATTGATTATTTGAATAAATCATGTAAACAACAACCTATACTGCTTAAAAAGTGTCCAACCTTTTAAGGCTCCTGGACCAGCTGATATTTATCCTAAAGTTCTGGTTGAGTGTGCAGAAGAGTTAGGATATGTTTTACTGATAATCTTTAAATCTTCATATAATTAAGTAAATTATCGATGGATTAGAATTTAGCAAATATCATTCCGCTTTTTAAAAAGGGTTTAAAGTGTGAACCAGGGAATTATCGACTGGTCATTTAAACATCTGTCATTTGTAAGGTAAATAGGAAGGGAAGATACCACCAATCTTTTAAAAATTTATGATGAAAAAACTAGAGAATTGGATGGTGAAAATATATTGCAGATGTCTACATTGATTTCCAGAAGGCATCCGACAAAGTTCTGTATGAATCATTGTATAACCAAGATAGTATTGGGATTCAGGGGATGTTTTTGAATGGATAAGAAATTGACTAACTGGTTATATTCTACATGGGTGGAAGTCAAAAACATAGTTCCATAGAGTTCTGTTCTTGGCAGTGGCGTAGCCAGCATTGGGTTACCTTGGGTTAGAACCCCCTCCCCCATAGCCCGTTTAAAATCAAAATTATTTTTTAAAAAAATAACAAGTGCAAAAGAAAAGAAAAAAAAGATTATTTCTATAGAGAAAACACACGTCGCATTTTCTGGTTTACCCCACATGTATCTCCTGCTCCCTTCCCTTCTGTCCCCGGAAGGGATGATTTTAAGGAGAACAGTGGTCAAACAACCTTGAAGACAGGAAATTCGACTTTTTTTGTGGGGGGGGGGGGTACGATGGGGTAGTAGGTCTGTATGATTGTCTTGGTTGTTTGTGCATGTAAAGGGTTACTTTTCTTAACACTTGAAATGGGGCGGCAGTTGAGCCAGAATTCACAATGCAATTTTGGTTTGAAGTAAGTCCTGAAGTATTTTCCCTGAAAAGACCCATTCATCCCCTACGTGCTTGTGCTTTAAGAAAGGATTGTAAATGACTCCTGTCAAAAAAATAATGCCCCTAATTATGATCATCTTCGCTCCCTCACAATGCCTGCAGAATTTTTTCTCCTTCTCAAAAATCGGTTTTCTAAGAGGTTATATGTCTTTCATTTGTCATTTGAATTTGAAAATCACTCCAGTACTGCATGTGCTTGCTAAGCCTATCTGAATTACCATTTTCGCGGTATGCCGTCATCAAAACATAAACTATTGGAAGATTCAAGACAAAAGAAAGAAGCATCGTGCAAAAAATTTGCTGATATATTTAAAGTATGTACTCCTTTTCTTATTCAAATATTTTTTTGTTTATTGAGATTATTGTTGAAAATACCCAAACCAAAACTAACTAATTTTTTATTCAATTACATTTACAAATTAGTTTTCTGTCACTCGGAAGTGTTACTTTTCACGCAGAAAGGCGGTTTTCCCGCTTTTTTTTTTAATTTGGGTTTTGATCATTCCCAAGATTGATGCACATTTGTTTGAAAAATTTTATTGGGTATTATTAAAAAGTTATATTCAACTATTATAAATACGAAGGGACACATAATGGAAAAGTTGGCTCTATTTAAGAAGGGTGGGGTCAACAGATTCTCGTTTAAATCTGTGTTCATAACCTTTTCTGGATTTTTTTTTGCGGCGCTGCATCTTGTGCTGATGATTAGACATGCAT
This sequence comes from Troglohyphantes excavatus, assembly GCA_963932185.1. Classification (NCBI taxonomy): domain Eukaryota; kingdom Metazoa; phylum Arthropoda; class Arachnida; order Araneae; family Linyphiidae; genus Troglohyphantes; species Troglohyphantes excavatus. Next base: position 51,247,754 of record OZ010672.1, on the reverse strand, counting down.
TTTTCCATTTTCTAGCTTCGCAGATTCTACAAATCAATGTTTTTTTATAATAATATATTTTTTATTCAGTTATTTGATTTTTTTACGAGCGACGCCAATTTCCATTATGGTTTTGCGGCAATGTGCTGTTTTGCTGCGTCACGCAAACAATGATACCTCCTCCCCCATGTCAGGCCTCAGTCATGCATGATAAAATTAACCGTAAAATGATTATTTTTAATTATATAATAAAGAATTATTTACAAATTTAAAATTACTACTTAAAAATTATTATTATTAATTAAAATTACTAATTTAAAAATGCTTCAATTCGGACCGGACCCCCATCAATATTTAGCTACAGATTTAAATACCAGTAAAATGTTAGCCAGGTTTGTTAGTAATTTAAATTAGGAAATGACTAAAGATTAACCTGCAGAAATTAAGCTTTTAATTTACATCTTATTTATAATTTATATATATATATATTTAATTAATTAATATTAATTAGGATTTTAATTTAAAACTACTGCTTAAATTAAAAAATATCATAAATTAAATTTACTAATTTAAAATTACTTAAAAATTATGATTTATTAAAATTACTAATTTAAAATTATTAATTAAAATTGCTAATTTAAAATTATTAATTAAATTTTATTCTAATTAATTAAATTTTATTCAAATTAACTAAATTTAATTAAAATGATTAGTTAAAATTTGTTCAAATTAATTATTAATAAAAAAAATTGGTTTTGGTCGGACCAAAAATAATTTATGAACCCCCCTTTCCGACAATCCTGGCTACGCCACTGGTTCTTGGGTCACTATTGTTTATTATTTTTCTTGATGATATAAGAATCTTAAAAGTAAGATCAGTATATTTGCATATGATTTAAAGATTATGGGTAAAGTCAATTGCAGAGAAAAAGAGGGTTACAGGTGGATTTAATTAAAATTTCAGAATGAGCTGTTTATTAGGGTATGTCATTCAGGTTTTGCAGATGGGACACCATAAAAGAAAAGCTACTTACTATCTACAAGGTGCTGAATTTAATTCTAGTAATATTGTTAGGGATCTGGGTATAATTAGTTAATGGGGCTTTGAAAATGAGACATTACTGTGGGACAGCTAGTAAAAAGGCAAATATTATGTTGGGATTCACTAAAAGCGATGTATTATCTAATTCTAAAAATGTAATATTGCCATTGTATGGAGCGTTGGTTAGACCACATCTTGAGTATATTCAGTACAATTTTGGTCACTTTATCTTAAAACATATTGATTTGTTAGAATAGGTTCAAATTAGGGGGTTATGAAATTGGTTCAAGGTACTTTGGGAATTAACTATAGCAACAACTATATTATTCAACTATTTAAATCTATCATATCTGATAATGTTGAAGGAAAATTTAATACAGCCAATAGGACTAATAGTCATGGGTACAACTTAATTGGGAAGGTAGAAAGCATTATTTTTATAATACAGTAATAGATAAATGAAATAGTTTGCCTGGAGGGGTTGTTAATTCATCAAGAGTGGGTAGTTTTAAAAGACAATTGGATCGGTATTGGGGATTGTTAGGATGTGTTATATGGGACCAACTTTTCTGTGGGCTTAGAGCCTGTAGTTGTATTTAAAATTTGCCTGTCAGCATTTGTATTTAAATTTAAAAACAAAACTTATATTGTAAGCTGATTGTCCGTTAATATTGCATGGTGCTGTTATATTTCCATCTTCCCTTGTGAATTGCCAGTGGCAAAAATGACTACCAAATTCTAAAAATCAAGTTTTCATGAAATGTGTTCTTGGAAAAAAATTAGTATCGCATATATATTAAAAAAAAAAACATAAAATATTACTATAAAGCTATGAAAAACAAATTTAACATTATTATAAGTTCTTTAAAAAAATACAAACTGTTTACCAACTGTTGGCACCTCTACATAAAATTTAATTTAACAGTTAGAAAGACCATACTATTAAAAATATGCTGATGAGAGACTTATAAGCAACATTTTTTATTTTTAAACTGACTTCTCTGGGGCTATTTTGTAAATTTGAAATAAAAAGTTTAACTTTACTATGAACTTTTTGTGTTTAATTAATCTCAACATTTATGTTTTCATCAATTTGTAAAATAGAGAAAATATAAAATTAAAAAAAATCTGCAAATTTTTTAAAATTTATGAGTCAGAGTATAATATCTGATAATCTATGAGCAGTGAATATGGTTCAGATAGATAGATATACCTAATTAAAATATCATAAAATTTCCATGTTCAGGTTATAGTTTTTTTTTTTTAATTAGACTTTATGTACTTTATTGCACTTTTACACTTGCAATTAAATCTGTTACAAAATTTCCTACTCTTTAGTTTAATTTTTTTAAATAAGTTATCAACATGATTGCACATTTAAAAAAAAATTCAGATTAAAATAAACATTTGGACTTTTTTAATTTAATTAACTGATGCAAGAAAGAAGTGACAGGGCATATGAACATTTAAACTTGAATATATTTTAAGTAGATTTCATTATGACCTAGTGTGATGACTAAACTATATATTAGTATTATTTAATTATTCTACATTGAAGACATAAAGTGAATATGTAAAAATAGGAATAAAGGATTATATTACAAAAGTAATATGTTTGTTACAAAAATTTAATCTTGTGTTGAATCTAAATTGAAACAATCTTTTAATGAGCTAGAGTAACCTTAAAGTCAATGACTTTACAGGAATATACATTGTTGTATATATACATTCAAAATATAAACGGAGTTGCACACTTGCAAGTGGCATACATTTGTTTTCATAAAATTCTATCACAATAACTGATGTAAAGGGTCATTTTTGTCCTTATCCACACATAGTACAGGCATGAGAAAACATGGGAATTAAATAATATAATTTCTCTATATAGATGGTCACTTCACTCTTGTGCTTAAACAAAGAAATTCCCATTGATTGGAAATTTGCAGCACCTGTTAAAAAACTAAATGTAATTAAATATAAGACATACATAAATATTTGTTCAAGTGAAGATCTCAGAACCAGAAAGGCATAATTCCATTTCTGCAGTTTTTCAATAACAAACAATAACGTTTTCTTAAGTTAACTTGAATTACACTACGAAAAGTATTAAATACACAAAATACTTAGAAAGCTCAAACAAAACAGACTCAATTACCAACAAGTGTTTTATTAATAATTTGTTCAATAGTTTTTAATGTTTGGTGTTGGAAAACTACCCCTGATTTCTATGCAAGTTTTTGCAATCTTATCAAATGACTGCAGTGCTTCTTACAGGCAGTGAGATTATTCATTAGCTGGAGTCATTCATTTTTAGTTCTAACATTGATTTTTTTTTTTTGAATAATCTAACTTCATTAAAAGTGAACTTGTGTGTTTTGTTCTTTAAAAAGTTTTGTAAATATGCACATCTTTATTTCAAAGTTATAGAACATATTTTAATTAAATTTAAAACTTTAATTAATTTTTTTTGCTTAAAATATAAAGCGATTACAATTTTGTTTTAAATTACATTTTAATAATGATAAAAATATTTTAGTTATAATACTTCAATATGCTTAGGGCAAAATTTCTCTCTCTGTTTCACTAATGTAAATTTAACAACCATAGTCAAATTTATTTGCAATCTAAAATAAGTGTTTTTTTCAGTCTCCTTAAAGGTTAAAATTTTTAAGAATTAGCAAACATACATATATTTATTAAATCAAGAATATCATAACAACTTTGGCGAAATAAAGGTAATAAATTGTCCTTAAAATAATATACTTTTACAGTATTCCGAAATTGTCACCTCATAAAACTATCAGCTTATTCTGCATTAATTACCAACATTATAAATGCAAATAAAAATTTTAGCTTTTAATAATTTGTAAGTTGCCTTCTTCATTTGAAAGTTATTTGAGCTTTTAAGTATTCTTTATCTATCAATTATGAAAGTTATCTCAATGGACAAAGTATACTAACCTGAAAACTTAATACTATAAAATATGTTTTATATCACAAGATTCTTGTTCAATAGCATCATTCTTTAAACATGTGTCACTGTCCATTATTCGTTCAGAAGTAGATGAGCTGTCACTTTCTGTAACTTCATTTGAAAGCGTTTGATAGTTAAAAGACGATGAGGATGATGACATTGACCCTGGAGACCATTTACCCATAGGAAGAACAGTGGGATAAGAAGTTTGATAAGATGAGTGGACATTCATATTGGTAAGGCCTGAAAACATGGTACAAATGAGAAATCTTCAGCTTCAACTCTATTTTTTATCTAATCGCAAAGAAAATTTGCATTTTAATATTGTAATAAAATAACTGAAATGGCTTAAACATTTGATTACTTTAAAAAATTCCTGCATTAATGTTGAATTTGTGTCATGTGCACCCTAACTTTTTTACACACATTCTAACTCTGTCTGATGTTGTGCTGAAATCTTGCAACTTAATTTAAACTCCCTCCCAAATGCCATATAAACTTTTCATGTCCATTTATTTTAATGTTTTCTAAACTTTTAAAAAACTGCAATAATGATATTAGGTATTACAATTTAGTGTAAAATATACGTTACTTTTATTTCTCCAAGAATCTTCAAAATTTCAGAAATAGTTACTGCTACATTAATGTTCAAATATTAGTTATTATTTTTAGTATAAATTTATATATTTTACCTATATTTCAGCTGTAACATAAAATTGTCAACTTGTGACTGAGGTTGAATGAAACATGATTCATATAGTATTTAAAATAAAAGCCATAAAATAAATTTTTCACACTAGATAGTGTATTTTCTAATTTTATTATTACAGCCTTCTTTTGTTATTATACATTTACAAATACTAAAATTAACAAGACAAGCGTAACTAAAATATAAAAATTAGTATATTTTTTTAAAGAAAATAATATATATAAATTACCATGCTTTATTCTCATTTGTTTCTTTGCATCTTTTCTTCTATTATTGAACCAGTTATTTACAACTGGCAGTGTCACTGTATCTCGGTCAGATAAAGGCCACTCTGAAACAATTTAATTTTTACAGACTTTACATTTACTACCACACTGTATATTCATATACAAAATAAATATATATAAATAGAAATTTCTTTGGAAACATGCAATAAAAATACAGCAGTGTAAATTCAATTGATAAAAAAAAGCAATATCTTTTTAATAGATGTAATAAAAATTACAATGCAACTTTCAGATGCTACTTGCTAAATTTTCAAATGCATATTGCACATGGTTTATGAAAATTAAAACCTCCTCTAGCTCCTATGTTTAGTTCTTGGACCTTCTTTTTTTTATCTCATTAAATATATTTTTTATTAAATAAATATATATTTGAAAAATAAGATTATAATTTTTTTTTGTAAATAAGTGAACAAATATTACAGTTTTAAGTTGATAAATATACTTACCGCATTTTTCGGCTGCTTTGTTGCACTGTTCAACAATCATTTCTCTTACTTGTGTATCAGGATAAGGATCTTGCTCATAATATTGCTCCAAGACAGCAAGATGAGAACCTTTAAAAGTAAACCTTTCACGTTTTAGTGGTATCAAGTCCCCTGATTCTGAAACCATTCTTTTAATACCAGAACTTGGACACATTTGAGCTATAAGTAAAAAAAAAAATTGATCATATTTGAAATGTTAAGAATTTTATTCCAATACATATAACATTTTATAAAATAAATTACAAAATTATAATTTTTAAAAGGATTTCTTTTGAATGGAACATAATAGAAAATTAAACGGGAACACATGTTTGAAAATTCAATAATAAAGTAGCTATATAAATAAAAGATTATAATAATAAGTAGTGTTAAACACACATAGATGCATTACAATTCATACTTTCTATGAAATAACTTTTTTCATAAAATTGTTATAATTAAAAAAGAATTTTAATCAAATATAGTAAAAACAAACATAATAAACATTATTTATTTCTTGTTAAAATATACTATTAATAATTTTAATTTACAGAAAGAAATATTAAAATCTAATAAAGTTATATCAGTACGAAATTAAAACTTTAACCTAATTTAATGATTACTTTCATTATTTTGTATATGAATTTTCAGATAACGCTTGGTTTAAATTCATTTATAGACACTGTAATAATTCAAATTGCTCCATACATATTACTTAATGAGTATTTGAAAAAAATATAGTCTTACTTGATGTACTTAAATGAGTACCAGATAACTAAAATCAATACCTAAGTTGGGGTATCAAGGAAAAGTCACAGCGTTATATACCCTGTAGCTTGGCTAAATTTGATTATTCATTTTTATATATATAACCAAATAACATAAGTTATTAAAAGTTGTTTTATTAATAATCCAAACAATGAGTATTATAGAATTAAAAAATCTATGTTCAGTTTTAATATATGTAAAAAATATATTTTAGATGTGTAATTTATAAAATAATTAGTGTATATTCAAGATATTAATTTAGAATGTAGTAGCATTTTATACTACCCTTTGAAATTTGTATTAATAAAATATTTTGAATGACATGATTCAAGAAATTATTTTACTTGAAGCCCATGGTTCTTACACATTATTACCGTTTTTCATAGTTTTTTTAAAAATAATTTTGAAAAATTAAAAACGTAATGCTAATTTAATATTTATAATTTTTTTACATCTCATAAACATTAGATACAATCGAGGAAAAACATCTTGATTGCAAAAACATATTAAAGTAGGATAAAAAAATTATAAAGCAATATAACTGACACTTTTCATAGTGTAATCTATATTATTATTATTTTTTTTTTTTTAAACTTGAAATTTTATTTAAAACACTTTTATTTTATAAAATTTTTATAGAGCAACAAAATATGTGTTCTTTCTGATTAATAAACTATTTAAAGCTTTATTAGATGTATATCAAGCACATTTGTAAATGTTTTACAAAAATATAAAATGATAAAGATGATGGTATTTAAAAAAAAAAAAATTACATGCATTCTTTATAATTGCTATAGTCAAATTTTTTTCTCATATGCAGATGGCATCTTATTTTCAATGTGTATGTATTGACTTGTGAATCATTTATTTAATTTTGTCACTCATTATCATATATTATTTCACAAATATCATAATTTTAATTTTGTTGCAATATTGAAACAATTGTCAACAAAGCTTTTAAAATAATTATAAAAATGATGTGCATACCAACATGTGCATTGTTAAAATGTTAGAGAAATAATTCAGAATTTACTTAGTGCAAACATTTAATTTCTTTTTAGATATCCAGTTCATATTTATACAAGGAAAAATCACAAACATGTAGAAAAAAAATTTCATAAAGAAATTTCTTACGAGAGTCTATGCAATTCTTATTTTACTGATAGTTTTGGTGAAATTTTTTGTTAATTTATAAATTGCTGTAGTACAACTTCGTCATTGTTAATTCAAAGTTTGCATACAAACTTTGCAGTTTAAAAATTTTAGAAGACCTTTTAACCAACTTGTAAATTATTTATTTGGAAATATAGCTATTTAAATATTTCTGGAGTTTTAAATGGGAATTTTTTTATTTGAATGTCATGTTTTCATTGCAAGCTTTTAGTGGTTACATAAATTATACACCATAATTCATAATAAAAGCTAATACAAGTATAAGTATTTTGTTATATATTTTTGCTTGGAAGTCTCTTGACAAGTTGAACAATTTTAATAATTAAGAATTTAAAAGTAAAGTTAATAAATATTTATGATAACTTTATTTTTGATTTTTTTTCAATGAGATACTTATTTACATCTCAAAGGAAAATAGTCTGTTTGGTTATGTGTATTCTTTGATTTATAAGTCTACTACTGTAATTAAATACTGATTCCAAATGAGGTTTGTTCACATTCATAATTGAATGGGATTCTAATCTGGAGATATGAGATGCCAGATTTCATATAAGATGCCTTAATCACAAAATGGTAAAAAAAAAAGATGAAACAAGAAAGTTGATTGACTGATTTTTTCTTCAAATATTTGAATTAAAAATCTAAAAGGAAAATATTTTCGGATGGGGGGAGGGGGGGGGGGGATAATATCTCCCCTTGAGACTTATAATCGGATTTCAGTGATTGTTCTATTAAAACTAACACATCTTACTACACTATACTTAAGTTTACATGATATATTTTATAGTAATGACTAAATAGGCAAAAACATATTTATAAAAACAAGACTTTTCTACTTTGTCTGCATTTGTATGATAAACACTTAAACAAGAACAGTTTATTAAACTTTTCTTTGTAACATTTTTGAAGCCGATATTAAAACTAGAAATTCAACGTTTTAGTGGTTATTACGGCATAACAACATTCATTCAAATTATTTATGGAGTACAGATAAAGAACATGTATATTTATAATAAGTTAAATATCTAAATACTTTTAGTTTCCATTTAGACTTAAAATTAAATACTATTTTGTATTTAGTACATTTCTGTGTAGATGTTTTCATTAAGTAACTCTTGCAATGTAAAATAAATTGAACATTTGTTTTTATGAATGCTTACTGAACTATCTTTTGTATTATTAAATTTACACTTAAAAAAAAATCTTCCACAAATTGTACGAGTAGCTTATAAAAATTAATGATATCTTTAAAATAATAATTATTTAAAAAATATCTTTTGTAATTATTTAAATATTTCTTTCTTTTAAATAATAAAATAATAAACAATTAAATTAATAATAGGTACTAACCTTAAACAACATTTTACTTTTTATTCCAGTGAAAAATTGTAAATATATGACCAATTGTAACTGCCAATGATAAAATATGCAAACAAAAACTGTTAAGAAATTATATTTTAATAAAAAGAGTTTTTATGTCTTGTTTTTTTGCTTTGTCATGGTATTTAATTTTAAGAAGGAAATGTATCATTTTATTATTAGCAGAATGAGGACAATTTCAAATGCCGGCTTATTCAAATTTGTGTAAATTTTCATTCAAATGCTGTTTTCATGAATGAATCTCTGCCCAAATTGATGACACAAATATGTGATGGCTAGATATTAACCGACATCAAATAAAACATCATTATAAAAGGAAAAACTTTATTTACAGGCAACAAAAGTACAAGGAACATTGAAAATAGATAACAGCTTTATCATTCGTGGTCAACAGGTTTTAAACATTTTCATCTCATAAGCATGTCTCTACAATATTTGTGCCATTCAATTTTCACAATATTACTCCTCCAATATTAGTATTTATTAACACAAATTAGATCTACATACAAGTCAAACATATCTAGCTCATTAAAATTAAAATATATCACATTGCGAATTATCACTTAATTTGATGGAGTATAGTTTCCATCACATTGTTAAAAAGTATGAATATTGAGTTAGGCTAAGCTGTAAAACTGCTTTTACCTACCAGTGTTTACTGCTAACACAAACATCATCAGATTAGTTTCAAACAGTATATTTGGAATATAGTAAGGTATTTAGTTTCACACACAATACATGAAAATGTAACCAATTGGTTTATTGGTGCACAGAAAGTTTTGAGACACATGTAGGATCTACCTACGAAATATCTTGTAAATAGGGATATATTGAAAGGCACAAATAATTCATCTGGAAGGTGGTGAATTGATGCACTCAGAATTCAAAAAGATTTTTGTTTGTTACCAGATGAAACACAAATAGATAACAGGGTTAATATGCACATTCTATTAAGAAAGAACCTTTAATATGTTCATGTGACAATAGTTCATTCCAGATGCATAAGGCAAATATTATTTATGCCTTCAATAGAATAGAATGCCATTTTCTAAAAACAGAAACTACTTAATTAAAGATAAAATAATTAAATTGCTAGCCATACAATATTTGTAATACTGGAATAATCTATAAATTTGAGTACACACAGCAATTAAATTTTTCTGAACATTGTCTGAAGTAATTATTGTAAGAGTACAAACATTTTAAAGATTTTTTACCATATATATGGCCAGTTTGAAAGATATTTAGTTGCTTAAATACATTATGTTCATAATTAAGTATAATTAAAGATTTAAATATACTTAAAACAAACATTTTTAATTCCTATATATGAACAAGAAAAAGTGTTTAATTAACTGCTTATAAATTATCCATAGCTAAAATTACTGTAAAATGAACTCTAATTACTGGCAAAAAAATATTTAGAATTGAGATATTAGTGCCAATTACCAATTTAAAGTCCTGTTTTGTCACATTTTAATATTCTTTATTAATATTTATTACAAAAGAATTTCTGATGCTAATCTATATGATCATTGCCGTCTGTAGAACTCACCTAATTTTAAAGGGTTATTTTTGCAGGTTAGGTACCACATGAAAAAGGTGTTCTTCGTGCGATCAGGCATATCCTGAATATCACCACGAAAAAATCGACTTACATATGGCTGACTCATTTTAGTCATCTCGGCTATTAAAGTCTGTTTAATGTTGTAAGTCATCACAAAATTTCTTATTTCAGCAAGTATAGCCATATCACCTTTTCTGAAAAGTAACAAAAGGTAAATCAAGGCAGATAAAATATTAATAATAAAATTTAGTTAATAATTTGGCACTTAATTATTAAACATAAGGAAGGAGAAATGCTAGCTTGAAAATAAATATGTCCAAATAAAAATCAAAGCAAAGCAAATCCCAGTTTGAAAACATTTGTCAATCTGAAAATATTCAGTATTCACAATCCAAGTTTTATTATTAAAACAAGACTGCAATAATTGAGATTTTTTACATGTCAATATAAAGCGACATATGACTGCAAATATTTTTAAAATATCAAAACATTTCTCGAGAAACGTCTGAAGTGTTCGACAACTTTGATTATGTTTTCATATGTTTGTTCTGAGCTTATTAGACTAGAGAGACACAAGGCTGTTTTTTAGTAATGTGTTCTGATCAATGTATTTTTGACTAATTTAAAAAGCTTGAGATAATTACCTTTGAAAAGATCATATAGTTAGTGCATGCTGTTCTCCAGTTCATAACACATAATGCATTATTGCACTGTGTTTTGTATTGGAAAGAGCATTCAATCATTTGGAGGTAATATCAAAAGATTCAACTTTCTTTTCATATCCATCTGCTATAGGGTTCTCTATCCTGTAAGTTAATAATATGAAACTATAAAAGAAATCTAGGAATACTTTAAATTCAAAATAAAGCATAAGAAAGTAAATTAAAGCATGAAATGAATGGACTTTGTACTATGCAAATAAAAGTTTTTAACTTTTATATGGTGGGGGAATAAAGCAAAGTAATAAATTTTCTAAACATAAAATAACGAAAATTAGTTGTAATAAAATAAACTAAGTTCAACAGTTATGCAAAAAAGGATAAAATTGCTGAATTTGGTTTTGACTTAGCAGATGAAAACAGTTAATTTAAAGGGGGCTAATAAAGAATAGAATATATCGCTAATAGCTTAAATGGTGTATGAAACTTTTTTAAAAATGTCTTATGTGTGTGTTAAATTAACAATTTGTTCAAATAATAATTATAAATATGTTTTATGGAAGTAAAAGTATAGGACGGAATTTCTTATTCTAAAGACAATTAATTGTAAGAAAAGTAATAAAAAAATATTAGTAATGTTGAAAAGGGAATTATTATCAAACGCACTTTTCTCTCAAGTATAATATATTTGAATTTTAACAGTGGTAACACCAAAATTTTTTCAAACCATTTGATATTTTAATATAATAAATATCTAGTTATTCCTTAACAGATGGATATAGGAAAAGAATTTCAAGTTGAAAATGGTAACAAATTCTACATTGAAGTTTAATATGAAGGTATTCAAATTTGGCTTTTAGGCCAGCTTAATGTTACATAAAAGTGACACTATTAATTTGTACTCAAATTATATTTTATTATTTTTGCTTTGTATTGAGCCTTTCTACTTATGTGACTCTTGATATGAATGATAATGAAACTGACAAATGTTTTTCAACAATGATGTGAAATGCATCACAATAATTACAGCAAAAAGAACATTTTAATACAAAAATAAAATTTGCCTGTTAAACTGAGTGAAAGTGCTTTGCTAGTTTAACAAACATTGATTGAATGAAAAGTAAATGTTTTCTTTTTTCCAGCACACATTAAACAATACAAGAGTTTATACTTCAAGATATATAAATTTTTCAAGCATGTTTAATCTCATGCTAACTGGTGTAATGAGTAATATACTCAAAAACTGGTTAGAAAAAAATTATATACATGTGTAATTACCATAATGGCTGTTTTGTGAAATATATTGAGTTTTTATTTATTTATCAAAGCCAGTCATTTCTACTGGAACAGCTTTCTTTCTATGCAAATTTCCAGGTAGTAAATGGCAATGTTAGCATTGAAATTTTGCAAAGTTTGATAGACTGATGAGACACATTGCACAGCAGGGAAATGTTATGTATTTTCTCAATCAAAATTATGTTAAAAATTCCCCATCTCCATTTTTAAAAGAGTAATAATTTTTTTTATGGTATGAATGTAGTTTGTTGTAAAATATATGTTGAGGTCTATTTTATTGAAGGCAGTGATCATTTAGACTCTGAAGGCATTGCTTCTAAGTATATTTCCAGGAAATAAATGAATTGCATGGTTATGATTGATTGAAAATTAAAAAAAAAAATTATATGTCTGCTAAAAGCTCTTGCAACAAAAAATATACATTTCCGCATATATAGAAAGTTTTCGCAAATGATCTGTTTTAAATAATACCTCCCCTCCATTAAAAATAATTATTTTAAATTAAGTTTTTATGGAATGTGGATGTGATGTTAGTAACTTAATTACCTCAAACATTCGTAACAGTTCATTTTTCTAGTTGAAACGCATAATGTGTTCTTAAAAGGGTTAAAAATGGAAATAAACTAAAAATATTTTGATTTTTTTCTAAGATTTCTTTAAATCTTCTCAATTATATAAGATATGACTCTTCTAAGGTTGTATAAAGAGAACAATTATTTACAACATGAAATCTATATAAGTGGAACATAATTATATTTTTATCTGCAAATTTCATTTCAATTGAATCCAGCCTGCTATGAGGTATGTTATTTCATAAATCTAGATAGAATATTCTAATTAAGGCCCAAATTATATAAAAAAATACTAATATTTGGTAAAACTTTGAAAGCTTGACAACTTAAAAAAATATTTTGACAATCAAACTCTAAATGCTCATAATAGCTTTCAAAACAATAGTTAATTATCTAGAAATGACTAATATAACCTTTTTAAACCATGCTGAATACAATTTTCTTACACACATTATGTAATCAGAATATCTATATCAAAAATTAATATTCTAAAAAAGGTGTTACTGTTGCACTATAGTGAGTTAGAATTTTTTCTGGAAAATTTGGCAACTTTCTTATTAAGTTTTAATATAATTTAAATATATATTTAATTTATTTGGGTGAATTCAAAATATCCTTTTAAAAAATTCAAATTGATGATTTTCCATTAAGTAATAATTTACAATACTGAACTCCAAGAAAATTTTCCAACTATGAGCTTATAATGCAGCTGTAACAAAAATGGGACACACAAAAAAAAAAATTGAAATTTTATTCAAGTGAAGGTACATTTACTTTCATACGATGGAAATTTACCTAGACACAGTAAAATTATTTGTTCTTGTAACTTTCTTTGTTGAACAAGCTTCTTGGTTCATAAAAATCAATTATAAGCACTAGGCACTAACATTTCATGCAAAAAAGAAAACTTGAGTATTCAATTTATAAAATTCAAATTGGCTGTATTACAAAAAGATGGATTGTGTGTTTGCTCTTCATATCTCTTGAATTATGTCTTTAAAGCATGTAAACCTATTCCTATTCTTTAAAATCTTCACAGTTAAATTAATTGCATAAAATGTTATATGCTAAAAATTATCTGAAATAATAGTTCAAATATTTTATCAGCTCCCATTTTACTGTTTGTTTTAAGTTTGAAGATTGTCAAATTGTGATGAAATTTCTTCTTCTGAAAATCTAAAAATAATTTAGAATCCTTATTAAAACATTCATATAAAAGAAAAAATCTTTATTAATATATATTATCCTTCCTTTTAAATAATAAATTGAAAATAAGTAACAGTAGATAGCTTTATAAAAATAAAAGTGTAATAAGAAGAAAAAAAACTGAAAATGCATTGGTACAAAATTTCAATTTCACTGATTAAATTTATGGAAACGTTATTGCTGCAGTGTTTTATTTAGTGGCAGGATAAAAAATAACTTTAATGAGATTTGTTTATACCAAAGAAAAAAAAGATGCAATAAAAGATAATCATATTAGCAATTTAATTAGTCAAACTACTAAAGTATAATAATTTATTACTTTTAATAACATTAGAAAACTTCCAAATTTAATTATATTTTAGATAGGTAAAAGTTACTGACTAAATTGTAGATCTTGTCAATTTGTCATATAATAAAGTGTAGAAGCAGGCACATAGGTAGGGGGCGTGAAGGATTCAGACCCTCCCATTGCAAGTCAAGTAAAAAAAATACTGTAAAAATCATAAGAATACTTTAAAAAAATAGATTTTTTTTAGGGGAATAGGGGGAAGAATACCTGAACACCAAATGGGGATATTGATTACCCCCAGTCAGAAATACGATTACATCATGTTAGTTTTAGTTTGAGAAAAAAATGACCTCATAACACATTTTTGAAAACATTTTCTGGGGATACTACCCCAGAAAATAGTTTTCAAAAACATGCTTTGAGGTCATTTGTATTTCAAACTAAGCTTAACATGACATCACAGTGTTTCATTAGCTAGCATTTTGATTTTGGTGACAAAGGGAAAAGATCACCAAACAGAGCCATATACACAAGATGTTCCAAAACATGCTATTGAAACCATATATTATTATAAACAAGGATTCTCATAATTTAAATTTGTTCAATAAATTTATTTTATAATTACAGAGTGATTAACTAATTTTAAAAATAGTTAATGATCATTTTTGTTAAAAATATTGATTACGATTTCATGAAAAATCAATGACAACTGTTGCCGTTTCGAAATTTTTCTGTCAAAGTATTTCTGTTTACTAGAATGAAAATTAATAACTTTTTTTAAAAATGCAAAGAGAAGGGGGAAGGGGGAGTTTTTTTTACAAAAATGAAGGAGGGGGATAATTTTGAGAGGAGGGGAAACACCACACTTAGTAACAAAAAAATATTAAAAAGATTGTTTGGTGTTGGTAAACTTTTATTGATGCCAATTGCATCGAAATAAAGGTTGATAAATTGATTCTTGTTATCTATTCTTAAAAAAAATTACTAGAACTACTAGATTGGAAGAACAAATAGTTTAAATTATAAATTATCATTTATGTTTTTAAGTAATTAATTTATAATTATAAAAATAAAATTAAATAAATTTTTTTGCAAGATGACAGGTAGACAGATTTTAATCTTTTAAATCGAATTAACAATAAAATCTAAAAAACTTTTACTCCATGCATAATTATTTTTAACAATTATTTAAAACTGCTTAATTTTATTATTCTTGTTTCTAATGGAAATATCTTCTCAATAATTTATCAATTATAAATAATGAAATCACACTAAGAGGCAATGTTTATTTTCCCTGCTGTATTTGAAGTATGATCTTTAAAAAAAAAAAGTGTACAATAATACAATTTAAGATCATAAATAAACAATTTTTTAAAGATTAATTATGAAAAAATTTAAGTCAGTAAGTTTTTTTTTTAAATGCTAAAATGATTTTAAAAAGATAAAATTTGTTTTGGCAAGTTAGCTAAATTGCTAAAAAGTTTATCAAAGCCAGCTTTGATACTGGCTTGGTCCCTGTATAGAGTTGTGTGAAAATCAAGAGACAATACACTTACTTCTTTAATTCATGAAGTTCTGTGAGTTCCCCGGACTGGACCTCCATAGGATAAAGTGAACAATTAAAAGAACTGCTGTAAGCATTTTGAGTAACTGATTCAGAACAAGACACAGGGTGATAGGTTTCATTAACTGATGGCATGACAAGTTCATTTTCTAGTTTTGATGGCAAGTCACTTGTGCTCAACGAACAGTCCCCATTTAAAACAGTTGAATTGGACACTTCTTCATGCATGTTGGAGCCATTGCTTGCCAAATGTTGAGAACTGAAGTAATCATTTGGTTTGTATGGGATACTCATCGAATCTCCGTTGATGTTAGGAACCGCGGTCATGTTTGGGGCATCCGAATTTGCGAAAACTGACGCTGTACAGTTACTTCGAACAACGGAGGTACTGCTAAATGAAAATTCCATGTTATGATTCTGCATCTGCTCCGTATACGAGTAAGATCTGCCAAACTCAGCTTCCAATCGCTCTAGTTCAGTAAAAGCTATCAAAACTTGCTCTCTTGTTATACCGCTACTCCTTAATCGCCGTATGAGTTCAACTTGCTCAACGGTAAACAGAGCCATAGATGAAACTTAATTAAGCTACATGATTTACTTATGTTTTGCTGAACATAAGAGATTTCAAAAGTAAAATAAAAAACTTACGATCTAACAAACCTAACGCAGCCATAGTCGTAGAAAACGACTAATCCGTTGGCTAAACTGGTCTGGCAAATTACACCCAGCGATGTCTAGACACATTCAAAAGAAGTCAGACAGAATTATTCACAAAAACGAGACGAAGTCTAGACACATTTTGGAGGAAGTCAGGGACCTCGGGTAAATACCGGTAGCGCTTCGCTCACATGAGAGAGCAGAATTTTTCGATATCAAATTGTTTATTTCTGTTAGTTTCACTTTAATTGGTTCAGCGGGTGCAGTGTGATATTAGCTACGACACCGAGAGAGGTCAAATTTTTAAAAGTTTTTTCTGGACATGATGGCTTTTTTTATTTAAATAAATAAATATAATATATTATAAAAAGAAATATTTAATGTATTTTAGACTGAATATACCATGTTAAAGAATCATATTACAAATAATCTAAAAAAAATCGAACATACCTGGATATAGAAATCGACAATATTTAAAAAAGTTTTTATTAAAAGGACTGAGTTATTTTGTACGTTATTTAATTAAATTATTTCTTTAAATTAGTAGCATCCTTAAGGTCCTAAACTATTTAAATAAAAAAAAATAGTATATTTGATATGGCAACAATTATTGTATTATTGTTGTCTGGTTCATTTCGTCTATTCTGCTTCTGCTACGTTTTGACCGGTGAGCATAGATATTTATAAATGTCATAAAATTTAGATTAATTTGACTGCATAATACTTTTTTTAAATCTCATATTGAAATCCGGTTTTAATATATATTAAAATGTATCATTTCTTAAAGTTTATTTCCGTTTTTGCAATACTGTCGCCACACACATCGAATCACTAAACTTTGCTTTTGTTTCATATATTGTAAAATAATTTTACGATCTTTGTAATCAGAAAAGTGCTATTTTAGTGTTCAATGTAATATCCATACGGCGATGTTTGTGTTTGAAAATAATATATTTTAAAAGTTGTTTCGTTCTGAAAATGGCAGCCATTGAATTCTTTGTTATGTCCTTATGTCAGAGAAAAATAAGTTGCTTTGTTACGGATTAGAAAACGTGATGAAAATAAAATTTAAATTGACAAATATGAAACAATTTACTTTTGATTCTTAAAAAGAAATGTGGGTCATTTTTATTCCTTCTATATGGGAACATACCATACGGATCTAAGATTGAGGGTAACGGTTTGTTTTTAACGGTAAGCTTTGTAACGGTATTATATGACCGACTGATTGATTACTATTTGTTTGATTGCAAATTTTTGGGATATTTGATTATATTGAAAATATTTGACTAAAACAGGTTGATTTCAGTAACTTTTGTTTCGTTTTGAAAATGGCAGCCATATTGAATTTTAAAAAACGTGTTTTGCAACAGGTTAGGACTCAAAGTTGTAAATAAAATGTGAAATGGCAAATATAAATAATTTTTAAAATGCTGTTAGGCCATTTTTATTCTGTTATTTCATTCCATATGAAATGGAGGTCATAGCTTAGAGTAATGGTTTTCTTTTATTGTTGAATTTTGTTTCTTTATCGACAAAGCTTTGCAACATATGTTTGACTACAATTTGATTTAATTGAAAAGTGTTTTTTTATGTTTGTTTCTTTTGAAAAATTATGACTAAAAACTGCTTGGTGTGATTGACATTTCATTATAGCCACATACATTAATAGGCTATTAACAACGGCTTGATGCATAAGCCCAAAATTGACAGATCCTAGAACACTATGGTACTATGTTTTAATCCTCTGACAGATAACTATAAATATTGAATATGTAAGTTTGTTTTCACTGCAGTAGAGTTAAATTTATATTTCTAGCACATTCCTTTTTTAATTTATTTTAGTAGGGAAGTATTTCAAAAGTCCTCCCAATGCTTTAAATTTGAAAAAAGTTGTAAAGTAAATTTTTGTATGTATACTTTTAAATTACATGGGTAAAGATGTTGAATATGGTGCGCATTGGCCCATTTTTGAAAATTTGTTAATGCTGGTGACGGCGTCTCTCGCTAGCCAAAATCTACCAGTAAAGCAACCCTATGCGCTGTTTACTTCATGATTGAAAGTGTCAGTAAAAGAATCTGATTATTTTGTGCGTGAAAATTAAAATGCACCACCACTGGGATCGTAGGGATTCGAACTCGTATTTAGTGGTTTCGCTCATTTGATGAGTGGTCGTTTAATCTCAGCCATAATGTCTTAGGAGAAAGAGAAACGTTAACCTACACAACAAAATTGGAATTTATTTTACATAAAAATATGTGGGTTATATAAGGATTTGTTTTTATTAAAACAATTTTAACTAAATAACTAGTAGATTATTAATATTTTTTACAGTTTATGGTGAATATTTCGGGCTCATTGGGATATGAACATGCAATCCATGGCATCGCTCTGTTGGACGGACGTTAAAATCTCTCGGCTATGATATCTTTGGAGAAAATAAATTTTAATACCTATATAAAAAGATCGGAATTTATTTAAATAAAAACCATGCAAGTAAAATATTTTTTGAAGCATGTTGTTTAAACATAATTATTAAATAGAATTTTTTTATTAATGAAAATCCGATCAAAATACATTCGGGTTATATGGATTTCGATCGAATTTTTTATATGGAAAGGAAATTTAAAGTTTTATTTCATTAAATCAAACTAGATTACACAAAAGGGCTGTTGCAGATGGCACATAGAACGTCAAATTTCGGCAACAGTCATGAGCCCCAGCTCCGACATAACCATTACATGTACTGCTAGGAAAACTGGGTATATACACGTCCGTATCTGTCGGGTGGTTAAACGTCCACAATTCGGTCTATTCTTAGTCTGATGCCCCTGCCAATTAAAATATTTGGTGATAATTGGTGAGCAGTAAAGTTTACATTTTGGTCAAGTCAAAATGGCGGACAGTAGCGTCACATTAGAGCTGTTGGCACCAGTTCAGACTTTGTTGGTTATAATGTCGCATTAGAGTCGCACAATGTGCTATTGGCTCTAGTGAGACATTATTTAACCAACCAGTGTTTTTGAATCCAAACCAGCGCCAATATCCCATTGTGCAGAAGTGCTACATTACTTAACCAACCAGTCTTGTTCAATCCGAACCGGTGCCAATAGCCCATTGTGCAGTTCTAGTGTGCTTTCATTTAAACAATCAACCATTTTGATTTGGCGGCCACCGAAAAACATGTCATTTTGGTCTTGGCGCCAATTTTCAAGAATCGTACCAAGGGGCTTCACAAACTAGGAATTTACCCACACCTCTTTGCCAAGCAAAATGTTGACGCAATCTGCGCAATTCAGAATGTTTATGTTTTTATTATTGCTACTGCAAAGAAGATAGTAAACAAAATAAAATATTTCGAATAATGGGAAGGGGGTAGGGATTGTGGGAATAGCAACTCACTAGAGCTATACAATTGGGTTGTTATCGACTTTTTCGAGATCTATTTCAAAAGAATGACCCAGGAACCTAAATAAAATTACCCGATTTTATTTATTTTTAATTTTGCACTGTAGTCTCTTTGGCCCTCTGCGTGTATTTAAAGATTTTTTTGAGATTTCCTGTTGTAGGTGCAGTGTTTTCTTTTCTTTTATACAGAAGACAAAAAAATTTTACATTTAGTGTGCAGATAATTTTTATGAGAATGATTTTATTTTATTCTACTTGCTTATTGTCGCAACCACCTTGTTGAAGTTTGCTGACTTTTTACAGGAAAAGAATAACCTGAGGCAAAATATTGTACTCTTGAAGTAGTTTTATGGTTGTCATAAAGCACTAGTGCATGTTATCAGAATTTTGGTACACTCCTTAGTTTGGTATTATTACCTCACATTCAACGTTACACAAAGATATCTAATTGTGATATGCTAATAAGTTCTTTGCCTGCTTGTATTCATAAAACCTATAGTTTAAAACATTTTTAAAGTTCCATAAATATAAAGTTTGTGGAACCTTAAAAATTTTAATATGAAAAATTGGATGTTATTATTTATTTGAGATATTAACAGTGCTGTATTTGTAATAAGAAAAGCTTATGCGGTCTAAGGGAATTGCTTGTCACAAATATTTTTTTGTGATTTTATGTTGATCTATCAATTTAGTTTATTTATGTTTACTAAAATTTGTTTTAGGAACTCAATTCTGCTAAGTACTGCATTCATCTTGTCTTGTATTTTTCTGTATTAGAAAGTAAATCCTCTGTGCCAACTAATATCTTGCATCATCAGTAAGTAAGTGTTGCATTTTTCTATAATTTATGTTCTTCAATACAATATTTAAAATGTATAAATATTAAATTTTTGCATTTTTGTTGTTTCATATAAAATTACTTGGATGTAGTATACACATTTTTCTCTTAACATTTTGCAGCATTTGCCAAGTGGCGATAATTTAACAAAAATGGTAAATTCAATAGCACAATTTCAATAGCAGGACGTGCCAAAACTTTATTTGATACGCTCATGTTTTCAATTTGTTTATGGCATGTTGCAAAGCAATTTTTAATGTCTAATATTAATGAAGGTATATGGTTTTCGAAAGTGTTAATGTTAAATTTTATATTGTGTTTGTGAAAAGTTATGAAGTTATAAGAACAGGCAGTGCAAAACAATTATATAGTATAAATGTTCTCTCTAGAAATGAAAAGGGGCAGGAGGCTCTATTTTGTAAAATGGGTATTTTTTTTCTCTTAAGGGCACTTTAAAAATTTTTGCTAAAATCATTATAAAATTGCAATTTTTTTTTTTAAATTGCCATTTTTCTAGCCATAACTGATTGGCTTGCATTAATTTAGAACAGGAAGTTACCTTTCGCTTTGGCACTAAAAATGGACAAACTCGAAATGTGAAGAAATTCCGTTTATGCAAAAACGTTATTGGCAGTGTACCTTTGCTCGGGACCTCTACGATAGGTGCTCAGTTGCCATGTTTCTGGTGATGATGTATATGTGCGTTTACATGTTTTTTTATATTTATCTTAACAGTAAAAAATAATATGTTCATTCATGTTTTTTTAGTAGAAATTATATGAATTTCATCTTTGTTGAATTTGTCTGTCGCCTGTATATTACATCTGTTCCAAATATCCTTATCAATTTCATTTATCTAATATTTTGGATTTTTTTTTCAAATTGTAAAACTTAGTCCATATATTAGTTATGGTTAGATTTCAATAGTTTTTAAGGTTGCATAAATTGAATACCTTATAAAATTGCGTACATACATATATCATGATATTCTTAACTTTGTGATTTTTTTTTCTGGTAGTGAAATCCGGTACTATTAATTTTTAGAATGCTATTATGATTGCAGCATTTGAAAAATTAGTTTTCAATTAGCACTATTGAGAAGTTGCAGTCTATTGAAAGCATTTACTCATATTTGGTTGACAACATGCGATTCATGAAAATAACTATAAAACTGTTTCTTCATTATAGGCAAATTGATAGTGAAATTAAATATATTCTTGAAAGCAACCGATTATTAAATGTTTTTTTAAATATTCTATAGTTAATATGTAAATATTTTGTGGGCAGTTAGAATTTATAAATTCAAATAATTTTGCAAAAAAAATGTTTCAATAGAGATTGTTTGCTTGCCATTTTTTTTTTTACATATTTTAAATTTCAAATATTGGCAAATATGATTTTTCATATTAACCATTTTACTCATATCAACTTAGCTTTACCTTATAATAAAACAAGAAGTAGTGAATCTCAAATGAAGAATAACTACTCTATTGCTTTTTCATACTTTTTCTTTTCAAATGACTTACATTTCCCATTAAGTGCAAACTGTAGTAGTTACTACATATTATGAAACCTTAAATATGCAATAAAAAATAAACTAATTAAGTTTTATGTTTGTAGCAAGTTTTTTTATGGGGGGGGGGGGATTTGACCAGAACTGGAATTGTGCAATCTATACATCTATAATTAAGACACTGTTGGTGTTCACTTTATACTATTTAAATTACTATTACCGTATATACTCGCGTATAAGCCGAGAAATGTAAGTCAAAATTTTCATCAAAAAGTAGGGGGGTCGGCTTATACGCGGGTCATTAAAATTTCTAATATAATTTGCCTAAAATGGGAGAAGGAGAGAAGTTGAAATTAAGCGAATTCTTCCGAAAGCGTGCGACACATTTCCGAGATCAAGAATGTGCGTCACATGCTGACTGAAGACCGTTCTGCGCATCGCAGCGTAATCGTGACGCAAAATTTAACTACTCGCATAAATAATCAATTTAACTTAATAAAAAGTATATATTGATAAATATTTAATTGGTTTGTAGAATTTATGAAACCTTTAATAGAATTTTGGATGGAAGACTAAGAAGTTGACATCGTGCGTAGCGAATGACACCACTTTAAAGTCAATGTGTTTCTTGCTCGATTGCAATAATTAAACAAAATTTATTTCCCCAATGCAGATTTTATTCCTTGATAATATTATGTACATATATTAATAATTTTTTCATTAGTATTTTGGATGGAATTGGCTTTAAAGTGGTAAAATCGGGGTTGCTAATCGGCGAATTCAAGTTCTACTTTCAAGTCATTTATCTCGTAATTAGAAACTAAATATTTTAATAAGAAGTGTATATTCATCCATAAAGTAGTAGTATTTCCTTCCGAGATGGATAAAAAAAAATGCTCATCCGTATTTAATAGCGACAGTAGTCAACGATGTTGACAGAAAGTTGACGTTTTCTAAGTTTTTAAATCTTTACAAAACGATGTTAAGTATTAGAAATTGTACATTTTGGTATTTAAGTTTGTGGTTTAAAATATTTTATTTGATAATAAGGGAGATTTATTTTAAGAAGTCCGATGGAGGTTTGAAAGACACCAGAACATCGCGAGTGGTACATACTTTTAAGCCCGATGAATCGTCACGAACTTCGGAGAAGGCCGTTTCTCCAACCACTTTCTTTAAACTTTTGATTTCTAGGCTTAAATATTTATTTTTCTAATTAAAATTTCACTCTTTTGTCGATGATTTGCCGATTTTAATCGGAATTTTTCATGTACGAAAATACAACTCTGCCTATACGCGAGTTTCCGATTTTGGACAAAAAATTGTCCTAAAATTAGGGGGTCGGCTTATACTCGAGTATATACGGTAATTTAATTATATATAAGCTGTAATAAATAGGGTAATATTATCTATTCATCCACATTACATACATATACATTCATAATTTCACAGTTACTCGAAAAATTTAAACCCACCATAAAATATTGCTAAAAAAGATGTATATAAAAGTATGCAAAGGTTAGTGAAAAAGTGAAAATCGTAACTAACTAAACTTTTATATATATATATATAAGTTTATATATATTACATATATACTTATATATATATATATATATGAAAAAATAAGGATAGAGAGTGAAGCCCTCTACAGATGTCAATATGTACTAATCCACTTGGGTGAACTTGGTAAAATAAACCAGATGTTTGGTAATAGATGGTTATATTTATTATCAAATAACTTTCAGCTTAATAACTATTAAATTCATGTACATTTACTTTTTGGAATAAACTTGCTCTGTAAATTATTGAATGGACCTGCCTGAATTAAAAATTAATAGTAAAATACATGTATTTAGTTTTTTAATTAAGGAATTCATTTTAAAGTCTTAAAAATTCTTTTAAAGTTATAGTTCTTAAATTCTTCTATTTTTCAGTTTCTAAAAACGTTTACAAACCCTGACCAGAAATAAAAAAAACAAACATAATTTTTATAGCATTTGTTCCATAAGAGGAATTAGTGAAGTATGATTTATCTGTTGTCAAATTAAACTAATAACTTTATTATTGTTCCCATTATGTTAAATTTTAAGAATTTTGATTACATCTTATTTGCTATGTTTTATTTAAAATGCTTGTTATTATATTTTTCTAAATTCGATATAATGTATTTTAATACAGAATGCTCCAACGCTTTTTTAATGTTTAAGAACAAAACATGTTTAAATTATAGTTGTGTATATAAAGGCCTTTGTAATATTGTTTTTTGCTTATTAAAAACAGTTTTAGATTTAAAAATTCTGTGAGGATGAAAAACATTGTAATACATTTTTAGAAACGCATTAAGTTTAAATTTTTTAATGAAAATCATTACTTTTTTATTTGTTTATCACATTTGAACTTGGAATTGTAAGGATGCACTCAGCTTAAAAGTGTTTAAGAGCAGTAGAATCAGCATTAGTTACAGAATATTTTCTCTGTCCCTTCTTTTTTTTTATCAAATACAATTTAAGAATATATAGGTCCCTGGAATTAGCTTATAAAATACTATATATGCTTTTCTGACAATTGTGTAACATTAAAAAAAATATTAATAGTTTTGTAAAAGACCGTTTAATAATCTAATTCTCTGATTGTATTGAAATTTTCACTATTGTCATATATATTATTTCTATAGCAAAGATCCCTTTTGTGCCCCTTAGATGGAACAAATCTTAGCTCATGAGGTAACAAAAGAAAAATAATTTCATGCACCAGTGACGAATCAGACTTTCATTTCGTATATAAACTTTTTTTAAATGCATTTAAAATAACTCATCGTAACGCCTTTTTTTAAACAAGTTGTTGATAATGCTCCCATCTATGAGTAGACCGTTAAACTTTTTGATTTCTTTTGGCCTTAAAAGATTCGTTAATATCTTTCACCTTGTTACAACAAATGGGTGATGTTCATGCAATAATTATTGCACAGTGTGTGCTGGTTTTAAATAATAAGAACATTCACAACAAAGATTAAGCATGTTTTAATAAATACATTTTGTTTTAAAAACTACAATGATTGTCATACATAGACATAAGAATGTAAATTATGCATAAAAGTGAGAATGAACACTACATAGCTGTATAAATATAAAATGTATCAGTTTTTACAACTTGTATCACAGAGCTTTAACCCTTTTGAACTGGCTGTTTTAGAAGATCACCGTGACAAATACTTGAAAAGCTCTAATGTAGGCACTGAAGAAATACATTTTCCATGGCTTATTCTTAGAATTTAGATCATAGAATGCTTATATATTTCAAAAAGCAATTCATCTTCAAAACTAGAATATTCATGATTCTGTGCATTATTTCTTTGTTACATTACTTCTGCCAGTTCTTTTATCAGTAATAGATAACTTCCAGATCTTCAATTTTATAACATGGAGCCACCTTAACCCATAAATCCTTTGCCCCAGCGTAATGTCCTAAATAGATAAATATAAAAATGTTTTAAGCACAATTTATTAAGATAATATTTGATAGTAAAAATGCTTTTTTCCTTTTAACTCTTCTTGGTCATTTTTTTTTAAAATTCCTCTATATTAATTTCCATTAATAAAAAAAAATGCCTTTTTGTATGTTTTATCTTAAATTCTTATTGTCTGGTCCATTGGTCTCTGTGTTATCCTGCTTATACTTTGTCTGTTTTATCGTATGGTCTCCTAAAGGGCCAGACAATCCTAGCTAAAAGTATGACATGCAACATTGACCAAGAAAAGGTTAACCAGACCAAAATCATGGATCCAAATAAATTTAATATGTTTAATCATACATTTTTTATGAGTATTTTTGTGCACCATTTCACATGCTGATTTACCTTTTTATTGCTTTTCTTTTTTATATTAAATTTAATATTTGTTTGGTATTGATAGCTTATAAGTGGGTAGGTTGAAGTAAACTAAACACCATAATCAAAAGTTTATAGTACTAAACATTTCATACTTAATGAAATGCATATAATATAAAATTAGTCTTATACAAAAATAAATCATGAAGAACAAATTCTATATATTTTAATATTTTTTAAAAACATAATCGTAGTTCTCATGAAATTGCCAATTTATATATTGCATAATATGTATGAAATATGATTTTTAAATGCTTTTAATGGCATTTCTGAACTTCTCTTGGTGAAAAAAATATACCAAACAATTTAAAAATATGTTGTTTTTATATAATCTTAATTACACATTAAGAATACTGTATTGTAAATCATATTCAAACAAATGCATATTTATATGATTAATAAGAAATACTTACCTAGAAAATAGGGTTATTTCTACATTATATTTAGGAATATGGAAAATAATTAAAATAGGAATATCCACATCATGTCTTACCTTTTAAAGCAGTCATTCTATATATAATTGTAAAACAAATATTTAATCTTTAACGACTTTAAAATTACAAACCTTTGTGTAAGGACAAACATCTTAATTGGAAATACACATATAACTAAATGATATTTTCTGATAAATATATAATTTCATACACTGCATTGTTATTTTATAAGTTTTTAATAGTATTATAGTATTTGCATTATTCCTAAGATTTTATTTAATGTTTCTTTTCTTTAAAATATAACAGTGAGTTTATATGGATTTATTATTCACGTGAAGTAAATTAAGATTATGTAGGTGTATAATATTTTTCACAGTGCATGTGCTCCTTGATTAAAAATCTCAAAGCACCAGTAAAGTGCTTAAAAGTATTTTGTTAAATATCTATATATTTATATATATATATTGTTCTGGTTTTGTTTCTTGCCTTTAGAAAGTAATTTTTATGAAATACGTTGTGTCTAAAAGAAATATATAGTTAATTTTAATGGATGGATTATGCCTTCAAAATATTTGATCGTTTTACAATTTTGCTTTAGGATAATTAACTTTTATATATTGAAAGTCAATAATCAATATTTTTCTTTTGTTAAGCCCTTCTTTGTTTTTCTCCCTCGAATTTCCGTTGCACTAATTTTCAAGAATAAAAAACGAATGTCATTTTTGTAAATTGTCTGGTCCATATCGTTTTTATCCTTCTAATCCAACGTCTATTCAATACTGCTCATTGTCTGGCCTGTATGGTCTCCTGGAGACCTATAGTGTTAGACATATGACACGCAACACTGATTAAGAAGGGGTTAATATACTAACCTTATTAAATATTCACATTTTTGTGGAGTCTCCAACATAGGCTCCATTTGCTTTCCCTCCTTCTTCTGCATATCGTACTGCACTAACTTCTCTTTCAGCTGAAAAAATAAAAGATATTCTTATCATAGGATTAGCTTAAAATTAAAATTTTAAATCCTCCACCTTGAATCTTGCATTATCCGAATTCTTTGTAATTTTGTGTGTAATAACATTGAATTCTTAATGAATCTAGTATTCTAGAATAATCTTATGAATGTAGCTGTACATAATCGCATGCAACTCAAGCATCAACTTAATTGCTGTTTTGTTTTAGTCGGTATATGCAGCTGGCATAATTTCCATTGAATTCATTATGTCTATTACTATTTGATCATAAAAAAATGTGGGATCCTAATATAATGAGATTAGACAATTTATCTATGAGAAATTGAGTTTAGATTCTAACCTCATAATTCATACTTCACTTGGAAATTTTCTGAAAAATTAATTTTTCTCTTCACTGGAAAACTTGAAGTTTAGCTAGAAATCCTGGAAACTTCAACTAATAACTTCTGGGTTCCTGAAAATTTGGATTTATTACAACTTTAACATTAAAAAAAATATGAATTCCCACCTCAACTTTATTATGTAAAGAAATTTTTCTCGAATTTTTTTTTCACTAATTTATATAGTTATTGATGGAGCATGTGTGCTGATCGGAAGGTTGCAAGTTTTGTATGTGTTGGTTTTGTCTAAGAATTGCTTGTAGAGTTTTCAAAAAGCAAAGATATTTATAAATACAAAGGAAATAATCAATAAAGACATAGGAACTGTGGCTTTAATGAAATCAAATTACCTTTTTAAAAAAGTCAGTAGTAAATTGAGACAAACACTAATTTTTACTAAGACAAACTTCTTTGATATCATACTAAGATTATCCCTATAACATAATGAATTGTATATTAAAAGAGTTGAAATATTTCGTAGAGTGTGCAATTTCTATCAATAACCAGTTCATACTGAGGAGTTGACAGTAATCGGGTAATTGTAATTTTTTTCACCTTTTTAATTACTGCACAACCACTACAGCCCTTCCCAGACTCACCCACATTCTGATCTTATCGCAGATTGTTACGAATACTCCTTCCTATTTGACAAATTCTGTTGATTTTAGCTTTTTGGAAACATATTTCGTTAAAAATAGAAGTTTTGTTTAATGAGGCACATTAAATTTTATGAAATAAGAATTTTGCAAATCTTCTTTGTTTTGTTCTTAATGACTTGTAGTACTTATACAAAAGAAGGGGGAGGTATGGAGATGACTCAGTTTAGTTGTGCAAGATGATTTAAAGAAATTTAATTGGTATAAAATATTTATATGTAGCTAAACCTTATATGTAGCTAATTTATATGTAAAAAAACTAGGTAGTTTGTAGCTGTTTGCAGATGCCGTATACTTAAACACCAAATGGTTTATTTAGATTATTTTTAATTTATTTTATACCAATTTCTTAAATGGTTTTTTAATATTTTTTTATTGCCAATAATTATTAAATTACTTGAAAAGTATTTACTGTTTTTTACTTACCTGGGAGGGTTTCAACGGATTTGGATAGGTTGCAATGTCTTATATATATCTGATATATAGCAGAGATGACAACGCATACACCAGTCATGGAGAATGCATACAGCCATGGGAAAAGCAGCACTTTCTCAAGATTCTGTAATTTTGAAAGTGTTATTAGTTTACATTTTTTGTAATTTATTGAATGAGAGATAAGTCGTCACTTCATGATTATTGTTCAGAAAAATTTCATAAATAGACATTATTTCATAGTTGTAATTTTGCAGCACTTTTTATGGTTTTAATTTGTACACTGGTTTGCGAAACTTATTTAAAGGTTTTGTATTATCCAATGTGTGACATTCACAAAAGTATGACTGTCACAGTGCAATCGTGCCCTTAAATTATTGGTGAGCAATAACTTTTTGTGTGGTTAATTATGTAGTGCGATGCACATAACTTGGCACCGCTCGGTTTCGATTCAAGGAACTTTGGCTTGCTATGCCGATACTCTGCCAGTCAAGCCAAAGTGATCACTCGCCTAAGCGGGAGTATTGGGTAGAAGCAATGAACCCCACAGTACCCCCCGCTCAGTGAGTCGGACAGAGGAAAGATTGATTGCGATGCCCGTGAAGCGTTATCACGTGGGCCGTAGTCGATGCCGTGAAGCGTTATCAGTGGCAGTGGTTGATGCCGAAGTGTTATCAAGTGGCAGTGGTTGATGCCGAAGTGTTATCAATTGGCAGTGGTTGATGCTGTGAAGCGTTAACACGTGGCAGTGGTTGATGCCGTGAAGCATTAACACGTGGCATTGGTTGATTCGAAGTTGTCACAAGTGCTAGTTCGAAAGTTGTGTCAAACTTTCTTACCGGTTCACCATTTGTTGCGCTTTGCACACATTTGTAGTGGGATGCACATAACTTGGCATCGCTCGATTTTGATCCGAGGAACTTCGGCTTGCTACGCCGATACTCTGCCAGTCAGGCCAAAGTGATCACTCTCGCCTAAGCGGGAGTATCAGGTAGAAGCAATGAACCCCACAATTATTATTTCTTAAAACTGAAATTCAATTTCTTTTTAAAATGATTTTCATTTGGTTAAAAATGATGATTAATAAAGCTTCCCTCTGAACTCTTTGTGCAATATCCGTTACTATATAAATGTTTAATATTTTCAGGAACATTAATTTAAATTCATTCTAAGATTAGAAATATGGCCCGGCATTGCTTGTGGTCAATTTGCGAAGTAAGAGCCATCGCATATCACTCACTGTACATTGTGAAAAATCAACTTTATCAAAATCTAGATTTATTCAGTTACTTTGAGTAGTTTTTGAGATACTAAATGTACATTTTAATTTTTATGTTCACTATTTTACATGCTACTGCGACTACCATTTAAACTGATGTTTTGGTAAAATGTTTTTTTTTTGTTCCACAAAAATTCCTAAAAGTTAATGATTAAAAAAAAGCCTTTACGAATATTAGCCTTGTAATATAATGTCCATAAAAATAATTTATTCTGTAAAATTAAAGTAAAACACTTGACAATGTTGCTTCAATGCCAATTGGTGTTGAAAACTTATATGATTTTAAAAGTTGCATTTTTTTGTATAAAAAATTAACCCTTCAGTGACAATAAACGTCTGTAATAAACTTCACATTCATTAGTTTTAATACAGGGATGTAATAGTATATCAACGAAAAAAATATTAAATTCTTACAAATTAAAATAATTTATCGTATTTAGCGAATTTTATTTTTTGGTTTAAATTGGCGACCAGAGTTTATATATCCGTCATTGAACATAATTTCTGAGGGAAAAAATAGGAATTATTTTTATTTATAACTGTTTACCCTGCAATTTCAAAGAATTGTAAAATGTAAGTTTAAATATGCATGCATCAATATTTCTTTTAGACGTTAATTTTCAAATATTCATTTTTGAATGTCAATAAAATGTTTTTGAGGTGAAACTTTTAAAATAAGCTACATGGAGGTATAAATATAGAAACCCTAAGTTAAACTTTTAGGGTGGACCATTCCGACACTACAGCACTGTGCCATTCCGTAGCAAATAGTACTATTGACATAAATGTAATGATGTTGGATAGGAAAATAGGCACCGACGCGTTTAAGATCTTGAAACAAAGCATGATCGGGGCATGTATGGATACCCATGGTGCCAGATGGAAAAGCTGGTTTATGCATGCATTAATATTGGTTTATATTTAATAAGGTTTATATTTCTCCTTCGGTTGGCGAGGTATTTGTTAACGACCAATTCCTATAATCGGCTTCTCAATAAATAAGAACAATCACAATAGTAGAAGACAGCCAGTATTGTAGGAAAATATCTTGGGTCGCCAAGGTTGTTTTTAACAATGATGTTGTGAAGAGAAGATTTACAATGTAAATTTTCAATAGGAATAATGTATGGGAAAAAGTTCTATAACTTTTGAATGGTTGCAGATACCACTTGAAACAAAGTGCAGATGTTAAGTTGGAAGATTATTAATAAAATGACTGAAGTCAAAAGTTAAATCCGCACAAAAAAAAACAACCAAATTTTAATGGGATTTTCTGAATCAGTGTATCCCAATTTATGTAAAAAATTCAAAATGAGTTTTTTTTTTCTGAATCCACAGACACTCCATTCTTACATATGTATTGATTTGAAAAAATATTGTAACTGATGTTTTATACAACATTGCGCGATATTCCTAAATTAAAAAAATTTACAAACTCCCCTCCTCATAAATCTATAAACATGCACCTGTGCAGAGACCCCGAAATTAACTAATTTCAACTACAATTTTAAATTCTGATAGTCATTTTGAATTTGTGTACTATTTTCGAAAATTTGCTTGAGTGCTAGTCAATGGCGTAATGTTTCAGGCCAGAGTCCCTGACAACATGACATTATTCTTTTAATCTCTCCATTCTAGTTACAAATTTCATATTCGTTTTTGAATATTTATTTTGTTGATAATTTTTGTGTTGTGTTATTTTCGTACCAGCCAGCAATGTTACCGAGCCTTTGGAGAAAAATATTTTTATTGAATTCAATTCTTCGATTAGCTGTACGGAACGCTTTATTATTGATAGTCCATCCCGCATTGCGGACCTGCTATTTGGGCCAATAATTTTATTTCTCTTTACAAAGGGCCCATAGGATACTTTGCGCGACTGGTGCTAGTCTTCAAATTCCGACAATACAAATGAATATAAAGTGTTTAGTGGCGCCATCTAATGTGCTAATTTCGAAATTTTCTTTTCCAGAGTTTTCTAAGTTGTCCTATCATTGCGTAGTCTCGGTGTTCCCGTTAATTTTTTTATGTGCTGTACCTGCCAACTTGTTAAAATTACCTTTATGATTTTTGCATAACTTTGTATGTGTATAAATTTCAACAATATTATGAGTTATGAAGAAAAAAAAATCTGTATGATAATAATCCTGTAATCCACTGTTTACTTATAGCAGTGATTGCACAAGTTTTACTCAACGGCTTAAATTTTAAAAACATGCTTCTAATGTAAAAAATATATAAATTTGTATTATTGTAAATGGAAAAATTAGTACTTTTTTTTGTTAAAATTTTAAATTACGTAAAATTCCTTGTAGATTTATTTAAAATGTAAACAGTTGAACCAATTTTCTAAAGATGCTGAAATCATCTTTCTTAAATATGTTAGTAATTATGCTAATAACATAATAAAGAAAAATGCGATTTCTGAAATATAAATAGTACACAATCCATGCCTTAGTGCGCAAATGTGTTAAGTGCATTTTTCATGAATTTGTGGCTAGAAGCTCGTTTGAATCCTCAAATTGTATTCTTTAGTAGTGTCTAATTATTGTAGGTGAAAAACAGTTATTTAAATTTGTAGTAACCCCTGACGATTGTTATTTTCCATTCTTTATATTAACGCAACAAACTTCCAAAGTGCTCTGAAAAATTAGTGGATTGTTATTACCACGTCTGTGCATTAAGACATCGACATATGTTAAATACAAAAAGTAGATTTTTTTTCAAACCTGTTAATAAAATTATTAAATCCACAGTATGTTACTTTTTTGCGGTGTTTTTGTTTTACCCGAATAATATGGAGTAGTGATGCAAGTTTTATCCCGCAATCACAACCAAAAGTTTTCTTCCTGCAGCGGTTCTCAACCTATGGTACGCGTACTCCTGGTTGTACATGACGGTCCGGTTGGGGGTACGCGAAAATTTTATTTGTAATTACGGAAATCACCTAAAAAAACGTAATAAAGTAAAATAAAAATAATAATATAAGTTTCATCAATTGTAGTCGTTCACAATTATTTTGTCAACTAACTTCAGAACATTAACTGCCTAACAAAAGTTTTTTTTGAGCAGAGAGATGAGTGAGAAAGGCTGAAAGAAGGGTTACACCCACAAATTAAAAGTTTTGTCAAGGGACATGCGAGAGATAAAAGGTTGAGAACCACCATAGGGGATTGGTGTAAATTTGCTCCGTCTTGTCTGTCTACCTCTAAAAGGTGACGTGGTTTGGTTAGTTAACGTCGTACTAGAGCTGCACTTATGCTATTTTCGACTGTTTGGGGCCTCTCCCGAAGGAAAGACCCGGGAACATAAAGCGACGTGAATTACGATCGTATCAAAAAGTAGAATGGTCCACAGAAGCCTACTTAATACAAGTTAATTTTTTTAAAGATAAAATGTCAATAATGTTGTATTTCGATACCTTTAGATTTTAGTGCACATCTACTTTTCCCTAAATTTTTTACATAATTTTTTGTATCGTACCTGATTTTTTTTTTTTTTTTTTTTAGCGTTTTTACAATTGCATAAAAAAAAATCTTTTTCATTGCAGACTTAATATATATGTTATACATATATATTAACTATGAAACGGAAAAAAATTCGATAAAATACTTTAAAAGAAACCGAGAAATATTCAGGGTTAAATTGTTATCTTCACCTAAAGAATTCTTCTAATCTTAGTATCTAACACCTTAACATTGAAAAAAGCGGATACTTCAGTCACAGGAAGCCGGGAGGAAAGATGTCGGCTAATTAACGGAAGCCTACGAACTTTCCACAATAGTTCCTACTTTTATAGGTTATTCACCGTAAATCTATATTTTAACGAAAAATGTTTGAGTTCTCGGAACTAGGCGATATCTCCAATGCTACTAGTTATTTTCCCGTGTATTGTAGGACATAAAGAAATCAGTTGACTCGAATAGAAATTCACTCATCCGTAAAGCAGACCGAAGTATTTGTGATGACATTTTTCGAATCTTGTTTGGAATGTAAAAATTATTTTTGTTAATTGGTAACTCAACTAATTAATGCTTAATATAATGTATTTGCGAATTACGTCAAGTAATGGCAAGGCAGCCATGACGCACCTTTTCTGTTGTCGCTTAAAATTAATTTGGATTTTGAAAAGTCGGACTCAAAACATTTAAAAAACACATTATAAAAAACACAATTCAATTTCAAAAATAGGTTAAATGAATGTGAACGTGTTATTATGCTGAACTGGGAATTTTTCAATGCTAAAAATTATGGAATCTGATACTAGGTCAATTGTTTTCATCACTGCTATTGTGTGATGACGCTGAATAAAGATTGGCGGTTTCCCAATGTTGTGTTAACATTTAATCTTGTACTACTAAACAAATGCAATGTAGAACCTTAAATTATTACGTAATTTGAATAGATAAATAAAAATAATATGCAGTGGCTGTAATTAGAAATTTTTTTGTTGATGAAACAACAGTTCGGTACATCAATATTTGACCTTTTAACCTCAAACAAATATCCAGGTTTTTAATTCATTCTTAAGTAGTGACCCTGTTGAGCGATAAAATTCGTAATTAAATCTAAATTGTTTTTCTAATAATAATGTATAATTATGATTCATACTTTCCCTTCAGTAAATAGAACGTACTTTATATTATATTTATAATGTATGGTTCTCTTTAATCGATTATTAATTTGGGATTTATTCGTTCTATTGAATTGGGTCGGGGTCGATTTAGAGAAATAACTGCATAACTCGGCTTTACATGACCTGTTAATTTATATTATTTTTTTGCATTTGTAGCCTCATTTCAGTGAAATTATATTTCCAATAGATAATTTTCAGATTCCTATCATTCATTTCATTTTATAGTTAATATTTTAATTTTCTGGAAAGCTCGACTGTATTTCTCCAGTTTGACACAGAGAGTGTTTTTTGAAAAAGGGATAAAATATGTTTTAAATATTTTGAAATTTGTATCGTCTCTTCTCACTCTAAGAAGGGAGATATAATTAAATGTATTACATGTGCTGGTGATGAGGTCTAGAGCAAAAAGGAGGATTAAGAAGGCATTCTGCCCC
The DNA here is from genome assembly GCA_963932185.1 of Troglohyphantes excavatus. Classification (NCBI taxonomy): domain Eukaryota; kingdom Metazoa; phylum Arthropoda; class Arachnida; order Araneae; family Linyphiidae; genus Troglohyphantes; species Troglohyphantes excavatus. The sequence continues at coordinate 51,212,294 of OZ010672.1, read as the reverse complement.
TCAATAGGCATGTCAATTGCTTCCATGCAAATTTGTTACTAAAGATTTACATGAAACCAATTTTGCTATTTTTTACATGCGAGTAAAGATACAAATACAAAGAACCCTAGTTAGATTTATACTATCTAAATTATTTTCCCAGACTAGGTAATGATTACGTACCCTTAGTACAATAGTTTGGGCTTAAAGTTTTTATATAGAAGCTGCTTTCACAACGAGTTCGTATTTGTTTTTTTATTTCGGCTGTATATTTGTTTTTAATAAATAAGTGAATAAATCCAACTGAATACGTATAAAATTGCTTTTTTTTATTTGAAATATATAAATTGTACTAATGATGATTTTTTTTTTAATTTCGCAAAGCTTTTTCTGATTATTTATAATCAAGGAAAAAATAAACCTATATTATCATTGTCATATTTTCGTGTCTTATTTTTTTAAATAATTGTTCTTGTATCTCTAACTATAAATTCATGTAAGAGGCATTACTCCTGCATAAAGAATTAACATTTTATATTATAGATTGTGTAACGAAATTATCATTAAGCATGCATTTTTGTTTGGCCTAAGATCATCTCCGTTCGTCCCTGAAAGTGACACTGGTCGAAGTTTTGTTACTCGCGACTATAATCTTAACCCTTTGCACTCTTAAGGCGCCTCTCAGGCACCAACATAACGACCAGTTATTTTGTTTCCCTGTTCTTTAAAATAAACGAGAACAGCAGGATATTGTGTTTAGAACATCAATCTTTTTTGCAACTTGTTCTCTTGCAAATACAAAACAGATTAGGATTTTTTCCCTTTATGATTATAAAAAAAATCTGTGGAAATGACGTAAAGAGGAATAACTGTTCCATAGAAAGAACACAAATCGCAAAGTGTTCGCGGAGTGCAAAGTGTTAATACTAAAGAGAAGGTGTCCCTGAATTAAATGCATTTGTCTTGTAACGCTTTTGCGATATGAAAAACTCCAACCAAGTGTTAGCAGATTAAAAGGGTTAAAGGTTTTGAGATCATGATTCGACTACTGAAGCGTTACTACATCTCACTTTCGAGAGAGAAAAAAAAAAAACTGAATGGTCAAGCATGACAAGCATTCTTCGCTTCAACCGTCTGAGTCCTTTGCAATTAACTCGTTGCGGTTTCTGTATTTTATATGGGATATTAAATTGACGGTTCGCTAAAATGTCACCTTGATATTTCTACTTTGCGAAAGGGCAGCTTTGTTGCACTTTCCTGCTGCTAGGTATTTCCCTATCTTACTTGAGTGTGAAATGAATTGTGTCATTTCACTTTCAAAAAGTGCGCTCACTTGAAGAGCAGCTAATCGCACATGAAGCAATAACCTGCTTATGCAAAGTAAGTGTCCATTAGTAGTAGAGAAGCCTAATGGTACACTTTAAAGGTCATTTTGAAAACCACTAATTGTTGCATGGGTTTTGGTGTTAGTTGATTAATCATACAGAACCGTGGTTGGTCAAAAAGGAGAAGGGATTTACCATCACGTTTCTGGATTTCTTTGAGTGTATTTTCCATTTTGCAATAATAATTGAGACTAAATCATATTGTTCTTTATTTTTTTTATTTTTTTTTTATTTGTAAGTATGATTAATCGTATTTGTAAGTATGACTAGTTGAAATTTATAAATATCTATATCCGCCCTTTACAGATTAATTTTCATTCGACCTTTTAATTTCGAACTTTTGTTTTGAAAGTTAATTTGATCGTGTAAATAAATGACTTTACAATATCTGTTTATAACCTCAGAAGAGGCAAGGCGTATTTTTCTACATAGAAATTCGCCTCTGGTGCGCACGCTGAAGTTCCTTAGGATATTTTCTTAGCTATAAGACAATATCTCTTACGTATATGCCGGGCTTTAAGGTAGGGTGCATGCTCTCCCATTTTCTTCTGTGGAAGTTGCGTTTTCCCCTCTGAATTGGTTGGTTTCTCTAAAAATTGGTCGAACCAACCAATCCAGCGTCTAATCCTAATGGAATGCATCGATAGCCGGCTCTGGTTTTTCCGGATGATGTCAAAAATAATCTGGAGTATAAGCAATTTGTTTATTCACGACGGTTACATATTAACTTGTAGTTATATGGGCAAATTATCACACATCCTGAAAAGTGCAAGTAAATAAATTTTGTTGCGGATTTGACCGCGGACCATGACAAAATACCTAGTTGTCTGAGTAGAAATGCTTCATTCTTCTATTAATCTTTTACAAATTAATGCTTCTGTTCCTCTTTATTTGCTTAGATGAGAAATTAGTTCGCATCCAACCAACAACTTATTACCCCTTAACCACATTGCAATAAATAAGAATTTTTAATTTCAAGTTTAAAAAAAAAGTGGATATTCCATTAGGCGCATATACTGTTGAGAGCATGACCTATGATTACAAATCAAATCAATTAAGAATTCGTAAATCTTATTGCAGCGTGTTAAAATATACTTCCATCTCTCACCAGTAACGCGGGGCTCTGCAACTATTTACAGTTCTACAAAAAAATCACCAATAAACTGCGTCTATCTCATATAAGACATTTAAATAAAATGAACGTGGTACTTACGTGGAACGGAAAAGAAAGGGACGCAACAGTGAGCGCAGTTCCAACGTTTTGCACTCCAGATTCGATTGAGATCGTTCTTCTGACTTGTGGTTTCTGTCGACAGATCCACGCTGAAGTGTAGCCAAGACTAAAGCCAACGCATGGGAGAAGGACAACGGCGAAATACAGCTGCCAAGGCACAGCCTCAAAGATGTTGGGGAAAATGAAGAACTCCATTGTTTGGCAAATTACAATAATGAGAAGTCCTGCGTAGCTACCAATCTAAATAGTAATAATTAGAAACGTTATATTAGGAAATGTCAAGTATTGAATCCTACTTTAATTTTGCACGATCCTATGGGTAAATTTTAGCTTTTCGCTGGAGATAGTAGCCAAAAGAACTAATATTAAATTGAAATATTAACGAAATCAATCAATATATAAAGTTAATTATTAATGCTTTTTATTGATTTTGGCAACACGGTTCTGATTTATAGTGGAAACTTTTAGGAGGTAATTTTTATATGCCAGAGGCGTAATCCATAGCTTTTTGCCTAGCGTCTATGTTGACTTCTACACTTTGGCCACGCCCATATGAATATCGAACATTTACAATAAAAAAAAAAACTGCCAGTGTTTTGAATTTAAAGTCTTGATTGTTTTAAAACTTAAATTTCTCTTTGATGGTTATGTTCGAAATGTTCCATTTTTTAAAAAAACTTTGTGTTACTGAAACGCATTGTCGGCGAGTAAATGTCAAGAGTGAGAAGACAAGGTCTAAAAGTGAGTGGGGCAAATGTTCAAATTATTTGCAATTGTTTAAATTAAAAAAAAAGTGAGGTGGCACTAGCTACCCCTAACCCCCGTCAGTGCTGAAATGGAAAAAAGAAGCAGCTGTTTTGTTCAAGGCTAATTTTACTAATCGTATTAATTTGCTTTTCCTTGACGCGTATTCAATTGAGATATATCCTTCGTTTTACAAAAACTTTAATTGCTGAAGTTTAATTAAATAATTTTTTAAACACAAACACTAAATCAATCTAATTAAATGCGAAATCGTAACTAACCTGGTGATAGATGGGGTCAGCTAAGAGCAAGATTGAGGTCACCAAAACCTTGCCGGCTCTTTACGGAACAGTTTGCTAATGATGCATGCATTTTAAACCTTGAGTTAAAGTATTTACCTTGTGATAGGCTGCACGTGTAGTTTATTTGTTAAGAAATTAAAAAAATATATATTATAATTAGGCGTATAAAATTAACAAATGTATTTTTTAAAAAGAGTTAATACACCTTAGAACATTTCGAATATGATTCATAATTAATGTGCGAGTTGTAAAACACCTTTTCATAAGGTAAACGTAAGCATGAACTCTTATTCGAACGATCACTCGCGTGTAATGTTTGTGAAATAATGAATTTTGACATAATTAACGTATAAAAAAATACACCTACATTTTTTCCCCCCACTTTGTCCTTCAAACAAATCGAAATATAGATACCATCAAGAAGCTTCATTTACTGATTTTATATTTTACCCGCGGAATATAAAATCAGTAAATGAAGCTTCTTGATGGTATCTATATTTTGATTTGTTTGAAGGACACAGTGGGAAAAAAATTTAAGTTTATCTTTTTAATAAGTTAATTATGGCAAAATTAATTATTTCACAAACATCACACACGAGTGATCGTTGGATTAATACAGATGCACTTAATTTATATCTGGATCTCTTCAGAGTTGTTAGTTTTACACACACTAATTATAACTATATATATTGTACATATACAATTCGTGGAATGATAATGTAGCCGTTGCATAATTTTGGAATTAACCCTAACTTGCAATTTTTTGAAAATTGTGCGTTTATGAAGTTATGATTTATCAAATCATGCACCATCCTTACTCTGATAAAATGGTATAGTACTCTGGTTCCAATTAATTGGCGGATGGATAACTTTCAGCTGGTTCCAACGAATCAACAAACGAGTTTGGGCTAGTTGAAAAATTATCTTTTATAAACCTTGTAAATACGACGTCACAGCAACTATTTAGCCAGAGTCGAACTATAGTTGTATAAAAACCGATTTAAGATAAATACATAAATATTTACCTTTGTGAGGTGACTTGCTACTTTCGGAAACTTCCAGTGGACAAGCATACCAAGTAAAACCGGACATGTGACAGCAACCAGCGAAAGTGCCATCTTTCCATACGGAATGACAACGTCATTCTCCGTCCTGAGATTTTGTCCGTACATATACAAGTTCAGAGGCATCATTCCCAATGCCACTAAAGTCGAGCATGTTGTCATAGCTATACTGTTGAGGAATTGTTGTATTAATAAGATATTTTTCTGAAACAAATTTAATCGTGCGAAAATTGGTGTTTTTGAAATGGTTATTGAAAAACTGCATAGTTTTTACCAGTAACAGTGCAATGTCCAGATGTATTGGGCATAATATCCTCATCAGTAGTTATTTCTAGTCGTATAGGACATTTAATGTTTTAGCGATTGATCATTTGTGCCATTGGAGTATCCAAGATTTAGTTTCGGACGGTACTCAAACAAGATTTTGTCTTGGGAAAATCCATTATTGCATTAACTGTGTATTAGTATAGTTTATAGAGTTATCTAAATGATATTAATTAGGAATTCAAAACTAAATGGTTTTTAATATTTTAAACAGGAGAATTACCCTAATATAATAAACATTTTGATTCAAAGGGAGATAATGAGAATACTAAAAGAACTTAACTTGAAAGAAAGAGATCAAGTTAAGAAAACTTAACTTGACCTCTGTGAAGATATTGAAGTTAATGAATTATGTAAACGATATTGCGATAAATGGGACTTTAAACTCATAATGGTGTACCTTAGAGAAATATCTCCATCGCAGAAATAGGTGAAGATGTTGGAAGTTACTCCACCTGGACTGCAAGCCAACAGGAGAAGGCCTGTTGCGTGTAGGATTCCTAGACCTAGGACTTTGATGAGGATGAATGCGGATAGTGGGAGTAAGACGAACTGACTCAGCATGCCAATGATTATGCCTATGGGTCGCCGTACGTGCATCCATAACTGCAAAAAAAAAAAAGAGTTGAATTTAGAATTTAAGAAGACAACATATTTAAAAACTTTTAAAACTACATAAATATTTATCTTATTAAAATATCTGGATTTGCATAAAAATACTTGCTAACTGTCTTGGTTTATTTTTAAATGGTAGCGAGATATTTTTAAGTATAAAATATGAATACTTTAACAATTATAATATTAAAAGTTAAGATACTTTATTTTAGTTTTATAATTTTTTTACTGTTTTTATATCACAGAAATTGGTAAACTACTGAAAACACTACTTACATTTTTTTATTTTAGAATATTTCGTAAACATATATGTTGTAAAGAAAGAGTCAATATATTAAAAAAGTATTTAATAATTATAAGTAGTATTAATTATGCACTTTTTGCAATACATAGAATGAGCTTGTGCTTTTACAAACATTATTTTCAAAAGGTAACGTAAATCTGTCCACTGCCCAGTTCATGTTTAAGTAAGCAATGGGTATATTACTTTTTACAAGTAGGTTCCACAGTACTTTTTGTTTAACATAGTATAGGTATGATATTTAATAGGAGATTTTGTGCAATATAAATAATTGTTATTATCTCGAAGTTATTTAACAATTTAAAAGAAATGTCCGTTTCGAAATCCAACCACGTTCGCTTCCAAAATTTCAACACTTGTCTACTCATTTTCCGCCCCCGATACCGAAACCCAGCACTTTCACGTGAGCTGCACCCATCCTCACCTTGAAATTGGCTACTTCGGTGCAATGCCCCCTGATATTTCGCCATTTAAACTGATGACAGCTTGTTTCATTTCCGTAAGATGGCCTCTCCAAGAAGGTTCTTGCATCTCCAGACCAGTGCAAGAAACGTACCTTGAGTTTTGTATTAAAAGTGTGCCCCGTGGGGTTAGTGATTTAGGAGTGTCTCTTTCTTCATTCACTTTTCTATAAACAATTCATTCCGAAGTAATTGCTTTGCCAACCGCGGAAAGGCCTCCTTTAGAAATAGGGTTAACTACCCTCACGACCTTGAGGTTTCACTTGTTTACGTTTGAAATGCGATTTCAGACTATTGAGTTCGGGTTTTTGGGATGTTATACTGACCTGGTCTTTGTATGGAAATGGGGTTTGTTTACACGTGCGTTTTTGATGCGAGTGGACAATGTGTCGTAAAAAAAAAGTAACTTGAGCTTTCAGTGAAAGTTGTCGCGTGAGGAAGTTGCTTCCCTCCTCATTTCCGATGCAAACTGTGGAAGTGTGTTGCTTTTTTTTATGTGACAGCGCTCGTAGAAAGCAATGTTAACTTTTCACTGGTGCATTCTGAAGTCGCATAAAGTCGTGCCAAAAATGCCAATGTCGAAAAGTTTTAGGTTCAAGTTCAGACGTTTTTCTAGTGAGTTTTTTCGTGTTGATGGTAAATGAATTAAGGGTAGTTTCATCAATTGTAATGTTCATAAAAACAATTACAATTTACATTACTTCATTAGATTGCGCAAAACATACCATATGTAAAATTTGCACATCGAAGTAAAGGACACTTTGTTCACTTTTAAATAATTTTTTTACCATCCATTTTCTGATCTTCAGTTTTATGACCTGCACCACCTAGAAAATGTTCTTGGGCTGTCACTGGATTGACAAGAGGCGGTGTGTGCGTACTTTTAGGCATTACTAATCGCCGATATAAACTTTAAGAAAGGTTTTTTCTCCTTCCAATTTTTATTTTTTCCCGTCTTAAATGTTTATTTTAAGAATTATATTTTCACTCTTTTTTTCGGTGTTTTTTTATCGATTTTAATCGGAATGTTTTATTTACGAAAATACAGCTCAGCAAATCCGCGGATTTTCAATTTGGGATGAAAAATTCCTCTTAAAATTATGTGGTCGACTTATACGCGAGTATATACGATATATAATTTTTGTAATTGAACTTTTTTGTATATTTAATTTCTCTGCACTCTCTTTTTACTCTTATTTTTTTCGGCAAGAGTATAAAATACAAAACCGTTTTTGGTTAGAATCAATTGAATATAATTAAAATTCAGTTTGATAGTGTATCAGGATAGAAACACTATGTTACACTTTTATGGTGATCCATCCCAGCACTATAACTTTGTGACAAGTAGCACAATTGACATAAATTTAGTCACGTTCAATATGAACTTAGGCGGTGCATGTGTTAAATCTTAAGCAAATCATGTACAGACATAAATGATAAGTTAAATGAAAAAAAAAAGTTTTAAATTTTTTAGTTGGTACAATGTCCCCCCCCCCCCCCCCCTCTTTTTTTTAAAAACAACATAATTGTATGCAAAAATATATTTTTACAAGTTTGGGAAATATAATCGTAATATGCTTCATGATTTTTCGGTTTAGAAAAACTAAATTTTTTTAAAAAATTATTATCCGATACTTTTTTTTTGTTGCTTCTGGAACTTCCTGGAATTTCTTTTTCCTAAATGTGTATGAACCCTGTGTGTACAAGATTGTGATAGCGTAGTTATATGATTCTGTCACTATCCCACTTGATAAATGAGGTGCAAACGTTCAAAACGTGTTTTGTCACATTCAGGTGATTCGAGGGTTTGAGGTCAAATAACTTTTCTTAAATGCATTTATACAAATTCTAATTTTTGCAAGTTAACTCCAATGGGATAAAACGTGTTTAAGACTAATAAAATAGTTTAGTTTGATAAAAAATTCAGAGACAAATTTAGTGTTTTTTTTTTTTAATTTGGACAAAACACGTTTTAAATATTTGCTTCTCAAATGTACAACATTCTCATGAAAACCTATAGTAGACTTGAATTAAACCATCGCTTCCTCAAAAGACAAATTCCCTTGTGCGGTTTCCCACTGAGTCCCTGTTGCGCTTTTTCAATGCAACTTTTATAAAATCCTTGTACTTTAAAACATTTATCTTATAAAACATGCAAAGGTAATCAAATGCATCTTTGGGGGAAATCCACATGTTAAATATGTTTCTGGTTTTTCGGCTTTTGTTTGCTCACTATTTTGTGCTTTACGAATTGGTACCAAGGTAATATTTCTCACTGTTCAAATGTCCTTATTATTCTTATAAGGATTACCATTCATTAATATGACTAACACTTTGCATTGCCTCATTCCATTTGATTTTTACATGCGAACGTAGTAATTACCATTTAAAAGTTGGGTTTTTCTTATTTGATATTCAATTAAATTGCTTTTGCGAATAGTTTTTATTCAATAAAAAGGTGGTTAATTTTTTTCGGAAAAAGGAATTTTCTATATAATTTTTATATATATTATCTTTAAAATTAAAAATAAGATTTTTTTGCGTTAATCAAAAGTCAACGGTGCCAAAGACCATATTATTTTGTTCCGATTTCGAAATTTATATTTTAGGACAATTATATTGAAATTGATAATATTGAGTGAATTATAAATTGAATCATTAAATAATTTACTTAACTTAAACACTTAGTTAGGTTTACTGTATTTGAACAAATCAAAATGTTTGCTGTCTACGCGAAAAAAAAAAGAGTACGAATATGATAATTCCGGGTAAATTCCTAGTATATAGTACAACTTAGCGCGTGAAAATTGTAGCCAATGCCGTATTGACACAACCTCGTCAACAGACGGTGTACTAAGGATAGCAGCTGGTCCCCTTTCAGCAGTCGATTACGGTGCTTATAGGGAATCCTTCGAAAAGTCGAACATATTAGGGTTACCATAAAGCATGCAAGTGCTCTGTCAGCCAAAATATAAACTTTATCGCTTACCAATTGTCGCCAAATGTCGATCGTACCGTATACTAGAGATTAACCTAATTCCGTTGCGTGTTAATATGCTCATGCATAACTGAAATATTTTCTGAAATTGAATGGGCTAGATTAAAAAGGAAAAGATTCCACAGAGATATCTCCAATTTGAATAATTTCCTTTTTAATCTCACCTATTCAATTATTTTCATTATTAAGATTGTGTAGAATAAGAATTATAATTTAATATACCAAGTTCTCTAACCTTTTATAAATCTCTAACGTTACCTATAACCTTTTATAAAGACAAGCGCAAGTGAGCATTTACACATTAAATATGTTACATCAAACAGCTTTGCTTGTTTTCCAAATTAGATTTACGATTGCAACATAACAAAAGAAGAAAATGCTCTGAAAAGTATAATAAATGCACGTTTTTACGTAAAGCTGGATTAGGTTATCAAGACAATCTCAAATACAAAATAAATTACTTAAACGGACATTCCGATTACACAAAATGTACTTATCGTAATTGCTCAACTTTAGTTTTTCCAATAATCCGTAAATATATACTTTAGTATTAATCCCAAAACTCTTTTCTTTACTAGTTAAGCTAGTTGTTATTTCCTCGTAAAACTGTTTCGTGATGGTGTTTAAGTAAAACTACAGTTAAGTATTTTTTTTATTTGATGAAATGATTTTTTATGGTGATTTTTTATTTTTGTAAAAGGGTCCGAGCTTAAAACTATTTTGTATTGGGTGGCGATCGGAATCGTTACGCCACTGCTAATGAGTACAGGCAATAAGATTAATATGCAGTTTTATTTTCTTTTTGTTGAAAATCTTTTAAAATTCATAAACTGTTTTCTCTCACAATTTTTTTTTCCTATTTTTATTTTAAACGATCAGTTGTTCTTTCCACAAGGTATATTAATGACATAGCATCGTTCTTAAATTACCCTTTTTCGCGATGACAGAAATACTCGAAAACAATCCATGAATATTGTTCTGTTCATGATGAGAACAACTACAATACTAAAGTTAAATGTACAGAAAACACAAACACGTCCGGCACCTGTACATCCAGACCTACATGCAATAGTGTACATAAAGAAACATTGAAACCGATAAATCGGAGGTCGGTCCGGCATCCGATATGTCGAGTTCAACACCAGCTGCAATTTACGGTGCCGGTCCGACACATCTGTCAAACGGGCTACGTGAAAGAGTTATAATTCAATAATTCAATTCTGGCTGCAGCCTCATAACTTAGAAAAGTAAGAAGTATAATATCTAAACTAGGTATATTTTCTGGAGTTATCTGCTTATTCAAAAACCCATTTTCCGTACACGTTTATTACTTAGTCATTATTAGCAAGATTTCTCTAAATGCAAATTCGTAGGCTATCTGAAGTATATAAATTAATTCATAGAACATTAAACGTATTCACGATTTTGCAATATGTGCATTTAGCATTGTACACTTCTCTCAAACGCATAAAAATTCCACATACCAACTTCGTGGGCGTATTGTTGCATGTGAATTATTTCACAAGCACGTGTCAAATAGCAATGGACCTTTTATTGTTTTGCTTCTAGAAGAAACTTAAAAGGCCACTGTTGTATGTATTTTCATTTCTACTTGTCATCAGAAACATGCTTTTCTTAGAATAATGATGCCGTCTACGGATGTGATTCGCGTATTACAGCACGTCACCTTAAGTTTCGGAAACGATTGTCACTTTCCACTGAGATCGTCTCTGCTTCATCAAGTATGGCAATGCCGCGTTATCTCTAACGGAAACAGAAAACTGAGGTTTCTTTACTAAAGCGTGTTGTGGTAGATGCTCATACGAACAGAAATAATTTCATAACTGTTCAGCAGAATGCTTTAAAATATCCGCTTTGTAATTTATTAATGAAATTTCACCATTCATGACAAATGTAAAGGCCTTTCTCGTGGCAGAGGCAGGGTTCCCACAGGTCCTTAAGAACTTCTTTTGGTTTGCATTTTTAAGAGCCCTTTAAAGTCCTTATTTTTGACAAAGAGTCCATAGAAGCTCCTTATTTTTCCTCCTGCCAGAAAAACATTAAATTTTTTTTAAGTAGTTCCTTTAAAATTTCTTGCTCTTAGTTTATTTCACTTACATTGGCAATCTATTACTTGTGGCTATTTTTTACACGAGATGCTCGAATGCTATTTATTTTCTCGCTTCAATAATAGGTTAGTGCATTGCATTTATTATTCTTTGCAAATGCATATTTAACAGTTGGTGAAGAAATCAAACAAGATTCTGACGAATTAAAAAAGTAATAACTTGAAGGCAAAGAATAAGGTTCTGTTAAGATACATTTCAAACATAGCATATCGTTTAAAAAGTCATTTTTAAGTTAATATGGAAGTTGATTGTTGTCATAATTTGTTTAATTTTTCTTACTTACAGAAGCAGAGCGATAAAAAAGGGTCCTTAAAAACTTGTTTTTGTCCTTAGAAAGTCCTTAAAAACTTCTTATTTTTTAAAAATGAGTGGAAACCCTGAGAGGTGACACAACTATATTATCTCATATAATGTCGGGTTCAAATCCTGGGTAGGCTCATTATCTAATGTTTCGGAATATGGATGTTAAAATGAATGCAGTTTTCTGAATGAAGTTCTGGATTGGAGTAGAATAAATTTTCATGTGAAAACAGCTTTTGAACACAGCATTGTCTCTGACAAAAGTAGTTTGAATTAATTTTCTTTTTGTATCCCATCGGAATTGACGATCCGGATAAAAGTAGCTTAAATTTTGTAATGTTGACCTTTAAGATGTCTACCAACGAAAGTTTGATCAAAATCTGTTTTATAGTTATCTTGCGTGAATGATGATTATAATTATAAAAACACTTGACTTTCATACGTTCCAAACAACGTTCCAGATATAATTTCGAAAAAATATTATATCCATAAACTGCTTTATAATATGTTACGATAAGAAGAATGATTTGCGAGCAATAATTAAACGACTGCAATAGTAATTTATAAAATATAATGAATGTCTTATTTGTAAATTTTTGTTAACAGAAACTAACAATGTAGTCCAATATACAGCTTTGTACTGAACAATTTTGTAATAATTGGAAAAGAAAATTCCCGCTCTGTTTCGAAAAGATCTCTCCTCCCACCCCATTTGCTTTTATAATCATTTGTTTTATGTTACTAAATATTTATAACTGCCTTTTCCTAGTTTAGACAATAAATATGATTTTTAACGATGTTCGTGCGTTATGAGACCTTGACACGTAAACGAAGTGGAACAATTCCCGTAACAAAAGAAAATGTGAGCAAATTAATGAAAAGAAACATTGCAACTTTACGAAGACGAACAGAGTTGCAACTTTACGATTTTTGCATATTTTGTTTCAAGTTCAGCAATTAAACGCACAACATGAATAGTTAGTAGTATGGACTATTTTATCGAAAAATTAACTCTAACATGATATGAAGTTAATAAATTGGTAGTGATATTAAGAGATTCGTCACATCAGCATTAAATTAGGGCTATAATGCCACAATTTGATGCTGGCTGTTTAGTTTTATGCAAAGTGATATATATATATATATATATATATATATATATATATATATATATATATATATATATACACACACACACACACTTGGGTAGAAATTCAAATCCTTTTTCGTGAATTTGAAACAAAATATGCAAAAATCGTAAAGTTGCAACTCTGTTCATCTTCGTAAAGTTGCAAAGTTTCTTTTCGTTAATCTTCATATAAAATGAATACTTAAAAAATTCGTAGTTAATTTCTCCATTGCCATTCACGTTTAAGGAAACAGATTTCAGTGTGTATTTGAGTATATCCATTTTAGTGTTTTAAGACATCCAGGGAAAAAAATTCGATTTTGGGGAAAACCATGAAGTTAAAGATCAAATAAGACCGCTTAAGAATCTACTCTTCATGTCCATGACCCAGTTTGCACATCAGGTATGTGTGTGAGGGGCGGGGTTATCGGTTGTAAGCTTCTTACAAACAACTTATCATATTCTTATTTTATCTTTTTAAATTTCATTTTATTTCTGAAACTGCGCAATAACGGTTTGGCTGTTCCTGATGTGTCCTAGTTATAATGCGATTTATACTTATTGTAATAGTTAACATTAGTTTGTACTCTTCCCCGTTTACATTCTTGGCCATTGAATTTTATTAATGTATTTTTTAATGATGTATTAGATCAGTGATTCTCAATCTTATTTTCTCTTACTTATCCCCTGATGAAACTTTTCATTTATGAGTATCCCGTCCTCTCATAAACTTTGTCACCCATCCCTCTATGCAAACAAAAATGTGTTTTTGTTAGGCAGAAATGTCCTTAGGTTAAATGACAAATTAATTAAAGAACTCTGATTGATTTTTGAACTGTTTAATATATGTAATACTTTACAAAGCTTGAAAGCAGAATGATCACTATCGACAAAAAGTCTCCACAAAATATACCATTTGAATTGAAACCATGAATTCCTAAAACGCTGTATTCTCGAAACACCAGTTTTAAAGATACTGACTATTTAGTTTGGTTGGCAGATAAGGTAAAGATGTGTTTCGTATGCGTTATTTACTTGACCCGGTTTAAAAGTGGCGCAAATTATACCATTGGTTTATCGAGTAATTTTAATTTTGTCGGTTCATTGATTGGATAATTTTTTCCGTCTAAAGTCCAGCATACACGGGAAAATTCTTTTCTGCCCAACACCTGAAGAATTATTTGAAGAAACACGCCGAACGTTTATATCAGATGCAATGTTTTTATCGAGTAGCATTTTGACTTTCTTGTAATGTCACAGTGGTTTTCACAATAAGTATAACTTCTAACAACTGCCTGAAAGCGAAAAACTCGATATTGTAATGCTAGCCCTAAAATTATCTGTATAAGTTAAGCTAAGAAAATGTGTAGATGATTTGATGCAAAAAAAATTACCCTTAGAAAAGGTTTTTTTAGTCGTTTTATTCTTCAACTAACCGGCTATGTAGCGAGTTACGCTAATCTATACTCAACAACAATACTTTCATTTTTGCTTTCACTATACTGTGTTACATTATAAAAGATGATAATATGTATTAATAAAATATAAAACTATAAATCAAAACATTTACAAGCGCTACTACAAAAAGAACCGTGATCTTCATGTGATAAGAGACAGGTAATAATTTCTGTCGCATAAAAAGCCTCAAGCATCTTCCATATCTAAAACAGAAACCAGGCACCGTCATTAGACACTTTGAGCTATGAAATGTATTATAATCCCTTATAATTATGAGGATAAATTAATTTGTATGTATGCTAAAATTGACAATGTAACTTTAAAAAAAAATTATTTAATGAGAGATAGTATTCCATTGTAAGAACTTAAAAGTTGACTATTCGAAGAGCTTTTTTGGTTAAATCTAGTCTAGATAGAATTTATACCCAAGTCCAGACAGGGAGCAAAAATGTTGCACGATCATCAGTGCTGTTGTTTTAGACTTAGGGGTCACTTATAGGTCGTCACTGCTTTGCGTTTATTAGACGCCAAAAATGTCTCAAATTTCCATATTTTGTCAAATTGCAAGCTATTGTTGCAAAGCAGTGTTTTTTGCTAAAGAAAATATTTACCGCGATACACAAAATGTCAATAACTTTTTTTTGGTTACCCAGGAATATAGTTTTAAAATGTCGCAAAATAACGTATATATATTTTAATCTCAATTTATAATTTAATAAATTTTAGTGTACATTTTGAATGTAGATTTAATGTAAAAACTTCCTTTCATTTTTAAACACACTAGGTCCCATCAATCATATCTGTGATGAATTTTTAGTATTTTCGATGAAATATCGATTATGCTAATTCATTGTTTACTGACAAAAGTTATGCATGGACATCAATAAAAAAAAGTCATCCCACATTGTAGCCTGGGAGGAATAGTTTTATTGACATAACCTTTTCAATTGATAACATTTGTATGCTGTATCATTTTATGAGGTTTATAGGGTAAAGCAAATCAGATTGAGAGCAATGTAATTTTGAAAGTTAAGTAAGAGTTTACCGCCATGGGGTGGTTGCGACCGGTTTGTCAAGTTACTATTTAAAAGGGTTAGAATACTTTCTTTGTCACCCCCTTTCATAGGATCTTGTGTAAATTGAGGGAAAATGAGGCACTGCGTAATTCTTAGTAACTTTGAAGCGAATACTAATGTGAGTGATAAATTGTTTATTGTTTAAATAGGCTAATGCTGTTAACGTTCGAGGAGCTATAGGACCTTGTGCCAGAATGTTAATTTGTACATTATATTATATTGTTAAATTTGTTTAGGAATGTTGCTAACTTATATTTTAATTGTAATGGGGAATTGTTGCTGTAGCTATGTACTTTAGATAAATAACAGAAAATGTTCCCAAGACCGATTACTAAAAAGTAATGGATCATAAAATTTAAAAAAAAAATACTTCTTTGTTCTTAACTTTAAATTTATTATCAGGACGATATGTTCTTTTTTGATGACTCATCATTTTGAAGTAACTGGTAGTAACAACTCAACTGACATTAACAACCCTGCTCTTATTTTACCAAAATACGAGCATATTTACAAAATAAATCAATGTAACTTAATACTAAAATACGCAGGGACATGTATGGGATAAACATGAAAAGTATGTATCCATCGCAAACTATAAAAAGTAAATGATTGTTTAGAATTGTATCAAGTTAAAAATAAAAGTCAATATTTTCTTTCACCACTTCAGGAACTCAGAATAGGAAAATGTATGAGAAAAAGTTTACAAATGATTTAAATTTGAATATATATAACTTTTATTTCTTCTTGATTTAATCAAAAAGCCATTTAATAGTAAATTGTCTATTTTCCTAAGCATGTATTCATTGTCCAGTCGTGCAGATTGGAGTCCTAATAAGGACTAAAGCTCATTTGAATTATGTAAAAAAATAAGTTTTGATCTTGATCTTTGGTCTACGTAGACATGTTAAAGGCTAAGGCACAAATTGCTGTTCCTGTAGTTTTTTTTAAAAAAAAAAAGGGGGGGGGGGGGGTCGTAAATAAACACTAGCAATTTGTTTGACCACAACCACTACAATTCTAGAAAACTCTTATGTGTGCTGTCAATAGTAGACGAGTATCGAAAATGACACTTGTTTCATGGAATGTTATTTTCACACGCATAATCGTGTTCTGAACAGAAAGATAGATTTTCAGTTAGTTTCTAGATGAGTTTTCTTTGCTATTTTTAATTGTTTTTTAAATTATTGATTGGGTAATTTTACATAAGGCAGATTTCACTCACTTATCGACCAGGCCTATAGCTAGAAAATATTTCAAGGAAGGGCAAACGAATTTCCAGGGAGGGCAAGATATTCTTAAAAAGATGAAATTTTTTTCTTAACATTCCACTAATCTAGGGGTTGGCGGGGCCCCCTAGTATATTTTAAAATATGTTAAACATTTTTTAATTTGTATACATTATTATCTCGATATAAAATATAAATTGACATCATCATGAAAAGATGTTTCACGGAACAAAGCAATTAACATATAGGGCTAAAATATGTTAATAGTTTCTAAAAAATATATTTTTCAGTTAACCAACTATTTTAAACTATAATGTAAATGAAAAGTTTCGTACTTTTAATTCTTCTCCTTCTTATTTAGCATTTGATTTTAAGAACATATTACATATATACATTGAGAAATAATTAGAATATATTAAACTAGACCAACCTTGTTGGTGCTCAAACCTGTTGTTCGACAAGATTTGTATTTGTACAAGTATGGAACTTCGACCTTAGAGATCTACTAGCCAAATACGAGTACAAATTGCATTGGTGCAACTATAGAGATAACCTTTTCTAGGAGGTGTTGACTTGTGCCTCATTGTTATTGTCTAGCTCGCTTGTTATGTTTTCAGGGCTATGGGTATCGTCCGACTTCGATGAGGAGACCCTCAGGGCCTAGATTGCCCCATGGGGCGACCCTAGTTTTCTAGTTATCGCATCGGGTGTTAAATTAACTGCAGAAAGGTAATGCATATGTTTGTGTGAAGGATCGCTGGACACTTAATTTACATTTGCGGCTGTAATGTGTGTGTTTTTGTAAAGTCGGCGCATTATCTGAGAAAGTGGGGCTGTCAAATTTGTCTGATGTTACACCACAGGGCGCCTGTCGAACGATAAGCGAGGTAAGAAAAAATCGCTTTCCTTTCGACAACTCAGCGACTCTTTATAGAAACTCCATGTCTGTATGACAGATTTTGAAATTTATGTACCAGGTGCTATTATTCGTTTAATGAGTAAGTCAAACAATTGTAAATTTTTCACTGCCAAAAATTAAATGTCCAATCATCAAACGATTATTCGCCATCAATTAACCCAATTGACAATGTACGCACTGTGACAGTGTGCTGTCAATGTTTTTAATTTTTATGTAGGGGTTGGGTAAAGCCCTAACCTTTACGCTACAATTGACAATATCTTGTAGGGGAGGTGGGTCCAGACTGACTGGTGGCGATTTTATTCATTTTGACATGTTTGGGGGAGTTACGTCAGTTGTCTATTTATGGCCCTGGCAGGATTGGTCAGGAGGGGTTGTTCGTGGGGACGGAGCTGAGCCTGATTGGTAAAGTGAGGTAGCACATACAGAGTTTCAGTCCCCCCAAGGAAAAATGCAAGATATTTCGAGCACTTACGATTTTGACCTCAACCACTCCTGACACCCCAGAAAAGTTCGGGCCTTCAATTTCCGTCTCTCTATGCCCATCGGAAGTTGATGCAGCCAATGCGCGATGACACCAACCCTTCGAGACGGAATCATTCGGAATGGAGCATTAATGGTCTGTAGTAGGGAGAATATGACGTCATAATCGTGAATCTCACATCTCAGAGCGAAAGCCCATATCACGTGCCATCTCTTCAAAATTATGAATGAAAAAATATTCGCGATCGGCTGATGAATTTGGAAATCTGTAACGGTGAAAATTTATGAATGGACTGACGTTATTAACCACGTGTCTAAGGCCATACATGTTGGCTTCGCTTTGATGTTAGCGACGGAGACATCATGACTCCTCTACTACAAAGGATCCATGCTCGAAGAAATGGAGATGATCTATAGATCCAGCCACCTGTCGCTAAGTCAGTTTGGCCCCCAAACCCTATTCCACATTTACTTATTAATTATTCATCGCAAACTTATTTTAAAAATTGTTAAATTTCTTAGCAAAGCACCTTAAAGATTTTATGTGTACTACTTTGTCTATTTTTGCCCAACCACATAATTCCTAATTTTACAATAAAAATCAAACACAGCGCAATGTTCAATACTTTAAAATCTACCCAACTTTACGACACGCACTTTATGTTTATTACTAGATTTATTTGTACTCAATGATTGCACATTTCACGAACATCTTGTGCCAAATAACATTGTAAAACGATCAGTTCCTAGTTAAACGTGTATTGTAAACTATAGCGAACACTCGAAGCTTTCTAGGGGTTGAATCCTGCAACTTTGACTAAGAGGACAAGGCGCTATCACACGCAATATGAGCATTTGTTAAGAATGCAAAATTTCAATCACAGTTTGATACTAGTATTGGTGTCGAAACAAAATCAATCATTAGTCAATTTATAAAACTTTTAAAGCGTTATTTGAAGGGTCGAAAAGAAAAACGATTAAGGTCCACTTTTTTAAAATTAATTCAATCCTTTATGTTCGCAAAGCGCGTTTTGTATAAGAACAAATGCAATTTTACCTCGTATAGTGTTATATATTTTCTCTATCAACAATAGTAAACATAATATTATTTTAATGTTTTATTGTAATTTACTGGCTGTCATCAACGCTGCATGTAGTCTTCCTGTTTTCTAACTAGTCCGCAGCATGCTGCTTCCCAAACAACTATCCGTTGATTTCTACCTGTGGCCATGGGATACCTCATAAATTCTGTGATGTCGGCATTAACAAAAGAAACCAGAATCTATTAGCTTTTTGTTGTTTTCGATTTATGTGAGCGATGTCTGTTTTCACCTGAATTGTATACAAAATGTTCATTCTTAGACCAAACCATTTTTAAATGAATGAATACCTATTCTTGGGCATTCTAGATGATTATGGTTTATGTATAGTGTATTTATTATTAGAAATATGTCAAGTGTGGATATTTTAGCAATAAAAGACTTTTCGCGCATAAATAAGTAGCAAGCATTTGTTCATTTTATGATTTTTTTCCCCTTCTGATTTTCTATTGTAATTGAACATATTTGTTACCAGCTTTCTAAATTATATAAAAAAAATATCTGTTTTACGTGAAAGTGTGTGATGACAATATTAACCCTATGTACTCGGGAACGTTTTTATGGCGTTCTTTTTGCGAAACGGTTACATCCCGCGCCTGTTCTTTTTAAAGAGGTGTTCTTTCTCCAAACTTAGAGTTAATATAACCATTCAAATTGGTTAGACTGTAAATGAGGAGATGCCATTATTAACACATTCGCTGGTGGTGACATGTGGCCGTTTTTACATACCGGCAAAGTCGATGATGGTACCGGCGGTCGGATGCAACGTTATCCAATTAAAACTTTTATTCATGTAGTCCGGTGCGACGTTATATGCCGTAGCATTGCATCCTGCGCCGGTACTGTCACTTATACCGAATTTCCATGTGTGTGAAAAAGCGGCCTTATTCTTGATTTGCTTTTAAAATTATTCAAATTTATAAAAAAAAATTGGAAATTTTGAAAAAAAAAGTTTTTTTTTTATGACTTTCGTGCGTAAGTTATATATAACTCACGGAGCGTCAAGTCCATTAAAGGCGAGGGTAGCCCAGTGGTCAAATCTCTGTTGGGGAGAGTTGTATTAACTCACAGAAATTTATACCTGTTAATTATACTTTTCTGTTAAAATATGGGGTTCCTGATTGATATTTGAGCCGTCTATTTTCAAACCCAGATAGATCCAAATTTTTCGCATTTTTTTTTTTTTTTAATTTTTTGCAAGTTTTTTACTACATAGCACCTGGCAAAGTGGTATTAACCAAAAGTGTCAGAATCCAGTCTAAAAATGCATTCAAAGTCATGGCTTTAGATCCAAAAGTACGTGGCTTTCAATCGTTTTTGGCGTCTCCTGTGAAATTTATGAAAATGGATTTATCTGGTTTTGAAACTAGACGCCGCATATCTTAACTAGACGCCTCATATCTTATAAATATGACATAATTCACGTTTTACGACGATTCTTTGTAAAATGTAATAATTCCACATTTTACGACCATTTATCGTGAATTATGATACATTTAAACTTTTTTTATTTTCTTTTTGTCATGAAGTATATTTCCCTTGTGAAGTTTGATCAGCCTAGACTTTTCCTTGAATATTCGCTTTATTTGGTTATTTCAGCCTCTATTATTTAAAAAAAAAACTGCGGGTGTCGCATTGTTTTAATAATGCATATGTCTTGATTAATGAATTTTTTTTTGTATTTCACGATTTCGAAGAATTACTACTGTATCGATTTTTAATTAAGAATTTTGAAATCTTTTCAGATCCCATTGTTTAAATAAAAATATAAAAATCGGAATTTAGAGCATTTTTAATTTATTTGATTTTATAATTCTAAGATATTTTTATTGCAAAACGCATATTTAAATGTATGATAATGCAGTAGGACGTCAATTATGCAATTTTTACTAATTTCAACGCCAGATATTTGAATTTCGCAACGCGTTTTTTCTTTCATATCATGAATGTGCGTCATCCCAAAGTTTATTTGCTATTTTAATTTTTAACAATAAACGAAAACCTTATTCGAAACAGTTTTTCATATATTAGTTTTAGGATAACTTTTGCTTGACTTGAAATGCCAACATAGAACTGTCTAGAAACGAATTGCTTCTAATAAAGCCATTTTTATATCATACTATAAACATTCGTCTTATTTTAATGGCTGGTATACACGGGTATTGGCTACTGTCGGATAGCCGATAAATTATCCGGAAAACACGTCGAACGTTTACTCGAAAGGCGTTTTCTTTATCGATAAACCTTATGACTTTTGTTCTTCCCTGGTCACAAGAATTGGCTAGTTTTAACTATTAGAATACTTCCATCAACTGTCTTGAGAGGGAAAAACTTGACCGTGTATACGAGGCTTAACGCTTTGTACTCCTCATGCGCCAACATAACGACCAGTTCTTTTGTTTCCCTGTTCTTTAAAATAAACGAGAACAGCAGGATATTGTGTTTAGAACATCAATCTTTTCTGCAACTTGTTCTCTTGCAAATACAAAACAGATTCGTTTTTTTTTCCCCTTTTATGAGTATAAAAAAAATCTGTAGAAAAGAACGTAAAGAGGAATAACCGTTCCATAGAAAGAACACAAATCGCAAAGTGTTTGTAGACTGCAACGGGTTAAGTTTAGCACACACCAACATTTATCTTAAGAATAAAATAGATCCCAAACCAACACGTCAATAGCCAGATATTCAACTTTAGTGCTAAGTTAATAATATAACATTCTTTTAGTCTGGTTAGCTTCTCAGTAAACTTATTTATTATATTTGTCTTGTGTCCGACTTAATAAAAAAAGTGTTTCAATTAAAAGCACCCCAAAAGTCTTTTGCGATTTCTTTATTTTGGAAAGGTCATTCCTGTTTCTCTCTTCTTTTAACCAAAATCTTTGACGCTATTGTATGTGAAGGACAAAAATGTTTTTTCTTGCTGAGAGAGAGAATAAACTAACAAAAAAAAAAAACGACGTTTTTGAAAATCAAAAATAAACTCTTATTATTCATTTTAAAGAGCATAAAGCAAAGAACGAGTCATTGTTGTCACCTACAACGTAACTGTGGAGTGCAAAGGGTAAAAATCATGTTCGAAGAAAAAAGCTTACATGCTTTTTTTAATTATTTTTTAGGTAGTGCGTACATTGAAGGATTTAATCATAAATACTGTGTCTGGCTCATTTAGTGTTGTGTAATAGTAAGATTCTGTAATGATATTAAGATCTGTAAGATAGTAATAAGATGGTAAGATCTTTCAACGTTAACCGGGCACTGCCAACTATCGGACATCCAGCTACACTATTTAGTCCACCACAATGGGAGAACTCAACTTGTCTTCGCTCATTGAGCAACTTTTTAGTTGGTCAAAATACCCTTTCTCTCACTACCGCGCTAACAGTTTTGGCAAATAATCGACTATTTGCCAATTTTAAATGTATTGTAGCATTACAAGTTTGGCGAATTTTCGCCTACAGATTGGAGATTGTGAAATTAAGGCCTGGCAGTCTTGAGTTAAATGCAACTAAATACTCTACAACAGTTGACATTTGATGTTTTAGTTGGTCAGTTGAGTAATAGTTGGAATTCAATTGTTGGTAGTGCGTGGCTAGACTAATTGGTATTTAGTGTGTGGTAACTTTGAAGATAGAATATATCCTTACGCATTTACCTTCCCTTGATAAATCGTTTAAGAAATGTCAGCACATTTCCAATTTATCTGTTTACTAATATTACCAAAATTTTGACATTGGGTAAGATTTAAAATAATGTTAAGTGCACAATCAGATTTAGGTTAGTTTATCTGTTTGTTCAAGTTCATTATAATGCAATTTATTTTGATCTTTATCATTGTTGCATGAAAGGTTACAGAGGTGCAAAAACAATTAATTCAAAACGTAATACAGTGGTACACTTGCTTGAAACCACTTTTCATTGCAATGTTCGTTTAAATAACTGTCACTCTCGTGTTTGTAAAAAAAAAAAGTAATTCAATTGCGAAAAGCGTTTGCCAAAGTAGTTTATATTCACCTACACTCACATATTTTGCCTTAAGTGAAAAAAGAAGTGAAACGAGCTGCAAAACACGCATTTTAGATATGTCTCTTCTGTGAGTTGAATAGTTTATTTGATAAGAGGTTGCCCTCGAGCCCTAAAGATAAGATGTGTGCTGTCACATTTTACAGCGAGAGTCCACTACAATTTCTGGTAATTGGTCAGTATACAATTTGAAGTACACTTATGGTGTCACGTGAGTTTCTTTATATTAACGTTTCACTTCTGTTTTTATTAGTATATATTTTTTAAAAAACTTTAGATTTCCAGTTACTTAAGCATTGCAGACTTTTCTAAATTAAAACGTTTTTACGAAAAACAATAATTACAATGTACCTTGACAGTGCAGCATGATCAGGGAATTATCATGGAATTTTTTAATTCTGAAAATGTCAGAAAATTTCAAAATTGCACAAAAAATCAGGGAAATTTTCAAATTTGGATCACTAAAATTGCAATTATTATCGTCTATTCTGCGTAGTTTGTTAATATTTCCTTTTAGCTCTGAAAAATAAATAAAAAAGCATGGCCGGGTGCACGTGCAGTTTAATTGTTTATAGAAACGTGGGCCACTGCTGGAGGGAGAAACGAAAGCAAAGCACGTTCGATTTTGGATCGTAAACAACTCTTGCGCGGCTAATGAATATTCGATTAATTGACAATTTGAATAGGAAACATAAAAATTACATACAAAAGAAATTATTTGAAAAACTTGCTTAAAATCACCAATTACAGTTAAATAAACGAATGCTCTTCGAGCTATACAGAAGTGATAATTTTATAAATATTTCACTGCTTTTGAACTGCTGTTTTCCCATTCTCTGCTTCCAGAGAACATGCTTAATTGCTATTATGCCTGTCGCACTTGTATAAATTTGTGTTGTATATATATATATATATATTTAAAAAACTAAATATAAGTATTTCTCATAATTTTTAATTTACAATGCAATCTATTGTATTATCGTAGCGTGGATACTTTGTTTCTATACAAAGCATGTATTGCAATATTTCTTAAGGCAATTGTAAAATCAGGGAAATTTTTGTGACATCATGATGGAAACCAGGGAACTTTTTCCAGGATTTTTTTGCCACCTTGTTAAAGGGAACCATGCCGTTAAAACTGATACTCCTTATTTTCCAGCTTTCTTCTCTTTTTAATAATTGCTAAAAAAAAAAAACCGAAAGAAAAAAAAAGCTAATAATCCTCTTGTCCATCCTCTTGTAATACTTCTGTATTGTTGAATATGTTGCGAAATGTCAGTAACACACAGGCTGAACAATTTTCTATTTTGTGTAAGCTCCCTCATGTAAATACTTCTATGCTAAATGGGTTGGTTAAGCAAGAATTAAGTTACCACATAAGTAATATATTATGGAAAAGTCGTAATTTCCAAGTTTGTTTTAAATTAAATATATAATCAAAATCATTTTTCCAATGTAGTATTTTTGTTAGGTATGTAAAACTCTTGAATGTTTTATTACCTGAAACATCTTTCGTGAATATACTCGGCCCTTGCGCCATAAAACCCCACACAACCAACCAATCAACTTTCGTGAATAATTCCTTCCGATTTTTGTTTTAAGCTATTTTGTGCGTCTCACGTATAATTTACTCGGTACGCCACTCCCTGTACACCATAGACGATTTTGTTATCGAAAAGCATTAAGACTTTTGCCCTTCCAAGGTCAAAGCAATCGGATAGTTGTTGGCTGCCAACAACTGTCTGAGAGTAAAAAAATATTATGTGTAAACGAGTCATAAATTCGCTTTTATACATAGCCCATACCAATAAACATTTAATAAACGATCGATACCGAAAATAACCTATTTGTAACTATAAACGTTACATTTTTAAAAAGCCTAAATGATTACTCATTTTTGTAAATATAATGCAATAAATGATTTCAAAATTGCTCAGGTCACTGCAATAAAATCGCCATCAAAATAAATATGCAATCCCAATGCCTAATTTTCCCGTGGAGCGTAATACCCTCCCATGTGTAATTCAAATGCCCATTTGCGATCCCTAATCATTTTGTAGCCATAATTCACCTGGTCTTTGTGGGCATCACCTATGCAAGTATGCCTTACCTGGCGGGAATGCCGCAAGAAGTGGCTTGACCCATAGCTGCCGGCGCCGAAAGTGAAAACGAGGTCAGGCGCATCGCTTGAGACAATGCGCTGACGAAAGATCAACCCGTTAATGACCACGTTTATTTTTCACGGCGAATATCTTGTCCGAAAGTGAAAGTTGGGCAGGCGTGTCAATAGGGAGGTTTTTTTTTTTTTTATCTCGGGTCGTTTTGACCTTTCAGGGGAGGTTGTTTTTAACCTCTTCGGGTGATATCATCATTGTTTTTTTTTTTACTGGGTTTCGAGTTTTGGGAAATGTCGGAATGGTTGTGTAAAACACATTTTAAAGTGATTTTGTGAAAAAGCTTGCATTTCTTAATGAAACTAAATTTTCGTTATTTACTGAAATTTTTATGTTAAAATGATTTTGTGTAGGTAAGGTGCATGGATACAAAAACAATGTATATAGTAAAATGCGTTGTATGGATATATATATAAACTCGTATTCTAATTAAGATATGGTCAGCGGTAAAATATTCGGCTCATATTCGGTGGGTTGCGAGTTCGAATATCATCAATGACAATGTAGCGAACTTGTGATCGAAGGGTTGCCAATTCTGTTCCTGATCGTCTGCAAAAAACATTTGCTAGTATAGGGAAAATAGGATTAAAACTTCCACAGTGTATAGGAGACGTTGAATCTCGTCACCCAAAGTCCTTGCCATTTAACCATGGTTCAAAAATTACTAGGCAGTGTTCCCGGGTCTTTCCTGGGGGATAGATTCCGAACCGTCGCTGCCGAGCCCCAGTTGCTCAGTGGATAAGGCGTTCAGCTACTAATCAGAGGATTAGTGATTCGAATACGTGCGATGGACTTGACAAAGAAAATTAAAAAAGTAGTGATCTTGCGATCGGAGGGTTGCCAGCTTCGCTACAAAAATACTAGAAAGTCGTCCAGAACATCCAACAAATTATACTGGCGTGTATATGGGACTGGTGCACGATTAATCTGATCGGGTTCCAATGTCCTGGCGCCTATTGAGGTTGCGCCGGGTGCCAGCTCAGGTGTTGTCCTCGTCATCTGACCATGGTTCAAAAATACGAGGCATCGTTCCCGGGTCTTTAAAATTGAAATTGCAGAACATTCGAATATGTATCCTAATGGCGACATATTTGCATGCCTGATATATTAAACTCGTCACAAAATGTTAAAGAATAAATCAGTAAGAAAGTTAAAATAATTGTAAATAAAGCGCAAGTTATGATTGTTTCGGTTCTGGAACATTGAAAAATATCCAAAACTTTTGAAGCTAATTCCTTCTTTTTCCGATGGCAAAAATTACTCGCTGGTGAATGTAACCGATATTTCGAGTTTCAGTTCTTGGAATTTTACCAAATTTCAATCCATAAACCGCGGAACATTCGAGGAGTAATATACAGTGTTCACTCTAGAAATATAAAGGGGCAGGGCGCTGTTGGCAGGAAAAGGGCTTCCCGTTTTTGAAAGGGCACTTCCAGAAAAAAGCTGGGAAAGCTAGGACACTTGTGCTTGACTGAAAAGGGCAAGAGGGGCTGAATTCAAAAGAGGGCGGCATTTTTGCCAAAACGGTATGACGGCGCTATCGAGATGAAAAAAGGGCTTGCGGGGCGGGCCGCCCTTCAAAAAAAGCTTAGAGTGAACACTGAATATATTTAAAAATGGAAATATTTTTTTCCCTTTGATTATGCAAGTATTAACAATTAGGTAAAGTAAATCTAATTTAAGATACGTTCTTGTAATAATCTGTGTTTATCTATTCGTCCAATGATAGATAGCTAACCATAAGAACCCGAATTGATATGCGTTAGGTCAACGAGATACGCATAACTACATTGCTCTTTGTTTACCCAAATTGTTATAAGAAGTTCGATAAACATATATTAGAGAATATTTTTGGGTTTCCTATGGAATTAGAATTTAAGAATTTCTCTAGAATTACAAAACCAGTTTTAAGGTTTGTTTTTATAATGCTCTTAAATGGTGCAGCCTTCTATTGCACGAATATTGATTATGATTACACACTTGTTAAAAAAATAACTGGATTATGTTTATTAAATGTGTTATTTAAAGCAAAAATATTCATATTGTGTAGTACTAATTGCATTAAAAATATAAACTGTTATTTGATTATAAATAAAAGCTTGTACATTCAAATAAAAGCTTTATTTTTGATACTTTTGAGTTCATTTAATTAGTTTTTTTCTATCTTAATGCTCACAACAGAAATAAAGGCGGACAGGTATATTATCATTAAAGTTAAGGTGTAAATCACGCTAGTCGGTTTAAAGTAGTTTAATAAAGGCCACAGAACCAAGTGGGATTAATGGGAGCCACAGAACCAAGAGATCAACCAACCTTGAAGATTCATGTTATATGTTTGACTCTCTAACATAATACTCTTATCTGATTTGATGCGTCGCAAATCGATCTATTGTTCAATTTAGATAAAAATATTTTTCTAATTTAGATAACTGATTCGATTTCACGTGACTTATCGATACAAATTCTTAAAACGTGTTAAAATAGCCTCCCTGAAACAATCGTAAAATGAGGGTTTAATAAATGTTATTAATTAGCGTTAATTCATCTGAAAACACTTGACTAATATTCCACGATTTAACACATAAGTTGTGACACATTATTATTGCAGAATATAAGTTCGCATTTCCATAAAAGTATTTAAATTACCGTGATTTTTGCTAAGGAGGCTCTTTTTGGACGGAGATACTTGAATCCCATTGTTTATTCACGTCAAACTACACATTTAACCCTTATAATCACGGAGGTGTGTTTATATAAACCACAGTTTTCCTAACTAGACAATTTTCTAGTTCATCGACCATCCTGTCTGTGGCTTCATTATCGTATCTCTGATATAGTATTGTACATAGTCTCGTGTGACCAAAGTACACGTTAATTAAGAGTTTCATGTGAACACGCTTTAAATGTTAAAACATAGTATGCAGTTAGATTAAAGTGAGCTCATAAACTGGCTTCGACTTCCCTGATTTCTTACCGAACTGTGATAATGTGACATAAGCATCGGATGTTCTTACTTCCGTGGGAAATATTTCCATTTACAGTATCAATCTCTCGAAAATCTTGAAACCTTTCCAGGTAAAACAGCTCATTTCGATATCTTCTGATGAAACAAAAAATGGATTTATGTTCAGTTTGATTTTCTGTCAATTTTTATAAATACAATTTTGACAAGAATGTCGATCCATTGTATCCCAGCTACAAAATACAGGAAAAACTGTTTGCATTTTTTTTTAAAAATATTGCGAGGTTTTTGAGGCAAAAATTCCATTTGTTTTTACTCGTTTCTGTAAAAAAAATTTAAATCTAAATTCTATTCAAATTTTTCTTTATATCGCTTAAAGTAATGAATTATTTTATATAAATGCATATTTAACACATTCAGTGCGGACTCAATAGAGCTATCGAGTCCGCACTTAACACGTTCAGTGCGTATAGTCAAATCCGTATTTATCCAGAAGTGCGACACAAGGCAATTAACCCCGTGTAGTAACTATCCGCAATTGCTTGCGTCACGGGGTCAATCGACCCCGTACCGCACTGAATGTCTTAAAAAAAATATTCACAAATAAAACTTTTTTTTTAATGTACCATACACCAATACTTGACACCATTCCCAATACCATACTTGAAAATAATTTTTCTTAGAACATACATTGTGATATTATTTAAGGATCATATTTTAATAAAATTTGCGCAGTTCTGATCTAATTTCTTTACATAACAACATAAAAAAAAACTTAATTACATTTAAAATTTGATTGTATTAACTCTGTTTTGTACATATAACTACAATTATTACAAGAATGTCGTGTTGATTAATTATAATTATCCGTTAGGTGAAGCTGGGTTACAAAAAACATATTACCTTAGGGTTGGTAACTTAATTGGAGAAGCATGTTAATGAAAGTTCGAAATTTTGTATCGATAATGAACTCTAGCCTGTGGTATCTAAAGAGAATCGCCCCAAAAGGGTTAATTAGTAGCAAAGTAATAATTATCTTTGTAAATACATGTTAAGTGGTATTTTTGTTTCTTTTCTAGGCAGCAGCCCTGTTAATCTGCTTTTGGAGAATATACACCAGTGACTTTTCAAAATGTAAGTAGATTTTTTAGGATCTAAGTTGTTTTGGTGTGGCTTGTCTTTTAAATAACGGGATTTACGTCATTCACATTACGTTAGATTAGATTTCTATACATGATAATTTCTTTAAAAAGCACTTATACAAGGTGTTCTGAAAGGTGGTTATTGATGAACCTTTTATTTGCCCCCAGATTTGTAAACAATTTAAATAGTAAAAATGCTCAAAAATAAGGTAATAAATTAGAAAATAACAACAATAAATGTTTTCTACCTAATAAAATATATGGCTTTGTTCTGATCGCGTTGATTTCAAAAGTCTATACAAGTAAATTAGAAGAGTTATGGTTAATTGGGCCGTATAATAAAGGGGGGGGGGGGTGCATTTTGTGTGTTGTGAGAGAATTTTGTTTAGATAACTTTTGTTTTAATTGTAAATTTATATCAGAAGTTTGAAAGTTAAATATAATACAACCAAGTTGAATAAAATATTAATAATTATTATTAGTTTAATATTAATTTATTATTAATTCGTTTTCATTTTAATATTAATTCGTTTTCATTTTAATATTAATTAATTTTAATTAAACATTAATAATTAATATTAGTTCAGTTATGTGAATTTACAACACAGAATTAAGTCAACTATAAACGACTCTCAGTTTGACAAAAATACAATTGCATGAACTTTTGTGTTAAATGTATTCTGGATTTTTCCGTGTTTTTATTTTGAAATAACATAAAAAAAACCAGGGGAAATGTCATTTATATCGTGATATTTAAAATAAATGTTAAAATTTTTTGTTTGAACAAATACTTAGTGGTTAAAAAAATATCCTATTTTAAAATCATCTATTAAAAAAAAAATCTGAAAATCAACTAAATAAATATAAGATATAGGTGGATAAAAGTATAGAACTCTGTAAAAGCTTCCTTTGTGAATGCATTTCTCTTAATGCAAGTTAAATGAATGACTAAAATTATCATTAATGAAATTTCGCGCTCTCGCGAGATTTCACCTGTTGGTGTAAATATTAACTGAATTGAAAAATACGTATTTAATAATGCTTGCTCTTGTTTATGTGAAGAACATTACAACTTCCAGTTTTACTAGTAATTTTTTTTTCTTCAATGATCGATTTGAATGGTGTTATCAAAACATTTCATCAAATACTTCAAGTCATTTGCATAGTTTTTATTACTAATGATTCATTGTAAAAATATTTATTTATCGTTAAAAGTATTATAGTTTTATGGTTTAAAATAATTTTATTTCTTTCAATTACAATATATAATACAAATTTATTAAACTTATGATATATAATGATCAATATGTTACTTGTATGATATCGGTTTTTAAATTACGAAATATCAGTAATAATTAAATACAATTTAAAAAAAAAGTTTTCTATGTTTATTTTACCCAAGTAATAATTCCTTTTAAAAAACGTGAAAATACATATTTAAACATCAGTATAATTTGAAACTAATACTTTTAATTTAGTTATTTAACGATTTTTAAACACTTAATTGCAGGTGAAAAATTTCGATATTTCTTAAATCAACATAAACAAACATTATATTACAATTGAAGACGTAGGCGTAAGAACCAGACAGCTCCAGTTTTCAAAATTATTCAGGAAGGATAAAAATCAATGTACTTTTCTTGCATCGTATAATACAAAAGTACAGCTCCTTTTCCTGTATAGCCATTGCTTAGAGCTGTCTGTTTCTTGCACCAATTGATAAAGGATTTTTTTCTTTTATAGAGATAAGTGTAAATCAGAAAAAATGGAGCTGTCTTTTTCTTGAACCCACGTTCCCAATTAAGAACAATGAAAACCAATAATATTAGTCCTTTGTTTTATTTATTAAAAAGACGATTGAATTAATAAAGATAAGTAATAAATTATAATCTACAGTTGATTGTCATGTATGACTTCACAATTTTAAATAGCAAAATTCCCAATTTAACAAAATTTTCGGAATCCCCTTTAATTAATCGTAAAAAATCAATATTTAAACTAAAAACGGTAAACTCACCTGTTCCCACGTAATGTGGCACCCCATCGCAAACATGACAGCGACCAATAGCACCACGATGAGTATATCATGCGCCGTTTTGAGGACGGGCGCCTGCACTTCGCCCGCGGTGTCGTTTCCGCTGGTGTTCAGGTAGCTCTCCATGTCTGAGTAGTGATCCCGCAAGGAGCATGGAGAGGGTTTTTATGCGAGATGAACTTGCGCAACGAGCGAGAGTCCGGCGTTTTGGTTGTTCATTCCTTTTGCTCGCTTTGCACCAATCGCAGCCAACGTGCCTTTATCTCTTAGAAGCGGAGGGAAACGCGAATTGGTTTTGGATCGGCGGATCAAAGGGAAGTGGAAAAGAGACCCAGCAAAAAAAGTCAGCATGAAACCTTCATCAAAATTGTTAAAATTTAAGGTTTTATAAAGGATATTGAAAGTTTTTAATTTTCCTGCATAAAACCTTTAAAATATCTGCATTTTCACTTCATGGTTAGAAATTGAAGGTTTTTTACAGGTTTTTATGAAGGTTTTTTTTGCAGTTTTTATGAAGTTTTTTTTTGCAGTTTTTATGAAGGACATTGACATGGTTCGCACAGTCCTTAAAAGTCCTTAAGAACGACTTAATTTAGGTAGGCCCTTAAAGTACTTAATTTTGAACTAAGGTCCTTAATTTTCGTCAAACATGAATTCATCAGGGAACTTTTTTTTCAGAATTTTGTTGCCACCCTGTAAAAGTTTTTGGCCCCTTTGAAATTAATTTGCAAACTTGGCATCTATATAGGAGAAAATGTATTTAGGTAAAGTTATTTGCGGTTTTCTATGGTTTTTGATCGGCGGATCAAAGAGAAATGGAAAAGAGATAGTAGCAAATGTTCAAAAAATGAGATTATTACATCACTGAATTTGCCTCCGGAGTTTCTAACGAACTGTTTGATTTGTCCTAAAAGCTTTTGGTCCCGTTAAAATTAATTTGCAAACTTGGAATCTATATAGGTGAAAATGTATTTAGTTAAAGTTATTTGCGTTTTTCTACGAATCACCTGAATGTGACAAAACACATTTAGACCGTTTGCTCAAGTATGGTTGTTGTTTTGTTTATTCTGCGCAGTGCCTCCAAATTGGGTCTCTTTTACTGAACATATCATATATCAACTAAAGAATTCTTACCGCTGGGTCGAATCAATTAAAAAAATTAAGTGTGTGTGTGGGGGGGGGGGGGCTTAACTAATTCCATGCCCAGAATACTTACTAAAATAAAAAAAATTATTGCTAATTAGCAGTTGTTAATTAGCAATTAATTATCAATAATTTGTTAATTATCTAAATGCTTAAATTTCTTAAGAAATTTTATAATTTTCTCGATATTTAAAATTATGACTAGTAGAATATTAATAAATGATTTAAACATGTGTTAAATGCCTTATTCGAGATTTCAATAGAACATTTTAACTTTACATCCTATTTAGGGTTGGTTGGGGGCAGGCATGAACCCCTTGAACACTTTCCTATGTCTGTCGCACCCACTGAGCTCATATAATAACTGGATATTTTCTCATTAGGGGCAAATGTACGTTACTGTGGCTGTTTTTTTTCCCCATACTCACTTTTGGAACGTCGCGTTCTAATATTAATAAATGATTCGTTATATTAGCATTATTGGATTTAAAAAACATATTTGCAAACATAAAAAACATAAATTCCCTTCCATCAGTTATTTTAAAATGTACACCACCTTGTAAATAAATATCTTCCCGAAACTGCCTTTTTACCACCTGTATCTTTTCAGCGAGTATGGAAAAAAAGCGCACCCTTCAGGGTTCCCACTGGTCCTTAAGAACTTGGTTTGCATTTTTAAGATTCCTTTAAAGTCCTTAGTTTTGCCAAGAGTCCTTAGAAACTCCTTAATTTTTTTTTCTCCCGCCAAAGAAACATTAATTTTTTTTTAGTAGTTCCTTTAAAATTTCTTGTTCTCAGTTTATTTCACTTACATTGCAATCTATTACTTGTGGCTGTTTTATACATGAGATGCTCGAATGCTATTTATTTTCTCGCTTCATTAATAAGTTAGTGCATTGCATTTATTATTCTTTGCAAATGCATATTTAACAGTTGGTGAAGAAATCAAACAAAGTTATGAACGAATTAAAAAAGTAATAACTTGAAGTCAAAGAATGAGGTTCTGTTAAGATACTTTTAAACATAGCATTGCATTTAAAAAGTCATTTTTAAGTTAATATGAATGTTAATTGTTGTTATAATTTGTTTAACTTTTCTTACATCAGAAGCAGCGCGATAAAAAAAGGATCCTTAAAAACTTGTTTTTGTCTTTAAAAAGT
Source organism: Troglohyphantes excavatus (assembly GCA_963932185.1). NCBI lineage: Eukaryota > Metazoa > Arthropoda > Arachnida > Araneae > Linyphiidae > Troglohyphantes > Troglohyphantes excavatus. The sequence continues at coordinate 51,178,431 of OZ010672.1, read as the reverse complement.
CCTTAAAAACTCCTTATTTTTAATTTTTAAAAATGAGTAGGAACCCTGCCCTTAGTCTACTCTCCAGTGATTATTTGAACTCAGTGGTCGCACCCTATTGCCTTGAGACACAGATTTACCAAAGGCTTTTACTATCAACATTCTCGCTAGATTTTGAAGAGAATATTCAAAGATATTCGTCGAATGTTTGCACAAGAGTTGAATTTTTCAAGTTTCATATGAGGTGTTGCAGATACGATTTGCGAACTCAACAAGGGCGAATTTTGTTTAATTTACTTTTCTGCATGTATAAAAGTTATGAGCGTTTGTTGAATTCGCTCTGGATGCAAAAATGTCAAACATCCTTTGCATTTGCAGCTCCTCATATACAACCTAAGGGTCACAGATTTATCGAATATTTTTTTTAATTATCTAAAATTTCATGTTAACTAAAAAAATAATACCGTTTACACGAGGCAATGGGGGAGTTTCACGCCGAGAAGAAGACCGCTGTTCCAACCGAACATGTAGAAAATTCCGCGACGCCGAAGAACTTCCGTAGGATTAGCAGGGAACTTCAGTTCCTGTAATATAATTTTAAGTTTTCGTCATTAAATGTTACATCAATATAGAAATATTTACTTCATACACTGAGATAGATTGTACTCATCGTTTATGAAGCATTTTTTATGTTAAAATAGAAGTATTTTTCCGTATTTCGTAGTAATTCTAATTATAAGCAACTTATATACAGATATAAGTATATCTGTATTTCGTTTCATTCATATATAGTATAATAAAAATAGTACTTGTTTGGAAAAAAACAAAGATTATAAACAAGCTTTCGCATAATTGCAAGCGTAGCGACTAAACAAACGAAAAGCAAAGTTGTCTGCTGTAGGGAAGAAATCGAAACTACTAGTAAGTTTCCAACATGATACATCACGTGAAACTCCCGCATTGACTTACAACCTATATCGCTACCTTTCTCTATATCGTGTACTGCCAAAGTTGATCAAGTCAAAATTTTTTATAAATTACACAGGGTTCGTACGCTTCCTTGGAAAACTCCTGGAAATTTATATATTTTTTCCAAGGACTCGGGACTTTATTTGAACTCCGGGATATTTTTATTATCATATAACAATTTAATTTTAGATAATTATTTATATTATACTCGTCCCTTTTGTCAACTGATGTTATTAACCCTTTGCACTCAATGTCGCCTCTCCAGCGCCAACATAACGACTTGTTCTTTTGGTTTCCCTGTTCTTTAAAATAAAGAGAACGGCGTGATCTTCTGTTTAAAAAACATCGGTTTTTTTTTCAAATTGTTCTCTTGCAGATCCGAAACATATTACGATTTTCTACCCTCTATGAGCATTAAAAATTGTGGGTATAAGAACAGAAAGAGGAATAACTGTTCCTTGGAAATAACGCAATGTCAAAGATGTTCGCGGAGTGCAGAGGGTTAATTGAGCGATATTGCATACGCAATGACGAATGAAAAGACCTAGGATTGCGCAGAAAATTCTCACCACTCCCTTTCCAATAACCACAACTCCTTTCCACTTGACCAATCGACTGGACCGCTCGAACAAAAAGTTTTTTGAGGGGGATCGAATCTTAGAGTAAGGATCGAATAGGTTATTTTGGTGAACAGGCTATTCCTTCAAAAGAACTGGTTGTTTCCTAGTGAAAGTTTTCCTTGGCTTGTGCGAAGAATGGAAGAGTTTAGTTATTTGTGGGGTAGGATATGTAATCGAGGTTCGGGATTGGGTGAATGAATAATCTGGCGGTGTAAAAACTATATTGTGTATGTTATGGACATCCTTTGTAAAACGGGCTTTCTCAGAATTATACTTTGCTTGCGATCATTTAGCAGTATGATGGTTTTAACTGGATGCGATTCTTGGGGTTATTTTGTAATTTATGCATTCTCTTTTCCTTGCTTTTTCTAATATTTTAACCATATTCTTATAAGCATAAAATAACGTGTTTAAAATTATGACATGTACTATAAATGTGCCAAATTATGACATGTACTATAAATGTGCAAAATTATGACACGTACTATAAATGTGCCAAATTATGACATGTACTCAGTGGCGTAGCCAGGATTGTCCGAGGGGGGGGGAGAGGGGGGTCATAAATTATTTTTGGTCCCATCAAAACCAAATAATTTTTTTTATTAATAATTAATTTGAACAATTTTTAACTAATAAATTTAATTAATAATTTTAAATTAGCAATTTTAATTAATAATTTTAAATTAGTAATTTTAATTAATCATAATTTTTAAGTAGTAATTTTAAATTAGTAAATTTAATTTATGATATTTTTAATTTAAGCAGTAGTTTTAAATTAAAATTCTAATGAATAATTTTAATTAATTAAATATTTATTAATAAGATGTAAATTAAAAGCTTAATTTTCGCAGGTTAATCTTCAGTCATTTTCTAATTTAAATTACTAACAAACCTGGCTGACATTTTACTGGGATTTAAGTCTTTAGCTAGATATTGATGGTGGGTCTGGATTGAAGCAATTTTAAATTAGTAATTTTAATTAATCATAATAATTTTAAGTAGTAATTTTAAATTTGTAAATAATTCTTTATTATATAACTAAAAATAACAGAATAATAATCATTATTTTCCGGTTAATTTTTATCATGCATGACTGTGACGTGACATGGGGGAAGAGGTTTCTTTGGTTGCAGCAAAACGCAAAGTAACCCAATGCTGGCTACGCCACTGCATGTACTATTAAAGAACATTTTAGTTTAAAATACAAAAACTTTGCAGAGCACTCATTTTTGACATGAATTTTTGTTTTTGAGGGATTTAAATCGAACATATATATTTTTATCTCCTCCTCCCACTATCTGAAAAAATAGCTAAATAACTGTTAAAAGTAACTGTTATTTGTCTATAATATCGTAATAACTACCGTTCTTTCAGACTGCGTGCGTTTTGTTTAGAAAGTGGGGTGTCAAACATCATGTCGCCATTTCGACTTGGCGATAAAAACGGATGGAAAACACGTCGGCGGAAAACACGTCATTCTAACCTTGGCGCCTATTTTCAGAATCGCGCCAAGAGGTACAAGAATTATTCAACCCAAATTATTACCTTTCCAAACATATCAAAACCTAAATTTAACATTATGAACTAACAAAAGTAACGTAATATACAAGCTTTGGCAAATTCAAAAATACACATTTATTGGCACACAAAATATACTAAACAAACTTATTCATAACAAAGATGCAATTGAATGTACAACTCGTTTAATATAACTCAAAACATGATATCAATTCACGTGAGACTAGAAATTTACCAAATTTTATTTTAATTAAAATATTATGTTATATTTATTCATTAAAATGTAACTCCATGTAGAGGAAATATCTGGCCTAGGTAGTATTATATGCCTTATGACGTGAAGGATGAATGAATGTGGAAGAAATTACTGATTACTATTGTCATAAGTAGTATTGCAGTGCAACAAAGAGCTGATTTTATTACTTTGCGATTTCCCTCAAATTTTACTGTGTGCTTTCAAAAGTTTACTGTTCTGAATTTCTTTTATTATTTTTTTTTCAAGGCAAGAAAACTAACAAATAAAATACAAAATCTTTTTGATGTGAAGTGCCTTTAAAATCACTTAAATGAAGTATCAGGATAAAAGCACCATATTACACTTTTAGTGCGACCCATTCCAGCACTATAACTCTGTGATTGATAGTGCAATTGATATAAATTTTGTAACGTTTTATATGAAATTAGGCGTTAGTGCTTGTTATAACTCTGTGCTTTAAGTAAAGCAAGAAAAGATCTAAAGAAAAGCAAATCATGTATAGGGCATTGATGATAAGCTAAATGGAAAATGTTTAAATTTAATAAAATAAGTTCGTGCAATGTTTCTATTTTTTTTAAAATACATTTTATCTAAATCGTAACTTTTCAAACGTCCATTTTTACACTGTTGAGAAATATAATGTTATATATGCTTCATGATCTTCAGTTTAAAAAAAACTCAATTTGTCCATTTTGAAACAACTTTTTTATTGTAAAGAATGATACATCAGAAATTAGATTCCGATACCTCCTGGAATTTTTTTTTCTCTTAGAATTTTACTGGAACTTTTTTCTGTAAATATGCATGAACCCTGTGTACAGATTATGTTTCTTAGGACTTAGTCAGTTTTGGTCACTAAAAATAATTTTTGCGCTTTAACTCATATTTGTTATTTTTTTACTTGGTCAATTTTGGCAATATACCAACGATGTATGAGATCCCATAAGTCTCGTGGCAGATTTTGAATTCACTGTTGCTGCATTAAAAGTTGGGGTTATTTCCTATTATAGCTTTGATTATGTTCGAAGGTGCAAATAGTGTAGGTTTAGTATATGATTGTATTTATTAGTGTGAAAAATAACATTAGTAATTGATCATCTTGTGCATTTCAAACTGACGTTTTAATATGTAAACAAAAATCTTTATTCCCTTCCAGGTTTGTTGAGAAGGACTACAACGTCGGTGATTTGGTGTGGGCGAAAATGAAAGGATATCCTCCCTGGCCAGCCAGAATCGCCGAGCGCACTAAACCGCCACTCAAGAAAAAGTTTCAGCATTTTGTCTATTTTTTTGGAACCAAAAACTTTTCTTGGATTTCGGACGAGTACATCACTCCTCATTCTCAAAATAAGATTGATTTTTACGACAACAAGAAAACGTTACCGGCTCTGCGGCTTGCTATCAATGAAATTGCCGAATGCTCTGAATCTCTGCCGCCTACTTATGGAGAATATAAAAGTTCTGATGATGAAGAAGTTCAAATTTCGAATGAAGCAGCTAAAATTTCGGATGATTCCGAAAGTTCGAGTAGTGATGATATGGCTGCAGTATTGATGACAAGAAACGATGAGAGCTTGAAACCCGGCCCTAGCAAGAGCACTACTAAAGGCTCTGCGATGAAGTATAATAAGCGTAGGGTGTCTTTAAATAGGAAGCAATCTCGTTTTAAAAAAGGTTATTTTGGAATAAAAGATGTGCAGTTTAAAACCAATTTGAAATCTAAAGCTAAAATTGCTCCCCAGCCTGACAAAAACTTGAAACCTCAAAAACCCGAAACAGCTGTTCTTTCAGATAAAAATCTTGCAGATGACGATGCTAATGATAGTGATTATATTATGGTGGAGACTGAAGATGAAGCAGTTCCGAAAGAAGGTGAAAATAAGGGTATATCTCTTCCAACAACACCTCCGCCACCACCTCGACCACCCCGTACGTATATGCCCGCTACGACCAAGAAAATAGGATTTCTGGGACTAGGAATGATGGGTTTAACCATTGTTAAGCATTTGTTGAAGTCTAATCATAATGTAACTGTGTGGGACAGAAATGTAAGGGATGTCATTGACACGGAAATTCAAGGAGCTAAAGAGGGCTTGTCTGCATCGGACGTTACCGAGCAGTGTGACATCATCTTTTCTTGCTTCTATAAAGCTGATGTGGCAAAGTTTACTGTATTTGAGGAAGATACAGGCGTTTTGCATGGGCTGGGAGGTTGCGATGGCACAAAGTGTTATGTGGAAATGACCAGCATTAGCAATCATGCATCTAGAGACATTGCCAAGTACGTGAACCAAAAAGGTGCCACATACTTGGAAGCACAAATAAATGGCTCACTTGATATTGCCGAACTTGGAGAAGTGATCATCTTCGCAAGCGGGGACGAAGCGGTATACGACTCCTGCATCTCAGTTTTCGACTCTTTCTCAACGCGCTACTATTACATCGGGGCTGAAGTGGGAGCAGCAACAGGCCTCAATGTGTTATGCAACATGTTATCTGGCTGTGTAAGTGCAGCTTTAGCGGAAGGCATGTCTCTCGCTACTCAGATGAAGCTGTCGTTGATCGACGTTATGACAGGCCTCAATATGTGCGATTTTTCTTGCCCTATTATCGAAGAGCAAGGAAGAGCCATTGTGTATAATACGTTCAACACCTCATACTTCCTTAAAAGTCAGCAGAGGGATATGAATTTGGGTCTCCGAATGGGTGACGAAGTGAATAATGTAATGCCGGTAACGGCAGCGGCCAATGCAACCTTACTTCATGCAAAGAGGCTTAATTTTGGGGCGAAAGATTCTTCTGTCCTCTATATGGCATCAAAGAGGTAAAAGTCTTTATCACTCTGGGGACTGCCATACATTTTTTTTTATTAATTAGTCATTCTCAAGTTTTTTTTTTTTAATCTTCCCTTTCCCTTGTTTATACATATGACGCAATACTTAAGCCTATTTCATATTAATGCTGCTCGATAAAGCCTGGTCAATTTTAAAATTGAAAAATAAACTTTCTAACCTATTTATTATTAAAATATATTCATAAAATCTAAGGTATTTTTAAGTTTCCATTGATTTCAAAATGTATGGCGTCATTTCATAGATATATTTATTCGTTCCAAATCGCCCAATATATATTTCCGATTTACTCCAAAGAATCTATGTAATCCGACTTAAATATCTAAAACTTATGTTAAAATTTCGTGGATAAATGCTTTCCAAAAGAATTATTTGCAGGATGTGCATTTGTTCACCTTTAGAGTTGCAAGATCGAGAATTAGATATTTTTTAAAGCCAGGTATTGAAAAATAACCCCACAAGCTCGATCGATAGTTTGTAATCGGAGAGTTGCCAGTTTCGTTCCTAATCGTTCTCAAAAAAATATCAACCGTTTTAAATTTTCACTGCCGGTTTCTAAAAAGATAAAAGTCGACTATTGCCTTTCACGTGCTATATTGAAGAACGTATCGCGCCGATGCGGGACCGGCAGCAAACGTGTTAAGAATAAAAGGCATTTTTTTTAAAATTAGACTTTGATATGAAAGTTTTTTACATTCGGAACGTAAATGGAATGTTTCCCGTTTTCAGTGGAAACTTATTTTTTCGTCAAAAAGCTGGGAAAAGAGCTTTTGTAATAAATATGAACTTTTTAATTATGAATAAAGGCCTGGCACATGTCCTTTCGCTTTTCTTCAGTAAACGCTACACTTGACGTTCGAAACACTGGATTGGTTGATTAGTGTTTCAGAGGGAAGCCAACCAATCCAGTATATCGGTTTTCAAACGTGGCGTCTACAGATGAAAAATGCAGTGACATGTGGCGAGCCTTTAATCTCAAAACCGATTTACTTTCTCTCCTGAACGTTATCAAAATATCTTAACTGTCTCATTGATATACTGTCTATTGATTATTGTTTTACTAGTATAATAACTAAAACCGTTTTCAACTGCGAGAGAGTGTAAACTCCCAAGTTAGAAATTATAATTTTTAGATTTTTAAGAAAATTAATGCTAGGATTTTTTTTTTACTCTTTCCCTTGAAAGTTGAAAGTTTTTTTTTAATTATTAAATAAAAATTAAGGGAGGCCCAAGCACCAAATTTTGCTTTTTTTAAAGCCTAAATAAGCTATTTTAAAAAACACTAGTCATTCCGACCCGGTGAGGAAAACAATAACCCGGTAACAATAATCACAACCTAAAAAATATTAAATTTTTTATGTTCATTAATTCGTCAAACAAATATTAAAGCTTCAAAAACTATTAACAGTTTAGTTTTAAGTAAATTTTGTACAAAGCCTTAGCAATTTAAAAAAAAATTATTTTGAGTAAATGACAAAGGTTGCAAACGAAAAGTAGGTAAACAGATGATAAAGGGTATGTATATAAACATGTAAAAAAAAACTGCCTGAAAACCTACTGCTTTGAAATTTTGTACACACCTTTTTAAATATGTATATTATCGTTTTATGCATAAAAAAAACTTAGCAATTTTGGGGGGAATTTAGAACTTGGGTCTCCCTTAAATAAAATTATTAAATTAAGGATGGAATCGCATTTAAGGATTGCTGTTTAAGGTGAGAGAAATAAGTTAAGTCATGCGAATAGTAAAATATTTTTGCGATTCATATTAATAATCGAAATAGCTTATTGCATTTGTTCGCATAAGCTGGGCACAGTGAATTAATTAAGCGTCATTTGTTGTATTTCAAGTGGTTTAGGTCGGAATTATTAGTTTTGCTATAATCTTTTGTCATTCTTATACTGTATTTTTTTCTCATAATTGTTTGCTTTTGTGATTGCGCAATACTTGGGTTCGGTCACACGCGAGTTTATTTCATATAGTTTTTCTTCCAAAAACAACTGTATTCTGGAAGGTAGAAATTTTGATTTCTTTGAGCATTTTTAGTTGTTTGTTATACGTCGAAGCGTATTCGAATTCGACAGATATGAAACAGTAGAAACTTCGAAAACCTCTCTCTGTCTCGCAAAATGCACTGAAATGCTATTCCTATAGGCAGATTGTTTTTGAAAAATTCTCATTTCGCTCGTGTGGTCGTGCCCTTTATTTGCTGCACTGGTGTGCCATGGTGTCGAGCTACTTATATTGTAGACATTCCAGCTTTATATATTACCCATTTGATGTTAACGTGCTATATTCAAATGCTTATTATTACGAATATTTCTATTGTATTGTTTTGCTGTTACTGGTATTGAGGCTTTATTTTTAAATACATTCGCTGCCATGTAAGTTGCAATCACGCCTTGTTTTCCAAGAGGTCCCGTGAGTTAAATACAATTCATATCACAGACTACTGTATTCACGCTGTGAATTGTATACACTTTATGCAATTCTGATGTAGGCACACTCTGCATGGCCCTCTACACAAACTGATCTCGGCCTGGATTTTTCATTGAAAGATTATTTTTTGTTTGCGAGTTCGAGTATTTCACCATTGGACTTGACTCTCCGTTTGTTGTATACAGCTCACGCTCAAAAGTCATAGATTTTTTTTCCCCAAAATTAAATTTGAATCATTTTAAAAGCAAATCAAGAATAAAAAAAAATGAGGCACTTCAGACGTCCATTTTTTTTTTACTATTGTGGCAGCGAATGTGTTAATATTAAAACTTGACATTTTTATTGTAATATTTGAAGTTCTTTTTTAACAACAACACAGGCATGAAAGAGTGCTCATGAATGACTGAAATCTGTGTTTAAAAATAATTTTTAATTTTCGAGTGATTCATAGATGTATTTTAAAGAGATGAGAAGGGGGTGGCCAATCATATATAGCAATACCTTTGATTTCACAAACTACATGGATTTCTTTCGAATCCATGTTAATTTAATACAAAATTAAACGATACTTTTTTTTTGCGAAATATTTGAATTTTTCCTACCCAAGTTCGGCATTTTGAAGGAGATTTTGAGAAAACAATATAGGTCAAAAAATTTTATGCGGAATATGTGAGAATTCCAAATTCTGGAAATTTTAACTTTCTTTGGGCTCAGCAAGTATCTGTTAATCGACAGTCGGATCTATGTTTAATGCCGACATGTCAATTTCGCGATACATTGACACTCCTTTCAGCTAAAATGTTTGCTTTCATGCCTGTGAAAACTAAAAAAAAAGTTATTGAGTATTCTTAACATTAAGTTTTAATTGTTGTTGGTGTTTTAGAATCAATGTATTCTTGTTATAAGATTTGGTGTGGAAGTATATGTTATTTGTCAAATGCTATGCGCTAGTCCCTTCTTATTGGATAAATTTGTATTATGGTGTTCGATGTCAAATAAAAAAAATGTTAAAAAAAGCTTTTATTTATTTGTTTAATCTTCTTTTTATGTAATGCACTGCTATTATATAAGCAGTATTCTCAACTTTTTTTTATCTTGAAGTTTTTTTTTTTTGGTCAAACACAAAAAATAATCATTGAACTGAAAATTGCTTCTACCATAATTCTTTTTTTTTTATTCAAATGAGACATTCATATTCAATTGATGAAAGTTTTTAAAGGTGGAAAAAAGCTAATAAAAACATCCACTTTTTTCAGTTATAAATATATATATTATTTTCTTTATTTCCTTACTTCATTTCTATGACCTTGAAATATATCGGGCCTTGTAATTCAACGCATATGAAACTATTGTTCATTTTCTACACATTACAATTCAACTCGTCAAACATTAAAACCGACAATTGTGACACTTTCTACGATTAACATGGCGAAATATTTTTTAAAAATGTAATCGCAAATTGCTTCACAAGTAACTATTTTTGTTGGAGGAGGTGGATGAAATGCAACTTGGGAGAGAAAAAGGAAAAGTTTTTCTTTCTCTCAAGTAACATTTCAAGCTTATTTTTTACCCCAAGTTGGTTTGCTATGCCAACAGTTGCGTTGTTGATCGAATATGAGCTGCTACTTGACAAAAATAATTTCTATTGAAGTTTGTGACAGAATAACTTTTTTAAATTCAAGAGTATGTTGTTTTCTTTTATTTTGATGAACGGAGATAAAAAGAAAACGTCATTATTTTGGTGATTTATTTATTGGTGAATTTTGATAAAATACACGTAATTAGATGTTGTGTATTTTAGAAGAATATGACTTAATAGTTATGCGGGAAAATACATATTAATCGCGGGGGTACCAAACATTTTGTGGTTTATGACATTTCTCAAATGTTAAAAAAAAAATAGGGATTGTGGGGAATTTCAATCTGAAGATAGTTTTAAATCACCAATTTACTTAGAGTTTCAACAGGGTGGTAACATAACCTGGGAAATCAGGGAATTGTCATGGAAATTTTTTATTCTGGAAATATCAGGGAAATTTTCGAAATTTCACAAAAAATAAGGGAATTTTCAAATTTGGATCATTAAAACGGCAATTATCCTCCATTATGCACTCTATTCTGGGTAATTTAGTTGTCAATATTTCCTTTTAGTTCTGAAAAATAATTTTTTTTAAAAAGTAGGGTTATGCACATTTTCAGTTTTATTTTTGTAAAAACGTGAACCACTGCTGAGGGAGCAGCAAAAGCAAAGTGCATTGGACCTTGAAATTGTGAGCAACATGTGAGGGGCTAATGAATGTGATTTATTGAAGATTGGAATAGGAAATATTAAGCATATAAAACATTTAAAATTATCTCCAAAAGAAATAGTTGGAAAAATTTGCATTATCTGCTTACAGAGAACATGATTAATTACTATTATGCCTGCCACAATTGTATAATTTGTGTATCCATAAATTATTATTTTGACTGACAATAAGTATTGCTTATAAATTTTTATTTATAATGCAGTAAATTTATTGTATTGTAGCGTGGATACTTTGTTTGTATACAAAGCATATATTTCAACGTTTCTTAATGTAATTTTAAAGTCAGGGAAATTTTGTGACACCATCATGGAAGTCAGGGAACTTTTTTTCCAGAATTTTGTTGCCACCCTGTTCAAGATGACAAAAATATTTTATATTGAAGTTAGTGAGAAAATATCTTTTTAAACTCAACAATATGTTGTTCTCTTTCATTTTGCAGAGCAGAGATAGAAAAAAATAAGGTAATAGCCCAATTGCGGCCGAAGGGAGCCGGGTTTACCATATTCTCAAAGAAGAAAACATTTGTTTATCGCCCAGACAAAAGGTTGCCATGGGTCGCAATTGGAACTTTCCAAAAAATAACATGTTATTTTGGTGACTTAAAGGCGGAGTGCGAATGGTTAATAAAATACGTTGATACTCAAGTGATGCCATACTTTGCAATGGAATTAGATAAAGAACAAGCTAACGAAAGAAAAGCGTTTTTTATGTTCAGGAACATGCAGTTCTTGTTCAATTTGAAGAATAGGCAACAAAAGATGTTATTTTGTTAACTGAGATTCGCCACTCGAGTCCAAAGGATTAATGTCCTGGTGTTAACAATAAATAATAATTTCATTTTGTAAAGTATTTATTTAATGACAACTTTGACTCATTTAAATTATATAACAAATTATACATTGTTATTTTTTCTTTAAAAAAAACCTCTTAAGTTTACGTTTGAGTTTTTCCTAATTCCTTTCCTTTGTCGTAAGTTTTTTTACAAAACTGTAGGTGTGGTATAGATTTGGATAGAAAATTTGTCTTACAAACCCAAATTATTTATTTTTTCAGATGAAAAAAAAATCAAGCACCTGAAATCAAATTCAAATCTTTCCGATCAAGTCTTGCACAAATTTCCCAATGAATAAGTTGAAGTTCTTCCTTAAAAGTACTTAAAAAAAATTCAGGTTTTTCCAAATATAAAGTGAACTTAGCATAGTCAAGCAGAACTAAGTTTAAAAAGCATGAAAATTAATGCGTTAATGTATCGATTTTGTGTTGTAAATGTGATATTGGCTCAAGCATTATCTTTCCTTTCTGACTGCATGCGTGATTTCTGACTGCATGCGTGATATCAACTCATATAAAAATTGATAAATTTACCCTTCGTGTCAGCTGCCAAAATTACTGTAATTTTCTGTCAGAATTGCACGGAAAAAAATATTAGTCATTTAAATTTAGTTTTCTGTTTCACCTTTCAAGATCAATCGCAATCATCACATTTGATGATCTTTACACTAAACGGGAAACTATGTATTTAAAACTAGCTTTAAAAATTACCTTCCTTTTTTTTGTTGCAAAATTTAAAAATAATGATAGTAGACTACTGCAATTGCAGTGGTGTCTAGTGCAGGGGGCCCAGGGCCCGTCCTTTTTTAAACTCTAATCCTACTAATTTAGATTTTATATGTTACTTATGGAAAAAAATCTCGGCAATTCATGTTTTTAATTTGCAATCCAATGAGAACCAGTCATGAACTTCATTGCCAGAGTGTTATATTAATTATATTATTCATAATAACTATTGAATTACACCAATGTTTGTATTCTGTTGTAATTCAGCTCCCCTTATTTTCCATACTAATGAGCCGCCATTGTATAATTGGATAGTAATATTTTCAAAATGTTCCGTTTCTGTAAGACAGGACAAAGATTGAGCTCTTGACAATTTAAATTGAATTGTCCAGGGGAAAAACGATGAGTGTCCAATTTTTGTTGAAATGAAGATCTTAACGCCTGATATTAGCTATATAGTAATTTTTTAGTGTTACAGCACATGTTGTGACAGTCCTGAATAACAACGAAAACCCTGAATTGCAGTGTGAAAGGGAGGTGTATGAAAATTATCTAAAATGTCAAGAAAAACAATATTTAAATTTTCTGAAAAGATCAGGACATTTTAGCCAAATGTATTCCAATGTATTTCTCTCATTAACATAACTTCCTTTTCTTCACAAAATTATAAACTAAAAAAAATCAAATGTTAGGATTCTTGATATCTTACAGGTTCTTCAATTCAACAGGCTACAATATTAATGTGTAAAAAATATAAATTATTTTCGCATATTATTGTAATTCTGGAAAATTATAAAAATCAAGCATGGAAAAGTAAAAGAATTGTAGTTCTAATTTTATTGATAACACATAATAAAAATTTAAACACTTCATATTCTATAGTCCTCTTGTTAAAATTGGTATTTAAGCAACTCCCCATAAATACTTAAAATTTAAAATGAGCACTAAAATGACATTTTAAAAATTTTCTATGTGAATTTCTGCTAATAAGTCTTTGTATTTGTTTCTATATTTTCCATCAAGGCAACGAAGACCGTTATGTCCATCATTAGGTAATTCAGGGGCCTAAGGACTATAGAAAACCTCTCATATGGGTGTTATTTAGTTTTACTATTTTTTGTATTTATACGAATTAAAATTTCAAAATTCAAGGTTCGTGGTTGCCTGCTACTTCTTTTCACTAACTTAAAAATGCAGACCTTTATTACAGGGTATAAAAAATGTATTTCAAGAAATAATATTGTACACTACGGCTCAGAAGCAAGAAAAACAAACACTGTCAGGTAAGTTTTGCTGTTTTATTCATACATGATATTTTATATGCATAAAGGTGATTTAAAATAATTATTTTATCAAGAGTCCGGAATCTTTTTATCATAATAACTGACACTTCTTTGAATTTAAATTATGGAATTAAGTTAAGCAAATTACATCAGTGAGTAGAGAAAAAAAAAACGTTATAATTTCGTCTTGTTGCTCTGCAAAATTAAAGTTTATATTTATTAATAATTTTAATTGCTATTGCCTACTCCAATTTAGTTTTCATTTGAGTTACCTAATACCATTTTTTATGAAATCTAATCAAATATATTATTCAGATAAATATTACAATTTATAAGGCTCGTTAGGCACAATAATTTAATGTATATCTTGATTACAGTTATTTATTACAAATTTATTTTTATTGTGCATATATTTTTACTTGGGAAAAACATACTTTTTTTTTATAAATAAAAATTAGAATTAAAACAATTTTATCCGATAACACTCACTACATTTTTATATCATGGATCAAATATCAATGACGCTAAGTTTAAAAAAAAATCACGTTAAACTATTTTTCCATACTTTTCTTTACTGTCCCTAAGAGTTTAAAAAAATTAATTTCTTGAAGAAATTTTTTAAATTGCTCTTTGAAATTGTTGACTAAGAAGCATCAGTAACAAGATTTGCTTATTCGTTTGGCTCGTAAAGGTGATATTTTAATAAATAACTGTTTCAGCTCAAACAACCTTTAATTAGTCAAGATTCCTCTAATTTTACGTATTTATAATTAAAACCTGTGCTCTCTTTCACAAATGCAGATACTTCGAAGTTTCGAGTCGACTGAAATGTATCTACTCTTGACGATTTCCCCTTTAAAATTCTGCAACATAGCTTTCGATGACAAAGGTAAGTTTGCTGTTTTTAAATAATTGTTTTTTTTATTTTTGTTATATATTGGAAACTTCTGCAGAAATTAACATAGTAAACTAGCGTTTCCTTTTTTTAAATTTAACGAACATTGTAGGGAGGGACACTTAGTTCCCTATAGAAAAAAAATCTACAACTAACAATAGTAACCTTTGTATAAAAACTTTATTTAATAATAGTCCGATTTATACAAATATGCGCATATTTAAATAAAATCACTAAATATAGGACCGATATCTATTTTTTTCCTTCAAAATGTAGCTGAAATGCTTTTTTTTTAATATGACGCTTCGATGCACGTTTATTTCATCGTCATAGGAAGGGTCACTTAATACAGCAACTCTTTCTTTCGTGACCTTTGTGCATCCTTTATAAGAATAAAAGGGATATCTAACTAAGTATAGTCAATTGGTAGAGAGAAGGCCGCATTGGAATGAACTTCAAATTTACAGTACAGAGAATCATCCATTGACCATAAATACTTGCTCAATGTTCAATTTTCAACGATATGAGGATAAAGTCCTCATACCCTTGAATCCTCATACCCATGTGTGGGGATGAGGATAAAGTTCAGGTCTTCGGTAAATGAGATATTTGTTAAAAATACGAGTTTCTAAGTATATAAACTGATTGGAATTGACTAGAATCTAGTCAATACTCTTTATTATATTGCAGTTAAAAATATTTTTTTAATTAATAATTTTTCAGCAGAAAGAACTCTTTCTCGTACTAAAATTAGCCCACTTCATTGCTATATTGACTAAAAATAAAAGCGTGGAACACTCGCACTGTACAATTCTAAAGCATTCCATTTTTATCATAGCGCAATTCGTACTTTTTTACTTTTAGTAAAGTATGTTCATACTAAAAAGTGCTTTTCCCGTAATACTTAAATTGAAATTAAAAGCTAATATGTTATTTTTATATTCTTGACAAGACAGTTATACAAAATGGCGCCATAAAACTATTAAAGCTTGATCATTGGGTATCTTCTCAACACACATGGTTACAAGCATCTTTTCGCGATCCAATATTTAAAATTAAATAAAAAGAATTATTAATAAGTAATTACTAATTATTGTGACTACATATTGGATTGTTATCGAGCTTACTTAACTATACCAAGTTTCAAGTCGATATGATATTTAAATGGAAAGTTTAAGTTGAGTTGAGTTGAGCTACAACAACAAGCAGAGTGATTCGAAATAAAAGTAAAATAAAGCGTGCAAAAAGCGTTATTTTAGTCGCAATTTTCATGTAGAAATCGGAACTTTGAACTAATAAATACCTTTTATGCTTATTTGCTCCCACCTTACTTATATAAGACTTGATTCTTCCAAGGTCTTAGATATAGAATATTTGTTTATTGTGCACGGTCAGATGGTTTCACTTGCGACAACTAACAGAAAGAGAACAGCAGGACGTCTTTATCATCCTCTTCATTTCAAGTTTCTAAGCCATAGCACGCAGCGTGAGGGAATGTGTGTACTTCTAAGGTGTTATGTATACAACTTTCTGTCACGTTCATTGAAAGGCGTAAAGTTGTAATGACAAGTACATATCCTTCAAAGTGGTATGTTACAACTTCCGGGCAATGATAACAAAATCGAGTTTTTGTAAGTTGAAGGCAACGGCACAATCACACTGAGACATTTCGCATCGGGGATAAGGTGGGAAGTTTCAAAATATATTCGAAAAGCGTTGGTAGAATGGACTTAGGTGAAAAATCGAACAAAGCTAGATGAGCCTTGGCCCAGATGCTTTGACAGCCGATTATATAAACATCATCTCAAGAAACGAAAATATTCAATCCCGCTTTTAATTTTAAAATGTAAATAATATTTGTCGATTATCTATGGACTTATATATATGGTTATTTAAATGATTCATCTTAATTAAAATGAGCTAAATTCAGTTTACATAAATTATTTGCTAATATTACTAAGTCATTTAACAAGTATCGTTTAGATTACATAAACAAACAATCAGTTTTTCAAATTGTCGTATTATTCATAGCTATGTATTTGTAGTCTCTATATTTGTTTGGAATTGAATAAATAATTGTGAACAACTCTGTACTGTATCATATTAGTAATGTGATAATTGGTCAGATGATGAGAACAGCCCCTGAACTGGCACCCCATTCGCGAGGACATTTGTTGGCCTCGTCTTCTGATCATGATTCAAAGTGTTCCCAGGTCTTTACTTCGGGCCTATGGTGTAACTGAAGACTTTAGTACCAAAATTACGTAAGTACATTTGCTGTGCTTGTGTATATGATTCCGCTTGGCGATGTTTTTACTTGCCTCATCTTGCTTTCAAAAGAGTGTTGCAAAAAACAATGCTCACATGTTTCTTCTACCAATTTGTTATCTTTTTTTGAAGCCAAGTGAAAACAACACCAAGCGGAATCATATCGTCGTTGAAAGTACAAAAGGTCGTATGTCAAAAAATTTAATTTTTTTTTATTACGACAGATTTAAAGTGAGGAACATGTCCTTGCGATTTTCATCAGTAGACGCTGCGTTGAGACACTGGAATCAACCAATCCAGTGTCTCAGATGTCAAGCGCAGCGTCTACTGATGAAAAGCACGAGGACATGTTTCCCAACTTTAACGTTCACGAATCCTCTCTACAAGCAAATGTTCAGTCGGACGACGATGAATGAACTTGGAACCCTCCTATAACGACCTTGTTGCTCTTTTAACCAGGTCACCGCGGGATTTTGCATATTTGCGATTTTTGGTCTAGGCGTTTAACACATTTGACTGTGACACTATGGTGTCCAAGTTCGAATCCTCATATTTTATTATTGTTTTGAGTGTTTCAAATCAGGGAGGTCAATCCATTAATAAAAAATAAAAATATGTGATTTTGGCTGATAGACAAGGGTCTCGCTGTGGTCTTGTCGGAAGAGTACCGAACTCGTAATCGGAGGTTTATGACTTCTAATCTCGTTTTATGTGATTGCAGAGCACTTATAATCGAAAGGGTTGCGAGTGTCGTTTCTCATCGTCGCACTAGAGCTGCACATTGGGCTATTAGTGACGGTTCGGGGCCTATCCCAAAAGAAAGACCCGGGAAGAATTTGCTGTACTTGTGTATATGATTCCGCTTGGCGATGTTTTCACTTGCTTCATCTTGCTTTCAAAAGAGTGTTGCAAGAAACAATTCTCACCTATTTCTTCCACCAATTTATTATCTTTTTTGAAGCCAAGTGAAAATATCGTCAAGCGGAGAATCATATCGTTGTTTAAAGTGCAAAAATTCGTATGTCAAAAATTTCCATTTTTATTTTATTATTGCTATAAGTGGTATTTTGTAATTTCCACCTGGTGCCAAAATCGCTGATGTCATCTAATGTCAAAAGATTCTATCATAGAATCATCATAAGGAAATAATTATTTTTGCTCTTATAAAAAGTGCTGGGGTTATACTTACGACCTTTCGCACTTTCAACGACAATAAAACACAAGTATGACGAATGTACTTATGCAGTTTTGGCACTAAAGACTTCGACGTTAGTTCAACCAACCAGGTTGGTTGAATTACCGCTACTATAAACTTAAAAAAGCAACTATTGGTCCAAGGACAAGTTTTGTCTTTTGGGTGTTAAAAAAGAATGCGCTTGAGGTTATACTTCCAGAAATATGATGATTGGCATATTTATTTTTTTATAAAATCACTTATATTTTATTTCAAAAGTACATATTTCTCTTCAAAATATTTCATATTTTCTCCCCAATCATCAAGTCCTTATTATGTCAATCACACAAATGGGAGTGAAATCTAATTTATTTATCCTAGTAAACAGGTAGACAACTGTCTCCCTCCTTGAAAATAAATCGATTGTGTTACCTGGCCTTTGCCGGGTGGGGACTATTTATTGTTTCCCACAAACCTGACAAGGTGTTGGAACGACAATAATAAAGACAGCAGTGACAGTGGGAAACGACACTATATTGGTCTTCATTTTTCACCTACAGACCTTGCATATGAGGTTGAACTAGCGGTTAGAAAGTGAGTGCCTCATATAATAACCCTGAAGAGGTAGAGCTGCAAAAGGGAATGGCCGACCTTGGATAAATGGTTGACCTTGGCTAATTATCTGGTGAAGAGGGTTCCACATACAAATCCCTACGTATTTCTTATTGGAAAGTTTCATTATCGGTTTAGGATTACAAACTTTGTAAATCTTTTTCGCGGCACACAGGGGTACCGTATATTTCGCTGTCGTAAGAACGGGAAGTATTAGTACGGGTCACGGACCAATGAGAAGACTGTTTTTTTTTCGTGCTAGGTTTCCGAACGTCACCGAACTCTGGTAAATGGGATAAGAGTCATTTTTAACCATGTATTGCGTTGTACGTTATACAAAAAGTAACGTTATCGATATTATATGAACTAATTGTTGACATATAGATTGTGGCCTATTTCTTAGAATAATACTAGTAGTTCTGGGAACAGTAGACCTCGCGACCAAAAAAAATATCTGCCGTGTATAAGGGCCTGATACATGTTAAATCCGTTGTAGACCAATGTCTTCACGCCTATTCAGGTTGCGTGTTGTGTCAACTCAAGTGTTGTCCTCATCATCCGACCATGATTCCAAATTCCGAATTAAGGTTTCCAGTTCTTTCCTCCGAGATAGATCCCGAAACGTCACCAATAGCCCACTCTGCAATTGTAGTGCGTCGTTTATTCAACCAACCAACTTGGTTTAAAAAATACGAAGCAGTGTTCCCTGATTTTTCATACGAAATAGACCCTGAACCGTCGCCAGTAGCGTAACGTGCAGCTCTAGTGTGACGTTATTTCAGCAAAAGCAAACCAACCTTTAAATTTTTTTTTATTTAAAATTATTGTATATGCTCATTTTGTTGACCAAGCGTTAGTGAGGTCCTGTTTTAACTCGACCTTTCGGCACTTCCTCTGTGTGTCTGTAAATTTGTTTGTTTGTTACGCAGTTACGACCAAACACGTTTCATTCGATTTTCTTCAAATTTGGCAGGAGTGTTCCTTTAATGCCCATTCTACATGAACGAGTAAAACGCGCGTGAGCGTTTCGGTGATTCGAGTCACTAAAATCGACTTACGTTTTTTTTTTAAAGGTCTACTGTTCCCATAACTACTAGTTAATTTTTAGTTGTCTTATTTTGTTTCACAAAATCAATTCTTTCAATTTACCATAACTACTAGTTAATTTTTAGATGTCTTATTTTGTTTTTCAAAATCAATTCTTTTGATGTCACACACAGTTAATTTTTTTTACTGAACATACAAAAGCTGTATTTTGATTATTGTACTTTTGTGTAAATTCTACAATTTTTTTTTATATAATACTTAATTTTATTCATATTTGTTTTTCATTATTTATTATTTGGAATTTCAGAATTTTGTACCAAACCTGAAACATTATGCTGAAGAGTCATTTTATGGGACAGATTTTCTTCCTGCTGATTATGGCTCAGAAAGTTGCAACGCCAATTGTTATTAAATTATGAATTGGTAAGTATATTTTACATACAAGAACAGAAAGTGACATTTCCTTAAATAAGAATGAGTTAAAATATTAAAGTTTAGTTTTCATAAATCGGTGAATGATTCTAAGATATTTTAGTGAATGAATTTGTATTATTTTTTAAAATTTTATTTCAAAAGCTTGTTTAGCATGATTTACTTTATATAGAGGATTTATGAAATCATAAGAAATAATGTGCATGTCATATCAAATACCCAGATTTTTTAAAAGAAAAATTAATATTTAAAGATTGGGAGAGGCCCTTTCATCATTTATTTTACTAGAAATTAAAACTGTTTTCTACATAAGATGATATTATGAAAATATGTCCTCATATCAGACAATATAAATTAAGGAATTATATTTTTGTAAACCTCTGCATTAAAAAATTTTATGCCTCTTGAAAATGTTGCAAATTATGAAACTATATTTTAAGAATTACAAGTTTTTCAATGCATAGTTCTAATATATATAGTTAATTGTAACTAAAAAAACATAAAAGTAGTTAGTCAGCTTGCAGACATGTTTCTGAAACACTATTAAATTGTATATCAAGTTTAAGCATTGTTGCATTATCCATTGTTGAGGCGTTTTTTACACACACTTTCTTAAAGTAGTTTATTAATCCTTAATGCTTGGTGAACTCCACTGAGCTGACGTTTTAATGCTATAGAAATTGAAAGGCTCTGCTATGGAGACATTTTTCTTATCTCTTATGTATATATAAGTAAATGAACCATTTTTATAATGTAAAATTGATTTGGTATCTACGTAATTTTATGGCCCCTGTGATAAAATGCCAATGATTGTTGCAAACGGCCAGCAGTGAAAAGAAAACAAAATATACTTGAAAGTAACACTTAGCCACACACCCTCGATCTGTTGGTCGATATTATAATAATAAGTCTTAAGCATTAAGGGTTAATAAATATAATTTAAAGATAAGATTTGACACATTCAACCACTATCCTTTGCAGACACTATACTTTGTTGACAGCAACCACAAACTTGTATAAATTCCAAACTACAAGGGACAATCCTCCATATATGGTCGCTTAATCCATGTTACCACACAAGTATAATGTTAATCCAATTTGGGCTTGCAAAGTAACATGGCTTAAGTTACGATATCCGGAATTTATATTGCAAATATCAGCATAAATTGCCAAAGCACTAATTCCTCAGCCTTTCATCACCAATGCTTAAGCAATTTTTGTAAAATTGTTTTCACTACCTGTGAGTTAAAAATAATTTTTCCTGTTTATCCTTTTTTTTTACAATTTTTAAGAATTTTAATTAATTTGAAAGGCCTTGCTTTTTAACATTTCTCAAACCATTACAAAAATTATGAATTTAAATTATTATTATGAATTAAAGTATTTTTATATGAATATTATCTGCATTGCTAGGAAAAATCACAGCCTGTGCTGTCAATAAATTAAAAAAGATAATTTAAAATAAATGTAGTTTGAGGTATGTATTGAAAATTTTTGTCAGCTTATTATTGTTATTATACTGTTACAACATGCTTTGTTGTTTACTTTTCTGTTATGAAATAATTACTTTTAAGAATGTAACTAGTGTGAAATGTGTATTAATACACTATACTATAAAATTGAAATTTGCTGATTATATGACAATTAAAAATATTTTAAAAGTTAATATAATTGAAATATCTATTTCGATTGAATTGTTAAGAAGTGTGTATAACATATTTTGAAAAATATTAACATGTTAAAACGTTTTGTATGTTATTTTAACCCTTTAATGCCTTTGTCATTATAAAGATATTTATTATCTAATAGGTACTTGAACAGCTTGCATATTATATGTACTTTGACATTTAGCTGTAAAAATCATCGCCAAAAGCGAGTGTTTACATTTTTAACTCTGATTTGCCTCTACCATTCTTATAAATAAAATATTTAGTTTAATTTTGTTTGGTTAGTTGAGTAATGTTGCATTTGAACTATACAATGGGCTATTGGTTTGTGATTGGTTCACAGGAGTTTTGAGATTTATCCCAGTAGATTTGTTTACTTTGAAATTGCTTCGCACAATGGGCTAATGCCGACAAATTGCAGTGAAAGAAAACTAGTTATAATTACTTTTATTCTATCACGCAAGAAATTGCGAACAAGGCAATTATAGAGTGACTCAACAGAATATAAATTTCAAATATTTTCTGAAATGTCACACTACATTTAATAAATAAATTAAAAAATTATAAAAACATTGATTGTGGTGTAGTTTGATTAAGTGTAGTTTGTTAAGTATACAGTGTAGTTTGATTAAGTCGAATAGAGTTACAGAAAAGGGCTGATAAATGGCACATAGAATGTCAAATTTCGCCAACAGTCTTAAGCTCATGCACATTTTGGGCATACAATACAATACAATAAAATTTGTAGTTTTCTAAAGCAAGTTAGCATTTCTTGTAAACAAAATAAACGATTGCCAAGGTACACAATACTCAAGCTGACCGCATATTGTAAAAATGAATGAATTTATAGAAGGAAATTCGTATTCTATTCTAAAGACATCTTTATACATTCTATAATATTTTTTATCTATGTATGCCCTAATTAATGGCTAATCAAAACAGATATATAGTTTTGTAGTTTTCTAAAGCAAGTTAGCATTTCTTGTAAACAAAATAAACGATTGCCAAGGTACACAATATATATATATATAAAATCCAAATATACCTGCTATTAAAATTATACATTTAACATGGAAGGCGTGGGTTTAACTAGCTGAATGTGATAGAGAAATTATAGCAATTTTCATGTTCTCACACGTGCTTCGTTCCAATGATTATTACGTATGAAATATGTGTAGTATGGTAAATAAAATTTATATTATATTTAAAAAGTTCCTTAAAGTCAACAGTTTTCCTTTGCATCAATTTAATCTTGCTTTCTGTTATTATTTTCTATTATTATTTTATTTATATTTTGAATTTTGTAGTATTTTATTATGTTTGGCCTTCATTTTTGAATATTGGATCTATCTGTTTGCAGATTCTAAAACGTCATGATTGGGATGTGTAACCAGGACACAGAAATGAATTATCTAGTTCCACTTTTGGGTAAAAGATTTTTAAATAATTAAGGTATGAGTTTCAAATTGTGGTATAAAGTAATATTTTGTCATCTATTGATATTTTAATTAAATGTCATGCATAAAAATTTGCACACATTGGCTTATTACTAACCTGTTACAAATAAAATAATCAATTCCTATTAAAAAAATTAATTGCTTTTAATTAGGATTAACAGTTTATTTAAATGCCAAATACTTGTAAAAGTGAAAATTTATATTTAATTAAAATATTAATATGGAATTTCTTGTAAAAATTTCTTTTTGTGGTGAACTATTTCATGCTTTCTGGGAAAGGTTTTGACAGAAACATTTCCAACATTACAATACTGTTTTACTGTCGTTATAGTATGATAGGGGCATTAAAATTTAAATAAGTTATATACTTGTGTTAGTTATGATGTATTAGTTTATAATGATTTTTTTTCATTATTAATTCACTTATTTCATTTGCATTTTTTAAAATCAAAGAAAATTTTGAGATTTGTAACTTAAAACTTGTGAATTTTTATCAAACTTATTTTAACTATTTTTGTGAAGTAAGAGCTTACACTAGATAGATTTGTACAGATTTTTTTTTTTATATATTTAATGTTATCCTCCCTGTTTATGTTATGATAATTCGCTGGATCAGTACGAAAAGACTGTTTCATTGAGTTAAAAAGATATTAAATATAAACTTTTCAACCATTTTTGATTTTCTGTTTCTACTATAATGAACATTTGGTCATTATAGTAAAATAATCACTGTATCAATGGTCATTCTAAGGAGGGTTTATTCTATACATTGAGTAATGCATTTAAAAATTTTGTGCATCAGTCAGCCAGGTTTATGTAGTCATACTTTAGCACAGACAACAACCTGGCTTTCTGTCCCATTTTATTTATATTTTATCTTATTTAATTGTGATTTCCACTTTAACCCTTTACAGGATGGCTGTTTTATATTTCAATCAGAATCCTATGTTAAAACAAAACACTCACCTTCTATATGTTAATAGAGCTTCACAGATTGTCAATTAATGAGGGCATAGGAAATATCTCAAAGGACCCAAGAACAAATGTCTCTCACTATGCTGTGACGTTGAACCTTTAGTTAATATGGTAGTGTTTCATCTCACCAACGTCAGTTTACAAGTCTGATTACCAAATTGGTCATTAGTATCATATTATATTATATCTTCTAAGTGTAGTATTTATTATAATGATAGGATATTTTAATGATTAATTTATTTTAATGATATATTTTTTTCACTCATTTGGTCGTATATTTAAAAATATAAACGGGTCAGTTTACCTATTATAGTACTTATAAAAATATATATATAAACTTCTAGTAGTTTTCTACCATAAATTAAAGACTGACATTTTAAAACTAAAAAAAAGCAACTGATATTTTCAATTAGTTGTAAAATTAACCCTTTTATATAAATTGCTTGTGGATGCTTCATGACTTAAAGTCTACTGCTTTATATTCTCACATTAAGTGCTAGATCCAAACCATAGATAACCAAAATTAAAATATAATTCTTAGTGATATGTCCTAATTATAAATTTTAATTATTTATTGACACATAGAATTTTAATTAATAGGTTCCAATGTCTTTGTTTGTAATATTCACTGAGCATATAAATGTTAACCTCTCAATTTATCCTAGTGATAGTAAATTTTTACCTGAAATACTTTCACAATATTTTGTTGAGAGAAGAGGCGTTTTCTTTTACCTTGTGGAGGTATTACTATCAAATATGGTTTAATATTTTTATTTACTCGAGATCTAACATTTGGTTAATTTTTTTCTTTCTATATTACATTTCTTGGTTTTTATAATTGCAGGTGCAATTTTGCAGATACATAGAATTGCACTTCATTTGTAGTACTGTTAATAATTGCTTGTGATGTGATTATTTATACAAATAATTTAAATGACGAGTTGTAAATTTAAAATTATACTACAGGTGATAGGAGATGTTGGAAATCTGGACTGAAGACCTTATGCACCCATGTGGAAGATAAGAAATTATGGTGAAATGTATAAAGGTAATTTAAAATCTTCTAAGTATGAAATAATTATATATACTATTGTTTATTGATACTAATATTGATCTTCATTTTCAATATTAATATGCACCAACTAAGAAAAATGATTTAATATGAATTTTTTTAACTTGCATTTGAAATTTTCGAAATACAATGTAAGAGTAGACTTTTGTAGAGTAATTTAGATTTCAGTTAGTTTCTTGTTTATTTAGAAAATTTATTATAATGTCTAATTTAATAAAATTAATTTATTAAAATTTATTTTAAATGTCTTATAATATATCCAGTATATAATGTCATTTATTTTATTGTATGTAAATTACTCAAGTTTTTTAATGAATATTAACATTTTAACAAACATTAAAATTTTAAGAAAGCAGCCATTTCTGCCAATTTAATTATTCCTTATTTCAAGTGCACAAATATATACTTGGATGCTCGAAAATAATTCAGTTTCTGAAGTTTGTTAAAAGGTTATAGTTATCTTTATATTGTGAAACATTTTATTTATTGTGCTCTCTTAAAAACTTATTCCTTATATTGATCATATCAAACATATGCATTTTAACATTCGTTGCCATGGGATTCCAGTTTCATTATAGAATATTTGTACGTGTTTGTATTTTTAAAACTCTTGTAATCATAAAATCTACTCGTTAGGGAATTAAGGTTAATATTTGGCTTTAATGAAAATTAAAAATATATATATAAATTATATAATAACTTCTCATGTGAACACTTTTATGTAACTTGCATGTTGAGATAAAAATAGTACTTCCATAAACCTTTTAACTATACAATTGTGAATAATCAATCATGCAACTTATACAAATCTGTTACTTCATTCTGTGTGAGTTTGTTATTTTTATTCCAGAACATTATTTAATACTGTACAGTATTCTGAAATGAAGACACTTTAGTTTCATTGTAGATAAACATAACAAAGTAATAAAGGCAGTGTAAGTATGCTTTTATTTAGTTTCGAATAATTAAAATTGTGTAGATACTTTGTAATTTTTAGAATTGAATCACTATTTGTATGGTCTTATAGATGTTATTTTAAGTAATTGCATATTTTTCATATTAGAAATTTATCTAAAAGCAATATGTAGTTAAAAATTATAACAACTTTAATTTGTACTTAATAGTCAAAACAATAGATAATATCAAAATAAGTTTATACATATATGCAAAGTTTATTTTATCTGTTTTATTAACACCTAAAGGTGTAAAATTATAAATTAATTCTGACTTAAATGTGCTCCAACTCAGCCACACCTGATATTTTTCTGAAAAATTTTCTTTTAACTTATTTGACAAATATGGACTTAAAAAAAGTTTTCCATAAGTTTCATATTTTATTTTATCAAAGAAATTTATAAATATACATTATATGTGGTCTGGAACAAGTACAAATGCTGTGTTGGTTTTACATTAGACATTAGTCCTTCTTCTACACCACATATATATTTGAAGTCACCATTATTTAGAATTTTGTTTCATTTCACACAGTACATCTTTTATTAAAATTCTGATATTTTTTTCACATGTCAGTTTTTTAATGAGTTAATATGCAAAACTGCGGGTATGAAAAATAATTTGCCATTTAGCTGTGATTTTTTTTTGTTGGAGTCAAAATAATGTCAACTAAAATATTTTATGAATTGCCTCCAATAACTAAATATATGTTTATTTACAACATTTAATCAAATATAATTAGTATTAGTGGTTACCTTTATCCCTTTTGACTTTATATTTTGTTGAAACTTGATAAGCCTAAAATAGTAGTTTCCATTTTCTTTAGTCCTTTCCTTATGATTGTCTGGACATAATTTTTTACTGTGTGTACTATTTGAATATTTTTTTAATGATGAAGTGCGATCGATCCCATAGTTGTCCCATACCTAAGATTTTTTTTTTTAATGAAACTCCAGATTTTTCCTGGGAAAATGACAATTTAAAGAACTATCCCCCCCTTTCCCAATTATTTCGGCATAGATTAGTGAAGAGCGATATTTGAATAATAGTTAAAATATATAATTATTTTTCAATTCATCAATTAAATTCTTATCGTCAAATAACATCAATATCATTAACTAAAATTATTATTTTTGAAGAAAAAAAATTTCTTCAAAGCCTCAATAAAAGTAATTTTTCGAAATCGAATAAAATAAAAATATTAAAAAAAACTAAGTTCTTCAAATGGTCAATAGATAACACTGTTTAATTTTATAAGTGCTCAGAATCAGATTGCGATATTCCGTTATTATTGGTATATATGTCCAAAAGTAAAGATTTGTATCGCAACATACAAACTGTTACTCGTTATCAGTAATGTCATTTATACAATCAAAATTATTTAAATATCCTCTGTAACTCCAAACTCATATCTTATACAAATGCGCATATCTTATTGGAATGCATTAAATATAAATTTTGTTTAAAAAAAATTCATGTACAGATTTTTAAAAGAATGCATGTAGTAGTTTTTGTTGAGAAGAATTAGATAGAAAAACTAATTTAACTGTAATTAACTGCTGTTATTTTTCAATAATATTGTAATAACTACAGTTTCTTCAAAGTAACTGCTAAGCTTATCCCTAGCTTAGACCTATTTATTTTAAATGGGGGGCCATTTTTTGAATTAACTCTGTTCAGATAATGTTAGTATATTTCCTAGTTTTAAGTTATATATAAAATTTAAATAGGATCTGCAGCTATAAATTTTAAGCTTCATGTATTCTATGTGTTTTAATGCCTAACTATATTTATTTATATACAATTCAGTTATATTTTGTTTTCAATGTATCTACTTCTCTAATCAAATTAGTTTAACTTCTTGCATTTTTGATAGTTTATTATAATTTGACTTAGAGCTTGACATTGAAACATTCTTTATTAAATTATAGCCCATTTTTTTTTTAAAAGAAATTAATTTTGTTCATGTTTATAATTTTTATTTTTCTACCTAATAATTTTAGTAAACAACATGTCAACATGAAAATTAACAAATAAATAAAAAAATTGTCTCATTGTGCAAGTTAGAACTTTTTCTTCACAATATTTCATATATATTTCGCAAATATGAGCTAAAGAAATTATATCAATCTGATTATTTAGTAAGTTCTATTTTGCTCTAATTTACATGATAGTACTTAAATAATAAAGCTTTATTGTAAAATATTTTTAATTTTTAAGATGTGAAGTTGAAAAAATATTTTTCCTGAATAATGAACATTTGCCTTATACTCTCTTCCTTGTGGTTAGTTTTGAAAACAAAAGTGTGTGAAAGGAACAATTGTGTCTATTTTTGGAGTCAATTGTTGAGAGAAGAGTGTATTTTTGCTGTCGTAATATAAGTTCATTGTATTTTATACAACTTATAATATAATAGTATAAGAAAAATTTAACCCTCTGAATGAGCTGAACGATTTAAGTTGTCAATGGATTTCCAGTTTTTTAAACAATGCACAAAAACTTTAAATTCATAAAAATATTCAACATTAATTTTTTTTTAAATCTAAATCATTTGGGTGTGTTTTGGTAGCTATATATTTTAAATTAATAAAATTGAAAATTTATATATTGTAAAGATTGTAATATTGTGTATATTGTAATATAATGTAAACTATTTTGCAGAGAAAACAATGTTACAAATTTGCCCTTTTTTATAACTGCTCAGAGACTTAAATGACCGTCAAAATTTAAGTTTATTTAAAAAAATATTTGTTGTATCTAGAAATTCTCAGCTAATTAAAGTCAAATAAGAAGGACCAATGTACAATGCTAAACCAATCAAATAAGTGCCAAAAATTAAGCAAAGATATTAACACATAGAAGATTTAAAAATTTGTCTAAATGTTCTTGTTTGAGTAGAGTACTTTTTTCGTACTTGTTAGGGGCTTTTTCGACCTATCCCCTCTTTTAAAAAGCATCTAACCGAAAATGGCATTGAGGTAATTCTTGTAGTCAGTACAACCTTTTCTTAAATTAATCAAACCTATGTTGTGTAAAAATCTTCTTCAATTGTTAAAAAAAAATTATAAAAAATAACAATTGTTTACTATCCAGCGATCTATTTTAGCATTATTCTAATTTTAAATATTCAACATAAAATATTTGTTAAAAATTGTAATTTCAGATAATAAAAAATTGTAAAAATATTAAACTTAATCCCTTTCTATAATTAAGAATATTTGTTTTTATTATTATAAATGCTATTTAATTTGTAAAAAATATCAAAATTTTGAAAAATAAAATATATATTTCCTTGAATAGCATTGATAAATAGGTTTGTTTTTAGGGAAAATATAGTACTTTAATAATTAATTTTGAATTTTAACTGGCTTAGCAGACTAACAATACTTTTTTTTGTTTATAATATTAACACTATTTTATGTCTTTGTGATCCAGTTAACAGATTAATAAATAATGATTATTAGAAATATTACACTTTTCTGAATTCCTAATGTTAATGATGTATATATTTCAAATTTTAATAGATTTTAGTTTTCTAATTGTATAGTAAAAGATAACAGTTTTAAACACAAGATGATGATCCAGGTTTTTGCTTTAATGAGAGTTAAAACGTCTAAAATGTATGAATGACTGAATTTGAACATAGTTGTTTAATATTTTCTTCTTATTTTCATCGCTCCCCATGTTTATGTACAAAATATTTTTTATGGTATTAAAAAACATTTATTTTTAGTAAGGTTTTAACGAATTTGCCACAACATTGATATTTTGTTTATTGTTTCACATTTCTATTTGTTTAATTTGATTGGAAAAGACAAACTAATAAAATTAATTTTTATGCTCATTTGTGCGTTACATTTGCATGGTGTTTCATTTTATGCTTTATATTGATCTTTTTTAACCAAAGTATTATAGAATTTATAAACATGGTCATAAAAGTTAAATATTAGTATGAACTTTTTAATAATTCATTATCTGATTTTTAATTTTAATGATATTTAATTAACTGAAATTTAACTTATCAAATTTGTATTTGACCCAAATCACAGTGTTACACAAATCACACACAAATTCACAGTGTTTTGTATGATTTAGTAACTTAATATTCATAATGTTCAGCTTTTCCTCAACACAAAAAAACAATTTGTTTCTTTATTATTGTACATGTTTAAAAATTATTGAAACTTTTAAAATTCTTGTCAAAAACTATTTTTAATTTCTTCATCACTTACTTTGCCTCATGCATAATTGTATATTTATTTAATGTAGTCTAAGGTGTTAAACATTCCCAGTGTATTATCATTTGTCAAATACTAGTCCCCATGTTTATGCTCTAATCTTAACCTTTACATGAAGGCTAGTCGATATTTCAACCAGAATCCCACCTTAAACCAAACATCCACCTTCTAAGGCCCCTGCTACATGGCTGAGATAAATGCATTCAAGCTTTTGTAGATGGTTCTGGGATTCGAGAATGCAAAGCACGTGGTTTGTTTGTCGAATCACCAAGTCATCTGAAAAAGCTGGTGTGTGGGTTTATCTTATTCATATAGAAAGGGCATAAAAGTAAATGGTGTTCAAATGCTTTTAAAAAATAGGAATAATTTTGTATTTTGAAATTTTCTCTCTTTTATAGCTATTGTAAATTTGTTTTCTTTTATAGGCATACCTTTGAGAGAAAAATAAAGAGAAAAACTCAATTGTGTAAACTTATATCGCCTAATGAAGTTTGGAAAGTGATTTTAATATATATCAGCAATATGTTCTATTTCTAATTAGTAATATGGAGATATTTAGGTATTTCCGGTTTTTACCACCTTAATTTCCGAAAGAATGAATTTATTTAAGTTTCATTATTACATTGCAACCTTTAAATCTGAATTATTATTAATTAGATGGACATGCAACATTGGTTTACCTTGAGCTATTACATTTTAATTTATGTATTTCCAAACTTTTTCTCAAAGAATGTAATTAATATGATTATAGGCTCATTGATTTGAATGAGATGCTTATAATTGTTTTTATTTGCATTTGCCAGTCCATCATGATATATATTGCTCATATTAGAAATGATTGTATTTTCCTAAAAATATATTAATATATGCTTTTTGTTGCAACATGTTATCAACTTACAGCAACTTTGTATTTGTTGTATTTTAAATCCCATTGTAGTCTTAATTTAAAAAAAGCTCTGTGATTATTGTGCAATATATTTCCTTAAAATAAAGGATAGTTTCAATTAAGCCACTTAACATGTCATATGCAATATCACAACTTGTCGTCTTCGGTTTTCTCTGCATTGCACCCAGTATTTAAATTCATGAAAATACTCACTTTAGAATGATTATTTTTAAATATCTTAATTTCAATTTTTAAATTCTAATGTTGGAATTTTGCTTGAACAATTATTTTTTTAAAATAATTTAATATAAATTTTTAAATATTCTAATTTTGGAATTTTGCTTGATAAACATAAGTTAAAGTGTAAATTTTTACGAAATTATTTTTAAAAAAAAGTATCTCGGATATTGAATAACTAATAAAAAATATATACATTGGATAAGTATCATGATTGTGTGAAGTATGGTGTGCATAATACAGAAATATGACAAAATTATATTTAGTCATTTTTAATATTAAAAAAGATGGAAAGCTATATTTTTTATTAAGTAAACTTTATTGGCTTCATACATTAATATTTTGTATTTATTATTTTTATGTTGGCTTGAATTTGGAGAATTTCTTGGATTTGTACCTAGAAAAGTTGTCATATTTAGCACATTTTAAATCTTAAATTTGTAGATCTTCCTATTTTTGTTAAAAACATTTTTAGTAGTGAATTAAATATATACAATGTGAGAAAAACAAGTTATTTTCTAAATTGTAAGCAGTAAAAACAATAACATAAATTAAATATCCTTTCTTCCCAATTTTTCGATATGTACAACAATCAATCTACATTTTTTTACATGCTTTCAATTGTTTCTTTAACTACCATACAAATTCTTCTCTATGAGCACAAACATTTTATTGTAGTACATGTTCAATAAGTAAATAAAAGAAATAAATTATTATTTTATTTTATCCCTGCTGTAGTATGCAGATTAACATTGTTTACTATTTTATATAATTTGTGTCTCAAGTTTTGTAGTATTAAATCACAATTGGTTTTTACATAGATTCATTATATGCTAATATTTATTTTTTTAGTTTCCATTTTTTTAAGGAATAACCAGTAAAGGAAAATATTTTTTGCCAGTAAATATTTACCATGTAGGGGAAATGTATTTAAAGATAAATATCTTTATATTTATTGTAACTAAATGTGTGCATTTGTTTGTATTAGTATTTATTTCTCATTCTAAAATAAGTCAGTTTTATGATCATTGTGGACTTCTAATAGTATAAATTTGAAATCTTGTTTATTTATATGTATGCATATAGTATTTTATTTTCAATAAAATTTATATATATTATCAAGATAAAGGGAATTATTTAAAAAGTGAAGCTCATTTTACTAGGAGAAAATTTAATCTACAGTATTTAAGATAAAATTTTAAATCAGAATTTGGGATCTGGAGATTTTACTTTTGTAACTTATATAATTGTAATTTAGCAATTACTTTGAGTTGTTTTGTATTTTCAAAAATAGGCATCATGCCCAAGTTCTATAATTTATAGGGATTTTGTAATATCTAAATCAGGATATTATTAAAAAAAAGTTATAGCTAACTGTAGTGCATTTATGACGTGATAGTTTCTCAAAGAATTTTTATTTTTAGGCTAGTATTGAATATAAATAACATTGTAATGTGAACATGTATAAGTTATCTAATAGAAATTTTCATTTACTACTATTGAAACTATATACAATTTCACAATGCAAGTTCAATGTTCAACCTTGGTAAATATTGTTGCAAGCAACTAATGTTAATTGACATGTCAGAAATAAGTTTATAAATATAATTATTTACAACTTTTTTGATAACCTATTTTAAAAACCATTGTGGTTTATTTTCAACATAATAGTATATGTTATTGCATTAATTTATTGCTATAGAGTTGAATAGTACTAATAATATTTTTATAATTAATATTCATTTATGATACTAATTTATGTATGCCCAATTTTTAAAAGTAAAGAAATTCTTTATTAAAAACTTTTTTTTCTAAATGCCTCACCAGTAGGATAAGACCATTCACAAGAACAAAATTTGAAAAATGCAACACATGAAAATATACATTATTAGTCCTATCAGCAATTGAAAAAAATTATTACCATTCAAAGTTATAAAAAAAAAGTTTACAAAAAATTATATTTATTACTGTGTAAACTTTAATTCATAGTAGAAAATACCTGAAATCCATCTCAGTGTTAGAAAAAAAATTAAATATGGTCAATATTTATTTTAAATTCATAACCTCTCCATGTCACAATCTCCTTACCCCCTCGCCTATGTCACAACATACAATTTTTCTAAATTGGTTAAGGGTATCACTGAATTCTGCATTTTCAACTAATTGGCGAAAATAATGACTTTATTTACATTAATGACCAGCTTCTGATAAATAACTAAATCATAGTAAGTAAATATGCTTAATAAGGTTTTCCAATTAAAACACCATACTAACCATCATATACCTAGGTTCAAAGCAGAAAATAAAACAAATTTAGAAAAGAATTTGGTTTTTTTCAGCATATCAAGACTATTTGGTAAGATATATTAAATATTTTGTGCACATCTTTTTTGAAACTATGTAATTTTTATACAGGTACTACATAGTAAATACTTGTCACTAGGGCTGCCCTTAGGGGAGTGTTAGTTGCCCTGTGCTGACAAAGAAACATTTTTTATAAATCTAAAATCGATTTTTATGTATAATTTAATTTTTTATTTAGATTAAACTGCTTTGTTATGGTTTTTAATTTGTAAAAAATATTTTATAAATAATGATTTAAAAAAGGAAAGTCAAGACACACAAAAAAAAAAAACTACCATTGTGCTACATATTATTTATTCAACATGTTTATTTCATTGACTGATACAGATCTAAATAATGTAAAGAAGTAAATTTTCAGTGAGTGGCCTAAATATGATAATCTGACTTTAAGTAAATGAGCTATGACGTTACACTGTTTCCTCCAGAGGGTGGGGGGGGGGGGAAAGACGCTTTCTTTCAGCGTTAGTAAAGCTTTTTGTTCGGACTGGTATGGGTAAAAATCGCGATTTCACAGAATTTGAACTTGGAATGATTGTGGGTGCTCGGAGTCGTGGAGTGAGCATCTACAAAAACGCTGTACTTGTGAAATATTCAAGAGTTGTAGAGAAAGTGTTTAAAGACTAGTCCACACAGTCTTTAAACAAAAAAACTGCGTCTGCTCGAGTTGAAAGAATAATATTCAGCTTTGCAATGGACAACCGAATTACAACAGTGCAGCAAAATTACAGTAGATTTTAATGAAAACTCCTCTCATAACATATCTGAATGCACTATTTGCTGTATGGGATAGTCTTAATATTTTGGCCACTATGTGTATATGTTTATATTGTTATTTATTCATATATATATATAGAGAGAGAGAGATAATTTTATTGATTCTTTTTAATATGTTAAGTTTATTTTCGTACTTAAAATATTTCAATCTTCTCGTAAATCTTTTAAAAAAAATTCTATATTTATTAAAAACATATGAAGTATTTTTTTAATGTAAAAAAATAATTGTTTAAGTTTGTTTTATAGTATATTTAAAAAATAAAAACAGTTGGAAAGTTCATTTCCCAACTTTTTTTTTTGTCATATGTGATCTTTTTTGCCATAGTAACGATCTTTCACGTTCCATAAAGTGTAGGAAAGCTGTTCTAGTGTTAAAGACTCTAAACTCGGTGTTAAATTTTTAAGTGTCATAATATAAGTACACCAAAATATCTTAAAATTCAGTTCAGTAGGCCCCACGGCTAACTTCGCACGGGGCCTCGCGTCTGATGAGGGCGGCCCTCCTTCTTAACCTATATAAGAAACCTAACATATAAAAGAGTATATTTAAAATATATTAAAAAAAAATTGAAACATGAACAATTTCTGAGCACTGTGTATTACCATACACTGTTAAGAATATCCGTTTCATTACACGATATTTTTCTGGAATTTTCGAAGGGAAAATTCCATTCTGACTAAAAACGGAATTATTTTGTACGTTCAAGGCGGCTTTATTATCTTTGTAGCCTTAGTACTTCTAGATATATATTCAGTAATAAAAAACAACATACACTTTTGAAAATGTCCATAATCTGCAATAATAAAAATTCAAAAACATATTAATTCTATCTTTTAAAACGATAATTTTTAAGAAAATAATATTTGAAGTAATAACTGATTAAAGTTCTTTACCCTGTTTTAACCCCCACCCCCTTATTAATAATCAGCTTTAGTTAGTGTAGTTTTTTGTCTTTAAAAACACGAAATCCAGTGTTCGATACCGAACTGTCGCTAACTCTTGAAAAAGTAACAAAATATCAGCGAAAAAAAAATCCAATATTTCTACTATAATTTCCGTTTAAAATTGGAATTTTTTAAGAGCACTATAACATATTTTGAACTTATTAAAAGTAAGTTATTAAAAAATAAATTTTATGAATTTTCAAAGTTAAATTTATAATTTTTTTTCGTAGTTGAATGAAAATAAATACATTTTAAAATATCGCGTTCATCGCACAATCACTTTTTAAATACGAAATGTGTACACAAGGGCGGTCCAAGCGATATTAGCGGCCGCTTGGGGCGCCGGTCTAAGGAGGGCGACAAATTCATTTTAAAATGATTTTAAACGGAATTTTGTAATTCGCGAGTGAAATGTTTAGATTATTTTTTAGTTAAATGATTTGTCGCACCAGTACTCCAACTAGATAACTACAAAATTAGCATAACATGGGTTTGTATAGATAACTGATTTGTAGTTATGTATTTATATTACTGACGGGGCGATATTACAATTACATTCAAACAAATTTTATAGAAACACTTAACTTGTACTTTATTTAGTAGTCTTACTTGTAGTCTCTATAGATCAATATTTTACAGTAAATATTAGAATTTGACACAATAAAATCAGCATAGGATTTTTATTTGACGAAATGTAAAAAAAAAAAAATCTAATTAAAAAAAATATGATCTAGGTTGCCAAATTGCCTACAAAAATATTGCAAAAATTAGGGTGCCAAAATAATGCTTGCTTGTGTCACAAACATTTCTTGAGCAGCTCCTGTATACACATAGTTTTAGATTGTCACTTTTGGTGAATTTGAGTTTTAAATAACGAAATGGAATATAAAATGAGTCTTATCTATATGTTCAGTTCATATTGATCTTATAACTCTCATCATTTCAGATACCAGAGTATTTTAGTAATAAAAAAAAATCTTTAGGCGTTTTGTTGTACTTTTTTGGTGTTTCAATAGATCGTAATGAAGTCAAAAATTGTAAAATACGGTGACCATACGTAATCGGTTTCCAAAGACACTCAATTTAAATTTATTGTGTTATATTACATTTATCATATTAGAATTACATATATGCAAATCCCTTTTAGTTAAAAACTTACATAGAATCAATTTTGACATAATAGATTAAAAAAAAACTAATAATCTAAATTATTGATACTGATAAAATATTATAAGTAGTCCCCTTATTTTAAAATTGCGATCGCTTCATGCGCTTAAAAATTATATAAAAAAACACTTAGGGTTTGCTAGGGGAAAATGGGTAAATAAACTAGATTTTTTTTAGTTCAAAGTCCAATTTCTGTTTGGAATTTTTTTTTAAAATTACAACTGTTTTATAAAAACGTTCACTTATTCATTGGAAACACATAACCGTATATTTTTTATTTAATTTTGAGTTTTTAAAAAAATGTTTTTAATATTTTTTTTAAGATAACCAATTTTGATTTATAGATGGGAGGGAGAAAATGGGTAACCAGTAAGAATCATAGAATTTTAAGTGTATTAGAATTAACTTTTTAATCAAATTAGTAACTTTATTAAAATATATAAATAACAACCACCAACTTCTAAAACGTCAATACTTATGATTATTAATGGACAGTTTTAGTAACAATCTTCATAACAGAAAGTTGTAGTTTTGAAAAATCGACTGATTTAGTACTTATTTTTATCGAAAAAGAATACCTACTCGTATAATTTGTGGTTTATTTTGATTTGGAATCTATGCTGTACTGACGTTATAATATAAAAGTAGATTTTTTCATTGGATATCATTAAAAGGTTTCCCTTATATACAAAACCCAGGAATATTGGTAAATAATTCGATTTTTCTAGTTTATATATAGAAGTTTCCGTGCATCATACTATCAAGTTTTTTTTTATATACTCAAATAAATCGACTGTTGGTCTTGAATGAAATCCCCAAGGAATTTAGCTTTTGACTAAAATGTACTATATTAAACAAAGTAAATTTAAAAAAAACTTGATATATATAGTTTTTTACTTAATTAAAGTATTTCCTAATGATTTGCTACAACTTTTTTTTCACAATTGTTAACGGCACGTAATATGAAGATCACATATTTACAGATAAAGGAAGTTTTACATTTGAATAAAACGATCAAATATAAACTTTTTTTTAAATTTTTTTCAGTAATTCAATCAAATTATATAATAAACAATTATTTTTTAAAATTTATTTTCAAAAACTAATAGATATGTTTTTAAAAAAAGACACTGCTTATTTTAAATAATTCATGGTATTACTCTTAAGATAGTAACGGAGAGTTGACGTAAAATGAAATATTCGTTAATCAAATGTGAGATAAATGAAACTTCTATAATCCAAGAGAATTCACTCGACTTGGATTTGCACAAATTCGTTCAATTTGCGGGATATGATGACAGTTTAATTAGAATGCCATGAGATCGGGTGCGAAGCAGACAATATTTGAAAGGTAAACGATGTAAAATCATTTAAGTAACGTTTATAGTTAATTTACACGTCATCAATGATGCCCCATATTCTCCCTTGTGTATTAAATTTTCAAACTGAAGTCCACATACAAAGACTTACATACTCAGAATGTGAGGAATCGATTAAGTTTTCAAAGCGTATATTTTTTTATATTAATGGATGCATTTGCTTATGAATTACTTAGTATTTGCGAAAATACATTCTAAGCGTTAAATCCATGTCATGTATAACAAGAGCATAGTAATTTATTTTTTTACTATTTTTGAAGAGTAGTTTTTGAAATTTATATTAAATTTCAATATTTAATTTTATTTCGAATTGTTCGCTTTAAAACGTATGTATTTGAAATAGTTAATTGTCTTCGAAAAGTAAGTGTTTCAAATTCGACTTAAATGTATTATTAATTTTTGTTTATGCACGCGCATGTCTTGTTCTCTAATTCGATGTTGGATAGAGTATGACTACTACTTAGAATAAAATAAAAGGTGTTTATATGCTATTCAATTAACAGCTATTTTTTCTCTGATTTGAATATTTTTTTTTATTGAATGAAGAACGTTAAATATTTGAATGAAGCACATTGCACTTAAAAAAACATTTGACTTAAAAACATAAGTAAAATTTTTTTTAGGAAAAAAATGTTAGAATACAAAAACAAAAATATTTAATTTTGTTCAATAAGCATTAAAAAATTAAACAACGCATTATAACTTGGTTTTCTAAAAAAGTAAGATATCCAAAATACTATAAAATATAATTGAGATTTTTGTTGTTTTATATAGTTATTTTGCTAAATATTTAAGATACATTTTTTTCAATTGTTTTTGTTTATTAAAATCTAATTAATGAAATCCATGCCTGTATAAACCGTTACGAGTGTTATGATAAATTAAAATAAACGGGATGTATTATAAAGCAACAGTTTTTATTCATTTTGATGATAATAGTATCTTTCTGCATTTTAAAGGTATTAAAGGCGCATTTAAATTTTGTAGACCGCTAGTGTATTTTAAATACTGTCAATTTATATACTATCAATCATGTGGATGTTTTTATAAAAAAAATGTCTTAAAACCAAAAAAAAAAAATAATCAATGTGTATGGGATCCCGTATTTCATCTATGACGAGAATATTTTAGAATTTTTTTTATGTCTTTGAAAAGAACTCAAACTTATCGGGGAAGGCATTCAGGCCCGTCGCACCGGGGGAGTTTTTTTTTTGGGGGGGGGGGGGGGGGAATAATCTGGAAACCCTGAAAGTTGGGAATTTCAACTTCTAAAAACCCCGAGTTGATAAAATTTATACCAAAAGAAAATTAATATTATTAACAAATGAAAGCTAGGGAAGATTATGAATTGCCCAACTTGTAAGATTACATTTATATTAGACCTCAGAACGGACACTGTATTGGAATATGGATGCAGCAAATCAATGCTTGTGAGAGAACTGTTTAATATTATCTAAAATATTAAAAAAAAAGAGGAAAAATGTCGATAAGTTGGAACTGAGAATTTTCAGCACTGTTCAGTTGGGAATTTTGAATAGTTGAGTTGAGAATTTCGAATCGTTAATTTGGGATTTTTTTTTCACTCCCTCCCCCCCCCCCCCAAATATTTTTTGTGTAACGGCACTGAAGGCATTTTATACATTAACAGTCAGTATCTTTCAGTATTAATTATTAATTAGATTTTATAAGGCACTAAACATTGATTTTGTCACAGATGCATTGGCAAATTACTAATTTTCAAGATAAAAATTTGTACGTTTGTTACGTTGAATCTTGGATTGACTGGGTCAATTTAAATATAATAATATATACTATCTATAGCTACCACAATTAGAGTACTATAGATTACAATTTGATGATTCAAATGAGCTAAATTCACCAAAAATACATTTAACATATCAATACACTAAGGTAATATTTTTTTTTATTTAAGTATTATTCCAAT
Source organism: Troglohyphantes excavatus (assembly GCA_963932185.1). Taxonomy (NCBI): domain Eukaryota; kingdom Metazoa; phylum Arthropoda; class Arachnida; order Araneae; family Linyphiidae; genus Troglohyphantes; species Troglohyphantes excavatus. The sequence continues at coordinate 51,138,160 of OZ010672.1, read as the reverse complement.
TATTGAGAAAAACAATGGGGAAATACGTAGAAAACTTTCCTTTTTGATGCATAACTAAATACTTTTGCGTGTTTAAGGGAACACGCGGTACAAAGCTAAACTTTTTTAAAGTTTTATATTTAACATATTGAATCAAACTTTAATGCATATTATTTAAATTGACATAAAATAACAGTATTTCACACAATAATTCCATAATTATTGGTATTATTTTTCTTCAAAATTTAAATTTCTTAAAACGCTAAGGCATTTTAAATATTTATATTTGTACACATATTTTTTGTTCAGATCCTCTGAACTATAATACATAATAATTGGCATTAAAATTTTGTATACTACATGTATTTGATTTCATATAAATATTTATTAATAATAATACAAAGATTTTCCTTACAAACAAAGTGTTTTGACTTTAATAATTAAAAATAAAACTACTACTCATAGAGCTAATTCTCATGCCAATTTATAATATACACATATTGTACAATATGCTTAAAATTATCCATTTCTCCAATAATAAAAAAAAGCCTTACCGTTTCGAAAAACTTAATATCAAGGAAAACCAAAGACTAAAACGGCTAAAAGTTTTCGTTCCTTGAAACACTTACATGTCATCCAGCATAAAATCTCAAATAACTCATTTAAAAACATAGATACAGTTGCAGAATTTTGTGAGTATATTTAAGAAGATTTCAAATTATAATTTTAGCAAATAAAAAAAAATCGGGAATTTTACAATTTTTTGGATACTGTGTCCCTTAAATCAAAGAACATACTTTAAGAATTAAAATTAACTTTTAATTAAAAACAATTTTAATTTTAAAATCATTTCATATTCCAACCCTCTTATACGCACAGAACAATATACCTCTAAAGTTCAAAATTATAAATTTAATTTTTGGTCTTACAGAAAACAAAACTGGAACACAATATAAATAAAACGTAAAAGCCCCATGTTTACTGCGTTATGCGAATGAAATTCCATTCCCGATAAGTCTGAGTTCCTTTCAAATCCACTCCTTATTAAATATTCAACAACAAAGAATGCTTGAGAGGATCTCATTTGGTGTTATTGAACAAAACACACCGATTATGGAAATGAGCCCCGAGCCCCGAAGTTTTCCCAACTTAGTGACATTACCTAATTAACTCTAATTAACCCACATTATCCATGTCATTACCCAGTGACATTGCTGATGGTACGCGCTAACTTGTGAGGTGATCTCTTTCTCTTAAAATAAATTTTAATTGCATTGTTGGTCGATTGCATTTTTAGAAACTAAAGCACGCGGCAAAGTTTTAAATGCAGCAGGAAATATTAATTTCAGCTTATGAATTAAATTTGTTAAAATGGTTGAGATTTTTCCCCAGTTGCTATGCACTAAATTTCTGGTATTTAACTATATTCATCGCATGTTGGTGGTTGGTTGAATAATACAAATTTGTATTTGTAATATTCAACCGACCACTTACATGAGCGTACAGAAATTTAGTGCATAACAATTAGGGAAGAATTTCAACCATATTCACAACTAGAACTATACAATGGAACGCACTAGAACTATATAGTGGAACGCACTAGAACTATACAATGGAACACACTAGAACTATATAATGGAACGCACTAGAACTATGCAATATATTATTAGCGACGGTTTGAAATCAATTCAGAAGAAAAGTATACTGAAAACTTATTTTGAACCACGGTCAGGTGATAAGGTCAATACCTGATCTGAAACTACTCTCCAAACTTCATGACCACGATCTTAGTGACGATCTTCCTTACCACGACCAAAGTGAGAACACTTGATCCAGGAGAAATTTCGTTGTGATTGGGATTGAGACACTACTTCACCTCAAAATTGTTTATCTATCAACTGGGTGGGCTGTCTGCCAAGTAAGTCTAAAAACAGAATTTCTTTATAAAAACATTTAAAATTTTCAACTTCGCTTGGTTATAATGTTAAATGAAATGACATTCAACACATTATTTATCAACCTATTCAACTAGGACCTACACCACTGAGTGAAATGATATATCTAGATGTCTAGTAATGGAAAAATTGTGTTAGTGCGCTTTCCGATTTTTGGGTCTTGAGTCACTTGCCCAATTGGTGTACGCATCATGAGACTTTCGATATAAAAACGCATCATGAGAAGTAGACTCAGCAGACTTTCGATATAAAAACGCATCATGAGAAGTAGACTTAGTAGACTTTCGATATAAAAACACCTCAAAGGATCAATACGAGTTGGACTTAATAACAGTTTAAAAAAATATTATATACAAACTAACAATTAAATTAGGATTTTTTGCGGCTTTCGCTATACTAAAGGGGTCGCTATATCGTAAGGTCATAAACAGAGTTGACTGTACATAAAACCCCAAGTCTAGACTCTCTTAACTTTTCGAAAGTACATCGGATGGAATAATAATAAAAAAGTTTTCTATAAAATATTTTTTGTCTGGCTATTGCCCTGCGGAAACATAACTATAGCAATAGAAATACTCAAGGTCGCCAGTAGTGTTGTGAAATACAAATGAAAAAGTTTTCAGTATAGGTACCGTCAAAAGGGAGTGCTTTACTACTTGCAGGGTAACTTTTACTCCATCTGTTGAAAAAAGTTTTACATTTGAAAAAAAAAGACGGTACGTTCAATGAAAAAAGTCAATAATATATTTTTTCAGTGAATCTGTGAATATTTTTTCTGTTGGTAATCCTGCTGTCCAACGGTTTACATGTTTTCCCCCTAAGGTTACTGCTAAAAGTGTTGTTGTGTAGGTGTAACACGTGTTTTTTTTTCAGGGGAAAAAGTTGTATTTTACGTTAACCACGTGTATAAATGCCCATTTGTGTTATGCACCAATCAACTTAAATGTATACTAATGGGCTTTCTGATCTTTTGCTTCTAATTCAAGTTACAAATCATTTTGCTTAGCAACCTCATTCCGGTCCAACATTCAGGGTTATTTTACTTCACCAGTTAAAGTGAAGTTAACCTTACAATAGTAAAGTAAACCTTGTTAAAAACTTTAATATTATTCTAATTTACTAGTCAAGCAAATAAATTTAAGTTACCAACCTTCATAAGATGTTCGCTGTGTTGGGCCATGTTTTGCCCTAAGTGAAGAATTTGAATTAAAATGGGATTTTTAAAAAATATATAATTTGAGTTTTCTATTATTTTATATCTTGTGTATTTTTATTTTCCCCACTGAAGTATACGAGCAAAAATTGAACCAACAAATCAATCCGAATTTGCCAATTGTTATGAAAAAGAGGGAACTTTAGGAATCATTAAATATTTTAAGTTATTAAAATTATTTTTTTGGTAGTTGAAATTGAATTTTTAGAACAGGAAAATTAGAATATGCATTTTGAATGGTGTTTAATAAGATCCAAATGGTTTTATTTACTCCAACCAAACTTAAGTATTGAATAAAGTAAACTTCTGACATTGAAGCAAAGTATCCTAACCCCGCTTTTTACTTTACTTCACATAGAGAAAAAATAAAACTAATAATATTAAACAAGTCTACATTAAAAAAAATGATAGATCATCGGAATCTTCAGTTATCACAGAATATATTGACACCCAGGATATAATTTTAGCTGAACTACATGGTATTCAAAGTACTTTACTAAAGATGGGAAATGCAAAATAATGGAATAAAGTAACCCCAGTTGAAGGTATCTCCAAAAATACTAAAATTAATTGAATAAAGTTACGACGTTCTATAGGGATTTATTTAATATAGATGGGAAATGCAAAATAATGGAATAAAGTAACCCCCGTTGAAGGTATCTCCAAAAATACTAAAATTAATTGAATAAAGTTACGACGTTCTATAGGGATTTATTTACTATAGATGGGAAATGCAAAATAATGGAATAAAGTAACCCTCGTTGAAGGTATCTCCAAAAATACTAAAATTAATTGAATAAAGTTACGACGTTCTATAGGGATTTATTTACTATAGATGGGAAATGCAAAATAATGGAATAAAGTAACCCCCGTTGAAGGTATCTCCAAAAATACTAAAATTAATTGAATAAAGTTACGACGTTCTATAGGGATTTATTTACTATAGATGGGAAATGCAAAATAATGGAATAAAGTAACCCTCGTTGAAGGTATCTCCAAAAATACTAAAATTAATTGAATAAAGTTAGGACGTTCTACAGGGATTTATTTAAGTTTGTGTTCAACATTTATATCTACAAAATGCGTAAAAAGTGCTAGTGACTTCACAAATTAAAAACTCTTCTTAACTAATTTTTACTATTAGATCACGAGAAAAGCTGGGCCATACAGCCGGTATTAAATAAATCTCTTAAGTTAACGCGTATCATTTTGTAATATTATCGTTTAAATTAACACGGTATATTTAGGCTTATGTTGACACGGAATTTTCTGCTTCTGAGTCTTATTTACACCTGGTTTTTGTAAAATATGTTAAAGCGTTGATATTTAATTCATTCGTATATGGGAAACTGAACAATAACATATATTAATGGCTTTATCTCTTTACTGTTCTCTACTTGCAAAACGTATACTATATCTTAATTTGTAAATGCCTGGAAAAATGCACTTCAATTTATCTTAATAAGACTTGACGTTAACAGTTGTTTTTCGGAAAGGCCGAAATTGTGTGAGAACTCGGAGCATTTAAACATTAAACTTTCAAATGGCATAATACGGCAAAATACTTCTTGATAAGTTATTTGTATTTTTATAAAGTATAATTTGATGTTGTTGATTCCTATTTAACTGATGTACAGTTTGCTCAAAGTATGAACTAATTTAACAAAAGTATCGAAATATTATTAAAGATTACAGGACGAACACTAATCGTGTTTTGTGCATGTACTATCCTAAGTATATTAATTTGATTTTTAAAGAAAAAAAATAGTTTAAAATTAAAAAGTAGATACAGACGACCTGCCACTGACCACAATAATTTATTAGCATAAGGTGGGGGAAAATGGGTTTAAAACTCGAATTTTGACGTTTAAAGTCCGATTTCTCTCTGGAAAAAAATTATAAAATTGAAGACAAAGCAAGAACAAGGCAGCTCCACTTTTTTTTTCTGATTCACACTTTTTCATTTATTCCTATAAAGTAAAAAAAATCCTCTATCGATTAGTGCAAGAATCAGACAGCTCTAAGCAACGGCTATAGAGATAAAGGAAAAGGAGCTGTGCTTTTGTATTATACGTTACAAGATACGTTCAGTGTTTTTCGTTCTTCCTGAACAATTTTGAAAACTTTAGCTGCCTTGTTCTTGCACCCACGGCGTTAATTACAATTGTTTTATAAAAACGTTCACTTGTTTATTAGATACGTAATCGTATATATTTTTTAATTTAATTCTGAGTTTTTCAAAAATATTTTTAATAATTATTTTTCTCAGGTAACTTAACTCGATTAATATACGCGCTAAAATGATTTTTTTGTTTGATTCATGGAATTTATAGTGTAAAAAGCCTTATAAAACAATATTTTTAAAGTGAAATTAGTAACTTGAAAAAATAGAATAATTAGCAACCACCAACTTTTAAAAACTTAGTATATATAATTATTAACGGTCTGATTTTGAGATAGTTTATTATAAAAGCAAGTTGTAATACGCCATTTCGAAAAATAGAACCTTTTATTAATTATTTTCTTCAATAAAACATCTGCTAGTATAATTTTCTTTTATTTGGATTCATGAATCTTTGCTGCATTGACGTTATTTTTTAATTTGTTCCGTACGATGTTTTATTTCATTTAACACATTATAAACATACTAATGAAACAATAAAATGGCGTCCAATTTTTTTTTAATAGAAATATGTTCTTTGTTGAATGTTTATTTGAAAAAAAAACAAGTATGTAACCTCATTTTATAAACAAATAAACATTGTAGTTAACTCTTGTCATTTATGCGCTTCGAAATTAATATTTTTGTAGAATAATTGTACTTTTGAAGATCGTTACTTTTTAAAAAAATTCCTATTCATTAGCATTAATAATTCGAAAACCCATTTTTCCCACTTTGCAGAAAATTGAATAAAAAGCTAAATAAATTTAAAAAAAAATTATTTTATTTTCATTTACAAAATTTTTTATTAAAATATTTATTTTTTTATGCAAAACCTATGAATAATAGAAGTAAATAATTCGATTTTTCTAGATTTTACATAGAAGTTTTCGTGCATCAAACTATCACAAATTTTTTTATATACTCAAACAAATCGAATGATAGACTTGAATTAAATCACACAGAAATGTAACTTTTGACTGAAATGTACTCCATTACACGAAGTAATATTTTTTTTAAAAGAAAAGGATTAAAACATAAGTTTAACAATGTATAATTTACTGTTTAATTTAAAAAACCCATTTTACCCTATAAATCATTTTCCACCACCTTACCATATTTCTTGCACTATAAACAGTGTTTAAAAAATATTTTGATGTGAACATTTTGATAACATAACTAAATAGGTATTTGCTTTTCTATCTGATGTCTAAACATCTTTTGTTGCATAAAATCGACAAGAATAAATAAGTAAGATCGTTTGCCAACATACACATAGTGAATAATTTAAAGCCTTTTAGACTTTATCCTCTGCGGACTTACAGTTCAAATAAGTAATTAAAAATACATTGGTTGCTGGGCAGTTTCGTGCGTTTTAACGCTGAAAGGATTAAATGGTAATAGCCGTTTTTTGAAACTGCAAAAATCTTACACTGTTAAAAATAGGTACTCAAAAATAAGTAAAATGTACTCTTTTTGAGTACTTTCGATGCTTATCATGGCTCCTAATACATAAATTTCAATTTTGAAAAAGAGATGTATTAAAAATAAGTACAATAAATAAAAAGAGTAGATGCTTGCCTACATAGGCTGCCTTCACAAATCACTTTCAATAAATATCAACAAATTGAAAGGATTAAATGGTAATAGCCGTTTTTTGAAACGGCAAAAATCTTACACTGTTAAAAATAGGAACTCAAAAATAAGTAAAATGTACTCTTTTTGAGTACTTTCGATGCTTATCATGGCTCCGAATACATAAGTTTCAATTTTGAAAAAGAGATGTATTCAAAAATAGGTACAATGAATAAAAATAGTTGATGCTTGCCTATATAGGCTGCCTTCACAAATCACTTTCAATAAATATCAACAATCACAACCAAAACTTACCGGGAATTTAGCTCAGGCACAGCAGTCCAGGAGCCTTATACGTTAAACTCGTTAAACTCGTTAAACTACCAGGACGACTTAAAGAAGTTATAAACAGAAGAAATCGTAAAAAAATGTTCCAAAAGAATGGAAAGTAAGGTAATTGAGTTGTAATAACTCAGTTTCCATTTAAACAATTGACATACAACAATGTGGAAAATCATCTTCTGAAGAATTAACTATTTTAAGTTTGTCTGGTCGCTTTGTTAAGATGGCTTGAACAGAAGCTGATATTAGAAATATTAAATCACATTGCTCATTTTTGAGAAAGTACGGATACTTTAATTTCCTCGCTCATTACTTTAATTTCATTACGTTTAAGCCATCGCTCATTTTGATGCAGTTGAACTCAAAGAAAAACAAGTAGGTACAGATACTCATTTTAAGTACCTTTTTTTTTTACAGTGAACAGTTTACAGTTTTTAAAAAGAAAAGTACACTTTTGCATATTTGGGTATCAAAGAATTAATGTAACGGCTTGGAATCATTTTGTTTTGTTTGTATTGATAGTCTTGTTTCACTTTCGAAAAATCAACTTACTTCTTATATTTATTTTTTGTAATAGATATTTGAGAACATTGATTATAATTACAAAGTAGCAGTCATAATTTCGGAACATTCACAAAGCTATTTCGTAATGCGAATTAAGAGAGACATAAATTAACATAACAACATTAGACTAGTCTTTTCCTAATTAAGTGGTAACATTCAAGCAGTTTTCGAAATAATAGTTACGCAATAATAGTAAAAATTACCAGTTCAATAAAATCTTTCATGTTTAATTTGTCGATTCCGGGTCTAGCTTATTGTCTTGACAGCAAATTTGGAAAATGCAGTGTTAGAAAGGGAAAAGTGTTACTTTGTAGTTGTTATTTAATTACGACTTACTTAAGTTGTTATAATTAAATTATAATAATTTTATTCAGTTTATTGAAAAGTAATGAACATGCCAAATTAATAAAGCGGAATTTTTGTGTTTAAAAGAGGCAATATTTCGGATAAAGTATTTTTATATTAAACATTAAAAACATGTTTTTATTAAGTGCATGTTAAACAGTAATTTTTTTTCTTTATCTACTATCTTAATTTATTGTAAAATATATACTGCTATATTATCTGGCAACAAAAAAATATTAAAGCGTGTAGCGCTTGCTTTTTAAATATTATTTTATACGTTTTAGTAACGATTGTTAATAGTGAAAACCGTTTTTATGCTTTATCCTTCAATTTGAATTAATATTGAAAATGTATTATGTTATTGTGAAATAATGTAATGGACATAAGAATAAGAATACTATCATTTAAAATCAACCAGTATGATTATATCTGTAGCTCAATTGGATGACATTGTGTTAATAACACGAAGTGCCCAACACCTAATTTTTTTATAAAACCCATTTGTTAAGCAATAATTTAGCAATTATAATTGCCAGCTCTGTTAAAAATTGGTTACTTAAATTTCGATAAAAAGTTTCGCTAAAAAAAACTATTTTACTCATATAATTTACAAAACTGCGAAATATTTGATTGCTTTTGATGAATAAATTCGTGTGTTATTTGTATGAAAAATTTAACTGAAAACATATTCCAAAGTTCAGTAAAAATTGAGTTATTATTTTTAACTGTAAGAATAATTAACTTAAATTTCAGATTAAATACATATTAATTTATTTTTGCTATATATTAAATTTTTTATTATAGTCATTGAACATCTTTTTATGCTCATAATGATTAAAAATCATAGTATTAAATATATGGTAAATTTTTTATGTAATTGCATAGTGTTTTTGTTATCATATGAGGAAAATAATTTTTGATGAAAAAAAACTCCTTGGCCATGACCTTTTTAATTTCATATGTTAAAATTTCTTGCTTAAAAACAGAATTTATTTAAGTGTATATTCTCTTAATAATATTTTAAAATAAAGTTTAAAATAACATTTTTAAAATAAAGTTTAAAATAACCTTTTTAAAATAAAGTTTAAAACAACATTTTTAAAATTAAGTTTAAAATAATTTTTTTTAAATAAAATGTAAAATTACATTTTTGAAATAAAGTTTAAAACAAAATTTTTAAAATAAAGTTTAAAATAACATTTTTAAAATAAAGTTAAAAATAACATTTTTAAAATAAAGTTAAAAATAACATTTTGAAATTAAGTTTTATAAGAATTTACCATTAGCACTAGATTCAAAACCCTTGATAGGACAATACCATTTTATTCCTTTTACGTTTAAATTTTTGTTAAAAAAAATAATAAACTTTATTATCAAACTTTTTAATAATTTTTAAACCAAACTGATTTTTTTTAGTATTTAAAGGTTTTTATTTTCACTATCCCAAACCATTAGCACCACATTCAGACCCAATACAATAATTAATCTCCAACTATTTTCTCTTTAATTCCCTCACTCAATACTCCTTCCACATTATTTTAACCTACATCCTTATCAAAAATCCATATCCCTCCATCCTCTTCCATTCGATCCCTCCCTAACAAAAAGAATAGATTTCCATCCGAAAGAAAGATCCCATTGTTCAGGACGAATAATTAAAGTGGCTTCACCCCTAAAGAATAATTGCAATTAGCAGTAAGTAATAGTGAAAGCCACTAACAAAACTAAAAATCAAATATCCTCTTTTGGTCCTCTAGCACCCATTATGGTTCAGAGGCCTTTTCTTCTATCCTATTATTTGGAGTACTTTCCATTACTGAAAAGCCTCTTGTCTTGTTTATACCCCAACCCCCCACCCCCGCGCTAGTTCCTACCAAAACAAAACTTTACAGTGTACAAGGACGTGTTGGGCATTATTGATTTTATGGTTCACAATTCCGGTGTTTCTTTGACATCTATGACTTGATTCTTTCTCACCTTTGGTCTTAATGGATCATTTGAGGTGTTAATAGTAGATGTTTTTTTCAGTGGTGTTTTTTTCCGGGCAGGTTTCGTATGACGGATTGTTGGTGCTTTCTTTTGTCTTTGGTTTATTTGGGCCTCCACTGATATTCTTTCCTCGGATATTCTTTTTAGGATTTGCTTTGGATAACTAATTAGGTGCCAGAAATTGTTCAAATACATTTACTCATGTGTTGTTTGCTGGCGTGATTTTATTTTTATATAAATTTAAACTAACAAGGAAAAATTATCTGAAAGGTCCTCTAGCACCCATTATGGTTCAGAGGCCTTTTCTTCTATCCTATTATTTGGAGTACTTTCCATTACTGAAAAGCCTCTTGTCTTGTTTATACCCCCAACCCCCCACCCCCGCGCTAGTTCCTACCAAAACAAAACTTTACAGTGTACAAGGACGTGTTGGGCATTATTGATTTTATGGTTCACAATTCCGGTGTTTCTTTGACATCTATGACTTGATTCTTTCTCACCTTTGGTCTTAATGGATCATTTGAGGTGTTAATAGTAGATGTTTTTTTCAGTGGTGTTTTTTTCCGGGCAGGTTTCGTATGACGGATTGTTGGTGCTTTCTTTTGTCTTTGGTTTATTTGGGCCTCCACTGATATTCTTTCCTCGGATATTCTTTTTAGGATTTGCTTTGGATAACTAATTAGGTGCCAGAAATTGTTCAAATACATTTACTCATGTGTTGTTTGCTGGCGTGATTTTATTTTTATATAAATTTAAACTAACAAGGAAAAATTATCTGAAAGGTCCTCTAGCACCCATTATGGTTCAGAGGCCTTTTCTTCTATCCTATTATTTGGAGTACTTTCCATTACTGAAAAGCCTCTTGTCTTGTTTATAACCCCCTCCCCCCACCCCTTCGGTAGTTCCTACCAAAACAAAACTTTACAGTGTACAAGGACGTGTTGGGCATTATTGATTTTATGGTTCACAATTCCGGTGTTTCTTTGACATCTATGACTTGATTCTTTCTCACCTTTGGTCTTAATGGATCATTTGAGGTGTTAATAGTAGATGTTTTTTTCAGTGGGTTTTTTTCCGGGCAGGTTTCGTATGTCGGATTGTTGGTGCTTTCTTTTGTCTTTGGTTTATTTGGGCCTCCACTGATATTCTTTCCTCGGATATTCTTTTTAGGATTTGCTTTGGAAACTTTGTCAGAAATTGTTCAAATGCATTTACTCATTTCTAGTTTGCAGACGTGATTTTCTTTTTACATAAATTTAAACTAACAAAGACAAATTATCCGACACGCAAAAGACTCAAATGGACGAACGTTTTTGGTTTGGTTTTTGTTAATTAACGTCGCACTAGAGCTGCACAGTGGGCTATTGGCGACGGTTCGGGGTCAATCTCGAAGAAAAGACCGGGGAACACACACACGTTCACACACACATTCATACATGCACCTCGTTATTTTAGAACCATGGTCTGATGACGAGGAAACACCTGAACTGGCACCCAACGCCTTCAATAGACGTCGGGACTTTGGACCCCTATCAGATTTATCGTGCACCAGTCCCGTATACACGCCAGTATAATTTGTTGGATATTCTGGACGACTTTCTAGTATTTTTGTAGCGAAGCTTGCAACCCTCCGATCGCAAGATCACTACTTTTTTTTTACTTTTCTATGTCAAGTCCATCGCACGGATTCGAACCACCAATCCTCTGATTAGTAGCTGAACGCCTTACCAACTGAGCAACTGGGGCTCCGCGCTAGAGCTGCACATTGGGCAATTGGCGACGCTTCGGGACCTATTCCGAAGGTTTGGTGAGCCCCAGTTGCTCAGTTGGTAAGGCGTTCAGCTACTAATCAGAGGAGAGCCCCAGTTGCTCAGTTGGTAAGGCGTTCAGCTACTAATCAGAGGATTGGTGGTTCGAATCCGTGAAATGAACTTGACATAGAAAAGTAAAAAAAGTAGTGATCTTGCAATCGGAGGGTTGCCAGCTTCGCTACAAAAATACTAGAAAGTCGTCCAGAATATCCAACAAATTATAAAAGCGTGTATACGGGACTGGTGCACGATAAATCTGATCGGGGTCCAAAGTCCCGACGTCTATTGAAGGCGTTGGGTGCCAGTTCAGGTGTTTCCTCGTCATCTGACCATGGTTCTAAAATAACGAGGTGCATGTATGAATGTGTGTATGAATGTGAATGTGTATGTGTTCCCGGGTCTTTCCTTCGAGATTGACCCCAAACCGTCGCCAATAGTCCACTGTGCAGCTCTAGTGCGACGTTATTTAACAAAGCCAAACCAAACCTTTTTAGGATTTGCTTTGGATAATTAATTAGGTGCCAGAAATTGTTCAGATGCATTTGCCAATTTCTAGTTTGCAGACGTGATTTTCTTTTTACATAAATTTAACAAACACATGGTAAACTAACAAAGACAAATTATCCGACACGCAAAAGACTCAAATGGACGAACCTGGTGTGCAGATTAACTATGGATTTGGTTTGGTTAAATAACGTCGCACTAGAGCTGAACAGTGGGCTATTGGCGACGGTTCGGGGTCTATCTCGAAGGAAAGACCCGGGAACGATGCCTCGTATTTTTGAACCATAGTCAGATGACGAGGACAACACCTGAGTTGGCACCCAACGCCTTCAATAGACGTCGGGACTTTGAACCCCGATCAGATTTATCGTGCACCAGTCCCGTATACACGCCGTTATTTTTTGTAGATGTTCTGGACGACATTCTAGTATTTTGGTAGCGAAATTGGCAACCCTCCGATCGCAATTTCACTACTTTTAACTATTCTTTAGTCTAGTCCATCGCAAGGTTTTGAACCGGGGTCCCTTGGATTCCCAGTTGCCGCCTAATCCACTCGGGCACGGAGGCTTCCTATCCCGAAGGAAATACCCGGGAACAATGCTTCGTATTTTTGAACCATGGTTAGATGACGAGGGCAACACCTGAGCTGGAACCCAATGCAACCTCAATAGGCGTCAGGACATTGGACCCTGATCATATTTATCGTGCACCAGTTCCGTATACACGCCTGTATAATTTGTTGGGTATTTTTAGATGGCTTCCTAGTATTTTAATAGAGCTGCTGGCAACCCTGCGGTCACGAGTTAACGACATTTTTACTTTTCTTAGTCAGGTCCATCAGTCGGGCTCGAATTGTAAATGAGCGATGACGTACTAAAATTTCAATAACCGTATTTTCTCAAATATGAGCAGTTTGGTTTAATATTGCTAGTCTTAGCTTCTGTCCGAGCTATCCTAACGAAGCTACCTGATAAACTTAAAATAGTTGTTCAGATGACGGTTTTCCACATTATTTGATGTTAATTGCTTTAATGGTAGCTGAGTTATTACAACTCAATTATCTTACTTCCTATTCTTTTAACACACACTTTTAACATTTCTTCTATTTATAACTTCTTCAAGTCTCTCTGGTAGTTTAACGGATAAGACTCTGGACTGCGGTGCCTGAGGATCTGGGTTCGATTCCCGGTAAGGCTTGGTTGCAATTGTCGATATTTATTGAAAGTGGTTTAGGAAGGCAGCCTATATAGGCTAGCGTCCGCTCTTTTTTTATTCATTTTTACTCAACGTACTCATTTTGAGTACATGTCTTTTTCAAAATTGAAACTTATGCAATCGGACCCATGATAAGCATCGAATGTACTGAAAAATTAATACATTTTGCTTATTTTTCAGTATCTATTTTTAACAGTGTATTTTTATCCTTCCAGTTTTGTTGGTACAAAAATTGTTTTAAGAATCTACATTTAATATATATATATATTAATAATTATATATTAATAATTATATATATATATATATTATATATATATTTTTAATATATATTTTCTATAACGCTTGTTATAAAAAAAATGAAGTAAATAGCTTAAATATTTTACGTGCTATTCCATTAACAATAAAATAATATTCCTTTGGGAATGCAAAAAAAAAAAAAAAAAAAAAAAAAAAAAAAAAAAAAAAACGGAATAACAATGCTAAAATTGATCGCGAATATTACTTTTTTATATATATATTTCCACTAAATATTTAATCCGCAAATTAAATTTCGCATCCTTCAAGATTTTTTATCTATTACCGAGAATAAACTTTGTTAGTTTTATAATCCTGCTAATTACTTGCATTAGCCACAACTTCGCTGCAGAGCTATTCGGATTATAATTATGTTAGCCTAACCTAATTAACCATGAAAACTGTATTTATGCATTTATAATCAACTTCTGAGACCTTGAATTCCATTTGAGCAGAATTCGAACTTATTTTAGATTCATTCAGCGAGCACTAAGTAGTAAAAGTAATTTCCAATAATGTTGGATTGATGAGGTATATCATTAACACTGGTAGAAAAAAAAAGTAATATCTAAATATTTTTAAAATAAAAAGTGGTTTGAGATGAAGGAAGTAAAACCAAAAGTGGGTATAGTTAAAATTTCCTAGTTTACAGATTGGTTCTTTTTCTACCGATTGCAAGATATTTTGTAATATTTTTTTTAATAAATACATTTGAAAAAGTTTAGGGTAAGGTGGGGTAAAATGTGTCCAGGGGTAAAATGTTTTTTTTAAAATTAAATATTAAATTACACATTGTTTAACTTATGTTCTGATATCGTTCTTTTTTAAAAAATTTACTTCGTTTAATGGAGTTTGGAATTATTGCAAAACATTAAATTTGTGTGTGATTAAATTCAAGTTTAAAAGCCAATTTGTTTAAGCATACAAAAAACTTGTGATAGTGTTATTCATGAAAACTCTACATAGAAACTAGAAAAGTCGAATAAAACATAACTGCATTTTAGGAATAATTGTTTTCTATGTTCCCGCAAAAAATATAACACTAAAATCTCAAAACACACATTTGTGTCTTAAAGAGTTTCTCCACTAAGTCCACGATATAAAGATATCATGACAACAGGAGCTGAGAACAAGTAAATACGATATTTATATAAGTATTGAACATAGATTTAGGGAATATCTTTTTAAAGATAAATAAAAGAACTTTAGTTATAACCATAAACAGCGATTTGAAATATATTCTATTAAAAAGTTTTGGTGTCTGCATTTCTCAGAGAGTTGGTTTTTGTTTGGTTAATTAACGTCGCACTAGAGCTACACAGTGGGCTTTTGTGGCCTATCTCAAAGGAAAGACCCGGGAACGATGTCTCGTCTTTTTGAACCATGGTCAGATGTCGGGGACAACACCTGAGCTGGCACCCAACGACTTCAATAGACGTCGGGGCTTTGGACCCCGATCAGATTTATCGTGCACCAGTCCCGCATACACGCCGTTAATTTTTTGTGGATGTTCTGCACGACATTCTATTATTTTGGTAGCGAAGTTGACATCCCTCCGATTGCAATAATTTTTTTTACTACTCTTAGTCTAGTCCGTCGCACAGGTTCAAACCAGGAACCCTCGGATACCTAGCTGACGCCTTAATCCACTCGGCCACGGAGGCCTCTTTCTCAGAGAGACCTCGGCAAGTTTTTTTAAATTACTGGGATTTTAACCGGATTTCCGAAATCAATACTTGAAATGCATAGGCGATTTTTTCCCTCAGTTTGAAGCGTATCATAGATATATATCAATCATCAAGTTTTTTTGTCTACATAGCTGTCAAATTAAAATAATTCATATGAATTATATTGATTGTGGGAATACTCTTTTAAAACAAATACTATAACTTCGAAATTAAAGGGTGCGTTCTTCAAAACTGAGTTTATTGAGAATTTTAAGTTGGGAAAAAAAACTTTTTCAAAAAGTAAAAGCTAGCAATTTAAGGTTATTACCTTACAGCAACTACCAATTATATTGATTGATAATATACTCGGATTGAATTTATTTTCTGTAATAAAAAGGATTTAAGAAAACTCCGCCAAAATCAATATTGTCTCAAGTCTTTTCAAGTTTTCGTGAAAAGTATGTTCTTTACTTGAAACGACGGCTCTAAACGCTGCACTTCCACTTTATTAATAAAAATAAATCCGATGCGTTTTTTGGGTTTTCTTCAAGAAAATCTTTAAGCTACTTTAGGGAATTTTTATTCCTCTCAAAACGCAGTCTTCAAAATTTGAAGAGATAAGTCGTCCTTTAAGTGTTTAAAAGATTGAAGACTCTAATCTGTTATTGAAATCTGACGGAAGCCAAGATTATATTCAGATCTATAAAAGCATTTAGCTTCTTAGAATACAGCTGAAATAATCCGAAATATCCTAAGATTTGCTATTTTTTCCTTTCTTATTTTGTATGTACTCCTCGATATAATGTTTGAAATAGGTTAAATTTCTACTATTATTTAAAAAAATAAAAATACTTTATTCTGGAATTGTATCAATTCGTATTAAATATTATGAGTATTTTTTTAACAATAAATAATATTTAAAACTGTTTAGGTTTGGTTTGGTTTTGTTAATTAACGTCGCACTAGAGCTGCACAGTGGGCTATTGGCGACGGTTCGGGGTCAATCTCGAAGGAAAGACCCGGGAACACATACACATTCACACACACATTCATACACACATTCATACATGCACCTCGTTATTTTAGAACCATGGTCAGATGACGAGGAAACACCTGAACTGGCACCCAACGCCTTCAATAGACGTCGGGACTTTGGACCCCGATCAGATTTATCGTGCACCAGTCCCGTATACACGCCAGTATAATTTGTTGGATACTCTGTAAAACTGTTTAGGATGTTAGATATTTTATAATTATGAAATAATGTGCTTATTTGTAGAATGTAAGTAAATCATTCAATTATTAAATAAATCTATTATTGATGACTTGAGAGTTTTCGATATAATGTTTGAAATAGGTTAAATTTCTACTATTATTTAAAAAATAAAAATACTTTATTCTAGAATTGTATCAATTTGTATTAAATATTATGAGTTTTTTTTAACAATAAATAATATTTAAAACTGTTTAGGATGTTAGATATTTTATATTTATGAAATAATGTGCTTATTTGTAGAATGTAAGTAAATCAATCACTTATTAAATAAATCTATTATTGATGACTTGAGAGTTTTCTGTAATAACAGAACTTTTTACACTACTGACGTACATTAAATAACTGAAGAAAATAGTGTTTGAAATTGTGAAAACTGAAGAAAATTTTTCTACCAAATTCACGATTTATAAAATTATTTTATTTATTTATTGGTTATTTGTCAAATGTATGAAAATAAACTAAAATTGTTTACTTATCATTAGAAAAAAAAATCTTTTTGTGCTAATGGGTATAATATTTGTGAGTAGAAAATATCTATTTTTGAAAAAGTAACATTCTTACTCTTTTAAAAATGAATTAATTCATCGACTATTAAATAAATTAACTAAATAATAATTATTTACTGAAGATTTATTATATATAATATATAGTTAATGTAATATAAAGCTAAATATATAGTTTTTCCCTTGTGAGGCGTGACATTTGTACAGAGATTACTAATTTTAAGTAACTAATTTTGATATTAAAAAAAAGTTGCTTTTAATCTAAAAATAAAAAGAATTGTTGAATATATAATTTCTATCAAGATACAAAGAAACACATTTATTAAAGCAAAAAAAACATTCGAACATAAGAACGACATTTTAAAATAAAATCTTAATTAATAAATTAATGTAATAACTTATTTCTGTACCTCAAGCCCAAACGAGCCTAAGTCCAAATTTGGCGATTTTTGTTTTATTGCAGATTATCCTAAAAGTTCGTTTCTATCGATCCATACCATCAAAATTCACTCAAAAACTTTTAAAGTATTTAGCGAGATTTATAAAAGTCCTCCAATGCTTTAGTTAAGAGTAGGATTCAGGTTTTTCCCTCTCCTTTAAAGTTGCCCAAATGTGATTTAGGTTCGTCTAGTTCTAAGGAACAGATTTGAGTCGCCTAATTCCAAACGTTTCTTCTCCAGTTTCGAGAAAAAGCCCATTACATTTTTAAATCCCATTTTTTTTCGTATTAAATTCTATTTTTACAAGTGAAATTAAGCAAAGTGTGTTGTTTAATGTGTAAAATAACAAACTTTGCTTAATTCCAGGTGTAGAAAAAAATGTAATACGATTTTTTTTATTTGAAAATGTGATGGGCTTATTCTCCAAATTGGACAAGAGTCGTTTTGGAAATAAGGCGACTCATTTAAAATCTAACTTTTCTGCAAATTTGTTCTACTTATTAACCTTTGTTGAACTTATTACTTGTAAAGTTGCCAAATGTGACTTAGGTTCGTCCGGCTCTAAGGTACAGATTTGAGTCGCCTAAATCCAAACGTTTCTTCTCCAGTTTCGATAAAAAGCTCATCACATTTTTAAATCCCATTTTTTTTCGTATTAAATTTTATTTTTACAAGTGAAATTAAGCAATTTGTGTTGTTTAATGTGTAAAATAACAAACTTTGCTTAATTCCAGATGTAGAAATAAAATGTAATACGGAAAAAAATTATTTAAAAATGTGATGGTCTTGTTCTCCAAAGTGGACAAAAGATGGTTTGGAATTGGGCGACTCATTTGAAATCTAACTTTTCTCCAAATTTGTTCTACTTATTAATGCATTTGATAAAGTTTTAATTTTAATATTTTATTTTTACAACAGTTAGGGTAGACCGGAGCAAGTTTGGTACAAACTAAAGTAATTAACTAAAGTAATTTTGGAATAGACTAAATAGACTAAAGTAATTTTGAAATAAACTAAGGTAATTTTAAAATAAACTAAAGTAATTTTGAAATAAACTAAAGTAATTTTGAAATAAACTAAAGTAATTTTGAAATAAACTAAAGTAAATTTGAAATAAGAAATAAACTAAAGTAATTTTGAAATAAACTAAAGTAATTTTGAAATAAACTAAAGTAATTTTGAAGTAAATTAAAGTAATTTTGAAATAAACTAAAGAAATTTTGAAATAAACTAAAGTAATTTTGAAATAAACTAAAATAATTTTGAAATAAACTAAAGTAATTTTAAAATAAACTAAAGTAATTTTGAAATAAACTAAAGTAACTTTTAAATAAACTAAAGTTATTTGGAAATAAACTAAAGTAATTTTTTATAATAAGTCTTTTATTTCACAGTTTTTAGTGGTGTGTAAATGTATCCCAGCCATTGTATAATTCTACCCCGTAACGGGGAAAGTTTACACAGGTGACATTATTGCCCCAAAACATAGTTAAATTGCATAAATATAATAATTTAATGTACATTAAAGGCACTACACATAAGCTTAAAGTTCAAATAATGAATTAATATTAAAAGTATGAAAAATAGTGCAATATCTAAAAAATAGAAAATTAATATAAAAACTACTTATAAACCTGCCCCGGTCTACAGTACTGTATCCTTCCATACTAAATTTTTTTAGTACAATTACGGTTCCCCTTACCCAAATAAAAAAAAAAAGAGGTGCACCTTTCTCATTCACAGATCGATATAATTTCGTCAACAACTTCGAAAGCAACTTATAAACCTGCCTCTATCTACCGTACTGTACCTTTCCAATTTTTTTTGTACAATTACGGTTCTCCTTACCCAAATTAAAAAGAGGTGAATCTTTCGCACTAACAGATCGATATAATTTCGTCAACAACTTCGAAAGCAACTTATAAACCTGCCCCAGTCTACCGTACTGTATCCTTCTTTACCAATTTTTTTAGAACAATTATGGTTCCCCTTACCCAAATTAAAAAAGATGAACCTTTCTCATTCACATATCGATATAATTTCGTCAACAACTTCGAAAGCTACTTATAAACCTGCCCCAGTCTACTGTACTGTATCCTTCTTTACCAATTTTTTTAGAACAATTACAGTTCCCCTTACCCAAATTAAAAAAGGTGAACCTTTCTCATTCACAGATCGATATAATTTCGTCAACAACTTCGAAAGCAACTTATAAACCTGCCCCGGTCTACCGTACTGTATCCTTCCTTACCAAATTTTTTAGTACAATTACGGTTTCCCTTACCCAAATTAAAAAAAAAAAAAGGTGAACCTTTCTCATTCTCAGATTGATATAATTTCGTCAACGACTTCGAAAGCAACTTATAAACCTGCCCCTATCTACCGTACTGTACCTTTCCAATTTTTTTAGTACAATTACGGTTCTCCTTACCCAAATTAAAAAGAGGTGAATCTTTCGCATTCACAGATCAATATAATTTCCTCAACAACTTTGAAAACAGCTTATAAACCTTCCCCCATCTACCGTACTGTACCCCTCCTTACCAAATTTTTTAGTACAATTACAGGTCTCCTTACCCTAATTAAAAAAAAAAGAGGTTCACAGATCTATATAATTTCGTCAACGACTTCGAAAGCAACTTATAAACCTGCCCCTATCTACCGTACTGTACCTTTACAATTTTTTTAAGTACAATTACGGTTCTCCTTACCCAAATTAAAAAGAGGTGAATCTTTCGCATTCACAGATCAATATAATTTCCTCAACAACTTTGAAAACAGCTTATAAACCTGCCCCCATCTACCATACTGTACCCTTCCTTACCAAATATTTTTAGTACAATTACGGTTCCCCTTACCCAAATTAAAAAAAAAGGATGAATCTTTCGCATTCGCAGATCAATATAATTTCCTCAACAACTTCGAACCACACTGTCAGTTGTTTATTAAATGAAGAGAGTTAGTTTCCTCGACTTTATTCTTCCGATTTCTTTCTTTTTGTGTAACAGATAGAGGTTAGAATGAACTTTCTAAACAAGTTCTTGGGTCTTTTATAAGCTTCGTCGGTATCTCGTCTATCGTGTCATCCCTCCTACACATGAAAGAACGAAAAGAAGTCATCAGGCGAAACGAAATGTGTGTTGACTCTTTGAGATGATCATGAGGCTTTCATCTAAAGAATCAGGCTTGTTGTTTGCTTTCAGCCGACTGGGGGAAGATCTCCTGGTTTGGCTCGCAGTCATCATATTTTCGGGATGGTCTTTCAAATTGGTGTTAGATACAATTGTGACTAATTTTAATTTGATATTTATTCACTAATATATTGGTATTAAATTTAAAAGTTTAAAAGTTCAGAAAGCGACAAAGCAACAATTCATATTTAATTATATATATTTGTTGAAAACCTTTCACATCGTGTAATGGGTACAGCATGCAGCTTACATGCCAAGGATTATATTTCAGAATATTCAAATCCCAGAAAAGACATGAATGTTTCTGTGTTCGTTTTGGTGGTGACAGTGACCTGTTTATCAAGCGCTTCCTCACAAAGAAATCACAACTAACCCCGGGGAAAGCCGTCAATTGGCATCGTGGTCGTCATAAAAATTTTGAGTAGTATTTTAGATTTAGGCGTTTTATAAAACACTTTCTGTTTTGTAAAATTATTGCGGATTCTTTTAGTACTTTTTTTTAAAAGTTTTGTTACCCTTTTTGTGTACAAAAACAACTAAACAGGCTGGGATCTACAGCTTCCCAGATAAAAATAAATATCATAAAATCTTCATGGAAGTTATGAAAATGAAGATTTTATCCAGGCTTAATTATGAAAAATTCAGTATTTAAATTTTTAAAGGAAAATGCAAGTTTTATAATGGTTTTATGCAGGAAAATTAAAAATATAAAAAGAAACAGGTTTTATAAAGGTGGTTAAAACAACTTTCAGATTTTTTTATATAGATTTTACGCCGATTATTTTAAATGGGTTAGCATGTATTACTATATGATTTTCTTAAATTTCAACTTAACACGTATTTTAAGCGAGGCATGATTCCTAATGATATATAATCAATGCTATTATCATATGAGCTTCATGACAATTAAAATAATTTATAAAACGTACATTTAATGCTTAAAACAACTGACCATTAAACGAAGTTTTACAATAAACGTAAAGAAATGCGAAAAAGCCACTCTCATTAGTAGATTTTGCTCTATCTAAGTACAATCGAGATAGTTAAATATACTTCTAAAATCCATTCAGAATAATCAAATTCAGCAAATTATAGCAAAAACTCATTTTGACAGTTTTAACTTTTCCAAATGGCGCGTAGGACTCTCATTAAAATTCATGGTAAACTTACTTAAATAGGAATTAAGTGGGAATAGACCTACTTCCAAAAGAGCAATAAACGGCTGGAATATCTCCTCTATAGCTCTGAAACAGAGGCACAGAAAGTAATCCGAATAATTGATCCGAATAATGTTTCGTAGCGTCACTTTCACAAAACTCGCTTATTGCGCCCCAAATTTTCTTTGAAGTAGTTTAAAGTATAATTAGGCTTTCCTGATATGCTCATTCCTGATATTAGATGGGGGGGGGGGGGGGTCGCAGTCATCAACTTATCGGGATGGTCTTTCAAATTGGTGTTAGGTACAATCGTGGTCAATTGTAATTTGATATTTATTCACTATTATAGTGTTTTTAAAATTAAAAGTTCAGAAAACAACAAAGCAGTTGATAAATTATATTTAAAATTTTAAATAATTCATAATTTTTTTATATATATTTGTTGAAAACCTCTCACATCGTGTAGTGGATACAGCAGGCAGCTCACACGCCAAGGATTATATTTCGGAATATTCGGATCCCTGTTTCTGCGTTCGTTTCGGTGGTGACAGTGACCCACTTATCAAGCGCTTCCTCACAATGAATCCATCACTTACCTCAGCATATATATATATATATATATATAGGCAAAAGCCTTCAATTGGCATCGTGATCGTCATCAATATTTTTGAAAAATATTTAGATCTAGGCATATTATGAAAAGCTTTCTGTTTTGTAAAATTATTGTGTATTCTTTTAGTAAATTTTTGTAATTTTTTTTTATTACCAATACCCATTTTGTCTATGAAAACAACTAAACAGGCTGGAGTCCACTGCCTCCCAGCTAAAAATAAATAGCATAAAACCTTCATAAAAGTTATGATAATAAAGGTTTAATTCTGAAAAATGCATCATTTAAATTCTTGAAGGAAAATGCAAATTTTGTAATGGTGTAAGAAAATTAAAAGCTTAAAAAATATATACAGTTTTTATAAAGATAGTTGGAACAGCCTTGAGGTTTCACTAAGGTTTTATATAGATGTTAGACTGATTATTTTAAATGAGTTAGCACGAATTTCTAAACGATTTCCCTACATTTCAACTTAACAAGTAATTAAGTGAGTAATTCTAATCATATATAATCATTGCTATTCATAATATGAGGAAACCTTTATAACAATTAAAATAATATATAAAACTTTCCTTTATTGCTTAAAACAACTGACCATACGAAGTTTTACAATAAACGTAAAGAATCGCGAAAACGCCACTTTCATTAGTAGATTTTGCTCTATCTAAGTATAATCGAGAGAGTGAAATAGACCTCTAAAATTCATTCAGAATAATCAAATTCAGCAAATTATACGAATAACTAATTTTGGCAGTTTTAACTTTCCCGAATGATGGCGCGCCGGACTCTCATTAAAATTCAAAGTAAACTTACTTAAATAGGAAGCGAGACACGATTTGTAGTCATATATAATCATTGCTATTCATAATATGAGGAAGCTTTCAAGACAATTAAAATAATATATAAAACGTTCCTTTAATGTTTAAAACAACTGACCATTTAACGAAGTTTTACAATAAACGTAAAGAAATGCGAAAAAGCCACTTTCATTAGTATATTTTGCTCTATCTAAGTATAATCGAGAGAGTGAAATAAACCTCTAAAATCCATTTAGAATAATCAAATTCAGCAAATTATAGCAAAAACTCATTCTGACAGTTTTAACTTTTCCGAATGGCGCGCAGGACTCTCATTAAAATTCATGGTAAACTTACTTAAATAGGAATTAAGTGGGAATAGACCTTCTTCCAAAAGAGCAATAAACGGCTGGAATATCTGCTTTGTATCTCGAACAGAGCCACAGAAAGTAATCCGAATAATTCATCCAAATAATGTTTTGAAGCTTCACTTTCACGAAACTCGCTTATTGCGCCCCACATTTTGTTTGAAGTAGTTTACGAAGTAGTTTAAAGTGTAATTAGGCTTTCCTGAAATGCTCGTTTCGTGTCAATACAATTTGGCAAAGTGCAATTGCTGCTAAGGCCCTCTCAGATTGAATTTTACAGCTATCGCACTTTTAGCTTTCAGAAGGCGCCAATATGCAGTTCAGCGACCGCTAGGCAATGCGAGGCGGGCTTTTGTTTGACAGGGTTTTATCTGGAGCCTTGACATAACAATAATTGGAGGGCTTGAACTAATTTGTCATTTGAAGCATTAATTATTCAGAGAGGAGATGCTGCAATGATATCTGGGGAACGGTGCATTTATTTAATGATGCATGGCCATCAATAAATAATCGAAGTATGTTATGTACATATATGTATGTAGAATATGTATGTATTCGTATTATATTATTGATTTTAGGAATTTTGGGGCAGAAAATACAGTCCTAACAAACCAAAGTTTTATAATTTTTTAGGTAACATTCACTTTGAAGCGTTGAAAAAATAAATAATATTTCATTTAAAGCTTCGCTGTAAAAGGAGGTACTTAAAAATGTGTACCTGAACCCACTTTTTGTTCTTTGAGTACAATAGCATTGTAAATGAGCGATGATTTGATCAAATTTAAGTAACCGTATAGTTTCTCAATAATGAGCAGTGTGATTTAATATTGCTAATCTCAGCTTCTGTTCAAGCCATCTTAATAAAGCGACCTGACAAACTTAAAATAGTTGGTCAAATGTTGGTTTTCTACAATATTTGATGTCGATTGTTTAAATGGAAATTGAGTTATTATAATTCAATTATCCTATTTACCATTCTTTTGCATACCTTTTTAACATTTCTTCTGCTTATAACTTCTTCATTTTGCCCTGGTAGTTTAACGGATCAGGCTCTGAACTGCGGTGTCTGAGGCTTGAATTCCCGATACGAATTGGTTGTAATTGTCGATATTTATTGAAAGGGATTTATATTGGCAGCCTATGTAGGCTGGCATCTGCTCTTTAGTCATTTTTACTCATTTTTGAGTACATGTCTTTTTTGAAATTGAAACTTATGTATTCGAAGCCAATAAGCATTGAATGTACTTAAAAATTAGTACATTTTACTTATTTTTGAGTATTTGTTTTTAACAGTGTGTTTGCCTATTTTGGAAGTTGGTATTAGTTCAGTACAGCAAAACAAAAAGTAAGTTATTACCAAATAGATCTGATTAAAAAATATCAAAAGTACTGTGGATAGTTTTGATTGTAAATAATTATTTGTGTTTGCACAAGTTTAAATATACCAAGGAAATGAAAAATAAGATCTTATTAGTCACTGCTGATTAGAAAAATTATGAAAAAATACCTAATATCTCTAAATCTGACACAATTATTAAAAAAAAAATTTCGACTCAAGCATTCGGAAAGAAAACTCGAACATACCTAAAATTTCCTAATTGACAATGACAAATGTGACTGTAAAGAGGCTAACATCTTTCATTTATACTCAATGATTTGAAAAATATTATTTTAAGCAGACTAATTCTTTATATCAAGAAAAAAAATCTATTTAAATTTTTTTTTTTAAATTACAAAAAAAAAAAAAAAAAAAAAAAAAAAAAAAAAAAAAATTAAGTGAAGTAACATTTTCTTGGAAATTACTATGAAAATATTAACATAAAGCAACTTTTACTTTACAATTTACATTTTAAGGTCCACTGTTAAAAAATTACTTTAGAGCGATAAAAAACTACATACGCGCTTAATTTCTTATATCGCGACTCAAATAATCTATTCTATTTCCACTATTCCACTGTATCAACTCTTGGCGAAATTGACAATTTCTTTTAAAGTGGAATATTTCCGGCCTTCTTATTGATTCATTTCCTTACTTATTATGGGCTTCAACGTAACTCATAAGTTGAGGAAATTCGTGCATTCGCATGTAATGGGACGCATATAGTAAGTACTCGATTTTGCTAAATATACAAGTCTGCCATCAGATGGGTAATTGTTATTCTAGCTATCTTGTTTATTCGCAGGCATGGTTCTGATGTTGTCTTATCTGATTACCGTGAAGAATGTGCGAGGGGATGTTCGAACACGCATTAGTTCAGTTTAAGGGAGACCCGAGCCCCAAATCCTAATTTGTTTATTAATGAATTCAGAAATACCAATTTTTTTATATTATTAAAACATCTTTTTCTGAACAATAATCAAAAACAAAAATATGTTTAATAAAATTATTTTTGTTATTTTTGGAATTTTTTAAGCTTAAAAAGACGTTTTTTAAAAACACTACTCCTTTTTCAATTTTTATAGTTTTTAAATTATTTTAAGTGATTAAATAACATAAAAGTACACACTACAATCGTATGTATAGACTTTTGCATATTTGTGTTTTAATTGTTTTTAAAAACTTATTTTAAGTTCAAAACCCAAAATATATTCAAACTTTTAAGTTTAATAATTTGTAAAAAAATAATTTATAACTTAATTTAAAAAAGCTATACATACGTTTATAAAACAAATATTAGAGCTTCAAAAACTATTAACAGTTTAGTTTTAAGTTAATTATTTACAAAGCCTTAGCATTTTAAACGTGACCAGAATTTAAAAAAAATATTTTGAGTAAATGACGATTGTTGCAGACGAACAGTATGTAGAAAGATTTTAAATGGCATATAAACATCTAAAAAAACATATGTTCTGTTTCTTTTACTGTTTTGAAATTTTGTATACACCTTCTCAAGTTTGTTTAGCATCGTTTTATGAAGAAGAAAAAATTTAGCAATTTTTCCGGATTTTGGGGCTCGGGTCCCCCTTAAGGGAAGTATTGCTCAGAAAATTAATGGAGTTTTTTATTTACATTACATGAAACATATGTGGAATAAGCGAGAATCCAAATTCGCGGTGTGAATCTGTTTAATGTCATCGAAGTCAATTGTAAAATTTTGCAGCTGTTTTTTAAAAAAGGAAATTGTTTAATATAAGGTTTTAAACTTTTATTTATCTTCTTTACGTATCGGAATCAGAAAATACTAAAGTGATGAAATCTTCTCAAGTGCCTACTGTATCAACGAGTGTTTTTCAAATGCGTTTAAAATAATTCATTGTATCGTTTTTTTAAAAACAAATCGTTAATAGGGCTTCCATCTATGAGCAGACCATTATTTTAAATTTGCATGATATAATTATCGCACGGGAATGCTAGTACATATACATTTTAGGCGGCAACATCAAATAAAATGTATCTTTCGTAATTTAAGAATACTTTATTTGCGACCATATTTACTTCCTAGTAAAATAAAATTGCGAATTGCGTTTTTGTGCATTTTAAATATTCAGATTAAAATGCAAATATAAAGTTATGAACAATTAAATCTTTCATATCATGCTATTAATTAATAATAATTTACAGCTATTTAGAATAATACAGTATTGCCGCATAATTTAATAAGTTTAATGAATAACTTAAAAATTATAATGACTAATTTAATATTTGAAATAAATAATTTAATAACTATCGTGGGTAAATAAAATACTATACAATTCCGTACAATGTACAATTTAATTTAAAAATTTAATATACAATTTAAAATACATCTTTATTCAACGTGATAAACAGATATTATCGACAACTATTAATCTTATGAGAGACGGAGGAAATATCGAAATTTCAAGAGAGTTTAATTTATATTTTCAATAAATTTCATTAAAAAAAACTTGAAAAGTATTAATTCTAATACCAAAGTTATATTTTAAATTATATATTAGACTTCAAAAATAATGTAACAAAGTATTTTTATGAATTTAAAAATGATGGGCAAAACTGAGATAGCTGGATATCCTCTGGCAAAATATACTGCTTTTATCCATTGTTAATAGTAAATTAAAATTTCATATTATTATAAAAACTAAATTTTTTTTTAATTTTAAACGGAATAAATATAAAATTTAATCTTAGTATTTTGTAAACAGAAATAACACAATGGTAATAATAAATATAATGATAAAAAAAAAATTAATGATGCAAAAATTTAAAATAAAAATAAAATATCTCATTATTTTTTCACTTGAAATTTACTTGGATTTTTGTTGTTGCACTTAATTTATTTGATCTCTTAGCACATAATAGCACATCAAAAAGGCCATACAATTACATACAGTTTTCAATTTGAAAATTATGAGATCTAATTTACTTGAAAACGATTTTCTTATTTTTATTGCATGTGTATTCTATTGTCTCGATTAACGAAAGAATTTAAAATGATTTTTATAGTCTTAATAAATATTTTGTTTATTCACACTGTTGTTTTTGAAACTTATTTCCTTTAGAAGTAATTAAAATTTTCTTTTCTTTTCTTAAAAAGAACATTTACATTCTTTTATTATTTCTTCTTTTATGATTGATTTAAGTTTTTACTAGAACACTGTTAAAAATAGGTATTCAAAAATATGTAAAATGTACTCATTTTTGATGCTTATCATGGCTCCAAATGCATAGGTTTCAATTTTAAAAAAGACATGTACTTAAATATGAATACAATGGGTAAAAATGTCATCAGTAGAAACGATTAAATCTGAGGCATTTAAATATAAAAAAAGGGGTGCTGCAAGAAGTGGTGAAGGCGTTTTATGTTTTTGAAATGAAGAAAATATCAAATGAAATTTTAATCCTTAAGGTAACCTTAAATAGAAAATAATTTATTAACGATTGATACCATAAATATCAAAACAAGGATTAAATGTGTAAATTTGAATGTCTTTCATCGTGTATGATCGAGAAATGCATGAAATAGTTGAAAATTTCTTATGCTAACTGTTGATAGCTTTGAAATTAAACTGCCAAATAATTCTATAATATCCAAATAAAATATTTTTCTCTGCCTAACCAATTTTCATACTTAGAATTACATAAATAAAATCATTAAAATGCGATTAAAAAAAAATCCTCGTTTCTTAGATTTTCGGATATATTGGGTTAGAGGGAAAGTTCTGTCGTATTTTAAAGAAAATATTTGAATTCATTTATAAAAATATGTGTTTAATATTAGTCAATTACATATGCTCCGTTATTTGTTACTCCGTTATTTGTTATATATATATATATATATATATATATATATACTTTTCCTACTTTTCTATTTTTTTTCCATGTTTCAAAAGTCCATTTATAAATTCTAGAATTAAACTGTTACTGGCATATTCACAGGTAAGAAAACTTTTCCAAGAAATTCAAAGAAAATGAAAGTTTACGTAATGTGTGTTGAAGGTACTGTGGATTGACTGATGGTTGCGTAAGTCGGCCAATAAAATAGTCATGACTTAACTGATGGTAGCATAAAACAACCTATAAAATAGTCATGGCCTTACTTAGGAAATCTAGAGAATCCATTTCTTTTGTTTCTGGAATTTGGTAGCAACCGATGTATATAAGTATACAATGTAAAAATAGAGGTGGAAAAGTATACTGTAAAACATATTCCTTATGTGTCACAATTTTTTTAGATTCAAAAAGTAAAAAAAATAAATTAATGTATCACAATGTTGTTGAATGTGAGATAACTTGTAGAATGCTTAAAACTAAATCAAATACATTAATTAATGGAGAATATTCGTGCCAAGTGTGAAGAATAATGGATTAGTAGAAGTGAGTAAAATCGTTGTAAATTGTTTAAATAAAAAAAATTGTACGAAGTCTAATCTTTAGTTTGTCTCAAGAATCCATTGAGGACATTATTAAACAGTTTAATGTTGACAATGGAATATGAAATATGAAGCGTCTTTAAATACGTTGAGATATATTTCTCGTTAAAAATATCGAAATATTTTCGTCAGTTCATATATTTTACGAGACGATTAAATGCTTTATATTTTTTTTACCAATTCATTAGTTATTTTTGGCAAAAAATTTAATCGAATATACTTAAAGTAGTTTTTGTTAAATTTGAGCAAGTATTATTACTCGTATTATTAATGGAAATAATATTGGAACTTTTAAAAAACATAAATACAGGCATTCCAAAGTACAATAATGTGATTATTCAGATGACTACTGACATTTTTCTGCTGCCTTAGAATAGTTGTTATGTTAACCTGTGAAACAAAACAAGTTAAATAGTTAATATATATAATTATTAATCGCGAGTAAAGGTAGTTATTTTACAAATGACAGTTTTGTATTTCCGACAAACAGTATTTATTGTTTATTTTATTTTTTACTTAAATAATGTTTTTATGCAACTTTTTGTGGATATTGTAGTATTCACATTATTTTCTGGGTATAATTTTCACATTTCCCTTATATATGTTTTATTTAGTGTATTTTTAAGCTAAAGACACTATTTCCTTTTCTTTTTAAACTCAAAGTGAAAGGAATTTCAAAATGAAAAAAAATGAACGATTATAGTGAAATATTAGTTTACCAACAAACTCCTCCATAGCCAAAGTCTAACCTAACATTAATTTCTATAAATTTTAACATCTTTAATTGAATATTACTTACATAAGGTTTGACTTAACTGGAACCTCTACCAGATTTATAATTTATCTCTTATTACAATTTTTCAAATCCTATTAAGCAAAAGTTACTTATTAATATATCATACAGCTTTCCAATCACTCAAAAGAGTCTGTTTTGATATAACATACCTCAAGGGTTAGTAAGTTGACTTCCTTTGACATGAACCGTCCTTTCCTTAGTCACATCCTTATAGCCACGTCCCAACTTCTCCATAGCCCCGTCCTAAACTAACATTAATTACTATAGATTTTAAAACATCTTCAATAGAATTATAACTTCCATAAGGTTGAATTTAACCGAAACTTCTACCAGTCTTATAATTTATCTCTTATTACTATTTTTCAAATTCCTACTTATTAATATATCATACAGCTTTCCAATCACTCAAAGGAGTCTGTTTTGATATAACATATCTCAGGGGTTAGTAAGTTGACTTCCTTTGACATGAACCGTCCTTTCCGTAGCCACGTCCCCATAGCCACGTCCCCATAGCCACGTCCCAACTTCTCCATAACCACGTCCTATACTAACATTAATTACTATAGATTTTAAAACATCTTCAATAGAATTATAACTTCCATAAGGTTGAATTTAACCGAAACCTCTACCAGTCTTATAATTTATCTCTTATTACTATTTTTCAAATCCTTATTATTAATATACCATACAGCTTTCCAATCACTCAAAGGAATCTGTTTTGATATAACATATCTCAAGGGTTAGTAAGTTGACTTCCTTTGACATGAACCGTCCTTTCCTTAGCCACGTCCCCATAGCCACGTCCCAACTTCTCCATAACCACGTCCTAAACTAACATTAATTACTATAGATTTTAAAACATCTTCAATAGAATTATAACTTCCATAAGGTTGAATTTAACCGAAACCTCTACCAGTCTTATAATTTATCTCTTATTACTATTTTTCAAATCCTTACTTATTAATATATCATACAGCTTTCCAATCACTCAAAGGAGTCTGTTTTGATATAACATATCTCAAGGGTTAGTAAGTTGACTTCCTTTGACATGAACCGTCCTTTCCTGTATCCAATTGGAAGTCTAATAATTCTCGCAAGGGCATGGAGATATAATATCGTTAAATAATATATTCAACAGCGCTTTATAAGCAGCCCACGAGACACCCCAATAATTGGGACATTCCGATGGATTCCCCTTTAATGCATAGCTTAAGGTCTTCTTGCAAATGGAAAGTACCAGCCTGTTAAGGGCATATCATAATTCCAAAATGAATATGATGTATTAAATCCTTGTTATATTCCCGATGAATTGCGGTTAATTAATAATTTCGATTTTAGTGATTATTTATTCATTTTCTGATTGTGTAATTTTTTAATAACTTTTCAAATGTGTTTGGTAATGGTGCTAGTTAGGACTCATAAATTTCTCGTTGTATTGATATTGTGTAAAAAAACTCGAGTACACTGTAAAAAAGGTACTTAAAAATGATTATCTGAACGTACTCGTTTTTTTTTTAGTGGAATTGCATCGTAAATGAGCGATGATGACGTACTGAAATTTAAGTAACCGTACTTTCTGAATAGTGAGAAGTGTGATTTAATATTGTTAATCTCATAATCTGTTCCAGTCATATTATCAAAGCGACCTGCCAAACTTAAAATAGTTGTTCAGAAGATGGTTTTCCACATTATTTGATGTCGATTGCTTTAATGGAAACTGAGTTATTACAACTCAATTATCTTGCTTCCCATGCTTTTGGGACACCATTTAAACAATTCTTCTGTTTATAACTTCTTTAAATCGTCCTAATAATAGTGGATAAGGTTCTGAACTGCGGTGGCTGAGGTAGATTAAAAAAGGTAACAATCACTTTAAAGCGTTAAAAAAATAAATAATATTTAATTTGAAGCTTCGCCTGTAAAAAAGAAGGTGTCTAAAAATACTCGATTTTCTTTTAGTACAATTGCATCGTAAATGAGCGATGACGTACTCATATTTAAGTAACTGTACTTTCTGAATAGTGAGAAGTGTGATTTAATGTTGCTAATGTCAGATTTTGTTCAAGCCATCTTAACAAAGCGAACTGACAACGTTAAAATAGTTGTTCAGAAGATGGTTTCCCACATTAGTTGATGTCGATTGCTTAAATGGAAACTGAGTTATTATAATTCTATTATCTTGCTTCCCATTCTTTTGGCACACCTTTTTTAACATATCTTCTGCTTATAACTTCTCTAAGTCGCCCTGGTAGTTCAACGGATAAGGCGCTAGACTGCGGTGCCTGGTGATATGAGTTCGATTCCCGGTAAGTCTTGGCTGTAATTATTGAAAGTGATTTATGAAGGCAGCCTATGTAGGCTAGAATCTGTTTTTTATGTTCAATTTTACTCGTTGTACTCATTTTTGAGTACATGTCTTTTTTAAAATTGAAAGTTATGTATTTGGAGCCATGATAAGTATCGAATGTACTCAAAAATGAGTAAATTATACTTATTTTTTGATTATCTATTTTTAACATTGTGTTAAAAAAATAATTGTGTTAATATTTATTTACTAGATACCATTATTAATAGCAGATTTGGTAATACTTGTATATTAAAATATGTCTTAATAATAGAAGTTTATTTATATATTCAATTTTATTTTAAAATAAGGATAGTCAATAAAGCTCAAGGAAAAATATTTTTATTAATAATATAAATATTTCGGATTTTATTTTTAAATTCCCTACTTGTAAAATGAGATTTTTTCTGGAAAAAAGTCACACAAATGCCCATCTTACTATTTTTACCTTTCCTGACAATCCCAACATGCTTTGATAAATTGAGTATAGTGCAATCTTTACTAAATTCGGATTAGAAAAATGAACATTTTAGTAAAGAAAAAGTGCTCACATGTGGAGTATGACAGAACTGTCACATCCTTTGTTTTTCCAATTTATCAAACATATAATTTTAGTTTAATATGCTGTCATTTAAAAATCACAAGGGGGGGGGCACTGATGCCCCTATATATATATATTTAAGATACCTGGAAAGTTTTTTAGACTTTTTTTTGCTTTGACTTGTTTTTGCTTTGCTAATAACGCTGAGAGCGTTATTAATTTATTTGCAAAATAAAGTTGATGACAGCCTTAAATATTTTGGTATTTTTCTATTTTAAACATTGAACTCCTCTTATATAGAGTATATGGAAATCAGGGGTATTTTGAAAATTTCACAGGCAATTTATGTAATAAAAATAAGCTAATGTGAATCCCAAAACAAAAATGAACGTGAACACAAGATATGACGAATTATTGTTGTACTTTAATTTTCCAAGATATTTAGTTACATCACCCTCTTGAATATCTTATATAAATAAGACTGAAGTAAGTTATGGATTTTTTATAATAAAATGCGGATTGTTTGTAGTAAATTATTAATTGTTTATAAGATGTTATGTATAATTTATAGTAAATTATTTGTAGTAAATTATTAATTGTTTATAAGATGTTATGTATAATTTATAGTAAATTATTTGTAGTAAATTATATGTATTCTTCATAGTAAATTGTATTTACGACTGAGAATTTTTACAGTATACTTACTTGTTACTGTATAAGTGCAAGAGTCAGTGTATTGGCAAATTCACTAGAACCATACGTATAAGTGTACCATACGTGTAAGTGTAACCATACGTGTACGTGTAAGTGTATAACAATACGCGAAAATTATTTGATTACGCACACCCACTAGTGCGTCTGTAGATTTTTCAGTGATGCGAGATTGCACCTTAACCCCCAGAAGTGGGTTAAGGTGCTAAAAACCGACTGGAGAAGCTTTTAAAAATTTAAGGTAATCACGCTGTGTCTAAAGATACACCACTTGGTCGAGCTTAGATTAATAATATATAATTAAAAAATATAGACACATGCTTTTTGGTAGTGGGATGTCAAAACCGACTGCTCAGAGGACTCGAGAAGCTCCAAACGACTGCTATAAGGGGGTACCAGCTGTTTTTGAAAGATATTATAATGCGAGACTGTAAAAACGACTGATAATCTAAAAAATACTCACAATTGGCGAAACATAATGTCATTTATTTATTGTCGGATATCTAAATACCAAATTTTCGCACTTTAACGATTCGGAATACGTGTATCTACAGATTCACTAGTGAAAGTGCGAAAAATTATTTTGTAGATTATTCTTTACTTTCACTGAACAAATCAGTGAGTCTGCAGATGCACGGCTTTCGCACTTACGCGGTAACATATTGACCAACCCCCAATCTTACAGCCTGTCGAGGGGATTTTGGGCAGATTATCTCGAGATTTTAATTACTGAATTGGTTTAACGATTGTTGAATAGATAATTAAAAAGTTATAAGTTAAGAACTCAAATGCCGTAAATTTATAAACACATCTTAGTGGAATACTTTAGTTCTTTTAGTCAAAACTAATTAAACTTAGAATAAACCAGTAAAATAAGTTGAATATAAGTTGAATAATAGCACTCAACACTTAAGGTAACTCGCAACGATGCCGTGGCTTATTTCGAGCCCTGGTCTATAAGAATTACATTAAAATAAAGCAACTTTTCACAGAACACAGACAGAAATTTTATGGGGGAAAGTTATATAAAAGGATAGAAAATTTGCATCCTTTGCAAATGCAATCTTTTTATGCTTTCGAACTCATTTATTCAAGTTAAAAACAAACAATTTTATTATCGACTTTTTAAATAAACCTTTCGGCAACCGATTCCAAATATTTAAATTAAAAGCTTTTGCAGCCTACTTTCTGTAGATTCGGTGATATGAATTTTAAACGTAAAATATTTTATTTATTTTGTAACTTCAAATACAGTAGATTATCTATTATCCGAACTCCAGTTATCCGGATCAAACAAAGGGGATTACCAATTATCCGGATCCGGAACGCTTTGAGAAAAAAATAAGAAAAATCCACATTTTAAAAGTTTATTTTCGGTGAACCATATTGATTATAATAGTCATTACATTTTAATGCAAAATTCGTTTTTTTACTAAAAAATTACCTTTGTTCGTTAATTATCCAATTATTCTGATGGAATGTGGTCCCAATGGATCCGGTTAACTAAAGTTCTACTGTACTTAAATTTTTATAGAATTAACTTAAAAATTGAATACCCGAAAAGTGGCTTAATTATATAAGTGTTTTATAGTTTACATTTTAACATTGACATTTTACGAATTTTCAAAATAGGTCAATTTTCATAACCTTCCAAAAATGTAATTGATAATTAAATATACTAACTTAAAAAAGTAAAAATATTAAAAACAAATTAAGTATTGACTTTAAGAACTTCAGTAGTTTTTTATTTTCCTTAATATATATTCGCGTAATATTTTACTGTATCAACAATTTTATATTTCGTATATCTAAATTTTTTTTTATTAACTGGACTATAAACCTTGTTGGTATGAAAATACATAAAAAAAATAATAGGTTTATTTCAAAAATCTATTGAAACGACAATGGCTTATAAGGCCGAAATGAAATATCTTAAATGCATTCTCAAAAGTAATTTACTCTTGCGAAAACGATATAAGACTTGTTTGCTGATATTTACTGATCCCCTATAATGGAATTTTCTTCTAGAAAATATTTCCGTAAGTACACTAATCTTTTACGCAACTGAATTTTCTCTATATTATCTACTTCGCGTTAAATGATAGTGTCATTTCATAGAATAAATGAATTGGAAAACCGAAAAAAAAGTCATTTTAAGAGTATTATCCTATTTTCTTTATGCGGGATTTGAATATCAATGATTTTGGAGATCTACTATCAAATTTATATTATGTAAATGAATATATTACAATAGAAAATTAAATTCTGGAGCTGAGAACTAGTTTTATTAAATCTCTTATAATAATAAAAATAGTTTTAAGTGGTATTTATGCAATATATTTTCAACGACTATCAGCTTATTTAAATAATATTCTCTATTAAATTATAAATTCTATTTTAAATTAACTTTTAAATGTAAGCTAACACATTAATTAAACTTTGATTTTCAATATCTCTATTTTTTAAACTACTAACTATAACTAGTCAAGATGTTTTAAATAGGAGGCAAGATGGACTGGTATTCGATGTCACTGCAGTCCACACTGTTAAAAACAGGTACTTAAAAATAAATAAAATGTACTCATTTTTTATTACATTCGTTGCTGATCATAGCTACGAATACATAAGTTTCATTTTTGAAAAAGACATTTGTTCAGAAATGAATAAAAAGAGTAGTTGTTTGCCTACATAGGATGCCTTCATAAATCACTTTCAATAAATATCGACAATTACAACCAAGACTTATCGTGAATAGAACCCATATCCTCAGGCACCTCAGTCCAGGGCCTTATCCGTTTGTACTACCAGAGCGACGTGAAGAAGTTATAAAAAGAAGAAATGTTAAAAGGTGTGTCAAAAGAATAAAAAGTTATATAATTGAGTTGTAATAACTCAGTTTCCATATAAGCAATCCACATCAAATAATGTGGAAAACCATCTTCTGAACAAATATTTTATGTTTGCCAGGTTGCTTTGTTAAGATGGCTTTAACGGAAGCTGAGATTAGCAATATTAAATCACACTGCTCATTTTTGCGAAAGTACGATCACTTAAATTTGAGTACGTCATCGCTCATTTACCATGCAATTGTTCTCAAAGAAAACCGAATACGTCCATCTACTCATTTTTAAGCAATTTTTTTTTACTGTCCAAGGGCCGCCATTTATTGCTCCACGCTCCAAAGCACATTGGATCCAATTCTAATGGACTAAGCTGTTTTCTTCCTCGTTTCATCTCTGTCATTCTTGTGTAATTACAGTATTTGGGAACGTTCAAATAATTTCGATATAATACATATATATTTCTGCGGTTGATAATGTATAAGAAATCGAATCGCCGTGCGTAGCGTATTAAGTGATGTCCCTGAGACTGCAGTATTTTTTGCAAATGTACGATTACTTAAATTTGAGTACGTCATCGCTCATTTATGATGCAATTGTACTTAAAGAAAAACGAGTGTGTTCAGATAATCATTTTTAAGTACCTTCTTTTTTTCAGTGAAGCTTTAAATGAAATTTTTTTTTTAACTCTTCAAAGTGCGTGTTACCTTTTTTAATCTACCTCAGCCACCGCAGTTTAGAGCCTTATCCACTATTATCAGGACGATTTAAAGAAGTTACAAACAGAAGAAATGTTTAAATGGTGTCCCAAAAGAATGGGAAGTAAGGCAATTGAGTTATAATAACTCAGTTTCCATTTAAGCAATAGACATCAAATAATGTGGAAAACCATCATTGAACGCTCATTTATGATGCAATTGTACTTAAAAAAAACAAGTACGTTCATGTACTCATTTTAAGCACTTTTTTTTTACAGTGTAGCGACTTTTACTCAGAAATTAAATTTTTATAGACAAAACTCGTATTTATTTTTATAACGTCAAAATTTAAACAAAATTAAAACCAAGGAAATTTTTTAAATGTTTATATGATTTTTGTATCATTTGGTATCAAAAATTGGTTAATCGACAATTTTAATCAATTGATTTATAGAGCGCATATACGGCTTAATTTAATTGGATCCGTGAATACACCTAACATCACGGCTTTTCTCATATACGCAAGCAAGTCCGATTTTCATTACGTCTCATTATATAATCCACTACTAGTCTCGTTCTGCGATTTCCATTATTATCTCATAAGCGAGATGGGGAAATGGACATTCTTCACATTCCAATGCCGAAATATGTCGAAGGCGTTGTGATGGAATTTACGCACTGTGAAACGCCTGATGGTTCTACTTTGGCTAATCTAGTACAATAGCAAATCTATTATACATTCCCCGTATATAAATAAAACTTTAAGCGAAACTTATAAGAAATAAATTTTCTGTTTTTGCTGACTATTAATATAATTCAATTTATCAACAATGATACACTGCAAAAAAGGTACTTAAAATTAGTACCTTAACATACTCGGTTTTCTTTGAGTACAATTGCATCGTAAATGAGCGATGACGTACTCGAATTTAAGTAATCGTATTTTCGAAAAAATGAGCGGTGTGATTTAATATTGCTAATCTCAGCTTCTGTTCAAGACATCTTAACAAAGCGACCTGACAAACATTAAATAGGTGTTCAGAAGATGGTTTTCCACATCATTTGAAGTCGATTGCTTAAATCTAAACTGGGTTATTACGACGCAATTATCTTACTCCCCATTCTTTTGCCACGCTTTTTTAACATTACTTCTGTTTATAACTTCTTCACGCCGCCCTGGTAGTATAAACTGGATAAGGCCCTGGACTGAGGTGCCTAAGGATATGGGTTCTATTCCCGATAAGTCTTGGTTGTAATTGTTGATATTTATTGAAAGTGATTTATGAAGGCATCCTATGTAGGCAAACAACAGCTCTTTTTTATTTATATTTAAGTACGTGTCTTTTTCAAAATTGAAACTTATGTATTTGGAGCTATGATAAGCATCGAATGTACTCAAAAATGAGTACATTTGACTTATTTTTGAATACCTATTTTTAACAGTGTGCTCGTAGTTTATGAATCCAGTGATGGTTCAGGCGGAAGAGTGGATAACTTGTAATCGGAGGTTTGTGAGTTCCAGCGTTGGAAGTATCATTGGATATTCGCTGTACAGAATGAACTGATGCACGTTGAAACTGTTGTGCTCAAAATGTCTTCAATTAGGTTGTTGCTTGAAAGTTTGGAGAGTGGATCATAATTTCAAGTGTGGTTTGTGGCTCGATATTACGAAGTATTGTTATCAGGTCTTTCCTTAGGGATAAATATTTGTTTTGACTAAATACGACATTTTGTTTAAATAAAAAGACATATATTACTTTATTATCTAAATAAAAATAAAATGCAATTAAGTCCTTAGAATAAATTTGAAACTTGTGCAGTAAGTTAAAAGTAATGTTTTTTTAAATCATATGTAGACCAAATTTACGTTTTGTTTTTTAAATATATAATACTGAGATTTTTCTATATGTCAACATATTTCTACAAACAACTTTTGAATAATTATTACATCATTGTTGTCATCATTACCCCCATCTCCCTTTACAGTGAAAACATTTCTTACAGTGAAAACATTCCTATAAATGAGTGTATATATTTTTTTAAATGGAAATTGAAACACAAACACTCATAAATTTTATAAATAGAAAAATACTCAAATAGTTACAATATATCGAAATTCAAAAGTTGTTTTCACAACAAAAGAGTTAAAATGACATTTTTAAGTGTTGTATTTTTAAAAAAAATAATAGAAACAATTTCATTAAGATAGTCTTTTTATACTACCTCAACATAAAATGTATAAAAATATTGCCAAATAGATTATTTTTTATCAAAATAAAAATATGTGTGCTTTACTGAAAAAATTGGTGATCCCATGTTGGAAAATACTGAGTCATCCCCCCCCCCCACCAACTTACCGGTTAAAAAAAAGAAGGGTACAGATATTTAAACATTCCACCATATACTACAGCATTATTATGGTAATGGATGCCGCTAAAATAAAACCTTCGACTCGTACTATCCAAATAAAAAAAACATTCAAATATATTATATGAATACATTGAAGAAGACACTAGAAGCATTGAGATTTATTCTCGCAGTTAAGAACGTTGCATTTTAATAAACGTCTTTCAAAGAACTTCCCCGAAGTTTCCAGAGAATACAATAAGAAACTACCTAGCGGCTCTCTCTTGACGTTAGAAACCCCATCCTAAATTTCCCGAGAGCTTTTCAAAAAGATAGCAAGAACAATCCTTTCTTTCAATAGCTTGTATTTCCGCAGCGAATCTCTATACAGCTCTGAAATTTTTGTACAGGAATACAAAAGAAGGAAATCAAATGTGTTTGCTCCACACAAGGATAGTACTAAGCCTATAGGATTTCAGAGTAATACTTCTGTAAGCGTATTGTTGGTGTCATATTATGTAAACAAAAGATTCATATACTTAAGGGAGACATAGTACCCTGAAAATGATCAAAACGTCGAATTTTTTTTTTATTTTCTTAAATTACTTCTACATTTCGAAATATATATGAAAACTTTAAGGGCTTAATTTAATATTTTTACGAATATATTTGTTTTTATATTGGGTGGCATGGGGTTAAAAGTGAAAGTACAGTTCGGACAAGTTAACGTGCTAGGGTTATCAAATGACTTACACTATTAAAAATTATTACGACTTTGCACCAAAATTTGGTACCTATTTAGCTGCAACCATTATTTGGTGCTTAGTTTCATCATTTTATAGCTACCACGGATACTATTTAGCGGTGAAACGTTGCACTAAAATAGCTACCCCCATTAAAATTGAGATAAGATAAAATATTCTCATATTTTACCCTCCTATCACAAGACCAACACTTTTTTTCTTATCTGTGTCACCGTATGAGCTCGAACTAGTAATCCTCTGATTACCAGCTGAACCCCTTTACCCATTGAGCAACCGGGCCCCTGTCAGTGGATTTGTTGATGTAGATTCAGAGAAAGTTTCGGTTGCAGTTTAGAAGATTGCGCGATTTTTTGGTAAAAGCTGCGCTATTCTCGATCAAGAATTTTTAGTTTAAATTAGATTGCACCATAATAATGTGAAAGTTGCTGCAGAGCACTAAGAAATGGTGCAACGTTGAACTGCAATTTATAACAATGTAGATGACAGTGCTAAGACGACTGTAGTCTCAAATGAAAAACTGATTTAACCTTATTTTTTACATAGAAGTAAGATATGAAGTGAAGTAATAATTAAACAGTATCTATGACTATTTAACATTTCTCAAATGTTGTTTATTTTTTCCCCATGCATTATATTCGAAATACTAAATACTAATGCTACATAATACATTTTAAATACTTCTAAATAGTGAGAACATGAATGCGCTTTCAGATAAATAAATAGAAAACTTTAAGATTAAAAAAAAATTGTACTTAGGAAGTTATATATTTTTTAATATTATAGTGAAACCAAACTACTTGAACGAAAGTTCCCTGAAATTAAAAATTGACAAAGTATAAAAGTATTTAATCATAAATATACTTATATCGGTACAAAGTATTTAATTTCGATGCGGTTTGTTTTAAATAGATCATAATAAATTACATGTTTAAAAATAATTTAAAACAAATCGTTTTCGTGAAGTTTTCATCTCCCCTTGGTGATTCCTGTTTAAAAATACTATATTATATTTTTCCACATGCATTATATTCGAAATACTAAATACTAATGCTACATAATACATTTTAAATACTTCTAAATAGTGAGAACATGAATGCGCTTTCAGGTAAATAAATAAAAAACTTTAAGATTAAAAAAAAACTTGTACTTAGGAAGTTATATATTTTTTAATATTATAGTGAAACAAAACTACTTGAACGAAAGTTCCCTAAAATTAAAAATTGACCAAGTATAAAATATTTGATCATAAATATACTTATATTGGTACAAAGCATTCAATTTCGATGCTGTTTTATAAATAGATCATAATAAATTACATGTTTAAAAATAATTTAAAACAAATCGTTTTCGTGAAGTTTTCATCTCCCCATGGTAATTTTTGTCTAAAAATACGTCAATATTATAGCTTTTAAAAATCATTGAAGTAGTTTTCGAAATATACATAAAAAATTATATTATAAATATATATAGTTGTAGTCAGACGTAACGCAAGACATTAATTTTATTTTTGAGGATTTTTGAAAATAGTTGTTTTTAATTATTTGTATTTACAATTAAAATACATTAATATTCTGTAAAATTTGCCAATAAAATGTTTTATAAATATATCAGTTAGTGATTAATGCTTATTTGCAATTCAAATAAATAAAATTCATAATCACTATTGAAATATAAAATCACTACAAAATAAAAATGTGTAATTCATCCAGAATTTAGTTTAGAACAGAATTAAACAGAATTCAGTTTAGAACAGAATTAAACAGAATTCAGTTTAGAACAGAATTAAACAGAATTCAATTTAGAACAGAATTAAACAGAATTCAGTTTAGAAAAGAATTAAACAGAATTCAGTTTAGAACAGAATTAAACAGAATTCAGTTTAGATAAAATTTGTATTTAAAGTAAACAGAATTCAGTTTGGATAAAATTTGTATTTAAAGTAAACAAAACCCAATCCAACAAATTAATTTAATAAGTAAACGGGCAAGCGGATGAAGGATTAATCTTAAATTAGTTAAAACAAAAATTAGTTTATGAGAAAAAAACTTTTAATCCACAATAGCTTTAAATATATATGCAACTTAGTCTTTCGACTGCTGTATATCTGTTTAAATAAGCATTACTAAACACTGTTGCAGCAAAACACATATGTGACTTTATACACAATAAATTAGATAAAAAACATGTCATAAGCCTTTCATCCATTTCTTCCTTCATTATAATTTCAGTTCTAAATGCTTTAACTCGAATTAATCACACAATTATTTATAGAATAAATTTGAGTTATAATAATTGGATATAAAGTCTGAGAATGCAAGTCAGAATATATTTTTCTCCATAAATCATTTATGGTAGTCTATTTTCTATAAAAATATTTTTATTATAAGAGAAAACGAACAATTGAAATAAAGAAGTATTCAGAACCAATTAGATTCTATAATAAAAAGTGAACGTCTTTTTAAAATCAACCACATATTAAGAAGATACAAATGTTCTCTTTGGATAATAAACTATAAAAAGATCAAATCGATATCATGAAAATAAAAGAGCTAAGAAATAATGCATTTAAAAATAAATATTACTGTTAGTTTTACATTTAGTAGTTCATTTTTAAACAGTTTAGTCTTATGCATGAATAGGTTAACATAAATTAAAAAAAATACTAAAAAGTATAAAATTGAAAAAATAAATTTTACTTTTTAATGATTGTACAAAAATTAATTATAATTTTTTATTTCCGTTGCGTTTTATTCTTTAAAGTATCAACAAAAAATATTTAATAAAATCTTCACATTTTTTTACAAAAATATAAATTTAAAAAAAATTGCCAGTATAACAATCTTTTTTACAGAATATTGCTAATATTAGAATACTTGTTTTACATTTGTAAAACAGGAAATAAAAAGTAAAAAATGCCCACAGCCTACCTTAGTAAAGTTGATCTCAGCAATTATAAATTCAGTGCGAGTATAAAATCGGCAAATTATTTAGGTGTTTTTATAATATCGCATCATTGCTGCATCAATTAACGTTAAGAACGCGATGTGGCGTTTTGTTTGTTTGCTAGAAAGCGTCGCGGTTGATTTTACAAGTTTCACGCTACGAATTTCACTTTGTGGCCTTTTTGAGTTTGCCATAATGCTTTGTGGTCGATTTTTTCACCCAATGAGTGTTTTCGGTCTTTGAACCTAACACATACATCCTTAAACATTCTAAATATTTTTTGTACTTATCATAACTTAAACATTTTCTGCGCCGTAATTTCTTAGAAATTTATTTTAAATTCAAAATAAAATTACGAGATTACTTTCAAGATTAAAGAGTTTTAATATATGAAATTTAAAAGAACTTTACATGAAATTTGAGAGTTAGAATCTTAATTTACATATTCATCTATAGGTTTTCTTCCAAAGCGAAACATGAATTTGCCCTTTAATAAAATCAAATGTGACTGCCACATGCTCCTATGAGAGTTATGTCAATCTGTATATCTCAAGGGCCAATGACATCAATACGTAATTTAGTTACTATTCTGCTTGGACTAAGTAACACCATTAGTTCTCTCGGTAGTTTATTCTCTGTAGAAAAGGGATTCGTTTTCATTCTAAGAAAAGTAAAGACATGTCGGTGTCTAGGGTATTGGTGGTAGTATCAGTGTAGTTCATAGACTTGATAGCAATAGTGTAGTAAAGCTGAAGGGTTAAAATTCGCCTAACTTAGATGGAACATTATATCAACCCTTTCACCCTCTTCCAGTGTTCTAAAAAGTATTGGAACGGATATTTATGAGTAACCAGTAATGAATTAAATTTTGTCGATAATGTAATACCGTTTACTTTTTCGAGTATGTATTTTGCACTCCTAGCACTGTACTAGTATTTATGTGTATGTATGCATGTGTATATACATGTTAATTTATCTATGTATGTAATGTATGTTTACATGTTATTGTATATATGTATATAATGTATATGTTTATGTACCTATATATGTAATGTATGTTTACATGTTAATA
Organism: Troglohyphantes excavatus; assembly: GCA_963932185.1. Classification (NCBI taxonomy): domain Eukaryota; kingdom Metazoa; phylum Arthropoda; class Arachnida; order Araneae; family Linyphiidae; genus Troglohyphantes; species Troglohyphantes excavatus. The sequence continues at coordinate 51,093,299 of OZ010672.1, read as the reverse complement.
TAGCTATGTATGTAATAAGAGGCTAAGTTTACATGTTAATGCATATATGTACGTAATAAAAGGTAGTTATAGGTTATAGGTAGTTATAGGTAGAGGTATATGTAATGTACGTTTACATGTTAATATAGCTATGTATGTAATAAGAGGCTAAGTTTACATGTTAATGCATATATGTACGTAATAAGAGGAAGTTTAGATGTTAATGTATCTATGCATGTAACGTATGTTTACATGTTAATGTATGTAATGTATATTTACATATTAATGCCTCTACGTATGTTTACATGTTAATATATCTATATGGGTAATGTATGTCTACATCTTAATGTATTTATTTAATTGTTTTTTGTTAAAACTAACATGTGTCGACGTGCATTTTTTATGTAATCCCAGCAAAAAAATAATCTGCATAAAACCTATGTTTGTGGCTAAAAGTTGTAAAGATGATCGTTTTATAAAGGTATTTGAAACAACATGAAGGTTTCATGAAGGTTTTATAAAGGTTTTATGAATATTTTGATAAAGGTTTTATGCTGATTTTTTTGCTTGACTTTAAAAATTTCTATTAACAACCCAGAAAAACAAATATGCATAGAACCTTTATAAAAACTTTCATTAAACCTTTATAAAATCTTCATGAAATCTGTATACATGGCTCCAAATACCTTTGTAAAACCTACATGTTTTATGAAGTTTTTAATTTGCCCGAATAAAAATCTTTAAAAAAAACTGCATTTTTTCATCAAGAATTTCAATGTTGACTCTTTCAGCATCAAACCTTTATAAAACCTGCATGTTTTTAGAAATACCTTTATAAAGTCTTCATATTCATAACTTTCATGAAATATTAATGCTGGTTATTTTTGTTGAAAGAAATCTAGTGATATAAATGTATCGACAAACTTTTATTCAAATATTGCTAAACAAACAATCGTAGGAAGTTTTGACACACAAAACTGAAGATTAAAATATAAAAATGATTATTAAAGAACAAACAAAGTGACTAACTACTCTTTGAATAAAAGGAAATTAATTAAAAAATAGTTTAAATTTGAAAATATAATGTTTTTTTTAGATATAATGTTAATTTTACTTGTCAATGTTACTATTTGGAGTACGGAGGATTGAAATCCATATAAAATGCTATAAAAAATATAAAAATGTTTAACCATACAAAAGTAAATACTCCTAACTATATAGCGAGCGCAATTGAATAACAGCTCCTTTCATCTTGAGTACAGGTGTCAATACATAATAGTCAGAAAGATACTTTCGTCATTTTCGCCTTGGCCTCTTATCTAAACTCAATCAACCAAAAAGTTTCGCCATCCGTACGAGAAGTTGTCTTGGTTGTGACAGTTGGAAAGAATGAACAATAAAAGACCAAAAAAGCAAAGAGAAAAATGTTCGACCTGGAAGCATTTGGAAATACGAGAATCAGACAGTTTTATTACTTACTCTGTGGTTTTTGATTTGAAGGTTTTATCGTAGGAAATATAAAAAATGTTACATGGAGTCGGGGATAAAGAATAAATGGAGTAGTGTTAAAGAGAAATAGGTATTTTTTCCCCTTTCGGCTTATTAATAAGTTTAAATTTAAGTTTAATAAAAAATTAGTTGTTATAAACAGATTAATTTAGTATATGTTTGACATGCATTTTTTTTTGTTTTGTTTTATTTATTTTATTTTATTTTATTTTACTTTACTTTACTTTACTTTACTTTACTTTACTTTACTTTACTTTACTTTACTTTACTTTACTTTACTTTACTTTACTTTATTTTATTTTATTTTATTTTACTTTATTCTATTTTATTTTACTTTACTTTACTTTACTTTATTTTATTTTACTTTACTTTACTTTACTTTATTTTACTTTACTTTACTTTACTTTATTTTATTTTATTTTACTTTATTTTATTTTATTTTATTTTACTTTATTCTATTTTATTTTATTTTACTTTACTTTACTTTACTTTACTTTACTTTACTTTACTTTACTTTACTTTACTTTACTTTATTTTATTTTATTTTATTTTATTTTATTTTATTTATTTTATTTTATTTTATTTTACTTTACTTTACTTTACTTTACTTTACTTTACTTTATTTTATTTTATTTTATTTTATTTTATTTTATTTTATTTTATTTTATTTTATTTATTTTATTTTATTTTATTTTACTTTACTTTACTTTACTTTACTTTACTTTATTTTATTTTATTTAGGTCGCCTGTTTTGGGGTCGCTGTATTATCCAATCATGCAACTCAATTTGAACATTCTTCTACATGTCACATTAACTTGAAACTTTATATACTGACGTATTCCTTACGGCAATAAATATTTAGTCATAATAATTATTATTTAATACTACATAGTAATACATTTCATTTGGAGTAAATTCATATTAAAGAGTTATACATAAATACTACATAATAAGTTATACATAATAAGAGAAATACATAAATACATTTAATAAAGGCACGTTTAATAAATACATAATACATTTAATAAAGGCATTTAATAAATACATAAATACATTTAATAAAGGCACGTTTTTTAAAATATAATTTTTATAAAGATTATTTTTATTAGTATAACTCAAAATTGTGGCTTTATACTAACGACTTTTCTTAATTGAATCATATACTTCTGTTGCGTAAAATGGTCGTTAGTTATTATTCAGAAAACATATTTATTCTAATGATGTAACTAGTTTTTGTAACTCGCAGGAATTAGTTTGTTAGTTTGAAATAACAATTTAACGAAGTTTGTTAGAAATGGTTTTTCTTATTAAATTATAAATATACTAAAATATGAATATAATACAGTATGAATATATGAGGAGTTGTTATATTGGCAATTTAATCAACGCTCGTGAACTTTTGTTAAATAGCCCTCAGGTAATTGGCGATCAAATATATGAACATACAAATAGACAAATAAACTAGTGATTCCAATTAAAATTTCTAAACAACTCAAATAATGTTTCTGATATAGAACTTTCTACAAAAGCCATGTGCAAATACCAACTATAACATTAAAATCAACGTCTTGATAAATAATTAATTTGCTAATTATGCTTTCCAAAAAAAATACAAATAGGACATTTATTGATATGCATATATACATATAAGTAGTTTATTAAATACACACTAAAAAAGCTATTGTTAATTTACTTAAAATAAAAGTGTGGGGTGCTCATGTTAAAAGATAATAAAATTTTAAAATATGAGCTCCTCAATCTTAATTTTTGTCAATTAACAACAGTCTGTTTTTTTTATTGTTAGTGTATTTAATTAAAGTACGCTTTTTAAATGGTATTTTTAGGTATTCAACTGAAAATTTTAGTATTTTAGGAATAAATGCAACACCACCTACTGCACTGTAAAACAACCGCGCTTAAAAATGAGTACCTGAATCTACTGGTTTTTCTTTAAGTTATATATCATCTTAAATGAGCGATGATGTACTCAAATATAAGTAACCATACTTTCTCAAAAATGAGCAATGTGATTTAATATTGCTAATCTCAGCTTCTGTTCAAGCGATTTTAGTGAAAGTTAACAATCTTTAAGATGTAGTTTAGAAGGTGGTTTTCCACATTATTTGATGGCGTTTGCTTAAATATAAACTGAATTATTACAACTCAGTTATCTTACTTCCTATTCAGGCACTGGATTGCGGCTTTGATTATCTATCTGGGTTCGATTTCTGGTAAAACTTGGTTGTAATTGTCTATATTTATTGAAAGCGATTTATGAAGGCAGCCTATGTAAGCAAGTATTTACTAATTTTTTAGTACATGTATTTTTCAAAATTTCAACTTATGTATTCGGAGCCGTGATACGCATCAAATGTAATCAAACTAAGTACATTTTACTTATTTTCGAGAACATATTTTTAACGGGTTAAAATCTCACAAACCATTCAATCAAATTGTTGATGCAAAAACAAATGCTAAGCTTTTACGACACGTGCGCTCTTGTAACAAAATGTCAGTAGATTCAGCTCAAGAACAAAAAAAAAAAAAAAAGCGAAGAATGATCCTTTGAATCAGTTAAAGGGATATAAATGCTCCTAACCCACGGTTACAGAGACCCGCGGGTTTTAACTGTCATTGTCTCGGAGATCCAATTTAGAGAGCTGAGAAGATAAAAAAGCAAGAATTCCAGGTGCCAGAGACACAAGCCAACTTTTGAGTTGGCTGTCGGGGAACAGTTGGCCGATGTGTAACGATCATTTCAATTGAAGTCAATAACCGGCGTGTCAATGGAAAAGAGCTACTTGCACTTTAACAAGTTTGATTCAAGAAAATAGGTTGCGTGGGAGCCATTCTTGAGCTTTTGTTTGGAAGTTTGCTAATTATTTTAAATGTAATTGAAAGATTGAGAAGAATCAGTTGAGGAGTGCAATCCGAAAACTTGTCTTATACACAGTTATGAAAATCTAGGATATTTTGATATACCAATATAAATAGGAATTCAGTAAAGTAAAGTATTAGTTCAATAACAGAATTTAATTGAAAATGTTAATGGTAGTTTTAAATTATGTCTTATTCAAATGCATTTTTTGTTGAAATAGCAGTATTTTCTACTATTATGTTGTATCATCAAAACTTGTATGATTCAATTTATAACATTTATAAAGGAGTTATTGTATTTTCAAATTTGTCTAAAAAAGTATACTAATTGTTAAAATAATGAGTTGAATTCCAAAGCTTGTCTTAATCAAAGTAATGATTATTCTGTTGATTTTTAGAAAATAGCTAAAAACAATGTATTTTCTGGAAATGTACTCTTCAGTTGTATAAGCATAAGACTATAAAACACATTCATAACCACCCCCATTATTCTATATAAAACTTGGAATATTAATTTATTAATAATTATTCTATAACTTTATACTAATTTTTCAATTATGGAATTGATTTCGAAAACCATATCCTTAATATGATAAACCAGAGCGTTATTCCCTTGCTGTATTTAAAAGATAGTCATAGAAACACAGCTTTGTGCTTAATAAAGCATAGAATACTCGATGACTAGAGTTAATTATATTTAATTTTGATATTTGTTTGAATGTATTAATTATAATTGAATTGGTTAATGATAAAACGGGTTCAGTTCAAAAAATTGAAAATCGAGTTAGCATTGGTTTTGGTTCCATAGAGGTCTGTTTCACAAATGTACGCTAAAGCAGAATCATTCCCGTTATTTCCAAGAACTATATTAGCCCGTTCACTCATGATTTCATCATCATAACACATATATTCAAGTTCCGAATAAGCAGTAGACCAACTGTACAACTGCCTTCAGGAAGAGCTTATAATGCTGATAAAGTGCACCTGAAAATAGCCAAATTAGAGGACAATAAAAAAAACTTTCTTACATTCCGGTTCAGTTTAAGGAGTTTTACAATGACATTTATGAGACTGAGGAAGAATGAGTAATAAATTGATTTGGAACCAAATGTATCTCACTTAAATGTTGATATATGTACTCAATGTTTTGTAACTTTTAATGTTTAAATAAACATAATTTTATATGAAGCAGTCTTTAGATACTTTTATTTCTCCTTTAAATGCTAAAAGGGGATCAGTCCAGAGATTTTATACAAATTTTAAAGAGTAAAAAAATATAATTAGTTTCGTGAGTATGGAAATGTTGATTTTAATAAGACAGTTTGTATGTAAAAATAATAATTTTGACAGTTTAAAAAGTAGAAATCAGGAGAATAGTTTAGGAGTATAGTTACGTATAGTTTAGTTTTTTTTAAATTTTCTTAAAACAAGCTTAGGTGGACTGAACACTATATTAATGATATGCTTTACTATTTTAAATTTATTATTATATATTATAGAGAAACGGGAAATGTAAAAAAATATATCTAAATATTTCAGTAAATGATTAATTTTACTATTAATAAAAAAAATTCAAAATACAACAATTTTTAAGAATTAATTACATGAAAAATTACATACACAAGTTATCATTTTTTCTTCTAAAACATATTTTTCATAATTATTCAACAATTTATAAACTAAAATAGCATTTAATTGATCCTTATAGAGCAATTTAGGATTTTAAAATTTTGATGTGTTTTAACTTTTTTAAAAGTACGATATGTGTAGAGATATCCTCATAAAAGTTTAGTGACTTACTTGTATCGCATTTTAATCCTTTACTATTTTTTAGTATAGTAATAGTTTGTATCTTTTTTTCTTGTGAGAGATGCGTAAAAATATCTTTAAAAATATGGCTCTTAATAATTTATCTTCCTCAATTATTCAACTTTAGAGTGAATTAGTCTGTTGGACGAAGTTTCAATTTCTAACTAATAAAAAATTCGGTTTTCGTGGTAATCTATTGGTAGTTTTCTGATAGCTTTCTTTGTGAGGTAATCGAAAATTCACTTTGCTCGTGAAATTGGATTGAATTCCTGAAAATTTAAGACATAAGTCTTTAATATTGTTATATCCTATACAAAGATTTAATAGTGGACTCTATCATTTAAGGCATTCACAAGAAGATGTAAATAAACGCTTAAATACGAATATTTATAAAGGTACATTAATTGGTTATATCTTTGTGAACCATAACGTTACATTTCAGTTTAATAATATTATCAAGGTAAACGCTTTTCTTATTTACCTTATTAGAATCACCCGTATAAATTTTTATTTTGATCTGAATACTTTGCTTTTTAGTCTAAAAAACTGTTATTAATATTTGTTAATAACTAAAATTTAAGATATGTATAAAACTACGTAAGATAATAATACATAGAGGTAGAGGGGGGGGGGGAGAGGGCTCACAAATTGTTGGGAGATGGTCATTGTTTGGCTGTTTAATTTAACTAATAAACCACTTTTTTGCTATATTTTAACTAATGTGTTTGTTGAGATAAAAACTCGTCTTATAGAACATTGCGTTAAGAATATTAAAATACAAATACAACGTTAAAATACGCAATAAAAGTCCGTATTATCCGGACATGTTTCGGGAGATCCATCACCCTTCATCAGCGGAAAATGTAAAGTCTGTCTGTCACACACAGACTTTACATTTCCCGCTGATGAAGGGTGATGTATCTCCTGAAACATGTCCGGATTATACGGACTTTTATTGTGTATTTTAACGTTGTATTTGTATTTTAATAATGTGTTTGTTGCTACTAAAGCTAAAAAACTTGTTCAAAATATTATCGAAGTAGTTCGGAAAATATATAATCTGTATTATGCTAATACAGCTAAATATGATACAGCCAACGAATAACCATCCCCCAACAATTTGTGAGCACCCTGTATTACTCACTCTTATTGTAATTAAAAATGTGTGTAATGTAATAAAACTTCAAATCCGTTTATGACAGCGAATTATATTCAATATTTGTTGCAATTACCATTCATTATACCATTATTTCTGACATATTTTCTATAAAAAATACCTAAATCTACAATTAAATTTTAATTGCCTGGAATGTAGTAATAAATAAGCACAATTAATTGTAATATAAATTAACACAATTAAAAAAAAATTAACTTGCGAAAACATCTTTAATCATCATTGAAACAACATCTAAACGATCTGAAATAGTTTCAACATCGCGATTTACAATTTTTAAAAGCAAGACAAATCATTAAAAATCGCTCCTTTTAACCAACCTTTCATCCACGTTAATTGGGAAAGCAATCCGCGTTATTTACCCCCCTATTTTCAACAAGTGCTGATGCTTTGTTGAAGAACCCAATGCTCAAGGAAAAGGTGAACGTTAGCACAAAGCGAGGTTGCTCTACGCTCAGCTGGGCATTAATCCAAAAACTTTCCATTTCCATTTCTAAGCCGTTCACTCACTACTTTATCATCGAAGACTTGAAAGCGCTATAAATCAACCATAGAATTCCTTTCTTCATAGCTTCCTTCGTTGAGACTGTATTTGAGAAACAACAGATTGTGTTTTAATGCCTTATTAGGCGCATGATAAAGTTTGTTTTTTCTTAGGCATTATTTCGTTCAATTCAAAATAAATATGTCACGATTTATTTTCGTTAACTAAATTTTTACACGCAAGGTATTGTTATTATTTTATTTCATTAAAATTATAAGCGTTTTTCAAATCACAAAAGTTTGAATAGTGATTTTTGGAGTGTTTTCTTGACGAAAAATTAGTTTTTGTTATAAAGATTTACTTTATTTTCTTATATAGGAATAGTATTTTACAGCTGGTTACGCTTTATTATTTTAATATAGAAGTAATTGTATACACTTTTTGACAATTGGGAGGTACGACATCATATTTCTGTTATAAAATGTGTTCCAAAAAGATAAAGGTTACTCATTATATTTTTAAATATACATGGAAAATATTTAAACGGTGTAAAATTGCAATGATACTCAGACTTAAGTTGTAAAATAAAAGTTAATAATTCATTTGGTCTCCATTACTTTATTTTAATTTTTGTACGACCCCTGCAGATAAAAATTAAATTAGTAACCAAATTGACGTTAAAAATATCCCATACATTTTACTAAGCTTCATTATAAAGTTCTAGAATATAAAAATTTAAAGTGAGTAAAAGAGAGTATTAAAAAAGAGACTGTATATAAAATGAAATTTTTTATTTTCAGATTTAAGGCATTCTTACATTGATGATTGTATTTAAACTAGGAGACAAACTAGAATAAAAGTTGACAATAATTAAATTCATATTAATCTAAAAAAAATAATGAAAAATATGTTTACAACATAAGCTTGAATCATCACATAATTATCAATAAGCAGTAAATTTGAATTGGAAATAGCTATTTTATAATTTATCCTATTAATGACATTACTAATTTACAGATTTTAATTTTTTTTAAATTAACATTAGGTAGGATTTTCATATAATTTAACTGTTTGGCTAGAGGGGATGTAAAAGATTTTTTTTTATTTTCTAAAAATTGATAAAATAAATTTTAAAGTTATCTTGTGGTTTCTTGCCCTTATGATAATTCAAAACTTGACATTATTTACCTATATTCAACGTATAAATAAATTATCTACTTTACCGCCTTTTCCGGACACTTATTATTAGAATTAGCTGTTCCCGTCTTCTGTAAATTATATCAATAATAGTTCTGGTACATTAATGTAACAGTAGATTTTCATATGATTTTTTGCTGCATTAAATAAATGTTAGATATGAGAAATCTCATTTTCGCTGCATAAGAAAAACATTTTGTATACTGTGAGAAACTAATTTCTATTACTAAAGACATTACACGTGCGCTGTCATGACTTTCCCCCTATACAGGTGACAAGTGACTGACTATCAACCCAAGAACCTTAACTAAATGAGTTAGTTCTCTTATACAGGTGGTAGGGCACGCATGTTGTAAGACCTCATTATAACTTTAGATTAGTAATTACACACGCAAAGTAACTGATGCAGTTGGGGTGTTGTAGCTTTCATTAAGACAATAGGTATCATACGAAACTATTAAAACTGTAGTCTCTGAAAGAGCCAATAATACTTATGTGGTGTTTTAGCAAAGAAAGGAATACAAGAGGATAGACATGACATTATTGAAATATATTTAAACTTTAGGTTCAAGCTAAGATAATATTTAAAGATAGGAACATTTAAGTGGGTGCCTACGAGATTGACCCACTGGGCGACACAGGACTGATTACATGAGGATTTTTAACATGAATAAGATGTTGCTACCACTAAGTTACATGTTTATATGCATGGGCTGTTCTATTATAAACAAGCTGGGGTGATGGAAAAATGGGCATTGATATCCTACAACTTATAAAGAATTAAATGGGACGCAATTGCCTTTTATTTTAAGTCATTGCAATAATAATATTTACTCTTTTCATTTCACGGTTGAATAATAAAATAGGGATTTGTTCTTTTGTTCCTTCCCTTTATAAAGTGAACGATAACGAACGATAGTGAACGATTCTTTAGTTCTTTTTTGCTGTTATTTCTACTGTGCGCTCAATATGTGAATTTTTTGTTCAATGGTATAAAAAACATGTTCTTTAGTTCTTCTTTGCTGTTTTTTCTACTGTGCGCTCAATATGTGAATTTTTTTTAACAATAATTAAGCCGTTTATTTAAAGATTTCTTAAATATGAAGGGGTGGTGGAAGATGCAGAGCTCAATTTTTTCTTATGTAAACCTTTTCACTTATTCCTATAATGAAAAATAAATCCTCTATCAATTGGTGCAAGAACCAGACAGGTGCAAGCAATCCCTATAGAGACATAAAGGAAAAGGAGCTGCACTGTTGTCTCAAATACGTTTGTTACATTGTTGTTTATTGAATCAGCTAAAAGGTTTGTTACACATCCGAAATTCCATTAAAGGGTTGTAAATCCGAGTTAGGCTATATTTATATGTAGTTTATTGTGCAATTCTGAAATAAAACGAATGTTGTTTGCTATTTGAAGTTCACAGTCGCATTGAGGATTTCTGAAAAGTATCTACAATTATTTTATTGGTAGGCCTGGTCACAGAGTTACAGTGTTAGGCGTAAAAAAAATAGACAGCTCTTAACACTGCTCATAACAGCTTTTACACTTCACGCTGTAATTCTGTGGCCAGGCTTACCAATAAAATCTTTGTAGATATTGAAAATCCTTGATATTGAATCCTTAAATATTGAATCCTTGAATCCTTAAATATTGAAAATCAGATCTTGAATTTTTTACCAATAAAAATAAAATCAGTCCTGGATAATTGCGATACAAATGTGAATGATTTTTCATATTTATATGGATAGATTTATGTTTTTAAGAAAAATTAGAAACTCAATATATTTTTTTGTGTTTGTTTGTCTCTAACTTCAAATTTTCACAATGCACAAAAATTGAATTTTTATTTTTATTTTTTAGCATTTTTACTTAAAATTACAATACAATGATACCTGTATTTTATAATACTTCGCACTTACAATTCTTAGTCTATCTGTTCTGAACATTATTTTATAATAAGATATTTTTAAACAATAAAAAATATTATACTAAAAATTAACATTTATTCTCATTGAAGGAAAATAAGGTTAAAATTATGCCCGTTAATTATTTTATTACTTAATTTAAATAAACATAATACCCAGATTCTTACTTTATTTTCTTAAAATTATCTTCGGAAAAGATAATCAATCTTATGACTTTTTCAAGAGTTCATTATAATTTCTATCCAAATTGCCTAGTATCTTTAACACCTACTTTGATACCTAAGTTTTTTGTTCACAGGTGAGTAAATATACGACTTAACATTAAAATCTGAAGTTAAAGTAATATGTAACTACACAAAAAATTAGGAGTTTTAAATAAACCAATGGAAATTTAGCATAATTATTCGACTTTATCCTAATTATGACACCACCATCAGTGTATACTATTAATTTAGCTACTTAATTTGTATTTTTTCAATAGTCGTTATTTTTCAGTTTTAGTAATGAGTCCCATTAAAGATTTAGAACAATTATTAAAAATGGAAAAGAAATAATAGAAGCTGGAGAAAGACAAAGTTTGTGTTAGTTAATTTTGTTGCAAAAATGGCTAAGTATATTTTAATAATTATATACGAATCAAAATAATTATGCTCAGTAAATAAAGTTGAAATTCTCTTGTTTAAGTGAAATACTATCATTATTATTAAATGGGATTGAAATTGATAAAATTATAAAATGATGTGGTAAGTCAATTAAACAAAAGAGTAAGTTTTTAAGATACTGCCACAGTGATTGCCTACCAACAGGAAATCCACGGTGCGATTCACACTACACTTCGGGTATCAGCCACCGTAGCCTTGCGGTAACTACGCCGTGGATAATTGTCTTTATAAATTAAAAAAATTTTCGATGAAGACTACTTTAACCCTCTGGTAACTTTTGACCCTGAAATCACTGTAACTTAATGACTTCTCTCTATTATCTAATAAGTACAGAAATAACAAAAATTGTTTATAATGACAAAATTCAGTATATTTGTTAATAAAATTTGCAGTTTTCTCCTGTATTATTACAACAATATTTTGTAAAATTAAGGGAAACTTGTTTCTTAATCATTATCGCGCCACGCAATAATGATTATCGCGCACTTTCATTACCCACATAAATTACCTCTTTTTATTTAAATTATTATCTGCTTTTTCCTTTTAGGTCGCCAATAGCCCACTGTGCAGCTTTAGTGCGACGTTAATTAACCAAACCAAACCAATATAACCCTTTAGTAGTGTTAAGCATTATCGTTAACAAGTATTCTAATTTTTAATGTTTAACATAAGTCAATATAGTTATCTTAAGTACAATATCGGGGCCTCCGTGGCCCAGTGGATAAAGGCGTCAGCTGGGAATCCGAGGATTCCTATTTCGATCCTGTGCGACGGACTTGAGAAAGAAAAGTAAAAAAAGTAGTGATCTTGTGATCGGAGGGTTGCCAGCTTCGCCACAAAATACTAGAAAAGTCGTCCAGAACATCCACAAAAATTATCGGCGTGTATACGGAACTGGGGCCCGATAAATCTGATCGTTATCCAAAGTCCCAACGTCTTCTAAAGGCGTTGGGTGCCAGCTCAGGTGTTGTCCTCGTCATCTGACCATGGTTCAAAAATACGAGGCATCGTTTCCGGGTACGCATAGTTCCCGAGATAGGCCCCGAACCGTCATCAATAGCCCACTGTGCAACTATAGTGCGACGTTAATTAATCAAACTAAACCATTAAGTTCAATATCTCCAGATGTCATTAAAAAAGTATTTCTTAACGCATGAGGCTTTACCATTTATTTAACTATTAGTACTCTTAAATATGAAAAATCTTAATTACTTTGAAATCAGAATTACATTCACAAACTTTTATTTAGAAATAATTTATAATGTAACAAAGTTTACTTTAAACCTTTTACGTACATGTATCGTTTACAATTAATAACCATTTCCAAAATTTGCAATTTTTTTTTATTTTCTTTGACATTATAAGTTGATAGTAATCAGCTTTTTTCAATGTAATAAGGCTTTAGTATGTAACTGAGAATTGTAAAAAATAAACGTTACAAAAAATTGACTTAACGATTCCCTTTATTAAAATATCTAAGCCACATCGATTGCAATCTCGATACAGTAACTTGGGGTTACTTACTGAAACTAAAATATGTTTTAAATCTCTCCTCGGTCTGTTGACAGGAAAATATAGTCGTGATTAACATTTTCTAAAACAATTACGTTTTTATTTTCATTATTTTCATAGCAGCAGACCCAGGAGTGATCATTTATATTATTTATGTAGTGAAGATCCCTTTCACGCACCTCAGACGAAAAGGATCATAGCACATGCGGATCAAAAGAAAGAGAATTTCATGGAGCGATAATTATAGCACGGGCATGCTAGTTTAAACAAATATTTGTTTTAATTCAAGTAACTCGCCAGGGTCCAGATAACACCAAAAATGTACTTTGAATTTGTGTGTAATTATAATTAATATGTTGCGAAAATGCACTGAATTGTTTTGAATTATCAGCCTTATTTTAAGGATATTATACATTAGAAGATTTAGCAAACGTAAATTAATCCATAGGACATTAAATAGGATAATCAAATCTATCAAATATCTATTTTGAGTTCTATAAAAGATGTAGAAAATTGACATATATTGTAGCTGAAGCATCAATTAAACTAATGCAAAGCGTAAGTGTTAGTTCTGAAACAAGCCGCCGTCAAACTATATCTTCTATTTAATTTACATGTGCCATTTACAATTAATAACCATTTGCAAAAATTTGCAAAAAAAATTATTTCCTTAGGCTTATTTTAAGAATTTTATACAATGAAAGATTTAGAAAATAGACCATAGGACATTAAAGATAACAATAAAATCAATAAAGCAATTTGAAGTTCGACAAGAGATGTAGAAAATTGACATACAATGTAGATGAATCATCAATTAAACTAATGCGAAGTGTTAGTATTAGCTCTTGAACAAGCCGTCATCAAATTATACCTTTTATTTATATGTGCCATTTACAATTAATAACCATTAGCAAAAATGCGCAATTTTTTTTAATTTTCTTAGGATTTTACACATTGAAAGGTTTATCAAATGTAAATTAGACCATAGGACATTAAAAATAACAATCAAATCAACAAAGCAATTTGAAGTCCGTCAAGAGATGTAGAAAATTGACATACATTGTAGCTGAAGCATCAATTAAACTAATGCAAAGTAAGTGTAGCTCTGAAACAAGCCGCCATCAAACTATACCTTCTATTTACATGTTCAATTTACAATTAATAAAAAAATATTATTTTAGCCTTATTTTAAGGATTTTATACATTGAAAGATTTAGCAAATTAGACCATAGGACATTAAAAAGGACAATCAAATCTACAAAGCAATTTAGAGTTCGACAAGAGATGTAAAAAATTGACATACATTGTAGCTGAAGCATCAATTGAACTAATGCAAAGTGTAAGTGTAGCTCTGAAACAAGCCGCCATCAAACTATACCTTCCATTTACATGTTCAATTTACAATTAATAAAAAAATATTATTTTAGCCTTATTTTAAGGATATTATACATTGAAAGATTTAGCAAATTCAAATTAGACTATAGGACATTAAAGAGGACAATCAAATCTACAAAGCAATTTAGAGTTCGACAAGAGATGTAGAAAATTGACATAAATTGTAGCTGAATCATCAATTTAACTAATGCGAAGTGTAAGTATTAGCTCTTGAACAAGCCGCCATCCAACTATACCTTCTATTTACATGTGCCATCTACAATTAATAACCATTAGTAAAAATGTGCAAAAAAAATTATTTTCTTAGCATTATTTTAAGGATTTTACACATTGAAAGATTTATCAAATGTAAATTAGACCATAGAACATTAAATATAACAATCAAATCAACAAAGTTCGACAAGAGATGTAGAAAATTTACATACATTGTAGCTGAAGCATCAATTAAACTAATACAAAATGTAAGTGTAGCTATGAAACAAGCCGCCGTCAAACTACACCTTCTCTTCTATTTACATGTTCCATTTACAATTAATAAAAAAATATTATTTTAACCTTATGTTAAGGATTTTATACATTGAAAGATTTATCAAATTCAAATTAGACTATAGGACATTAAAGAGGACAATCTAATCTACAAAGCAATTTAGAGTTCGACAAGAGATGTAGAAAATTGACATAAATTGTAGCTGAAGCATCAATTAAACTAATACAAAATGTAAGTGTAGCTATGAAACAAGCCGCCGTCAAACTACACCTTCTCTTCTATTTACATGTTCCATTTACAATTAATAAAAAAATATTATTTTAACCTTATGTTAAGGATTTTATACATTGAAAGATTTAGCAAATTCAAATTAGACTATAGGACATTAAAGAGGACAATCTAATCTACAAAGCAATTTAGAGTTCGACAAGAGATGTAGAAAATTGACATACATTGTAGCTGAAGCATCAATTAAACTAATACAAAATGTAAGTGTAGCTATGAAACAAGCCGCCGTCAAACTACACCTTCTCTTCTATTTACATGTTCCATTTACAATTAATAAAAAAATATTATTTTAACCTTATGTTAAGGATTTTATACATTGAAAGATTTAGCAAATTCAAATTAGACTATAGGACATTAAAGAGGACAATCTAATCTACAAAGCAATTTAGAGTTCGACAAGAGATGTAGAAAATTGACATAAATTGTAGCTGAAGCATCAATTAAACTAATGTAAAGCGTAAGTGGTAGCTCTGGAACAAGCCGCCTTCAAACTCTATGGGAAGTACTTCAGCGTGTTAATTGGTGTTGGTGATAGTATTCGTGGACAACAGAGCTCTAGTGTTGTCCAGATCTATGCGATTGGGAATATATGCTATAGACACGTAATATAGTTTAAATTAATAACAATCTTTCTTAATAAAGTTTAATAAATTTAAATTGTTTTATTGCTTTTTAACGTTGTTTTATGTACTTTTTATTTGTATTAAATTGTACTTTTATTTAGGAATTGTTGTTATTATTATTCATATACACGTACTAAAACTTAAAATTATGAGTTTCTTAAAAAGTGCTTTACAATAAGTTTAAATTGTTTTATTTCATTTTAACCTTGTTTATGTACTTTTTGAATGTGTTAAAATGTACTTTAATTTATGAATTATTGTTATTATTATTCATATAAACACACTAAAATTTAAATTTATGAGTTTCTTAAAAAGTGCTTTACAATAAGTTTAAATTGTTTTATTTAATTTTATCCTCGTTTTATGTACATTTTATATGTATCAATTTGAACCTTTATTAATGAATTGTTGTTATTATTATTATTCATTTAGGATTTATTTATACAGGGAAAGGTGGGGGGAAAATCCAAATATTTTTAGTTCCAAGTCCAATTTTTCTCTGGAATTTTTTTAAAATTAAAAATGTTAAATTTTCATTATGAACCCAATCTTTTATTTTTATTTAATTCTGAGGTTTATAAATACTTTTAAAAATTATTTTTATCTTATTATTTTTTTTATTCAAAGTGGGGAAAATAAATAATGTTTTAAAATAAGTAAACAATGGGTAAGGAATTTTTCAAAAAGCTATTTCGAAAAATCTGCTTTTTCATTATTTATTATATTCGAAAAAGTACAAATGATATTATGATTTTGTTTATTTGATTCATAAATCTATGCAGTATTTAGATTATTTTTAATTTGTAACACAGACGATTTTTTATTTAATTTAAAACACTTTGTTTATATTATAACGAACAAGCAAATGACTTCCATTTTCTTATTAAATATTTTCTTCTTATTGGCAGATTAAAAAAAACCAGGTATGCATCTTAATTATATTAATGTATAAACAGTGTTTTTTTAAATAGATTGTAGTTAATTTTTGTCATTTATAAGCATCGAAATTCGTATTTTTGTAGAATATTGCACTTTTTTCGCAGATTGTTATATTTTTTCCGCATTTCTTATTATTTAGCGTTAATAATTCGATTACCCATTTTCCGCATCATTGAAAATCATTGAAAAAAGCTAAATAAAGTAGAATTTTTTCTATTTTTTTCTTTGGAATGTAGTAAAAGGATAATCTTCTATACAAAATCCAGGAATAATGGTAAATATAATACAACTTTTTTAGTTTATATATAAAACTTTTAATGGATCAAACTATCACAAGTTATTTTTATATTCTCAAACAAATCGACTTTTAGATTTGAATTAAAGCACCCAGAAATTTAATTTTTTCCTGAAATGTACTCCATTAAACGAAGTAAATTAAAAAAAAAAAGAAAGGGATCAAAGCATAAGTTTAACAATGTGTAATTTATATTTAATTTCAAAATATCCATTACCCAATTTTTTTCAACTTGCCTTAGTAATTGCCTTAGCATTGCCTTATATGCAATGTTTAATTTAAATATGGATAGAGTGTCACTTATGTTAAAGTAAAGAAACTAATTTGAAGTAGCACATTTCTTTTATTTAATTTCCAATTTATTTCTTTTATTATTTCTCAAAAATAGAAATCAAATTAAATTTTGATATTTCTATCACAATTAATTCCTCCGCTCATTTGTTAACAAACTATATTAAAAAAATAATAAAAATAGCCCAAAGGAATAAAAAATAAGTTTATGAAATATAAATAAATTATAAGTTTAATAGCAGTGTTGATTGTTCTTTCAGTACATAAATTATTCATATTGTATACATCAGTTACACAAAAAATAAATAGAAATTAATTTAAAACATTAGTAGTATAATTCGACCTTAATTAAAGCTAATTATCAATTTAACTCTAGGATTCAAATAAACGCATAAAAAATTATTTTTCATATCCTAAAAAATCTTTATTAAATTTTGAGCGCCTATTCAATTTTTATATTTCTCTAAATATCTCTATTGTTAAGGTTTGTTTTTTTATACATAAAAAATTAAACTTCAGCTTTAATACAAGTAATGAAAAGAAAGACGCAATTACATTACCACTTTACTATTAATAATTCAACGTAGACTTTTTTTTAGTATAAAAAATATTTTTTTTAAAGAAAACGCTTTTAATTCAATTAACGTCTGCTAAATTTTAAAGAATGTCCACTTGTTGCGTGATGAATGAAACTAATTTTTCTACTTTTACTTATATTATTATATTTTAATTTAATTTTATTCAGTCTTTTATTCTTGATATATTTTTTTAGCTATTTTAGTTTTTGATTCCTGAGGGTCAGGTAATATTAGATAATGTTATTATATTTTATTCTAAGTTGTGCATAATATTTTAAGATGAATGTAGTTGGTAATAAGGAAAACGGTAGAATATATAGAACACACTTGTACAGTTTAAATGCCTTTTTTACAAACGAATATAGGTACAAAACTTTACACTCGTGTACAATGTAAAAAAAAGTACTTAAAAATGAGTACGCAGTATGATTTAATATTGCTAATTTCAGCTTCAGTTCAAACCATTTTAACAAAGCGACCTCCCAAACTTAAAATAGTTGTTCAGAAGATGGTTTTCCACATCATTTGATGTCAATTGCTTAAATGGAAATTGAGTTATTGCAACTCAATTATCTTACTTCCCGTTCTTTTGGCGCACCTTTTTAACATTTCTTCTGTTTATAACTCCTTCACGTCTCCTTCTTCTTCACATTAAGGTGTAAGGCTCTGGACAGCAGTGCCTGCATATTGGGTTCGATTCCAGCTAAGTCTTGGTTGCGATTTATTGAAAGTGATTTGTCAAGACAGCCTATGCAGGCAGCTTCTAGTTTTATTAATTTTTGATTACATGTCTTTTTCAAAAATGAAACTTGCGTATTCGGAACTATGATAAGCAACGAAACTGAGTTATTACAACTCAATTATCTTACTTCCCATTCTTTTGGCACATATTTTTAACATTTCTTTTGTTTATAACTTATTTACGTCGCCCTGATAGTGCGACAGATAAGGCAATGCACTGCGGTGCCTTAGGATATGGGTTAGATTCCTGGTAAGTTTTGGCTGTAATTGTTGATATTCATTGAAAGTAATTTATGAAGGCAGCCTACGTACGCTCTTTTTAATTAATATTTACACATTGTACTCATTTTTGAGTTCATGTCTTCTGCTAAAGTGAAACTTATATATTCGGATCTATGATAAGCATCGAATGTACTCAAAATGAGTACATTTTACTTACTTTTGAGTACCTATTTTTAACAATGTAGTCGGTAGTTAGGAAAGCGGTAGAATATATAGAACACACTTGTACAATAAAGGCCTTTTTAACAAACGAATATCGACACAATACTTTACACTCTTGTACATTTGAAAAGCAAACATTAAAAACGTGTTTAATAAAAAAAAATGTTAATATTCTTTATCACATAACTGAATTAATTTTCTATTGAACTAACCCATTTGTCCAAAACACATTTTGCTCCACTGAAATATTACCTTCAGAGATTGGAATCTGTACATTTGTCTATACATTTAAGGGAAGTTAGTTGCGTTTTCCCACGAACCGCTTTAATGCGACAAAGCCCGATTTGAATGCTGGCTCCTCAATTAGGAATTTATTAATGTAATCTGGGATTTGTCAGAAGTGACGGGACAAAGGCACCATACTTCTTCATAGAAATTGTGCCATGTTGTAGGCCGAATATATTTCCGTCGTATAGAAACTGTTAGGCAGTTTAGTTAATGGGTGGGGAGGGGTGCTAATCTGTCGCAAGCTGATGGTTGTCCCCATGAATTGGTATTTTATTTAATTATTGAGACACAGTTTATTATTTAATTATTGAGAAAGAGTTTATTATTTAATTATGTGTAATAGTAAATATTTATGAATTGTTTGCCCGTTAAATGAAGGACACAACAGTGTTTGACGTGTTGAATGCCGCGAAGGGTCTTATATTTCTGTCTTCAATTAACACTGTTAAAATGACGTTCTCAAATATAAGTAAAATGTACTTATTTTTGATTACATTTGATGCTTATCAGAGCTCCGAATGCATTAGTTTCATTTTTAAAAATGACATGTACTCAAAAATGAGTAAAAATTAATAAAAACAGTAGTTTCTTGTCTATATAGTCTGTCTTCACAAATCACTTTCAATAATTATCAACTAAGACTTACCGGTAATAGAACCCAGATCCTCAGGCACCACAGTTCAATGCCTTAGCCGTTGCACTACCAGGGCGACGTGAAGAAGTTATAAAAAGAAATGTTAAAAAGGTGTGCCAAATGAACGTGAAGTAATTTAATTGAGTTGTAATAACTCAGCAATCGACATCAAATAATGTAGAAAACCATCTTCTGAATAACTATTTTTAGTTTGTCATGTCGCTTTGTTAAGATGGCTTGAACAGAAACTGATATTAGCAATATTAAATCACACTTCCCATTTTTGAGAAAGTACGACTACTAAAATTTGAGTACGTCATCGCTCATTTACGATGCAATTGTACTCAAAGAAAAACGAGTATGTTCAGGTACTCATTTCTAAGTACCTTTTTTTTACAGTGAACGTTTGACATGTTGAAGGCCGCAAAGGGTGTTACAATTCTGTATTCGCTTAGGAATTCGTATGGGATTGAACTCCTGATATATGTGTCACGTTCCAGGCTCTTCCTGTAACGTGTACTGGTCATTTTACCAATGAACGTGGCCAGAGTATCGATTTGCAGTTCTCTATGAGTTAGAATGTACCTAACATATCGTTCCGCGTCAACCAATTCTCTGAGGATTAAGTTTCGGTAACGCTTGAGGGCGATTGTCTCAGATTTGTTTAATCTAGCAGACTGCACCTGTCAAAATGGGTCCGAGAGTGGATGTGTATATAAGTCTCTTTTTGGAATTTATTACAACTGTATGTACAACTTATATCCTTCTAACGGATAAGCAGAATTTCGAATCTGTAGGTTTGTTTTCACTGCAGGAATGTTTAATTTATATTTACAACATATTCCTTTTTTTCAATTTTTTTTAATTGCATCAGTACAGAAAGTTTTCAAAAATCCTCCAAATGCTTTAAAATTTGAAAATAAATAAAAAAAGAGATATTTTATGCACTTTTATATTACGTGTCCTACAATAAAAACTGGAGATACTTGAACGGATATATACGTTTGTATCCATCAGGTGGTATATACAAATAAAGCGATGGTTTTAAGGTAGTCAATTACTTTTTTTTAATATTCCTTTTTACAGAATTTTAAATTAATCACTGCAAAGCATTAAATATGATTACCATTAACTACATGAGAAGTTTAAAAAAAAAATTCGTAATTCTTAAAGACGTTGGGGCTTTTATTTAAGTATAATTTTAATTTAAAACTCTGAATGACTCTGAAAACTCTGAATTTAAAACCAAGACACAAACGTTATATTGTATTTGTGCGCTAGTTGTCAGTTACAATTATTCTCTGCAAGATAATTATTACTTTTTCCAAATTACTTAATCTTAATGCTTAAAATAAAGTTAACAGAAAGTTTTATTACATAAATCTAAACAAAAAACTATTTTTAAATCTCTTATAATTCGAATGTGAAATTTGGAAAATGTAATTCCCGTGTTATTTTTTACTTAAATAAATTTTAAAATTAAAAAAAAACAATAAAAATGCGGAAATAAAGAATTATATACTTATTGTGTTTTACACAATCTACCGCCTTTTTTATATTATAGATTTTCAATTGAAATTTTTCAGATGTTTCCAACAACCAGATTTGATCTAACTATTGTCACTCCTTTTTATCATGGAGTACCAAACATAATATCTCAGTTAAAGCATTCTAAATAATAACCTCCAAAGAAAATGTAAACTATCGTAAATCATAGTACTACTTTTTATATAAATCACCAGTGTTCACTCCAGAAATAAAAAAGGGCAGGGCGCTGTTGGCTGTAAAAGGGCACCTCGTTTTTGAAAAGGCATTTCTTGTTTTTAAAAGGGCACTTTTTTAAAAAAAAGTTTGAGATGGGCGTGGCCACCCCGTTGATATATCGGACCCGTAACCAAACAAAAAAAGTTCCGATTTGTTGATTGGTATTGCGCTACAGCTGCATATTGGGCTATTGGTGATGATTCGGGGCTTATTTTGAAAGAAAGACCCGTTCAAAATTGATATGCCTCAATGAAGATACTACTTAAAATCCAAAATTTGACACTTAAAAATAAATGTTTTCGCTAAAAACCAAATCTGTAAGTAGCCCTAATCAGACCCCTTACAAAACTGATAAAAAGGCTACTTAAATCTAAAATTTGGTAATAAAAGGCCTAATATTGTAATCACACACCCAAACCAACTTCACTTTTTAAAAAACATAGCATTTCATATACTGGTTCAGGCAACCAATAGGATTCGTGGAATGCCCCGTGCTCGAAATAAAAACGGAATCATCGTGATTGTACAACACGCGTAGTTAAAAGGAGTTTGTTTTTTTGCAGTCATAATTCACTTAATTCCAATTTACACACACATTTTTTTTAATCGATGCCTTTTTTAAAGACATCTAGGGAAGCAAGGGCGCTTGTGCTTGACTGAAAAGGGCAAGAGGGGCGGAATTTTTTCTAAAGAGGGCGGCATTTTTAAAAAAGGGGCATGATTGCGCTATCAAGAAGAAAAAAGGGCAGGCAGGGCGGACCGCCCTTCAAAAAATGCCTAGAGTGAACAATGAATCATTATGATCAGTAATATTAACATCACAGATGGTGGGGAGAGTGTCTGTGTTTGTTTGCTATCTTGGAAGCCAATGATCCGATTTTAATGAGACAATTTATAATGTTATAGTTACCACTCGAATGAAAGTTTTAGTGTCAAGTTCTTTCTGTTATTTGAGTTTTCGAAAACCAATGATTCGATTTTGAAGAGCCTTGGTATTGTCATAATTTCCAATGCGCAGAAGTTTTTGACGTCGAGATATTTTTAGTATTTTATAAAAAAAAATATGAGTTGTAACAATAATTTTTCATTTGACTAAAAAGTCTAAATTTTGTTCACGCAGCATCGGTTGTCTAATTTCACCATCTGTTAGACCAATCTTCTATAATTAGGACTACATAAAAATATAGTGCTTTTGCAATCAGTATTCTGGTTATTTTTTTTCAAGATTCAATAATAGTATTGATTCAACAATATTTCATTGGATTTAATAAATGAGTTTCGTTCAAATAGTTTTGTAAAAAAATTGTGTAAGCAGTACAAAAAATTATTGATTGATTTACAATAGATGATAATAAAATAGGTGTTTTGGTAGGTGTATTGAATAATTTTAATTCTTAAATAGCTTATAAATTATTGGGATTTTGTTAATTAAAATTTGTAATGCTTGTCTTTGATTATGAAAAAATTTTGCTTCAATGTATCTCAATTCATTAAAAAATACATAATTTTAAATTTTATTAACTCTAGCTCTTCACTATAAGAACTAATTAAAGCTTTTATACATAAATTATTTAACAAAAATACTTTTACTTTATTAATCAAATGAATACAAATTAATTCAGATAACTCAAGCTTTTGACGCCGAGATATTTTTAGTATCTTATTTAAAAAAAATATAAGTTGCAACTATAATTTTCCATTTGACTCAAAAGTATAAATTTGGTCCATTCAACATCTTTACGGTAGACGCATTGAGTAATTTTAATTCTTAAGTAAATATTTCACTGATTATAGGATTTTGTTAATTAAAGTTTGTAATACTTTTCTTTGAATATGAAAAAGTCTGCTTCACTGTATCTCTATGAATTAAAAAAAATTATAATTTAAAAGTTTATTACCTCTAGATGTAAAATATAAGAATTAATAAAAGATTTTTTACATAAATTATTTAAGGAAAATATTTTTACTTTATTAATCAAAAGAATACAAATTAATTTCTAAGATTACTCAATTATATTCCTTTACATTTCGATTTATTCAATATTCAATTGAAATCAAACTCCATCCCATTCTTATTACACATTAATTTCCAACCTACTGTATTTGCAATTCCCTTTCAATGTATTCAAATTTGCTTCATAAATAAAAAAAGTTTCTTAAAAACAACCCAATACGACACAGAAAACATTTGGGAAATAATCTAAAAAACACATCAAAATATCGCAGCAAAGAACCTGGAAGTAATTAACAAAAGAAAAGTTCGTAAAATATACATCATTTTTTTTAAGAAACAAATCTTGAATTGGGTGAAGACAAAGATAATCATCAAAGCTGGAAAAACTCTCGTAACGTAAATAAATGCGATCTTGTGTAATCATGGCGTCAGCTTATTTTCTGCTTTTAATCTTATTATCAACTAAGCACCTCTTATGGCGAGCGAAAAAAAGTGGACGCAACCCGTTTTGAATTGTTTAACATATTTTATTCATTTCAGCTTCGTTTCGCGTTGATGTATTCATTATTGCAAAAAAGCCCCTTAATTTACGTCTGCGAGAATTTTAATGAGCTTGTTGATATCGTTATTTTGAATCAATGTTTCCCCGGAAATATTTCTTTGGGAAATGTTTACATTATTATTGCTGATAATGTAAATAATGTCTGTTTATTTTCGCAGATATTTTATTTTATTCGGTATTGATTTAATTCTATGTTTTGAGTAATTTTAAAAAAATTGTGTTTTTAGGAGGGACGTTTTTAGGAAGTCAAATGTGTCAATGGAATTAGGTTTTGAAATTTACGGATTTTTCCCCTTCAAAATAGGGACAACAAGATAAGAAGATATCGTCCCCCCTTTTTTATACAGTTTTAAACTGCATTCACTAGTCAATTGATTGTATTATTAATCTCGTTATATGAAGCTATTTCTCTGTTCTAATCAAAAACTAACTTTTGATAAAACTACATATAAAAGTAAGTTTACTTTGTCAGAGATTATTTATTTGAAGTCCTCTTAATATTTTTCTTAATTTCATAGCAAACATTGGATAGAAAATATTAATTTGTTTAGGTCAAAAGGTCATATTACTTTAAAAATTGTAAAATTCCCGATTTTTTTTCATTTAAAAATTATATTCTGGAATCTTCTAAATATGCTTTCAAAATTCTAGAACTGTGTCTATGTTTTCTAAAGAGTTATTTGATATTTTATGCTGGATGACAGGTGTATTTCAATGAACGAAAATTTTAAACCGTTTTTTATAGTGTTTGGTTCCCCCTGAAATTAAGTATTTTGAAGCGATAATGCTTTTTTTAATTATTAATAAATAAATTTATAATTTTTTAAGCCTATTGTGAAATGACATACAGATTAGTTCTATGAGTAGTATTTTTTTTTAAAAAATTACTATAGTAAAATAAATGAGTTTTAAGGAATTTTTTTGTTTATTATAAATAACTATTTATAAAAAAATGCGTACAATATATAAACAATTATTATTTTATTGTTAATATTTTTATGTTATATAAATTTAAATAATTTACATTAAAATATTGATACAAAAATTAAAAAAAATTGAAGTGGTACCGTGTCCTCTTAAACAAAATTATGCATTTTATACACTCCATTAAATGACGACGAGTTATGACGATTTACTTATTTGATAATTATTTTTTCAGAATTTATCAATAGGTTTAGGCACAAGTGCCCTCCTTCTGGTAAAATAAATTAAAATGACAAGGAGAAAATTTCTGACTTTAACATTTTCTACATAAATGTAATTATTTAATTAATAAAAAAATATATACCAACAAGTATCGGTATAAAATTTATGATTGAAGTTTAAAGATTTAAAAAAATTATTTATATTTGACACATAATAACGCACTTTAATGATTTAATGCTATGAGAAAATTAAGAATTTTTGTTTTCGGAAGTTTCCAAATTACAGATTTATTATATTAGTTATTGTTATTAGTTATTGTTATAAGTTATAGTTAGATTAGTTATATTTACTTAATATTAGCATCACTACAACTTAAAAGTCTGCTAACTTTGGCATCAGTGAGAAAGAGCATTCATTCCATCTGAGCAGTCGGTTGTATCATCTCAAATCCCTTTCGGACAATCGCTTTAAGAATATCGTTATTCCATAGTAATATTCCATAGCGCAGTAGAAGACGTGATTCTAGTAGTAGAAGAGGCGATCCCCTAGCGTATGCGATCAGAGAATTGTGCTGGGTCAGAAACTTGCCGCTGTTCACTTAATTTTTAAATATAAAATATAACTCACTTTTGTTATTGCTGTACTATATGTTTTATCTAATATCTTTTTATTTTGCGATAAGGTAGATATCCCAAATTTCAAGTTTATATGACATTTTTCTTACGGAAGGGAGTTAAAAGGCAGATGGATATATATAAAAATTATATTTAAATACAATGTCTTTCCTATTTAAAGGAAATACAATTTTTGAAGGCAATTCATTTTTAAACAATTCGAAATGGAAACAATTATAAAATAGAAAATTGCACTATCAACACTAAAAGTATATTTCACTGTATTTCTGACATTTTTTATTATATATTTTCCGTTGTAAATTGGTAAGGAATTAATTTAGTCCTTTGAATGTATTACAAACGCAAAAAATAAATTAAGTGTGGTTTACAAATACAAATAAAATGGCATTCATTACCTTTTGAGGAAAAATCCGGTAATAGGCAATTTTCTTTCAATTAAACTAGGCTGTTTTTGGTTTAAGAATGAACATAATGGATATTAAATAACGAAATGGATATTGTAAACAGAGTACGTTGTTTATAAAAAAAATCATTTTTTAGGTTTAGGATGTTGTCACTTTTTAGTAGAAATATACTGATTTAAAAATGAAATAATTAAAAAGAAAAATCCGCAATAAAATAATATTTTTAATTGTACAACACAGATCACAGCATAGAAAAGTAGAGAATTTTCTGTAATAATAATGGAAAATATGTTAACATAATACTGGATACCATAGAAATCCATTAATTTGCGGTGTTCTTTAATTTTTTAGCAATATCGATTCATATCGAAGTGTACACTTTATTGATATATGTAATCGATTGTGTGCATTAGAAGTGACATTGTTAAATTTGTAGCGATCCACCCAAGAGGTCAAACTTTATTTTGATTTTATCGTTTCTGACAGTTATGCAAATTAGCTAGATCGATTACTTGGGGGAACAAATTGCTTTTGGACACTCTTCCCATTAAACTGGATCCACGAACAGAAAGTTTCTGCATTGATTTTCGCTGTTGTTATAAAAGTTAATTAACGCAATATTTCTGACATGTGAATTTAATTCTTTAGTTTATTGTGTATAACATATTGTACAAAAGAATTGATACGTCAAATGTGGGTATTTGTGAATGGCAATGGGAGTATTTGTATAATGAAGAGAAAATTGAAATTCAATTAGATAACCAAAGTATTAGTGATTAAGCCAGCCCGCATTGTTAAAAACAGAAACTCAAAAATAAGTAAAATATACTCATTTTTGAGTGTATTTGATGCTTATTATAGCTCCGAATACATAAGTTTCAATTTTAATAAAGACATGTACTCAAAAATGAGTAAAACTGAATAAAAAGAGCAGCTGATCTCATTTTTTTAAAAATATTATACTATGAATTTTTTGTATGTATATGCATAAAATATATTAATAATATAACGTAAACGAAAAATTACAATTTATTTCTAATCAATTAAATTTGTAAAACATTTAAACAATTTTTTTTTATAAATTATAATTTTTTATTATTATAATTATTTGATATAATTAATTCACTTTCAATAAATATCAACAATTATAAACAAGACACCGGGAATCGAAACCAGATTCTCAGGCACCGCAGTCCAGTGACTAATCCGTTGTACTACCAGGGCGACGTGAAGAAGTTATAAGCAGAAGAAACGTTAAAAAAGGTGCGCCAAAAAATGGGAAGTAAGATAACTGAGTTTCCGTTTAAGCAATAGAATAATGTGGAAAACCATCTTCTGAACAACTATTTTAAGTTTGTTAGGTCGCTTTGTAAATATGACTCGAACAGAAGCTGAGATTGGCAATATTAAATCAGCTGAATTTTTTGTTTGTTTATACATAAAGTATATTAATAATATAACATAAACGAAAAATTATAATTTATTTTTAACCAATTAAATTTGCAATTTTTTTTTTCATAAATTAGAATTTTTTTATTTTATTTATTTGACTTGGCGTAAGAACCGTGTTTCAAAAAACGTTCATAGAAAACAATTTTAAAGGGAAGTTTTTTGTGTTCAAAGGGAATAGGTCATATCTTATATTTTTTAAATATTATATAATGATTTTTTGTATATATATGCATAAAATATATTAATAATATATCATAAACGAAAAATAACAATTTATTTACAATCAATTAAATTTGTAAAACATTTTTTTTATAAATTTTGATAAATTAGAATTTTTTATTATAATTATTTGACTTGGCATGAAAACCGTGTTTCAAAAAACGTTCATCGAAAAGAATTTTAAACAGAAGTTTTTCGTTTTAAAAGGGAATGGGGCATATCTTATTTTTTTAAAAATATTATAATATGAATTGTTTGTATACATAAAATATATTAATAATATAACATAAACAAAAAAATACAATTTATTTTTAATCAATTAAATCCGTAAACAATTTTTTAAAATTTGATAAATTGGAATTTTTTTATTATAATTTTTTGACTTGGCGTGAGAACCGTGTTTTAAAAAACGTTCATCGAAAAGAATTTTGAAGTTTAAATGGAATTTTTTCGTTTTCAAAGAGGATGGGACATATCTTATTTTTTTAAAATATTATATTATGAATTTTTTGTATGTATATGCATAAAATATATTAATAATATAACATAAACGAAAAATTACAATTTATTTTTAACCAATTAAATCCGTAAAACAATTTTTTAAATTTTGATAAATTGGAATTTTTTTATTATAATTATTTGACTTGGCGTGAGAACCGTGTTTTAAAAAACGTTCATCGAAAAGAATTTTAAAGTTTAAATGGAATTTTTTCGTTTTCAAAGAGGATGGGACATATCTTATTTTTTTTAAATATTATATTAGGAATTTTTTGTATGTATATGCATAAAATATATTAATAATATAACATAAACAAAAAATTACAATTTATTTTTAATCAATTAAATCCGTAAAACAATTTTTTAAATTTTGATAAATTGGTGTAAGAACCGTGTTTCAAAAAACGTTCGTAGAAAACAACATGACAAAGATTTAAAATACGGTACCTAAACAAGATGGCTCCTGGAGAGAAACGATGACCAGAAAGATAAAGATGGCTGGCTCAAGAAAGAGAAGGAACGAGCAACCTGTGGATACATTATTTTTTAAGTATAAACCACATAAAACAGAGACACAAACAAAACACAATTTAAAGCTAACTTCAAAGAAAACATGCTGAAATATAAGAAACTTGTTATTTATTTTTTAAACAATAGTTGAAAAGCACATAAAAATGATAATTATAAGCCTATTACAACCCTTTGAACTATCTACACAAACATGTCTTGAATTTCACACTTTGAAAAAATCGTAATAATAATAGCAGTATTACTTTGTGAAGCTTTCTAG
Organism: Troglohyphantes excavatus; assembly: GCA_963932185.1. NCBI lineage: Eukaryota > Metazoa > Arthropoda > Arachnida > Araneae > Linyphiidae > Troglohyphantes > Troglohyphantes excavatus. Next base: position 51,063,740 of record OZ010672.1, on the reverse strand, counting down.
GGAGATTAATTAGTGTTTTAGATTTTTAGTGCTTTCTATTTGTGTCGGCCTTAATATTATTAAGAATTTATTTTACAGGGTAAATTGTTTAGAGATTATAACAATTAGTTGTTTAATATTACTCAAAAAAATATTATTCATTAAAACCAAACTATAAAACTTTAAGAATTTAAATACGGAATGTAAAAAGAATAATGTCACATAAGGAAAGCTTATTCATGTGTTGATAAAACTAACATGTAAGCTTCCAAAACTGACATGTAAGCTTACATCTAAAGTTAACCCAATTGCCATTCTATTTGTGTCGGCCTTAATATTTTTAAGAATTTATTTTACAGGATAAATTGTTTAGAGATTATAACAATTAGTTGTTTAATATTACTCAAAAAAATATTATTCATTAAAAGCAAACTATAAAACTTTAAGAATTTATATACGGAATGTAAAAAAGATAATGGAGCAATGAGAAAGCTTATTCATGTGTTGAAAAAACTAACATGTAAGCTTCCAAAACTGACATGTAAGCTTACATCTAAAGTTAACCCAATTGCAACGCATCGAAATTGTAATTTCCTTTTAAAGATATAAGCTTCAATTTTTTTATAAATGTTAAAGACAAATTATTTGTACTTTTCAAATCCTTTTCACATTGATCGTTTCATGTATTATTATTTTATAATTTTAAAGAGATGAATATTTTACGGTTTATCAAATACACAAATGAATTACAGGTGATTACAAAATAATATCGAATCTTTGAACGGCAATATCTCCGCAATTACAAAATTTAGAGAGTGCCATTCTACAAATCATTGTAGAAAGGATATTCTGAAAGTTTACATTTAATTGGCAAGAGATATTTGTAGAAAAATCCATCAGTGCACTATACAAGAGTTTGTTGTCTGCACAAAAATATGTCAATGTTGAAATATTTTTCAAATCTTAAGCGTACAGTGTTAGAAATAAGTATTCAAAATAAGTTTTACTTATTTTTGAATACATTCGACGTCAATGTTGAAATATTTGAAATGCAAAAATACGTCAATGCTGAAATATTTTTCAAATCTTAAGCGTACAGTGTTAGAAATAAGTATTCAAAATAAGTTTTACTTATTTTTGAATATATTTGATGCTTTTCATGGCTCCGAATACATAAGTTTCAATTTAAAAAAAGACATGTTCTTAAAAATGAGTACAATGGATACAAATGAATAAAAAGAGAGATGCTACCCTACATAGGCTGCCTTCATAAATCACTTTCAATAAATAACGATAATTACAACCAAGACTTACCGGGAATCGAACACACATATGCAGGCACCGCTGTCCAGAGCCTTATCCGTTACGTTACTAGTGCAACGTGAAGAAGTTATAAACAGAAGTAATGTTAAAAAGGTGTGCTAAAAGAATGGGAAAACCATCTTCTGAACAACTATTGTTCGGTGTCATTAAATTTGTTAAAAGTGAATCTGTTATGGCTTCAAGTGTTAAAAATGAGTTTTTTTAGAAGTACGGAATTTTTTCTATAGATAGATGGAGTATATATAGTACGTTAGTTTTATCAATTTAGTGAAAAAGTGCTTTGAAAAGGCAAAAAATATCATTGTAAAAGTAATAAAAAATTGCAGTGACTCCATTTCTCTCCAATCAAATAAAACTACGTAATTTCTTCTTCATAAAAGATATGTAGAATAACGCTCGAAGTTGTTTGGGTACGTATATATAGCATTTAAAAGTTCTGACATTTTTTATAATCATCCTGTATATTAATTTAAGACATAACAAATCAAACTAAAACCCTTAAATTAGTACAAAACTACAAACTAAAATTACTAGTACAAATTAGTACAAACTAAATAAAAAAACTAGTTTGAATCACCATTAACTCTCTAATACATAAATGGCAGCCGAAGCTCAAACTATTTTCAAACTACACCCTCAGAATTCCCTCTTTTCAAAATAATATTCAGAAAACCCACACCAATCTATTTTCACCCAAATAACCCCTTCCTATTTCAGTTATGTTTTTAGAATTTCTGACAAGACGGCCCACCTGGCAAAATTAACGAGAATTCCAGACCCCTAGAAATAGTTCGAGCTATTTAAAATACTAACCTCGCTGACCAATCCCATCTCTCCATACTTGAGAATTACCAAAAGAAGTCATCAGTGTCCTGGAAATCCCATGGGAGTGGCTCCCCCTAGCGATAGATCCCCTGTTAGTGCATACCATTTCTATTATTCTCCACGCATCACTTGATCCGGATGCAAGTGTCTTGAGGGCTGCTCTTCCTATCGACCCTTGACCTTACGTAAGTTTTTGCTCTCCATCTTCCAATGGCGCGTTATTTGAAATGCTTTATTTCAGAGAATGGGGTTTCGGAGAGATATTGAGATATTTCTTTTGGGTAGAGAGATTTCTTTTTAAAAGATATATCGTTAGTTAACTTGCTAACTTCTGTTGGGCCAAAAGTTGCGGAAGTTTAATGGTATAGGTTTAAATTAGCTCATTAGGTTATTTTAAATAAATTAACGATAATTTTGAATAAACTAATGATAATTTTAAATGTAAAGCTTTTTTAATTTAATGTTTTTAAAACTTAAAGTTTTATGCTTTTAAGCCTTTTTTAGTTCTTTTGTAAATTTTGTGAAATTTAGACTATTAACATTCCTAACTAACGACATCTAAAATTATATGCGATCAGTTTCTTAGTTTTTAGAGATATATTGAAATATTTTTTTTGAGAGTAGCAAGGGTTTATTAATATATCGTTAATTAATTTGCTAACTAGAGATTTCTGCAGTAGTTTAGTGGTATGTGTATTAGTGGTAATGTTTTAAATGATATTATTAGCTTACTTAAAATAAAATAATGCTAGTTTAACATTAATAAATGGTATTAAATTTTAATTTTTAATTTTTTAAATTTTATGCAGTTTTTAATTCGTTTGTGAAGTTTTATGAAATCTAGATCTATTAACATTCCTAACTAAAGATATTTAAAATTTTATGCAATCAGTTTATCAGTTTTCAGAAAGTATTGTGGTATTTTATATTCAGTTTTTAGCTCTTTTGTAAACTTTATGAAATTTAGACTTACTAACATTCGTAACTAACGATATTTAAAATGAGCTGTAATTAGCAAGTTAATTAACTAAAACATTGCTCAATTCTAAAAAGAAATATCTCAAGACCTCTCTAAAAGACGCTAACTACAGATTTCTGCAGTAGTTGAGAGTTGAATGGTAGTGATTCAAATTAGCTTATTTAAAATAAGGATAGTTTAAAAAGAATTAATGGTATTAAATTTCTTTTTTAAGTTATTTATTTTTGGCAGTTTTTAACACATCTGTAAAGTTTTGCGAAATCTAGATGTATTAACATTTTTAACTAAATATATTTAAAATTTTATGCAATCAGTTTTAGTTAATTTGCTTACTTCATTAAGACCAAAAGCTACCGTGGTTAGCTAATGTCAACGGTTTAAAATAATTAGTTTTAATAAACTAACCTTTATTTTGAATTAACTAATCGTTCGAAACAATTTCATAAGTTATTAAGTTTGTAGTTTTTTCGAGTTTTGTAAAGATACTCCTAACAAATAATATCTAAAATTTTATGAAATCAGTTTTAGTAAATTTGCTTACTTCATTAAGACCAAAAGCTACCGTGATTAGCTAATGTTAATGGTTTAAAATAATTAATTAAATAAACTAACGTTTATTTTGAATTAACTAATCGTTTGAAACAATTTCATAAGTTTTATGTTAAGAGTGTAGATCTTTTAGAGTTTTGTAAAGATACTCCTAACAAATAATATCTAAAATTTTATACAATCAGTTTAGTTAATTTGCTTACTTCATTAAGAAAAAAAGCTACAGTGATTATCTAATGTTAACGGTTTAAAATAATTAATTTTAATAAACTAACCTTTATTTTGAAGTAACTAATCGTTCGAAACAATTTCATAAGTTTTATATTCAGCGTGTAGGTCTTTTAGAGTTTTGTAAAAATACTCCTAACAAATAATATTTAAAATTTTATGAAATCAGTCAAAAATGGTATAATTCAAAATGGTGAATATATGGGAATACAACTTGAATACGATTTTAAGGTACTTTTTTTACAAAAGAAAATTTTTGCAATTAAATGATCAGTATTTGTAAATAAATAGGTTGTAAATTTAAATTGAGAAAGTGCGTAATTACACTGAAAATATAATACGATTTACTTTCCCAAATTTTTTATTTGTTTTGCCAAAGAATTTTCCAACACATTTATTTGTGATTGTGACCTACAAATACATTCACTCGAGAAAAAAGAATTCAAAAAAGTTTCGATACCGTGTTTCAAAAAGAAAGTTTTGAGTGAGTTGAAGTCTTTTGTTCAGGGAAATTTTTCAGAGTAAACTTTCACAGAAAAAAGTTTAAAGGAATTGTAGCAGTTTTTTTTATAAAGTAAGACGACTTTTTTCTTTGTATACAGATGAAGTTTTACGAAAAGGTTTTTGACAAGATAGCGGAAAATTTTCCGTAAATTTCATTTTGATTATTCATTTCTGATAAGAAAATATTTTTCAAACATAATATAAGCAGAATGAGTTGTAATAAAATCGAAACTATTTGAAAGATACGTTTCTAAATAGGGAATTTTTTCAATGTATTGTGTATTTTTTTGTGGGTCAAGTTTATAAAAAATAATGAATATTTTATTTGAATGAAATATTGAATTATGAAATATGAAAGGCTAATTTTGCTTCAATAGCCTTCCAATTCACAATCGATTAGTTGCTAAAGCTACTAATTTCTTCCAAAGAATTAACAAAAACAATTACTTGAATCCATTTGTTCTTATAGCGGAAAAGCAAATGATTTGATTTCAAATATACTTGGTAAAAACCTAGTTTTGAAACATATTTTAACCAGTAACGGTCGAAATACTTCGCTACGGAGACATGCATTACTTCTATAGAGTTAAAATGCAAATAGAAAAATATAGAAAAGGCGATACTTTCGAAAAATTTTAAGATTAAATATTTTTATTTGAAGGTTAATAAAAATTTACCATTTTTATAAATAAGTAGACAATAAGAGTGCTTACAGCATTCATGACGAATTTATAACACTACTATAAATTCGTCATGAATTTTGTCAACATTTAAATCATTTTTGAAGGCATTCTTTTAGACTAAGTCGACATCGAAATCTATAGAAACAACGTAAGCTGAAATATTTTATTACCCTATATTTCACATAGGTTAATATATTAGAATATATCTCGACACTATATTAATGTAATATGTTTCACATACTGTAAAAAGGTTACAGAATTTAAAAAAAAAAGCCCCCCTTCAATACATTGACAAAATGCCTTCATAAATCCTTTTATTTTTCATGCATTTCAAAACACGAGTTTTGTAATGCGCGTTGTTTTCTAAACCACATAAAACCGGCTCTTACATCTTATGTCTAATAATGATGAATGAAGGCACACGTATTTGATGATTTGTTTTATTCGGAACACTAGTTTAATCTGAATGTTTGCATGGTGCACATTTAACAGTTGGTGCCATTTTTTAATTAAAGTTTCAGAACATATGATCAAGAAGACTTCTACCAAAAGACATCATATTGAGGTTTAAAACACACGAAAAACAGCTAACTTTTATTATTACACCATTTTATATTATTACTCTATTTATATTATTACACCATTATGTATTATCACAAATTCTTACAATTTAACTTTAATACTCTTTCAAATGTAATATTAACTTAAAATTTAGCATACTTACGTAATGACTATATCCCTACGATATTCAGTCATAATAAATTAATAATGAGTTTCAATTTATCTTAAAGCTTGGACCAGTGTCGAACCTGCGTTATCATATCCATGGAGCCCTCAAGTTTCAAAACCAGATATATCACTTTCGAATGAAATGTCAAGAGAAACAAAAAAATAATTAATTGCATTTTTTTTTATGGAAGAATTTTATCTTCTTTTTTTTACAAATTAGTATCAGAGACACCGGTTTTAATAAAATTTTAGCTTTGAATAAGTATTACTTTGAGATAATTTTTTTTCTATCTGATTTATCTGAATTTGCAACCAAGCTTTTTAATCTATATGGTTTCGCAGCTGATACTGCGCTGAGATGGTGCGCAGTAACCTACGCGCATCTTGATCTATCTGCTTTTGAAACTGATTCCTTTATTTACTGCTTTTGCAATCAACTGCTACTTTCACACCATAAAATGAACATTATCTAGCTGCTTTGGAAAACTACGCCTACGGATAGATCTGTAGGAAATTAAAAATAAACTCCATAATCTGAAAAGCGAAAAAAAAAAGAAGTTATATATCTGGTTTTGAAACTTTAGGACCCAATGTTAATGATTACTTGCGCTATGTAAATAAGTCTTTAAGATAACTGCTTCAGAGAGCATCGAGAAATAATAATATGACTAATTTATGTGAATTAAATCCAACCAAACTAAAAATTTCTCATTTTCTACTAAAATATTAGTTTAACCTCCTGAATAAAAAGTCATTCTCATATTAAAACATACATTTGCGGCTTTTGCTGCAACTACAAGAGTTTAAAAGCATTTGATGCAACTACACTTTAAAAAAATGTACTTAAAAATAAGTACCTGAACTTTTTCTTTGAGTACAATTGCATCGTAAATGAACGATGACGTACTCAAATTTAAGTAACCGAACTTTCTCAAAAATGAGCAGTGTGATTTAATATTGCTAATCTCAGCTTCTGTTCAAGACATCTTAATAAAGCGACCTGACAAATTTAAAATAGTTTTTCAAAATATTGCTTTCTACATCATTTGATGTCGATTGCTTAAATGGAAACTGAGTTATTACAAATCAATTATCTTACTTCCCATTCTTTTGGCACACCTTTTAACATTTCTTCTGTTTACAACTTCTTCACATCGGTTGTAATTTTTGATCTTTATTGAAAGCAGCCTATGTAGGCAAGCAACTTCTTTTTTTATTCATTATACTCCTTTTTGAGTACATGTCTTTTTTTAAATTAAAACTTATGTATTCGAAGCAATGATAAGCATCGAATGTACTCAAAAAATGAGTAAATTTTACTTATTTTTGAGTACCTATTTTTAACAGTGTACATGAGTATATAAGCTTATGATGCAACTACATGAGCATATAAGTTTATGATATAACTACATAAGTATAATATATAAGCTTTTGAAGCAACTATGAGTATATAACACAAACATTATTCTAAAATCAACGCAATAAAAAGGACATATACTATAAAGAGTTACGCCACATGCACTAAACCTTCGGTGGAAAAGATCATATTTCATTCTGTTCACTTTTCATCTCTCATACAATGTAGGCCGAGCCTTTAGAAAACACGAATTTTTAATCTAAATCTTAAGAATAATCTTTTCCTCCACATGCATTCAGTTATAGGCATAACGTTATCAAACATTTGATGCATTGTTTAGAATAAAATAAATGGGTAGTTTGTAAGGGGTAAGTGACTACGAAAAATATTATTATTCAATCCAGCTACGTTACTAAAGTATCATTAATCTTACAACTGATAATAGATTTTACTTGAGGTAATATGAGATATTTCGAGAGAAAGCGTATATTTTCAGTTTTTGTTGTTATGTTACAATTTATTAAATACAACGTTTTTGAAGTCCTTTATGGTGTATATCTTATTTGATATGTTTGAATCGATATTTTTGGATCTCAGAATTGTTGATAACTGGGCAACTGGTGTTTGCTGCCTTATTTATTTTTAGGTTCACTACGATCAATAAATGGAGCATTTTTTATTCTAATATGGACCAGATAATCTTTTGCTTTACATGTTCCACTAAAAATAGCCTTCTCATATTTGAGATTACTGGAATCGTTAATATTTCATTCGTCGTATTTGACAATAATTTCGTCAATTAATCACATAACTTTTGATGAAACAAGAATCCTTTTCCTTTAAATACCAAAATAAGTATCAATGTTTTAAAACTCAGATTCCTTTACGGAGCTCATTTTGACGAAAGTAATTTACTCAGATTACTTTATGACCCTTTTCAGGGGCATTAACTGATATTTGGTACTCATACGTATATTGACTCATTTTGGACGAAATAAATTTCGTTTTTAAAAAACGATATAACGGATTTCCTTAGTCTGACGGAATATTTAATCGGAGCATATGGTAGGAATCCGTTTCGTCAAAAATGACAAAAGTTTCGTCAAATATGACAAAAGTTTCGTCAAATATGACAAAAGTTTCGTAAAAAAGTAACAAAAGTTTCGTCAAATATGACAAAAGTTTCGTCAAATATGACAAAAGTTTCGTCAAATATGACAAAAGTTTCGTCAAATATGACAAATGTTTCGTCAAATATGAGAGTGCATTTTTAACAGTGTATAATGTGGATCATTTTGAATATTCTAAGTAAATAGACGTGTAGTATGTGAAACAATTAAAATATCAGTTTTTACATCAATATTTTAGTCTACATTGAAGACTCAAATTGGGATCCTTTCTAGTGTTGTCCTTGTTATCTGACATGGTTAAAAATACGAGACAACCTTTTGGGCATTTCTTTTAAGATTGACTCCATAACTTCATCAATAGCTTATTGTATAGTTCTAGAGACTCGTTAATTCAACCAACTATATTAAACACAAATAACGCAAGTGTTTAAAGATGATTTCAATAAAAGCATAATTAAAAATGATAGGTTTATCCCACTACGATAATAAATATATTCAAAGAACATGTAAATTTTGTAAAAATATTTTTCTAATGCTTCAGCATTTCTATTGCAGAAATTTAATTTCTTTTTATACCTATTTTATTGACAGCCATGTTCAAGAATCGATATCTCGAAAGTTGAAATCGTTACGAATATCTCAACTGGTATTTGCCTTTCCGTTCAATTTCTATGCAAGCACTGAAAAGGTCTTTGAATAATTTTTTAAAATAGAATTGCTGGGAATTTTTTATATTTTCTGACATAAGGAAATCCTGCAGTCACTGCATTTCGTAAAAACAGCTTGAGCAGAAAATAAACAAAAAATCCGATGATTTATTGACACTTTAACAAATAATAAGATTCGCCGAGCGTAAAAATCAAATCTGATGATTTATAGACAGCTCAACTGAAAAATAAAACCATGAACAGAGTAATAAACTTTTGTTCGTTGCTTTTTAGATAGTTAAGGGACATTTTCAGTGATTATACGCTTTGGCCTTAAGGAATTTAATTTTATAAATTACAAAACTTTGGCTTACTTTTATAGTTTTTTGTCAGTCAGTTGACTGCTCTGAAGTTTTTAATTGCGATAGTTCTTTTCTATTTAATCTGATATATCTTACACAAATAGTCTCCGGTTTTTCTTTCCTATATTATTTATTTAATTACTTTGGAGGAATTGGTGTATATGCCTCAGAAATGAAAAAAAAAATAAACAAAAGATCAATTATATAGGGAAATAACTAAGTTTACGCGTGAAATAAAATAAAATAAAATTCAAAATAGATTCTTGGAAAACAAAAAGCCAAAATAACAGAAGAATCTTCAGCGGCAGAAATCCCTGTCTAGTAGTTTAACCAGAATTATTTGACATTCTCAATGTTCTGGAAAAAAAAAGAAATTCTTAAGAAGAAAATGTGTCTTAAGAAATAAAAGTCAGCAAGTTAGGAAAATGTGAAATTCTTTATATTTGGCGGGAAGAAATGTTTTATGTAAGAAAAGTTTGCGGAGATTTAGAAATGTGTTTCTTAATAAGTTGCATTTAAAGATAGTAATTCATTTCATTTGCAAGTCAGATACTTTAATGGAACACGGTTCCACCTAAACTTTTTATTTTTGACTGTTTAAAAAAAAATTATATTATTTAAATTTATTTAAAAGAACAATATTTTACACAAAAGTCCCACAATTGTTTGTATTTTTTTAAATTTAAAATTTTTCCATTTTTTTTTTAAACTTCTTTTTCTCAGATCATTTGAACTATAATACACAAGAATTAGCAAAACATTTTTGTAAATTAAATGTATTTGATTTTTATATAAATTACTATTCTTAATAAAAAAAATCGTCTTTAATACTCAAGTTTTTTTACTTTAGTAATTTAAACAAAACTACTACTCATAGAGCTAATTTTCATGCCATTGTATAATATACACATATTTTATAATATGCTTTAAAATTATACAAATCTCCATTACATTTGCACCTATTAATAATAAAAAAATCCTTAGCGTTTATAAAATTTAATATCAAGGATAATCAAACACTGAGGAAAAACGATTTAAAGTGTTCGTTCCTTGATCCAGCATAAAATCTCAAATAACTCATAAAAATATAGAAACAGATCTAGAATTTTGTAAGCATATTTACAGGATTCCGAACTATAATTATAGCAAAAAAAAAAATCAAGAATTTTACAATTTTTTGGGTACTTAAAGAATTATTGACACCAAATTAATTAACAGATTAAAATTAATTTATGTTAGCAATATATATAAAATATTCACATGTATTTCTACAATAATTTAAGATTTATTTTAAATGTAACGAAATAGAATCAATAAGAATACAGTAATACGTACAATCTCACACATTCTTAAAAAAAATAGGACATATCTATAGAGACGGCTGCAGGGTTTAAAGTGTGTAACGTCAAACTCAATTGAGTGGTACCTTTTTGAATTCTAAAAAAAAATAGGTAGGACGCATTTATAGAGACGCTGCAGAATTTAAAACATGTAACGTCAAACTCAAGTGAGTGGTACCTTTTTGAATTCTAAAAAAAATAGGTTGGGCGTATCTATAGAGACGGCTGCAGGGTTTAAAGCGTGTAACATCAAACTCAAGTGAGTGGCACCTTTTTGATTTCTAAAAAAAAATGGTAGGACGCATCTATAGATACTGCTGCAGGGTTTAAAGCGTGTAACGTCAAACTCAAGTGAGTGGCACCTTTTTGAATTCTAAGCGAAGTAATTACTATATTTGTAGCGACGTTCGTGAGGTTCATAACGATATTTTCGTTACGATCTTTTTCCCTTACTTACATTCTTTACCACGCCAACGCTGTTTCGCAGTTAATATTTTTTGTTACTGTTCCTTTCACACTATTTTCAATTCTTACCCAGAATTAACTTTAAGGCCGTTACATGTCAAAAATATATAGAAATTTAAAAGATAACTCTACTTATTGGTTTCCAAATACACTTACTATATACCTAAAATACAATAAATTCGCTATGTATTTTGCTAGGTATGCATTTTAAAATCTCCCTTGAAAGTAGAATATGCGGAAAAATTCATTTTAAATGTAACATAAACACATTGGTTTGAATTATAGAACACAACATTTGTCAATAAAACAGTACGCTATAAATGCATTTATATATTAATATTTATTCGCGATTAACATTTTAGAAAAAAACTATTTGGCTTAATTTGGCGAACACAATGCCTGCCAAGAGTGCCGCCAATAAATATTGTGGTTCCAAAAATGAAAGAAAATGCCATTACGGTGGTCACATACTCACGGTAATGGCCTCTCATATTTTAATATGAGCGTCTTAGAATAATTTGGCGAGAGAAATCTTGTCTTAAGGGGCATTAGGTTTTGAATGGAATATTTTATTCACGTGGCTTTGAAGCAAGATTATTGGAGAGTAAGAACGTTAAAATAATAATAATTTTGAATGTAACTACATAGAAAATAGGTTTTAAGAGAAATATTGATACATTGATATGGATAAATGGATGATTGATTGTGAGTACTTATTTGAAAATAATTTCGAAGAAGATATAAAGGAATACTAGGATGGATTAATTGTACAATAATATTAGTGTTTTGGTAAAAATATTTATATTTGTAGTAGTATATAGTTTAAAAAAATATTACTCATCTAAAGCATTTAAAGAACTCAATAATTGTTCTATTAAACTTTTTTTTACTAAAACGTATTGGAAAATAACACAGTGAAATATTTATTGTTATCAACTTTAATCGTCACCAAATTTAAGGAAAATTATTTCTATTTTGAAAACAAAAGTATCGTATTTGTAAATTTTCTGTTATTAAAATGTGATGGAATTTTCGAAAATTATTTCCTCCAATTTAAGATTTCGTCAAAATAACTCAATTTGTTTCATTACAAACCGTTTATAACGAAACTCGTAGAAAGCTGCGAAATAATTTACTCTCTCATAAATTTAGTAAATTACTAAAGAAAGATATTTCATCATGTTTAATGATATTTTTTTATCAAATTTGAGGAATCACTTTTAATAGGAATTTGTGACAAATGACTGAATTGTCCTGCAAGTTATATAGTTATAAATTAAACACTAAAATAAAATAAAACATTTTATTTTCATAAAATACCCATCCAAATTCTTTGGATCCAGAATTCCCCTTTATAAGGGACTGGGATACATTTATTTTTGTTTCATATGCGACTTTTCGATTTATTTTACTAAAACATCAGTTTTTATATTTGCTGATATGACTCATTTTGGACTAAAACACCTTATTTATAATTCTTCACATGGTTAAAAATAGGTACTTGAAATAAGTCAAATATAATAATTTGTTATTATATTCGATGCTTTTCATGGCTCCGAAGGCTCCGGATATATGAGTTTCAATCTGATAAAGGCGTACTCAAAAATGAGTACAATGAGTAATTGCTAGTCTACGTAGGTTGTCGTCATAAATCACTTTCAATAAATATCGACAGTTACAACCAAGTATTGCCGGGAAATTAATTCATATCCTCAACACCGCAGTCCAGTACCCTATAAACTACCAGGGCGGCATTAAGAAGCTATAAACAGAAGAAATGTTAAAAAAAGGTTTGCTAAAGAATGGGAAGTAAAATAATTGAGTTGTAATAAATATTTAAGCAATCGACATCAAATAATGTGGAAAATCATCTTCTAAACTACCATTTTAATTTTGGCAGGTTTCACTAACATTGCTTGAACAGAAGCTGAGATTAACAACATTAAATCATATTACTACTTTTGAGAAAGTACAGTTACTTGCATTTGAGTATGCCATTTTCACGTTTACGATGCAGTTATATTTAAAGAAAAATGAGTAGGGTTTAGAAACTCATTTTTAAGTATATTTTTCTTCATCGCATTAAATAACTAATAAAGTAACATGAAAATAAAATATTTTTATAATCTGAAAACCGGCATTTTATTTTTACAAATATTTCAAGGAAAGTCCCAGAAAGTATGTTAGTGAATGTACAGAAATTTGTCGACTTTGATGTAATATAATATTCGCATTCTGTAATTAGTCAAACCCGTTACAACAACAATATGTTAGTGAATGTATAGAAATTTGTCGACTTTGATGTAATATAATATTCGCATTCTGTAATTAGTCAAACCCGTTCAACAACAATATGTTAGTGAATGTATAGAAATTTGTCGACTTTGATGTAATATAATATTCACATTTTGTAATTAACCAAACCCGTTACAACAACAATATGTTAGTGAATGTACAGAAATTTGTCGACTTTGATGTAATATAATATTCACATTCTGTAATTAACCAAACCTGTTACAACAACAATATATTAGTGAATGTACAGTAATTTGTTGACTTTGATGTAATATAATATTCACATTCTGTAATTAATCAAACCCGTTGCAACAACAATATGTTAGTGAATGTATAGAAATTTGTTGACTTTGATGTAATATAATATTCACATTCTGTAATTAATGAAACCCGTTACAACAACAATATGTTAGTGAATGTATAGACATTTGTCGACATTGATGTAATATAATATTCACATTCTGTAATTAACCAAACCTGTTACAACAACAATTTTTGAAGAGTATAAATGGCTTAAGTCATCCCATTCATTGCTTGATATAATGACTGAACTAATGTCACCGGTTCTACCTTGTAGTTTATCGAACATAGTTACTTACATAATTCCCTTTTTCCCTTTTTTTTTATCTGACTTCTTACTTTTGTTCTAAAAGTGTTTCCTTATCCGTATATAAGAAGAAAAAAATCTAACTCTTCATTCTTATATATACGAAATAAAGGATTTGTTGAATCATTTCTATTGGAAAGAGGTTTCTATTTGACTTGCTATCCAAATATTTTGTTGCCGTACACCCTCAAGTAAAATATATATTTTAAAAAGCATTTTTGATTTATTTTGTTCTCTGAAATGGAAAATAAATAGTAATTTTTTTTGTATATTTTATAAACTAATAATGTGTGATATCACTGTAAATAAAAGTACTTAAAATGAGTATCTGAACATACTCGGTTTTTTAAGAGTATAATTGTATCGTAACTGAGCGTATGACATACTTGAATGTAAATAACCGTATTTTCTCAGTAAATTAGCGATGTTATTAAATATCGCTAATCCCAGTTTCTGTTCAAGCGATCTTAATGAAACGACAAACTTAACAGTAACTGCGAAAAAAGTTATCCTTTTCATTTGATGCTTTTGGTTAAATAGAAACTCAGTTATTACAACTCAATTATCTCTCTTACTTCCCATTCTCTTCGCATATATTTTTAAAAACATTTCTTCTGATAATTAGCCATGATAGTGGAATGGATAAAGAACATTTTTTAGTAGTGCTTATATTTAATATTTCTGCATGCATATTGATTAGAAATGATTTATGATGTATTATATATTAACGGTATCTATAAAAATACGTACTTGAAAATAAGTCAAATGTCTTAATTTTTTATTATATTCGATACTTATGATGGCTTCGAATATATAAGTTTCAATTTTGAAAAGACATGTACTCAAAAATGAGTACAATGAGTAAATGCTTACACACATAGGCTGCTTTTCTTCATTGTTCATAAAATGAGGTACATTCATGAGGTATGAGGTCAAAAATGAGCATTGTACTCATTTTTGAGTACATGTCTTTTTAAAATTGAAACTTATGTATTCGAAGCCATCAGCATCGAATGTAATCAAAAATGAAGAAATTTGACTTATTGTCAAGTACGTAATTTATTATCAGCGGTGTTTCATTATATATTATAATTATTCGAAATTAAAAAAAAAAATTTTTTAAATTAAACTATACTAATATAATTTCAAAGTTTGTTCAAGATAATCTCAACAATCACTATCACTAATTAATGAAGGATTTTGATGAAACTTTAATTGATCGATTTTGATGAAACTTTAATTGATCAATTTTGATTAAAAATAAGTTTTAAAGATTTTTTCAAAAATCTTCATTGGATTTTGAGTTATAAATATAAAAGTAGTTTTCCTATATATTTTTCTAATTGACATAAAAATCGAATTTTGAAAGAAAATAGCAGTTCAGAAGAATTTTTTCTATTTTATTTCGTGTCGATATTTTAAAAAAGACACTGAGTAATTATAACTGGCTTATTTTATTTTTCCATTCTTTGTACAAGTTTTTTTTTGTCCTGGTCCTAGTACATGAATATTTCATGAACAATTTTACATGAAAAATAAAAAATTGTAAAAGTGCCATTATTAATTATTGCATTATTTAATTAGACCATTGGCTTTATTATTTTTATTGTGCGCAATATCAATTTTTTTAAGTGTTTAAATTGGAATTTTTAAAGTTAAATGATGCGTTAAAAGGTTATTTTTTAAGAAAAAGTGAGTTAAAATCATTTAAACCCAAGGGTTGTTTTTAAATATTATATTTCTATAAATTATCAAACATTTCATTATTTGTATTTTATCAAATATATTAGTACGTATTTACATAAAATATGTCTCCTGGGTTTGTTTAATAAATACTGGTTTTTTGTGTAAATATTAACAGATGTATTAAAAATATTCGCGAAATGATTTGCATAAGTTAAAAAACCTTTAAAAGATAAACGAAACAATTTTCCTTTTTATATCTCTTTATACGTTTACTCGGGAATAACTTGAGAATTTGCTAGATTTTAGAAATACGGATTGAAACCTTCCCCGTTAGATAAATAATTTTCCATCCGGAATAAATATAAATAGAAAAAAATAAAGAGTATTTTTCCGAGTTTGGATTTACATCAAATCGCTTTTTCTCTTTTCTTCGAAAAATTCTGCAGTCCAATTAAACATTAAATTTGAGTAAATAGTTCCGCACATTGAAATTGAAAGCATTCGTATTTTTGTGAAGCTTAAGGCCTTTCTACACGAATGAGTAAAACGCTCGAAAGCTTCTCGGTGACTTTGCTTGTTCGTGTAAAATGAACCTAAAGTATTTTTTTTTAGCGGGATTAAATTCTAACGAAATGATTTTTTTTGTAATGTCGTTTTAAATCATAGTTCTAGAGTGTCGTGCTTTTAGAATTTTATACTTATTTTGTGGGAAAATATTTGAAGATATATAATATACAAAAAAACGCCTTTTTATTGAATGCACTAGAAATAAAATTAAACAATTGTTTTTACTTGACAAAAAAATATATTTGACAATTATTTTTTGTTTGACAAAAAATAAAAGTGGGAGATGTTCATGCTTTAATACCTCAAAGCCACTATTTGGGCGACCACTATTTTATTTTAATCCGCATTTCAACAATAATTTATTTATTTTTTGTACAATAAATATGTCTCAATGTCCGGGTCACCAGATGTAAGACTGCCTTAATGGAAGGCAGCATTACTGTAAAGGAACCTACGTGGATAAGTGGTGTTCTCGTGGCCAGAGAAGGATATATATATATATATATATATATATATATATATATATATATATATATATATATATATATATATATATTGATGATCTTATAAATTATTATTTTGATGATCTTATAAATGATCTCTATATTAAGAGATGTAAAACCACATTATATATTATTTTTATCAGACTTTCAAATACAGTTTATTAATACTAAAAACCTCTTTTAACTTAATATTTAAATTGAAGTTCAAATCTAATATTTTTTTATCAGAAAGATATACAAAATGGTGATAGAAAAACTATTTACATAAAGCCAAGCAAGTATTTTTATGACGCATGCGTCCATTACCGAATATTGAAGCCTTTTTTTATATGGGATAATAACATGTTTTATCCTAATAACAACTTTTAGCTTCGAAGTGTATATTCCATTTATTTACAGATTTTTTGAAGTTTTTCTATATATACATATCATTATCTAAGAATGTTTAGTATATGCGAGATCTCTTTTGTGTATTACTTCGCCTGTACCATACGACGAGCCAATAGAATAAACGTTAATTTGTTAGTGACAAGAATTCATCAGAAGTAAAATTATTGTTAGTCTATTGATGCATTTAAAAAAAAAATATTTTGAAACACTTAAAAGAAATCCACGTGAGCTACAAAGGGGTTTATGGTGCTTCCAGATGTAATTGTACCTATAAAAAAAGTCAGCATAATATCTTCATCTAATTTGTGAAATTAAATGTTTATGCAGGAAAACTTCAATTTTTTTAAGGTCTATTAATTTAAAGGTTTTTGTTTCAATATCTTTCATAAACGTGTAAAACGCAAAAAAAACTTCAATTTTGAAGCATTGAAATTATTGAAAGAAAAACTCGTATTTTTAATGGTTTTATGCAAAAAAATTAAAAAATTAAAAAAAAACTAGTTTTTTATCCGAATATCTTTATAAAACCTTAAAAAAACCCTTCAATTAAAAAAGTTTTTGGAAAATAAGTAAAAATGATAAGAAATCATCAATTCAGTACAATTTTAATCACTTTATTTTAAATAAGATTTTTAATAGGCTGGATTTACAGTATTACGATGATAGCACAAAATGTTTCGAGCATACACTTTGGAGACAGACTGATTAACTGAAACATATATCTTTACTGAACAAGGGGCGGACAAGAAAGGATGTTATTCAGCTGCTCAAATTCATCAAACCAGGGTGTATTGATGGCTAGGAATTTAATACAAGTAAAAGGACGATCAAACGGGTCACAAGTTCAAATTGCAACAAATCACAATTAACACCATATCACTTTAAACAAATAGATCACTAAAATATGATATAATTGAGTGATTTCAATTAGAAACATTAATGGGCGTAATTTACTTGTAATGCCTGTTATGGTTTAGCATAGAACAATTTACCACTTACGTTAAGATCTATTTGCATAGGGTCTTTGGTTGAATATGTATTTCTCAGTTCCCGGCGGACATAGGTATTCCATTTAATCACAATGCTCGCCTAGAATGTTAAACAATTACTTATGAAGTAGTCAATTTACGTGAGGTGATTTGGTGTATTTCTAGGTTAATTCTAGATATATGTAATGGACGAATTGCATATTCGTAAAATGATTAGTGTTTGTAGTCCATATTGAGGCAATTTGAAGTGTTCAGGGAGAAAGGATGAGGGTCCAGATTTTGTTGAAGTTGAGATCTTAATGTAGTTTGTTAGCTAGAGGGCTGTATTTTCACTGTATCAAGTTGTGAAATGAGAAGAACTGTGATAATTCTAAAAAGTCATTAATAATCAGTAGTCTGTGTATGTCTATGAGAAAACTGTTAAAAATAGTATTCAAAAATAAGTAAAATGCACTCATTTATGAATACATTCGATGCTTATCATTGCTCCGAATACATAAGCTTCATTTCTGAAAAAGACATGTACTCTAAAATGAGTATACTGAGTAAAAATGAGAACATTTGCTTGCCTACAGTCTGCCTTCATAAATCACTTTCAATATACATCAGCAATTACAACAAATACTTATCGGGAATATAACCCATATCATCAGTGCCTTATCCATTGTACTACCAGGGTGACGTGAATAAGTTATAAACAGAATAAATGTTAAAAAGGTGCCAAAATAATGGGAAGTACTATAATTGAGTTGTAATAATTCAGTTTCCATTTAAAAAATTGATATTAAAAAATGTGGAAAACCATTTTCTGAACAACTATTTTAAGTTTGTCAGGTCGCTATGTTAAGATGGCTTGAACAGAAGCTGAGATTAGCAATATTAAATCCCACTGCTCATTTCTGAGAAAGTATGATTACTAAAATTTAAGTACGTCATAGCTCATTTACGATGCAATTGTACTCAAAGAAAAACGAGTATGTTCAGATATTCATATTTAAGTACTTTTTTTTACAGTGATTTAAAACTTTGCTTTTCGTTTTCTACACAATCACTCTGGAAGACCTTTGTATTCGCCCTAGACGTTTCAATTTTGTTATTTTCTAAAAAGTTTATTATACTATAAATATTAAGATCGTAATTTACTTTTTAATGAGTTAACATCGCAAACTTTTTAAATATCTTACAATAGACAAATTTAAATTTACTTTAAAAAAAAATAAACATCACTTTTAGGTATTTTCATAAAACATATACAATCCTATTTATATAATATGTTTTTTTTGCATGATACTAACTTTATTTTCAGATAAAACCTTTTTAAAGTGTTATTAAGAAGATAAATATTTTTTTTCATTGAAAGCTCTACACTAACATTAACTAATTTCTTTCATGCGATGCTTTTAATATAACTAGAAGGAGATTGTTTTCATTAAACCAAAGTAAAAAGGCACAAAAAATACTATGTTTAATTTTTTTACGATGATTTAATTACTTTCTCTCTCAACGTTAAAAACATAATGAATGAATTAAACATCTCTTACTTGTATTTTTTTATTTAATGTTATTTCAGTTAAAAGTTCTCACTCGTTATATGTTTACATTTTGTTTATGAGAGTTATTTATTATTTAAAAGATTATTTTTTCGGCACAAATTTATGTATTTTCAACGAATGTTAGTCTTTTTTAAAAATATATTCCGTTTTACAAAAAAATACCACAATAAATTCTACTTTTTAATTTTCCATAAAAAAATAAAGTTATTTTATACCAATAATTAGCGTAATGTAGATTTTCAAAAATATTTCATTGGAAGTAATTTGAACTTCCATTTAATATTTCCTAAAATGAAATTGCTAGAGAACTGAATTAAAATTTTAATATTCTTTACTAGACCACAGTTACATTTAAATATTAATTTAAATAATTCTTATATTTGAAAATTTTATTAAATTTAGTATTATATACATAGGTACATATACAATTTGGTAAAATTCTCAAATTTATATTTATTTATAGCAATTGTAATATATCTGGGTTGAAATATATGTTTAATTTTATGAATGCCAAATGTTTGGTATATCGATAAAAATAAATAGTAAATAAATATACAGCTATCATAATAAATCATTTTAAGTATAAACTAATCAAAACTATTTTCATACCGTGTTCTTAGTATTCATGGTTAATTAATTAGCTAAATTAATCAATCTTAGTTATCCATGTAGATATTTCAGAAAACTTAATAATTTCCATCATTTATGCTAAAGACTGTGATCATTGGAATGCACTTACATAGCGCTTTGATCTTGGTATTAATTAAAAAGCATTTTTTCTACACATATATAAAAGAATTTTAGTATGCATTAAGATTTATTTTAAAGTTTCACGTCCACTTATTAGAATAGTATGATTATATTTCACTTAAAAATAACAAGAAATAAATAAAAGAATAATAATTCTTTAAAGTTAAATATAATTAAAAAATGTGCATTTATATTAATAACAAAAAAGATATGGAAATCATACTAATGAGTAAACAGGTCAATTAAATAAATAATATGAAATGTTTTAATGTTCCTGAAATAAAAGTAGTCTACATTAAAAAATATTCCTGTCTTCTATAATTTGAACCAAGTTGAATAATTTGTAAAAGTTCTATACTTTGTTCCCAGCTGTTACAAAACAGGAACCTTAATAACAATGCATTAAAAACGTAATATGTGAAGTATTTTTTAATAAAGTAAACGAATAGATATGTTTACTTTGAAGGCCATATTGGTATATATAGTTGCATAGAAGGTCCATAGAAATGTATGTTCCATTATAAATTTAGTACATGAGGAGAAAGACCGAAGAAATAATTTTAGTTGAATATATTTTTTTTTTACGCATTACGGTTATTTGAAGCATACTATACTCGATGACAGATAGCTCGATTAACATAAATTTGATTTCGTGTGATAGGAAATTAAGTTCTGAGGAATACAAAATCTTAAAATTAAGCAAATCAAGTACTGGATGCGTGGAAGGAGACCCGTAGAATCAGTAGTAATAGCTTACCTTCCTTTTTTCTGTTTACGAGGTTTTTGTAGGAGGCTAATCCCTATTTCTTTAAGAAGAAAATAAATAGGCTTTCCAAGTAAAAATCTTTACTTGGAAAGATGAAAATATGAAAAGATTTACTTAAAGAAAAGACTTACTTTTGAATCGACTTAATATTCTTTCTTCCAGTTCTTCTTAAACATGCATTTTTATAACAATTCAGAAAAATGCAAATAAGAACTATAGAACTCAAGGTACCAGTATATATGTGTCTTCAACTAATTTATTCCTCTGAATCTACAAACATATCCTACAGTACATTCTTCGGTGAATGTCGGATACTTTGTCCTCTTAAGGATATCAAACTAGTTTCTCAACACACATTATCCGAGAGTATGTTTTTATTCTGTCTCTGTACGAAACAAAAAAACAAACTCGAATAGATTGTGATGCCTGAGCTAAAACGAATAAAGTAGACTAGTACGTGTCGCCTGTGCCCTAGGCAGGACAACTGACCGTTAGGATAAGGGTGATGATGATGATGCCTTGGTTGAGAACCGTAATCCACTTAAGAAGTAAAAAAGAAGTTAGAGAGGGAAGAGAGAAAATATTAATGGTGAAAAAATACTTCACATGCGCTGGTGTTTTTGTAGACTACAAAATGTTTTGGTTTCTCGTTTAACCTGCATTAAAACCCCAGCAAAAAAAGTCAGCATGAAACCTTCATCAAAACTGTCGAATTGAAGGTTTTTTGAAGGTTTTATAAAGGATATTGAAACAAAAAACTGCAGTTTTTTTTGAAGTTTTTAATTTTCCTGCATAAAACCTTTAAAATATCTGCATTTTCCCTTCATGATTAAAAATTGAAGGTTTTTTGCAGGTTTTTATGAAGGTTTTTTGCAGTTTTTATGAAGGACATCGAAACAAAAACCTTTAATTTTATAGATCTTCAAAAAAACTACAGTTTCCCTGCATAAAACCTTCAATTTCAAAATTTTGATGAAGGTTTTGTGCTGAAATTTTTTGCTGGGACTCTATAACTTTTGAGAATTTTAATCAGTTTTCTTTAATAAACAAACGTATTTACTAATTACTTAGCAGGATAAATTTGCTAAATAATGTATTGTATCGATGGAAGTGTAAAGAACAGACCTCTATCTCTCAATTTATGCTAATATTAAGATATATATATATATGTAGTTCATTCTTTAATTTGTAAATGAGTTTCCACAGAAGAAGTTGAACTTATTATTATTGTATTGTATAAATTTAATCAGCATTTCACTATATCATTATGTTTGCAAAGCGGTTGCTACGTGCTTTGGTGTAGAAACAAATCACAAAACTATCAAGAGCTCGCAAGCCACAATCCAACACAGGAATTTTTACATAACAGTTGTTTTACCAACCCTTACTACAGCTAAAATTAGGGGTGTGACTGTGCAAGAGCACGGCCAGAAGTGTTTTTCCAGAAACGTCATTTCAATAGATTATTAAAACAGAATTTGACTGCCAACAAGGAAAATACTCAAGCTGTTACGTCTGACTGACTGAGTGCATTCCTATCAATACTTTCCTTTATTTTAAGATTTTATAAGAATATACATTAATTTTCTACCGAACGATACCAAATTCATGTCAATTGTGCTATTTCTCATGGAGTAATAGTATCGTAATGGATACCCGTAAAAGTGTAATGTGGTGTTTATATCCTGATACCACATGTAGATGCTTTTAAAGGCGTTTCACGTCAAAGTATTATGTAATAATATTTACCAATTATATTCGACAAAGGATTAAAACATTCTGCGGAATTTTGTATTCGAGTGAATTGTATAGTGAAATTTTAAGATATAGTAAAAAAATGATGAACAGATGTTTTGGTTGGCGTTCATCATGAAATAATTCACTGAGTGGCCAAAATATTATGACTATACCCATATTCCATATGCTTCCGTATCCCATACGCTGAAATGTACTATGATTAATGAGTTCAAAGACCTTTTTTGGACAATCCTTGATTAAAATCTGCTGTAATTTACTGCTCCGCTGATCTTCGATTGTTCTTACAAACATGGAAACTTTTATTTCCGTTCGATCATTTAGCAGCCGCTGACAACCACAGGAGGCATGGTTGAGACACAGTATTTTGGCTAAAACAGTCATCTTTCTGTCTTTAGATATTTAGCTATAATTGCTCTTGAACAATTCTCAATTGCAGCTGTTTAGCTGATGCTCAATTAATGACTCCGAGTACCGATAGTCATCTCACGTTCATACCCCGTCAAATCGCGTTGTTTACTCATACCTGTTTGAACAAATTTCTATCCTTTTAAACTTTCCTAAAAACCTTTCCTTTTAAGCACCTCTCTCGCTCTGTACACTGTTAAAAAATTTTACGACCTTGCACCAAAATTTGGTACCCATTTAGCTGCAATCAACATTTGTTGCATAGTTTCACAATTTTATGGTGCTCTACGATACCATTTAGTGGTGAAACGTTGCACCAAAATTCATAACGTTGCATAAAACTCAAAATTCGAGTTTTTTTTAGTATTTTAGTAGTAGTATTTTTGTAGCGAAGCTGGAAACCCTCCGATCTCAAGACCACAACTTTTTTACTTTTCTTTGTCAAGTCAGGCCGATATTGACCACAGATCGGGCTCGAACTGGGAATCCTCTGATTCATAGCTGAATGCCTTTGTACACTGTGCCACTGAGACCCTGGATCGTTGTTGTCTTTCTTGGAGGGGATTCCTCGGTTTGTTGATGTAGCGACAGCGAAAATTTCGGTTGTAGTTAAAAAGGTTGAACCAATTATCGGTGAAACCTCCGCTTTTTTAAAGGATTTTGGTGTAATTTGCTGCAGACCTCTGTTTTGCACCAATATATGGTACATTGTTAAACTTTTTAGTTTAACGATGTACCATCTTAACAGTGTAGTCGAAACAGTGTGACATTATAGCTAATTTCCTTAAAAACCATGAGGTCATAATATTTTGGACACTCAGTGTATAAACTACCTTATTTTCTTATACATCTACGGTTTTTCGTAATAATAAAATTGTATTTCCTAGTACATTTTTATTGTATAATATTTACTTATGCATTCATCCATCATTTTCTATTCTTATTTCAACATACGTACAATCAATGAGGATTTAGTACACAATTAACCGATGTGTAATCAATCAATATTACCAATATGTCTTTGCCTCATAATTTCAATCATAATCGATTATGCAATATGTGTATTCATTATTTATTTACTACACTTCTAATATTAGATAAATACCAGCTAATTGTTCTTTCTTCTTTAAATTAAAACAATCTAAAAAAATATTTTTTGATTATTTTTTAACTTTCTTTACAATCTTTCTTTATTAGATAGTTATATCACGTCAATGTCAATAAACAATCAATCACTATTTTTCAGGAGCTTGATATTTTTTATGTTTAGAGCACATTGCTGTTTTATATTTTAAACTTATTTGCAAAATCCATGTATTATTTTCCGTTGTATACTTAAAGCAACAAGCCATTTTGAAAATATTTATTCTGTCTTCAAACGATACGGTCGATCTGCTAAATGGTTGTAATAAAAATGGTTGGAAATAAATAAAAATATTTTGAATAGAATAATGTCAAATAAAATAGCAGGTAATTTAATAATCTTTGAAATGAGTTATGCGATAATTTGTATTTAAGTAAAGAATTATTTGTAATTATTATACATTTTAAAAAAAGTGTCTATACATTATTTGATTATATTTGAATGCGTACCAAATGTTGTAAATTAGGAAAAGCCATTTAAATTATTTTGAAATATTTAAAAATAATTTATATAATATAGAGTTAAATGAAAATCAGGATTGGAATAAAGTCATATAATGCCCCATACAAAATTTTCATATAAATATTCTCATTCAGGGTCTATTTCTTTGTGACTGTAATTCTCATAAACTATACATTTATTACTAAAATAGTTTCATTAGTATCATTATAAATTATATTCTGATTAAACGTAAACTGATAGTGAATTCTGAATATCAATAATCAAGAAACTGTTATTGTAATTCAAATGTTTTCTCACTTTAAAGAATTAAAATTTTATTGAATGTGCATTTTTTTAAATCATATTTTAGTTGCATATCATTAATACTTCAGACTTTTTTTTAAATATAAAGGTAATAGTGAACAATTTTTAAATATACTTTTAATTTTTATTTTTATATTATATAGAACATTTTCTAAATA
This sequence comes from Troglohyphantes excavatus, assembly GCA_963932185.1. Lineage (NCBI taxonomy): Eukaryota > Metazoa > Arthropoda > Arachnida > Araneae > Linyphiidae > Troglohyphantes > Troglohyphantes excavatus. The sequence goes on along the minus strand of OZ010672.1, from coordinate 51,038,304 downwards.
AGTTATTTTCGGGGTTTACCGCTGTTGTTTCTATTAATGAGCAATATACAAATGGCTTAGTATATTTTGAAATATTTGCATTAAAATTAAGTTTAAATACACATTTTACAAACAGTGTTTTGATAATTTTATACAGCATATTAAGCTGACATATATTACGACAGTATTTTCTATTAGGGGGAGGGGTATTGAAAGCTAACTAAAAAACAAAATAAGAATTTTTACTGCATTTATTTATATTTATTGTAACAACTCCAATAATTAGTTATTTTGTAAAAACTAACTTGATAAGCAATTATATTTATGATCTTGTTAAGATTTATAACAAGTTATGTAAAAAAAGTTTTAATGGTTGGGGGACATTTCCCCGATCTTTTCATCCGCAGACGTCGCGCTTGGCGTCTGTCAAGGATTGGTTGGATCCAATGTCTCAGACGGCGAACACGGCGTCTGTAGCGGGGACATGTTCACCATCGTATATATATATATATATATATATATATATATATATATATATATATATATATATATATATATATATATAATTGAAAACAATATCTAACTTCATAACAGATTTCCTAAAGCTTATATTGTATACTGTGTAGTTTCACAAACTTATATCTAAGCTTTTCTTAGTAACACGAAGGTATCAAATTTAGATGATTATATTTTAAATGGGTTGCATCATCAAAGAAGTATTAAAAGGCTTGAACTGTTAATGTTTCAATAAAGAGATGTATTTACGCGCAAACAATAATCATTCTCAGCCATTGGGTATAATTATTATAATATTCACGAATTTTATAAATAAATAAAAATAACTATGGTTGCCCTATTTTCATAATTACGTGGGCGCTCAGAGTACAAATTAGAACCAACAATTATCGATTATTCTGCTTTTATTGAGCCATTTCGCTATAACGACTTTAACCAAACTGCTGAAAGAGTCGAGGAAATCGATAGAATCAAAAGCAAAATCCGAATTGGCCATTAGAAAGCTCAATTTGCAGCGATAAAAGTTAGCAAGAGTGTCTAGTATCTGATAAAAAAGCACTTGCAAATAGCCTAATATAAATAAATTGGAACTCTGAACGTGGCGAAAGATGATAGTGTTGCTTTACGACATGCTCAAATGATAAGAGCATAACCAAACAGTTTTATATGTATTTTTTGTTTTCGGGGTGCATTTGTTTTCATTCTTTTACTTCTTTCATTTGTTATTTTGTATTTTTATTTCCATTTTGTTTACCTTTGTTTACATTTATCTCAATCTTTTTGTTGTTGTTCTTTTTACAAAACGGATCTTAAAAAAAACAAATAATGGAAATGTATATTGTTTTTTTTTTTGTCGTTATTATAATTAATTTTTATAAATATTCTCGTGGGTATACCTAAAAAAGTGACAATTAATTAAAGTGAAAAATGTTGTTGTTTCATTTGCTTCTTTCTGGTTGGTAACATATACACAAATGGAATTATAAACGAAAATATTTTATTTGTTCCACAAATATATATGTTTATACATTATTACATTTAGGTTTTTTTTCTATTTTATATTAAACATGATATTAATTTGCGTGTCGACAGACATATATTTAGTTGTTCCATTTCGGTTAGTAATTTATACTCGAATGGGAGTAAACTGTAAAACAAATTGTACTTAAAAATGAGTACCGGGACCTACTGATTTTTTTAATACAATTGAAGGGTATCCATTATAGGCTAGAATCTGCTCTTTTATTTCTTTTTACCTATTGTACTTATTTTTGAGTACCTGTCTTTTTCAAAATTGAAACATGTATTCAGAGAAGCCATGCTAACCATCGAATGTAATAAAAAACGAGTACATTTTATTTATTTTTGAATACCTGTGTTTAACAGTGTATAAACGAACATCCGGGTGGTCACAAGTAATATTAGATGATGACGATTGTTTGACTGTTTAACTATACATAATAAACCATTATTTTTACTATACTTTAGCAACTTTGTTTGCTGCTACTAAAACTACACTGTAAAAAAAGGTGCTTAAAAAGGAGTACTTTAACCTACTCGTTTTTCTTTGAGTACAATTGCATCGTAAATGAGCGATGACGTACTCAAATTTAAGTAACCGTACTTTTTATAAATGAGCAATGTGATTTAATATATATTGCTAATCTTTGTTTCTGTTGAAGCCATGTTCAGAAAGCGACCTGACGCACTTAAAATAGTTGTTCAGAAGATGGTTTTCCAGATAATAGAAGATAGATATGTTATTAATAGATATATATTAAATTAATTATAACATTTACTATTAAATCACACTGCTCATTTTTGAGAAAATACGATTACTTAAATTTTAGTACGTCATCGCTCATTACGATGCAATTGTACTCAAAGAAAAACGAGTATGTTCAGGTACTCATTTTTAAGTATATGTTTGCAGTTTTCTTTGTCAAATAATTAGAAATACATTGTAGACATATTTCATAAAATATAAAATATTGTACAAAATTGTATTTGGCAAATAATTCTTTTGTGTTAGTCAAGTCGTAAAAATAAACACTGAACCATTTTTTATTATAGCAATAAATTCTACCAACAGAATTCCAAGCTCAAATGAAATTTTTTTGAGTATCAAACATTTAACTTTTATTGTTATTTTCAAAAGCACGCATTTAAAAAGTAAAAGTAATACACACAATCAAGATCCTTGAAAAATGGTAAATAAAAAATCCAAAATATTTATGATATCTTTTTTAAAAAATTGCACTTTTTTTTATTTAAGTTTAACTGTAATAGAATAGATTTAGATTGGAATTTCCCCCATCCAAAGCCGAAACAGTTGTATTTAAAACAATTTCTGAATCAATATGTGTCTTCATAAGTATTTTTTCTCGCTGAATCCCAATATTTGTAATATGTTTTATTAAAAAAACTTTATTTTTATCTTTATCTTTCCACCAATTCACAACTTGTTTTCTTGTTCGTTTCAGCAAGAGTACAGTTCAAATAAATACAAATCTAATTTTGATTGAAATCTTGAATAAAAAGAACCATTTAGAGAGAGAAATGTATTACAATTTTATTTAAAATTAATAAAATAGCGTTTGATATAAATAACCTTTTTTATTTTATCCAATCGAAGTTAATTGTTTAAATTCAGTTTCGCAATTATTCTTGTTTTTCCATCAGTTTTACTCATTTTCATTTTTCGGTTTTTATAATGCTTTTTAATTATTATTGGTTATAATATTTCGGAAAATAAAACATTTTAAGTGTAACTTTCTGTAAATTCTTTTTTTTTTGTTGAATTTATTAAGTTTTTTGAATTTTAAATGTAAAAATATTAAATACTTTAACATTTTATATTGAGATTTGAGGTAAAGTGCAAAAGTAAAATAATTTGATGTATGTTTACTTAGGGTGAAATTAATAATAAATTCTAATGCAAAATTCAAAAGCTAATTATATTTATCGCAGAACCTTTCTTAATGTTTATTTGAAAATATACTGAATTATTTGAAATATAATAAATATTACTTTTATTTATTCAAGACAACCGATAATAAAATCGTCTATAATACTTTATAAAATGTTAATTCATGATCGTATAGAAGTATCTTGAATTGCACTGTTTCGCAAAATTCTTCATTGTTTGCGAAGCAATTATCTCTAAGGATTAGCGCTATAATTGATTATATTTCCTCAAAACTCAACGTAGAGCAATAATTGTGTTTATTGAACATAAAGACATTACATAAAGACATTTCATAATTTAATAAGATATGTTAATCCATTACAAAGCTATAGGTCAGCAACTAATGCAACAACCCGACAAAATAATCTTTTTTGGCTAATAATAGACAATTTGGAGGTTTTTTTAAGTGGTAATACATTTAATTGAATTTAGGAAACAGAATAATATTTTTGGAATTTAAATTAAATACTAAAAAATATTTAATAATCTCTTAAACAACAATAATGTATTTACTTTTATATGAATCTTTACATTTTTAATTTACAATATAAACAGTAATTTTTTGATGATTCTGTGTTTTGTTTAAATAACATAAATGTAGAATCTTGTGTTTAGGGCAGATAGTAATCTAATAAATATTAAATTATGTCTTTTTTTTATATTTTACTAAAATTTGCTCAATTAAAATTTTACAAATAAAATATAATATTAAGAAACAATTTAAATATACTTGTATACATAAACTAATTGAAAAATCAGCATCTATGCCTATTTGTTAGGATTTTATAACTTTAATAAGCGCATTTGCAATACGGTTGTTTAACCCTTAACATTGTATTAATTATTAAAATATTCAAAATAAACATACCTTGTACGTTAAAAATATTCTACCATGTATAACCAGTTTTATAAAAAATATGTTAATAGTCTAATTTTACTAGAAAAGTGTTTTACTACAGATGCACAACCCATTGACTATATGTAATTGGATTTCAGTAGAGTGTGTATGAAACCGTATATTTGATTGTTAATATACTGTTAACATTTTCAGTTCAATGATGTACCATTTATTGGTGCAAAACAGAGGTCTACACCATTTTATGGTGAAATCTAGGTTGAACCAAAAATCCTTTATCTGCAAAAAAAAGCGGAGGTTTCACCGATAATTGGTTCAACCTTTTTAACAAGCCCCTCTATGAAAGACAACGTTGAGACTGGGCTTCTGTGGTCCAGTGGATAAAGGCGTTAAGCTATGAATCAGATTATTTCCTAGTTCGAGAACGTTCGTTGACAAGTTGTTATCTTGCGATTGGGGGGTTTCCAGCTTCGCTACAAAAATACTACAATACTAAGAAAACTCGAATTTTACGTTTTATGCAACGTTATGAGTTTTGGTGCAACGTCTCACCACTAAACCATCCGTGGTAGCACCTTAAAATGGTGAAACTAAGCACCAAATGTTGGTTGCAGCTAAATGGGTACCAAAGTTTGATGCAAAATCGTAATAATTTTTAACAGTGTAGAGCTCAACAAAGATATCTGTATCAACATATATTTAACAATTAGTCTAATTATACATGGTTTCAAACTTAATTAAACATTAAAAATTTATTTGAAGCAGTCTTATAGATTTAAAGAAGTATGGAAATGAAATGGAGAATAAAAAAAAAAATCTGAAAAGTTTTAGAGTTTGGGGCATTGTTTTACCTTTACTTTGGCGATTTCGAAATCTAAGACGTGGCAGCCTTGAGTTGGATTCCATAAAAAGAATCGCTCGGAAGTTGGTGAGCGATTTTTTAGGCGCTCAGTTGATTAAAAGTTGTTGCAAATGCGCAGCTAGCCTATAGGAATAAATGGAAAATAAAATAGGGGAACAAATCTGTCGCAGGAAAATAGAAGTAAAATAAAACAGCAGGGTCATTTTTCCGGTCGGCATTTCCCCATTCCTCGAAAATGGAAATGGAAAATAAAATCTTCAGCAACGGTAGTACTTTGTATTAAATTTGAGAACAACTTTCGTAAAACTCTGTTTCCATTCCCTTTGTCAAGAATTTCTGTAGTCCACTTTCGTAAAAAGCTGTTCCGTTTATTTTATCTAACTTAAATTGTCATTTGTTTCCCTTTATGCAGAATGGACTATGCAAAAATTCAAGGTAAAATGTAAAGATGTCCAATAACAAAGTTTGTAAAAAGGTTCTAAAAAAAGGAACTTTCAACTATTTGCCACGCCAATTCTTAAAAAAACCGTAACAGCGGACATTTTTATATTTCCTTTTCAAGAATTCTAAAAGGAAAATATAAAAAAGTAACCTTTATAGTGAAATAAATCATTAAATTGTATTGACATCAAAGCTTTTGCATGAGGAGCTTTTATCTACAAAATATGTATTAATATTCGGCATGATCCATATATGAAAGGAAAACATTTATTGCAGTTAATTACAAAAATAGTTTTACTTATATGAAGCTTATTTACGTACAATAAAATATTATTCTTTTATTTGTGGCCAATTTAGTCGTTCCCACATTAGTATACACTTAATTTAATGTTTATTATATACTATACAATTAACGCTATATACACTCAAGCAAAATATCTTTACTTTTATTACACTTATTTTATTTCTTATAAAATGGATGGGACAATGTAGATGTGCGTAAAATATTAAAAGTTAAAAATTTAATACCCCATGCATATTTTTGCTTTAATTTGTTTAATTATTTTTTACTAAGCAGACTTCCAATTAACCCTGTAATACTAAATAGTAGTTTTTTAGGACCCAATATATATATTTTTTTATTTTATAATGATATGTTTCGTATTAGAGCTGTTAAAATGGCTTATTGTTGACGGTTTGGTGTCTATATCACATAAATTACAATAGTAATAATTTTACAATAGTCCAACAATAACGCATCTCATCAATTGGATTATCACTGTCAATTATTTGATCTTCTTACTTGATTGGTTTCGTATTAGAGCTGTTAAAGTGGTTCATTGATGACTGTTTGGTGTCTATATCACTTAAACACACGATAATAAATTTACAATAGTTCAATATAACCTGTAATACAATATAATTACACTTCCGCAAACTTCCGATCACGAATCTCATGAATCGGATCATCGCTGTCAATTATTTGATGTTCTCTAAGCAACGCTTTTATCACAGTGCTTCTTTTCGTTTTATTCATATTTGGATCTCTAAAGGCCTTACTTCCGTATAGATAAAAAGAAAGTATTTCAATTAATCTTTTTATTTTGCTTTTTATTTAAATTAGATACGAATTATGAATTAGATACGAATTATGAATTAGATACGAATTATGAATTCCAATTCTATCGTCTAATTTGTTTCTTGTTGTGTCCTGACAGAACAGAATGACAAACATAAAAGTAAAATTATTAAGTTATTTTCTTCTATATAAAATAACTTATTTCATACAATAAAATATTAAGGCCCAATATAATTTTTGTTCTGATTTCGTTATATATGTTTCGTATTAGAGCTGTATGCGTGATGACGGTTTGGTGTCGATATCACATAAACACACGATAATAAATTTACAACAATCCAATATAACCTTTAATATATAGATACCCTTTCGCAAACTTCCGACCACGAATCTCATCAATTAGATCATCGCTGACAATTATTTGATCACAGTGCTTCTTTTCTTTTTATTTATACTTGGATCTGGCCTTACTTCCGTATAGATAAAAAGAAAGTATTTTACTTAATCTTCTTATTTTGCTTTTCATTTAAATTAGATTCGAATTATGAATTACAATCCTATCGTCCAATTTGCGTCTCATTGTGTCCTGACATAACAGAAAGACAGACATAAAAGCTAAATTATAAGTTATTTTCTTTTATATTTCTAAACAAAAATAACTTATTTCATACAATAAAATATTAAGGCCTAAAATTTTTTGTTCTGATTTCATTATATAGGTTTAGTGTTAGATATATATAAGTGATGTCGGTTTGGTGTCGATATCACATAAACACACGATAATAAATTTACAATAGTCCACTATAACCTTTAATATATAGATACCCTTTCGCAAACTTCCGATCACGAATCTCATAAATCGGATCATCGCTACGAATTATTTGATCTTGTCCAAGCAATGTTTTTATTACAGTGCTTCTTTTCTTTTTATTCATACTTGCTCTCTAAGAGTCTTACTTCCGTATAGATAAAAAGAAAGTATTTCACTTAATCTTCTTACTTTCCTTTTCATTTAAATTAGATACGAATTATGAATTCCAATACGGATTATGAATTTTAATCCTATCGTCTAATTCGTGTTTTGTGGTGTCCTGACAGAACAGAAAGACAGACATAAAAGCAAAATTATAAGTTATTTTCTTTTATATTTCTTCGGGGATGCGGAACACTTAGTCGTCGCGTGCCACTTGGCACTCAATCTCCACTTTTTTGCGAGCCTTCAAACTCAAGCATCCCTCATTCAGCACACAATATGTGCGTAAACGGGCCAAATCGAGACTTACGCAATCGCCGCGTAATTCGGAACGAAACCGAGAAGCAAAAACCACAATGGTTGCAATTGATTTTCCTTTCCTATTGATCCCTTCTGATACGACGGCTAGCTCCTGGTAATTTTTTAAAAAGCTGTTATTGTCTTTTTTACGAGAAGCCAGTATGTATAAGCCGAAGAGTGATAAAAACTTCCAATAAAAGATTCAAGCACAGTTTTCTTCTCGAAGGGGAGAATTGGCTTCTGTACTTTTCTGCGATTGAATTCTTTTTGTATGATACAACAGTCCAATAACATTTCTGCTGCGCCAGTGTAATACGTGTACTACTTTTTCTTTCTGATTTCATACATCGTGTTGTGCTTTCCATTCATCTGATCAATAATGTATCTGATTTTCTTTTCTTTTTTGTGCTTGTATTATGCACACGGAAACTTACATGGCGGGAATAAATATTTATTCGCTCTCTCTGAATTGTTCTGTCGCTATAAAAGGAGATGCACTGAGACGTTTCGGGGTAGAATTTGAGCATCTCTCTCTGTCAAAATTGTTCTTGAGCAAATTGCGTGGAGGAAAATGTTCTGAAAAATAACGCAATTCTTTTCGGCTGTAAGGAGCTCTCAAAGCGCCAATCCACGTACAATATCAAACATTCAAACTAGTTTAAAAATGACTAGTTTAAAAGTGTCTAGTTTCAAAACTGAACGATATTTGTGTTAACGCTTTAGTTATTTCAAAGTAACGATAATTTAAAAATAAAACGCAAAAGCATTTCCAATTTTTGAATAGTTTAAACGATTCTTGTGATATCCGTATAGTTATTATAAAATTATAATAGTCACAAAAAAGGAAAATCAAATCCAAATTCCGATAGTTTTTTATATAATAAATGTTTAAAAGTTATGAGAAATATATATACATTCTCATAAAAAAACTTGCTAAAATTAAAAATAAACTTTTCTAATATATACTGTAACCAATAGTTTCACTCATATTCCTTGATTTTAGTGACAGAACGAAGTAAATGTTTAACGATTCTTGTGGTATCCGTTTAGTTATTATAAAATAATAATAGTCATAAAAAAGGAAAATCAAATTCAAATTCCGATATTTTTTTATATAATAAATGTTTGAAAGTTGTGAGAAATATAACACATTATCATAAAAAACTTGCTAAAATGAAAAATAAACTTTTCTAATAATACTGTAACAATAGTTTCACTCATATTCCTTGATTTTAGTGACAGAACCAAGTTTAACGATTCTTGTGGTATCCGTTTAGTTATTATAAAATAATAATAGTCATAAAAAGGAAAATCAAATCCAAATTCCAATATTCTTTATATAATAAATGTTTAAAAGTTATAAGAAATAGATACATTCTCATAAAAAACTTGCTAAAATGAAAAATAAACTTTTCTAATAATACTGTAACCAATAGTTTTACTTATATTTCTTGATTTTAGTGACAGAACCACGTAAGTGAATTTCAGAAATGAAATTTTTCAGTAAAAGGCAAAATTATTTGTTTCTGGGTAAGAAATATTGGTGTAATTAGATCAAAAGTACTTCAAAAGTTGACTTGCGTATTCTTACCATTAAGAGATATTTTACACACAAAAATTCAATTCTCCACTTCAAGGTTGGAAAAATATTTTAATTCAATTTATCCAAAATGTGACTTAAGCTGTTTATTCACCCTTAATAAAAAAAATTCCCAACTTTATTTTTTATAAATTTTAGAACTAAATGTAATGTGTAATAAAATGACATATTTTTATCTAAGCAAAAAATACAACTATCGATAAAATAATAAAATGGAATTTTTTCAACCCCCATCGAAAAATTAGCTTGTGGTGTGTATCTAATTTGACCTCAGTTAAATAGCAGCAACACCCAGTTTTATTTAAAAACTCAAGAATCAGATATTGTTTAACCCTTTGCATTCTACTGCAACTTCTCAGGTGTTCTCATATTCTTTTATTCCTTGTTCTTCAAACATCACCTATATACCTGCTTTTTTATTCCTTGCTTTGATAATAGCTTGCTCTTAAGTTCTTCATTCTTTTGTTACCCTGTTTTCTTAAAAAAAACTACAATTTTTTTGTTATAGTAGCACCAAAGCACTGTTAAAAATAGGTACTCAAAAATAAGTCAAATCTAGTCATTTTTGAGTACATTCGATGCTTATCATGGCACCGAATACATAAGATTCAATTTTGAAAAAGATATGTATTCAAAAATGAGTACAATGAATAAAAATAGTAGACGCTAGATAGGCTGCCTTCATGTATCACTTTCAATAAATATCGACAATTACAACCAAGACTTACCGGGAATCGAACCCAGATCCTCAGGCGCCGCAGTCCAAAGCGTTATCCGTTAAACTACCAGGGAAACTTGGAGAAGTTATAAACAAAAGAAATGCTTAAAAGGTGTGTCAAAAGAATGGGAAGAAAGATGATTGAGTTGTAATAATTCAGTTTCCATTTAAGAAAACGACATCAAATAATGTGGAAAACCATCTTCTAAACAACTATTTTAAGTTTGTCAGGTCGCTTTGTTAAGATGGCTTGAACAGAAGCTGATATTAGTAATATTAAATCACACTGCTAATTTATGAAAAAGCATGGTCACTTAAATTTAAAAACGTCATCTCTCATTTACGATGCAATTGTACTAAAAAAAGCGGGTAGATACAGGTACTAATTTTTAAGCACCGTTTTTGACAGTGCCTATTTAAATATGAGCCCTCAACTGCAATTTCTAACTCAAATCACAGTCATCGCCGAAAAGAAATCGAACATTCTTCAAGAACATATTTTTATCCCCAGTATAATAACTACCCTAAATATTTCCCCACTTCCCAAGAAAAGCTACTTCTGGCAAGCGCCAAATAAGGCCAGGCTGTCAGAAATACAATCTCGCTGAAACCGCCAACCCGAAAATCCGTTATGCAAATAACGGGAGACAAAACGGGACTCGAACTCCAGATGGATGTACTTATCGCCATTTGCTCACTGATGATAGAAATGGGCATCAGACAAGACTGTTTTCTTTCGATAAACACCAAACCCGGGAAGGAAACCATAAATTTCACCCTACACTATAATTACTCCGAGTTCGAGTCTACTGTTGGGAAGACTCGCCTTGGTTTATTTACATGGATTAGGATTCGGCTCTAACATCAATTACTATGGCGATGAAGGATGCCAGCCACAATAGCAAGGGCTGTTTGAGGCCGGGCGGACTAAGCTTCATGAGTCCTAAGGACGAAGGAGGTTAAATATATATTGCAATTTCAATCAGCTGTGTTTTGAATTCCCAGAAGACGGGAAGTTAGTCTGGACTGGTAAAAATAATCGTCAGTTCCCCTTTTCATAAAGAAAACACGTCGATAGGAGGTCAACTTGGCTAGGTCCATATTTGGATGTGATGTTTGTTCGGTTTTATTTTGAGCTGTTTAAAGAATTTTTAAATGTATATTGCTTTTCCAGAAGCCTTCTATTGCATGCAGAAAACATGAAGCGTCAATTAGATTGGTTATCATAAATGTGAATCTCTAAATAAAGTTTGGCTTATTAGTTTGATGGGTTTTTTGAAACGATATGAGGTCAAATTGGCTAGGTTCATATTTGGATGAGGTGCTTGTTCAGTTTTATTTTGAGTTGTTTAAAGAATTTTTAAATGTATATTGCTTTTCCAGAAGCCTTCTATTGCATGCAGAAAACATGAAGCGTCAATTAGATTGGTTATCATAAATGTGAATCTCTAAATAAAGTTTGGCTTATTAGTTTGATGGGTTTTTTGAAACGATATGAGGTCAAATTGGCTAGGTTCATATTTGGATGAGGTGCTTGTTCAGTTTTATTTTGAGTTGTTTAAAGAATTTTTAAATGTATATTGCTTTTCCAGAAGCCTTCTATTGCATGCAGAAAACATGAAGCGTCAATTAGATTGGTTATCATAAATGTGAATCTCTAAATAAAGTTTGGCTTATTAGTTTGATGGGTTTTTTGAAACGATAGGAGGTCAAATTGGCTAGGTTCATATTTGGATGAGGTGCTTGTTCAGTTTTATTTTGAGTTGTTTAAAGAATTTTTAAATGTATATTGCTTTTCCAGAAGCCTTCTATTGCATGCAGAAAACATGAAGCGTCAATTAGATTGGTTATCATAAATGTGAATCTCTAAATAAAGTTTGGCTTATTAGTTTGATGGGTTTTATGAAACGATAGGAGGTCAAATTGGCTAGGTTCATATTTGGATGAGGTGCTTGTTCGGTTTTATTTTGAGTTGTTTAAAGAATTTTTAAATGTATATTACTTTTACAGAAGCCTTCTATTGCATGCAGAAAACATGAAGCGTCAATTAGATTGGTTATCATAAATGTGAATCTCTAAATAAAGTTTGGCTTATTAGTTTGATGGGTTTTATGAAACAAAGAACACATCTGTACTATACTAAGACGCACAGGGTTTATTCTAACGGGCAGTAGTGGCTAATTTGGGTAGACTTAAATTCAAAATAGGCAGTCATGAAGTTCGAAAATCTTAAATTTTGTTATTTTTGTTTAAAAAAATAATTTATATACAAAGTTCGTAAATGTTCTGAGTATTTGGTAAGTCTGAAAACATGAAGCGTCAATTAGATTGGTACCTAAAAATGCGAATATCTAGACTGTAAAAAATGAGCTTAAAAATGAGTACATGGACGTACTTGTTTTATTTTAGTACAATTGCATCGTAAATGACGTACTCAAATTTTAGTAATCGTACTTTCGCAAAAATGAATAGTGTGATTTAATATTGCTAATATCAGCTTCTGTTGAAGCCATCTTAACAAAGCGACCTGGTAAACTTAAAATATTTGTTCTGAAGATGGTTTTCCACATTATTTGATGTCGATTGTTCAAATGGAAACTGAAATATTACAACTCAATTATCTTACTTTCCATTAATTTGGCACATCTTTTTAACATTTCTTCTGTTTATATCTTTTTCACGTCACCCTGGTAGTACAATGGATAAGGCGGACTGCGGTGCCTGTGCATATGGGTTCGATTCCCGATAAGTCTTTGTTGTAATTGTTGACAACTTAATTGTAATTGTTGTTGTTATTACAACTCAATTATCTTACTCTTTTGCTATGCCTTTTTAGTATTACTTCTGTTTATAACTTCTTCACGTCGCTTTCGTAGTACAATTGATATGGCCCTGGACTTCGATGCGGAATACACCAGTAGACGGATTGGGTGCGATTCCCGGTAAGTCCTGGTTGTAATTGTTGAAAGTTATTGAAAGTGATTTATGAAGGCAGCCTATGTAGGCAAGAAACTGCTCTTTTTATTCATTTTACTCATTTTTGAATACATGTCCTTTTCAAAAATGAAACTTATGTATTCGGGGCTATGATAAGAATCGAATGTAATAAAAAATGAGTACATTTTACTTATTTTTAAGTACCTATTTTCAACAGTGTAAATAAAGATTGATTGATAATTTGATGGATTTTCTAGAACATTTGTACTATAAAGACACAGGGCTTATTCTAACGGGTAGTTGTGGCTTAATTCGGCAGTCTTAAATTCAAAATGGGCAGTCATGAAGTTAGACTATCATAAATTTCGTAATTTTTGGTTTAAAAAAAATTAAAATGTTCCTAATTTTTTTCTGACTAATTGGATAGTCAAAATGTGTTCACTTAGAATAGACGCTGCTGAGACAATTTTGGACGGACGGGAAGTCAACTTGGTTATGCCCATATTTGGATGAGGTGGTTTTTCAGTTTTATTTTGAGTTGAAAGCCTTACAGAATTTTTAAGTGTATATTGCCTTTTCAGAAGCTTTCTATTGCACTCAGAAAACATGAAACGTCATTTAGATTGGTTATCAATAATGCGGATCTCTAAATAAAGTTTGTTTTATTAGTTTTATGGGTTTTATGAAACAAATGACACATCTGTACTATACTGAGACACAAAGGGTTTATTCTAACGGGCAGTAGTGGCTTATTTGGGTAGTCTTAAATTCAAAATAGGCAGTTATGAAGTGAGACAATCTTAAATTTTGTGCTTTTTGTTTAAAAAAAATAATTTACAATGTTCCTAAATGTTCTGACTAATTGGATAGTCAAAATGTGTTCACTTAGAATAGACGCTGCTGAGACAATTTTGGACGAACGGGAAGTCAACTTGGTTATGCCCATATTGGGATGAGGTGGTTTTTCAGTTTTATTTTGAGTTGAAGGCCTTACAGAATTTTAAGTGTATATTGCCTTTTCAGAAGCTTTCTATTGCACTCAAAAAACATGAAACGTCATTTAGATTGGTTACCAAAAATGCGAATCTCTAAATAAAGTTTGTTTTATTAGTTTGATGGGTTTTATTAAACAAAGGACACATCTGTACTATACTGAGACACACAGGGTTTATTCTAACGGGCAGTAGTGGCTTATTTGGGTAGTCTTAAATTAAAAATAGGCAGTTATGAAGTGCGACAATCTTAAATTTTGTGCTTTTTGTTTAAAAAAAATAATTTACAATGTTCCTAAATGTTCTGACTAATTGGATAGTCAAAATGTGTTCACTTAGAATAGACGCTGCTGAGACAATTTTGGACGGACGGGAAGTCAACTTGGTTATGCCCATATTTGGATGAGGTGGTTTTTCAGTTTTATTTTGAGTTGAAAGCCTTACAGAATTTTTAAGTGTATATTGCCTTTTCAGAAGCTTTCTATTGCACTCAGAAAACATGAAACGTCATTTAGATTGGTTATCAATAATGCGGATCTCTAAATAAAGTTTGTTTTATTAGTTTTATGGGTTTTATGAAACAAAGGACACATCTGTACTATACTGAGACACACAGGGTTTATTCTAACGGGCAGTAGTGGCTTATTTGGGTAGTCTTAAATTCAAAATAGGCAGTTATGAAGTGCGACAATCTTAAATTTTGTGCTTTTTGTTTAAAAAAAATAATTTACAATGTTCCTAAATGTTCTGACTAATTGGATAGTCAAAATGTGTTCACTTAGACACTTAGAATAGACGCTGCTGAGACAATTTTAGACGGACGGGAAGTCAACTTGGTTATGCCCATATTGGGATGAGGTGGTTTTTCAGTTTTATTTTGAGTTGAAGGCCTTACAGAATTTTAAGTGTATATTGCCTTTTCAGAAGCTTTCTATTGCACTCAGAAAACATGAAACGTCATTTAGATTGGTTATCAATAATGCGGATCTCTAAATAAAGTTTGTTTTATTAGTTTTATGGGTTTTATGAAACAAATGACACATCTGTACTATACTGAGACACAAAGGGTTTATTCTAACGGGCAGTAGTGGCTTATTTGGGTAGTCTTAAATTCAAAATAGGCAGTTATGAAGTGCGACAATCTTAAATTTTGTGCTTTTTGTTTAAAAAAAATAATTTACAATGTTCCTAAATGTTCTGACTAATTGGATAGTCAAAATGTGTTCACTTAGACACTTAGAATAGACGCTGCTGAGACAATTTTAGACGGACGGGAAGTCAACTTGGTTATGCCCATATTGGGATGAGGTGGTTTTTCAGTTTTATTTTGAGTTGAAGGCCTTACAGAATTTTAAGTGTATATTGCCTTTTCAGAAGCTTTCTATTGCACTCAAAAAACATGAAACGTCATTTAGATTGGTTACCAAAAATGCGAATCTCTAAATAAAGTTTGTTTTATTAGTTTGATGGGTTTTATTAAACAAAGGACACATCTGTACTATACTGAGACACACAGGGTTTATTCTAACGGGCAGTAGTGGCTTATTTGGGTAGTCTTAAATTCAAAATAGGCAGTTATGAAGTGCGACAATCTTAAATTTTGTGCTTTTTGTTTAAAAAAAATAATTTACAATGTTCCTAAATGTTCTGACTAATTGGATAGTCAAAATGTGTTCACTTAGACACTTAGAATAGACGCTGCTGAGACAATTTTAGACGGACGGGAAGTCAACTTGGTTATGCCCATATTGGGATGAGGTGGTTTTTCAGTTTTATTTTGAGTTGAAGGCCTTACAGAATTTTAAGTGTATATTGCCTTTTCAGAAGCTTTCTATTGCACTCAGAAAACATGAAACGTCATTTAGATTGGTTATCAATAATGCGGATCTCTAAATAAAGTTTGTTTTATTAGTTTTATGGGTTTTATGAAACAAATGACACATCTGTACTATACTGAGACACAAAGGGTTTATTCTAACGGGCAGTAGTGGCTTATTTGGGTAGTCTTAAATTCAAAATAGGCAGTTATGAAGTGCGACAATCTTAAATTTTGTGCTTTTTGTTTAAAAAAAATAATTTACAATGTTCCTAAATGTTCTGACTAATTGGATAGTCAAAATGTGTTCACTTAGACACTTAGAATAGACGCTGCTGAGACAATTTTAGACGGACGGGAAGTCAACTTGGTTATGCCCATATTGGGATGAGGTGGTTTTTCAGTTTTATTTTGAGTTGAAGGCCTTACAGAATTTTAAGTGTATATTGCCTTTTCAGAAGCTTTCTATTGCACTCAAAAAACATGAAACGTCATTTAGATTGGTTACCAAAAATGCGAATCTCTAAATAAAGTTTGTTTTATTAGTTTGATGGGTTTTATTAAACAAAGGACACATCTGTACTATACTGAGACACACAGGGTTTATTCTAACGGGCAGTAGTGGCTTATTTGGGTAGTCTTAAATTCAAAATAGGCAGTTATGAAGTGCGACAATCTTAAATTTTGTGCTTTTTGTTTAAAAAAAATAATTTACAATGTTCCTAAATGTTCTGACTAATTGGATAGTCAAAATGTGTTCACTTAGACACTTAGAATAGACGCTGCTGAGACAATTTTAGACGGACGGGAAGTCAACTTGGTTATGCCCATATTGGGATGAGGTGGTTTTTCAGTTTTATTTTGAGTTGAAGGCCTTACAGAATTTTAAGTGTATATTGCCTTTTCAGAAGCTTTCTATTGCACTCAAAAAACATGAAACGTCATTTAGATTGGTTACCAAAAATGCGAATCTCTAAATAAAGTTTGTTTTATTAGTTTGATGGGTTTTATTAAACAAAGGACACATCTGTACTATACTGAGACACACAGGGTTTATTCTAACGGGCAGTAGTGGCTTATTTGGGTAGTCTTAAATTCAAAATAGGCAGTTATGAAGTGCGACAATCTTAAATTTTGTGCTTTTTGTTTAAAAAAAATAATTTACAATGTTCGTAAATGTTCTGAGTATTTGGGAAGTTCGAATTTTTTCGCTTGATTATTAAGAATTTAGCACTTTTATGTGTATATATACTTTTTATTATAGTTGTAACACTTTTAATCGGATTACATATAAATTTTGAAGAAAAGAACCCAACTAATTTCAAATTTTCTTTCAGTATCAAAAGAAATCTTATGATGTATATAGACGTCTTATGATGTATATAGAAAACTTTTATTTTGCATGTTTGTCTCTGTCAACTAGTTAAACGCCAGATCAATATTTAATGGATGACAAATAGAAATTGAAATCGAACATATTTTAATAATTCCGTTTTCGAAAAAGCGCCAACATTGAAGTTTTTCAATCAACTAACGTTTTTAATAGAATAACTTTAAAAATCCGAAATGGTTTTAGTAACATAAGCATTTTTTCTCGCTTGTTTGGCCATTTATCTTAAGTCTTGTTTTTAAATTATAAAACTTATCTAAAACTAACTAACCTAACTAAACAGAATTTAAAAAAAAGTTAAATGGTAAAAACAAATAAAATTGCATCCAATGACACTGACATAAGAAATACTATTATTTTTTAAAACAACAACTCGGATCGTGATCATTCTATCTTATTTCTAGGTTGGGGTATTTTAAGTTGAGGATTTACTTTTGAAGTCTCTTGGAAACTGGATACCTATCTATCAAACTTCATGATACTTACCGATAAATAAAAGAAAGGAAATCAGAACCCTCCATTCTTGAGAATAAAAAAAATTCCAGCAAAAAAATTTCAGTAAAAAACGTTTTTAAAAAATAAAGAAATTTATTCGAGAACTGCAGTTTTCAGCAAAATACCTATGAATGTTTTTTGCTACTTTTAAAGATGGAGTATTAAGCCTTTACAGGGAGGATGGCCGATATTTCGGCCAAAATCCCATGTTAAAATCAAACACCCGCCTTCTAAAGGTGTACTTTTAAGATGGAGTATTAAAATACCCGGTGAATACTTACTTAACTTAAATAAAAAATATTGTGCATAATTTTAGATAATATATAAAAATCTTCAGGGGCATATCAAAATTAAATAAATATAAGTCCTATGTTGCTGTATTCAGCAATTTTTATGTGGTTTCTATACTTTAAAAGGTACAGATTATGTATGCCAGTATTTACGAGTCTCACTGGCGGTAATAAATATGTAGTTATTAAGTATCGAAAAACTCTAGAATATTTTTTCAGGTATACGGAATATTAAAATATAACTAAATTTTAAAGATGTAACTAATTTTTTAGATATGATTTTGTATTTTATTTCAACAAATATCTTTTTTACCTACTTTGTAATAACATGTGTTGTTATTTATAATTCTTAATAACGTTCTGTTGAAAATCAATAAAGAAAATAATGTTGTTTGTGATACGTTATAATTACTAGTAAACATTTGTTAGAACGTTAAATAAAGTAATTAATTGGTGAATTAAATTTATAAAATATTGGCTACAATAAGGCATAAAAGTATGAATGCCTAAGTATTATAAACTATTACGATACTATCAAATATCACATAAAAAATCATATCTTCAAAACTATATTTAATAAAATTTTACTATACATTCATTTTAGAAGATTTATTAAGTTTTTAAATTACTTTTATATGATTTAAGAGTAAATAACATTATTTTCTCAGGTGCTGAAAAATCGAAGTACCTTTCACGAACCGAATATGAATAACACAAAAATCCTGTTAGCAAAATTAAATTTCTCCAAATTAAAGTTTTTCATAACGCTGAATATTTTTTCGTAATACCTAAACTTCTTATGTCTCAATGTTTGATTCTTTAATATTATAATAACCAGTAGTGAATCATTTTCAATAAAATATTAACTTTTCATTACGTTTTTTAGAGAATAATTTTAAATTTTATTCACTAAACTTTCAATTTCTTGCCCATTCTCTGAATATTTTTTCCACGCAGAATAAAAATATAGATAGTGAAATTTTCATAAATCTGTAAATCTTATTTTCATTTTTCATTTAATTTAAGAAAATTACAGGAGACAAAACAAAAAGCCACGTAGAAAAGTTTTTGTTTTATCTTTCATCTTGTTGATGATGATTTTAAAAGTGTTACACTCTTTCTATCAAAGGGTATTAAGTACTACACATGTAATAAAACTGTTAAAAATAGGTATTCAAAAATAAGTAAAATGTACTCAATTTTAAATATATTCGATGCTTATCATGGCTTCGGAAACATAAGCTTCAAGTTTGGAAAAGACATGCACTTAAAAATGAGTACAATGGGTAAACATGAATAAAAAAAACAGTAGTTTGCCTACGTAGGCTGCCGTAATAATTCACTTTCAATAAATATCGACAATTACAACCAAGACTTAACGGGAATCGAACCCACATCTGCAGGCACCGCTATCCAGAGCCTTATCCATTAATATACCAGGGCGACGTGGAGAAGTTATAAACAGAAGTAATATTAAAAATGTGTGCCAAAGAATGGGAAGTAAGATAATTGATTTGTAATAACTCAGTTTCCATTTAAGCAATCGACATAAAATAATGTGAAAAACCATCTTCTGAACAACTTTTTGAAATTTGCAAGTGGCTTTATTAAGATGGCATGAACAGAAGCTCAGATTAGCAATATTAAATAACAACGCTTATTTTTGCGGAAGTACGTTTACTTAAATTTGAGTACGGCATCGCTTATTTACGAAGAAATTCTTCTCAAAGACAAACGAGTTTCATGTACTTATATTTAAACACCTTTTTTTACATCGTAGAATTTTTTTTGGTTTGATCTTTCATCTGTTGATGGTCACTTTAAAAGTGTTACAAAATTTATATCAAAGGGTATTAAGCACATGTAATAAGAGACCCTTGAAATATTGCTTTTCTTTGTGCTTCTAGATTAAATTCTTGCCTATATATCATAGATCTCTCCCGCAATAAGCCTCAACCGAAAGACATACTTAGTCTGGACACTAGTTTATTGAAGAATGTACAAATGTTGCTCTTTTTTCCAGATTGTACTTCGGGGACCAGTAATTCTCATAGGGGAGATGAAGTAATATTTTCGTTACTTTTTAATCCAAATTAAAGAAGACAACGACATTTTTAAGACTTCTTTTTAAATCTCAAGGGATTGACCTTTATTTCTATTTGATTTGGCCGATGGTTTCTTTTCAATAATTCGGATTCTGATGTCTCCAATTTTAAGATCGAAAACTTATAAGAACTACGTATTGAAGACATATTTAATATTTTTTTTCCTAGCGTTTAGTTTTTTGTTCCAATTCCTAAATATTGCCGATTGATAACCGATAGTTTCTTTTCAATAATTCGGATTCTGATGTCTCCAATTTTAAGATCGAAAACTTATAAGAACTACGTATTGAAGACATATTTAATATTTTTTTTCCTAGCGTTTAGTTTTTTGTTCCAATTCCTAAATATTGCCGATTGATAACCGATAGTTTCTTTTCAATAATTCGGATTCTGATGTCTCCAATTTTAAGATCGAAAACTTATAAGAACTACGTATTGAAGACATATTTAATATTTTTTTTCCTAGCGTTTAGTTTTTTGTTCCAATTCCTAAATATTGCCGATTGATAACCGATAGTTTCTTTTCAATAATTCGGATTCTGATGTCTCCAATTTTAAGATAGAAAACTTATAAGAACTACGTATTGAAGACATATTTAATATTTTTTTCCCTAGCGTTTAGTTTTTTGTTCCAATTCCTAAATATTGCCGATTGATAACCGATAGTTTCTTTTCAATATTTGGGATTGATGTCTCCAATTTTAAGATCAAAAACTTATAAGAATTACGTATTGAAGACATATTTAATATTTTTTTTCTAACGTTTAGTTTTTTGTTCCATTTCCTAAATATTGCCGATCGATAACTTATGATTTCTTTTCAATTTCCTAAATATTAGCGTCATAAAAAAGACGGTACACTGTAAAAAAAATACTTAAAAATGAGTACCTGAACCTACTCGTTTTTCTATGAGTACAATTGTATCGAATGAGCAGTGTGATTTAATATTGCTAATCTCAGCTTCTGTTCAAGCCATCTTAACAAAGCGACCTGACAAACTTAAAAAAAAAGTTGTTCAGAAGATAGTTTTCCACATTAACTTTTGTCGATTACTTAAATGGAAACTGAGTTATTACAACTCAATTATCTTTCTTCCAGTTCTTTCAGCACACTTTTTTTTAACATTTCTTCTGTTTATAACTACTTCTCGTCGCCCTGCTAGTACAACGGATAAGGCACCGGGCTGCGGTGGATGTGGGTTCGATTCCCTGTAAATGTTGGTTGTAGTTGTTGATATTTATTGAAAGTGATTTATTTATTCAAGCAACTGCTCTTCTTATTCATTTTTACTCATTATAATCATTTTTGAGTATATGTCTTTTTCAAAAATGAAACTTATGTATTCGGAGCTATGATAAGCATCAAATGTACTCAAAAATGAGTACATTTTACTTATTATTGGGTACTTATTTTTAACAGTGTAACTTTTATCTCTTACCATGTGTAGTGGGGTTCGTAATATCATTATGATAGGTAATTATAATTATTATCCATTCATGTTCGTGATGACTGTATCTATTCTCATGTCAGCATCATCCTTGCCTATTTGGGAGTGATCATTAATTGACATAATATAATTTCAATAGACTGTTCATATTATTACTGATACAACATTACCTACAAATATTATTTTAGTGTAGCGAGTCTTGTAATAATGTCTTTCTATTCTGTTCATTAAAATTTTAATAAGATGTATGTGAAAATAAACATAAAAATATATTATTTCATGTTCTTGAAAGCTTCCCGTCAAATAAAAATTAATTGGAAATTTAATTAAATTTGAAGTGATAACGAATAAATTATTTAGTTATTTAAAATGAATATTTGCAAAATTGAGAATATGAGTCGTTATTATAAAAAAAAATCTATTTTTAGATTATTTTTAACCCAGTCTTTTTTAAGTTCTTGAAAAGAGTAAGCGTTACATAAGGATTGATAGGGTACGTAACTATGTAAACATTTTTGTATGAATCACGACTTTTTAGTTCCCAGATTTTTATTTCTTGGTTATATTACTCTTCTTATGGCCCCTCAGTGGCCCAGTGGATAAAAGCGTTCAGCTGGTAATCAGAAGATTGCTAGTTCGAGCCCGTGCGGTGGACTAGACTAAGATTAGTAAAAAAGTAGTGATCCTGCGATCATATGGTTGCCAACTTCGCTACAAAAAATACTACAATGTCGTCCAAAACATCCAACAAATTATACTGGCATGTATACAGGACTGGTGCATGATACATCTGATCGGGGTCCAATATCCTGACGCCTGTTGAGGTTGCGTCGGGTGCCAGCTCAAGTGTTGTGCTCGTCATCTGACCATGGTTCAAAAACATGAGGCATCGTTCCCGGGTCTATCCTTCGAGATAGGCTCCGAACCGTCGCTAATAGACAACTGTGCAGCTCTAATGCGACGTTAATTAAACAAACCAAACCAACCAAACCATCCTTCGAGATAGGCTCCGAACCGTTGCCAATAGCCCACTGCGCAGCTCTAGTGCGACGCTAATTAACCAAACCAAACTCTTTTTATGTTTTATTTAATCTTTTAAAACTGAAATATATGGATTTTTCTTTAGATATATTAAGAAAAATATTTTTTTAAAAATAAGTATTCTATTGTATTTTATTCAGTACATTTCAGGAATCTAGTGAACCTTCTACAATGTCGGCTTGTTTAATCAAAAACCACCATGTATATTAAATGAGTAGTTCCCATTATTCAACCTTAATGTATTACTCCTATTATAATAAAAGTGCAGTGTCTGGATTTTAAAATATTGAATTGTATCATTTCCGAAATTATATCCTTATTTACAGAATGTCACTTACTTAAGATCTGATATATTATTTCATAAATTGTACCAAACAGAAGGTCTTGTAAACTGACATAATTTTTAATTACTTAGTAGTTAATTCCTTAATGTACTTTGTAGTATATTAATAGTTGTGTTGTAGTGTCTGCTGAAGGAGAGAGTACATTATATGACTCTTTAGTGTAATTAATTTATAAAAATTTCAAACTTCAAGTAATTTTGTCCAACTTACCTCAGATCGTTTGGGCTGTAAAACAGATATTTTTATATAACGTGTTAGGAATATAAGAGTTTAGACTTTACTAAAACTTTACATTTACTAACATTTATAATTAATGAAAACAAATTCTCAAAGATACAAAATACATAACAGAAAATAATAAGCTATTTTGCATATATATTTTATTTATACTGTAAAAAAAAGGTACTTAAAAATGAGTACCTGAACATACTCGTTTTTCTTTGAGTACAATTGCATGGTAAATGACCGATGACGTACTCTCAAATTTACGTAATCGTACTTTCTCAAAAATGAGTAATGCGATTTAATATTGTTAATCTCATCTTCTGTTCAAACCATCTTAACAAAGAGACCTGACAAACTTAAAATAGTTGTTCAGAAGATGGTTTTCCACATTATTTGATGTCGATTTCTTAAATGGAAACTAAGTTATTACATTTCAATTATCTTACTTACCATTCCTTTGACGCACATGTTAACATTTTTTTCTGTTTATTGTTCTTCACGTCACCCTAGTAGTACCACGGTTAAGTCACTGTACTGCGGTATTTGACGATCTGGGTTCGATTACCGATAAGTCTTGGTTGTAATTGTTGATATCTAATAAAAGTGATTTATTAAAACAGCTTAGGTAGTCAAGTAACTGCACTTTTTATTTATTTTACTCATTTTTGAGTACATGTCTTTTTCAAAAATGGAACTTATATATTCGGAGTTATGATAAGCATCGAATGTACTCAAAAATGTGTACATTTTACAAGTTTGTGATTACCTATGTTTAGCAGTGTATCAAAAAGAAAATTTTAATTGTAGAATACTCGAATAAATATAAAATATTTCTGAAATTGCTCATTTGAAACTTGGTTCAATTTTCCGCGTTGGATATGTTGCGCTAATTATTTTCATAATAATGCGTAAATATTTTAGAGAGTTTAACATTTATAAATACAGACATTCAAGTTTGTCTTGGATACGACTGTACCACATATGGAAAAAGAAGATAAAGATTCGGAAAATTCTTGGTAAATATAACTAAATGCTTTTTTAATCGATTACGGATTAATAAAGAGTGTGAAACCACCGAAAAATATTACATCTAATTAATTCGTTTAAGTATAATATTAATAATAATTTTACAACATCAAATTAGTGATTTTTGACTTATCAAGCAAAAAACTTCCCTTGAATAGAAAAGAGCCTTAAATAAGTATAATATCTTCAAGTTATACAAAGATAAAAAAGCACTGAATATGAAAAAATCAGAAAAACCACCCTCTTTGTTCAATGAAATTGATTTTTAAATTACTTTTGAAAACTTTTGAAATAGTTTTTAAAAGCATTTAGAACCATCCAAACCGTCAAATTCATGTCTGGTTATCTCTAATACGCATGTAAGTTTTTGAATAGATTTTGTGAATAATAGAGCTTTAAAAGACTTCATAGCTGTAAAGTTTTACATGCAATAATAGTCATAGTCACTTAGTTGGTTAAATTAACGCACAAATCAGATTATATCTTCTGTACTAATTTTTTATCAAACGTTTAAGTATCCTTTAACTGAATTAATTTAATAATTAACTTAATTCATTTTAAATTTCCACTATTATAATAGATCGAAACTTTAATATAAGATATTTTAACGAAATTTTAATTTAACAAAATTATCAAACCCCTAATCAAATTAAATCTTCTTAAGTTTATGTTATGCCGGAAGTTAATATGATTTTACTTTAGAAACTATTCATAATCATATTCAAGTATATGATAATAATAATACCAAATGTTTATGTAAGATGTCATTTTAACCAGGTTAATCGAATAAATTAATCAGCAATTTTAATTGCTTATATTTCGGAAAATTTAAACATATGCTTGGGTTTACAGAGTAAAACGGTTATGAGTATTGTGTGTAGTCGCTGTAACGGTTTTGAATGTCCTAAGCACTCAAAGACACTTGTATTATAACAGTTTCATTCCATACATTTCTACTTATTTTTAGGATATTTAAATTTCAATCTTAGTATGATGACGACCGTTACCTAAAATGACAAACACGTCTTTTAAAATTTTAATATATAACCTAAATAAGTTACACGTAAGTAAGTATATAAAATGTGTAAAATTATTTAATAAATGAACTTTTTTAATATTTATAACTTTTACTACTTTGACTGACGTATGTTTCATACTTCAGACTAAGTATTTAGAAAACAAAATTCTAAGATAAGGAATTACATATCAATGAACAGGGTGCTTATCTTTATAACTTTGGTAAGCAATGATACATAAAATAAATTAGATAGCTATATTACGTCGCTTGTGCATGTGACAATAACACATAAAGTTTTATTTGTAAACAGTTTTTATTTTAAATTTTGTAAAAAAAAAAGATATTTTAACTGCGTACAAATAAAACTTGATATGTTGCTGTTACATTAATTATCAATATAAGTTAGATATCTTATTTATTTTAGGTTTTAATAGCGTCAAAGTTGTAAAGATAATTCTGAAACACCCTGTATATAACTTACACTGATTTAATATCTTGTAATTTAAATTTATGTCATATATAAACTGTGTTTCCAACAAAACCATTTTTTTATTAATTAAACGTCTTTTATAATGATAATGAATTCTGAACTTGGTAAAGAAAAAAGATCCAAATTAAAATTTTTAGCTCTGCGTTAACTTAATGAAACAAAAATCGCCATAGTTTTTATTTAATGCTAATAAGTGAAAAATTAGATCATTAGTCCTTTTTTGATATTAATATGGCAATTGGAAAACTGAATATTTCCAAAAAAATGTCGCTCTTTTTACATATCCATTAACTATTTTTTTATACTGCGAAACAGATTTATGGATCAATTTAAAATCCCCCAAAAAAGCACATTCATCCTAGCGCATTCCCAGAGAGTAAACATATAATATATCTAGGTTAATGTTATTATTCCTGCAAAAAAGTATAATATACGACACAAAAATACCTCGTAAATATACTTTATTCAAATCCGGAATTTTCCTTCCCGTGCCTTTTGTGAGTTCGGAAAAAACGGAGAGGTTGAAAAATTCCAATTGATCATGAGAAAATAAGTAGCTGAAATTTATGGAGACGAAATCAGTGTGGTTTTTCGTTGCATAATCTTTGCCTAATGCCTTTTCCCTTCAGGGACTAGAAAAGAGCGGAGTTCCATTGAACATTCCCTGCGCGCATTTGTGAATTTTTTCGCTGGATAATATGCTCCCCTTTCCATAGGGGGCTTACAGAAATTTGAACGTTTCCAACGGATTTACTTACCGAACATGCTCCCGTGAAGGTTTTACGACGAGTATCAAAACATCGTTATGGGTGAGATTATTCTACATGTTTCAGATGCGTGGAAAGGTGTACTGTAGAGCATTGAGACTGTTTCATATGTTCAATAGAAAAGTATATAAGGATGGTATAGGAATATATAAAGATGGTATAGGGAAAGTATATAGGAATAATTTTGAAAGCACTTTCTATTGAGCAATGTTGAAAATAAGACACTTTGAATGAGAAAGTAGTCGTTTTGTATTTGCGGACAATTATACCTCAAATGAATATTCGATATACTTTATGTCGTAAAGTGGGCACGGCAACCATCTGTCGTGAAGTTGTGGTTAGTACATTTTGATTTGCGTTGTGTTATTTTTTTGTTTAGTTGCATTATGAATAATGTTGGTGTGGAAGAAATACATATCATACACATAAATTTTAAGCGGTGCTTTATTAACAAATTAAGTTCATTATTGCAGTAGAAACTTAGGGTTGGGGGGTTATGTGTAATATTATGCTAAACTGACTCTTACGTGAACTGTGGAGGAGAGCTACCGTCTGCGGTGATTCATTGGTCTCCAGTGGCTCGTAGAGATCCTGCCTTCATGGGCGTTGTCATTCGTTGTGCCTAGAATCATGGATCTTCCGTTGTAGGTCATGAAGTGGGGACTCTGCCGTCTTAGCATGGCATCGGGACTTTTCCTTCTCTTCGCATGAGGACGGGAGTCGTTGGAGGAAAATTTACTCGTATTTCTTGGTCAAAACTATTTCTTGGCAAAATCGTAAGTGGGGTGGAAAATCTTGAATTTTCTCACGGTGGTCTCTTGGGGTGGGGGCTGAAATTCTTCATGAATTACCATACCCACCAATTGATATTAGCTCCGCCCTTCTGGACAACCCCTCCTAACCAATCCTGGCGTGGTCGTAAAATAGCTCAGTGACGTAACTCTCCCCACACAGTAATAAAACCGACGACAGTCAGTCTAGCCAACTGACCAAATTGCACAAAGTACAGTATAGGTCAGATCCCTATATAAAAATTGCAATGTGTGACAGCACACTGTCACACTTTATAACAAGTATTTATTCAATATAAAACACATATTTAAATTTAAAAGGGGTACTATCGATTGTACTTAAGGTAGCTTTGGGGCAAATTAATCTCATTTCATGTGAACAGCAAAGGTACTTACCATATTTGATGATGGTATGAATATACTCAATATACCATCAATAAGTATTTGAATTAATTCTGAATTACAAAATCGCTTGAATTAACTGCTTTCTATAATATTGCTATATTAAAAAAATCACCAAAGATCCCCTTTTCAGCAGTATGCTGTTGTACGTTTTAAGATTTCAAACTGATAATATTTAAAATTAATTTCATGTATATAATTACAATTGAATATACTTTATTGAAATTAAAGCATATATATACACACAAAATAGTTTACAGTACTTTTCTGTTAAGAATTGTATTGCAAAGCTATATATTATAGTTACAGAATTTTAATTAAAATGTAATTTAATATAAAATATTATACATTAATGAAATCAAATGCCTCTACAAATTTATATAAGAAAGGTAAAGTTTGATTTATAAAAGTATAATACGTTCTGGGAGGGTAAAAGTATCATTTGTTTTGTAGAAGCATGTGACAACGGGAAATGTAATTTTATTTAAAAAAAACTCTACATGTTAAAATTTATGAACATTGGTAAAATTATGTTCTAGAAAATCAATTACAATAAAATTATTGATTTTTGACTGCATAGCTTTAGTATTATTAAAAAGTATAAAAACTAAAAATATGTTTAAATGTTCAAATATGAGAATATAGATATATATTATTATTTTCTATAGCATAATTAAAAAAATTAAAATAAATACTCTCTTCAATATAGTATCAAAGTACAATGATGCGCATACATTGATGTATTAAGTCTTTAACACAATGTTTTCCTTATTATAGTTACATTTCATCCGATATTATTCATTACACAGGGTGTATGAAAAATATCTTTTCAACTTTTACACGCAATAAAACCTAAAATATAAGATAGCTAAGTTACGTTGCTTGTACATGTAACAACCAACAACACATAAAGTTTTATTTATACGCAGTTTTAAAAAACCGCAGTTTAAAATTATTTTTAAAAAAACTGTAAAAAAATTACAAAATTTGTTTAAAAAAAACTGTTTAAAAATTACAATTTTTTAAAAAAAAACTGTTTTAAAACTTTGTTTTTAATTATATAAGTTGTTTTTTAAAAAAAAATCTTACAAATAAAACTTCACGTGTTGCTGTTATATGTGCAAGCAACATAACTTAGTTATCTTACTTCCTTTATGTTTTATTGCTTGTCAAAGTTGTAAAGGTGCTTCTCATACACACTGTATTTCAACACGCTAACTCAATAAAAAGAATACAGCTATCTCAACTAAGTAGTAACCAATGCTTTTTAATAAGATAATTGAATGTTACATATTTTCCTTCAGTTTTGTTTTAAACTGTAGTACATGTCAAATGTCCTGGAAATTTTTTGAATATACTGATTAATGCCATTTATAAAACTTTAAAAATCCATATTATGTAAATTAACTCATTAACTTCAAAGTAGGATTTTCTCTGGTGACGTTTAAAAATTTCTATTTTTTAAAAATTAAGACGTTGGATTGTCAGTTCCCGCCATCAAATGACCTCCTTATTAAGTATTCTTCCACTTTATTATGGAGCTTTTAAACAAATGTCTGGTTTAAATCGGCTTCACTAGAGGATCTGCATTGTCTTGGAAAAGGACAAATTGAGAGAGAACGAATATGCAAATAAAAATCCTTTACTTAACTTAATAAATTATGTATGCAATAAGATTGAATGAATGAATGTAAAGATTAACATATTCAAGAGTAGCTTCAGTTTTAAATATTCAAAAAGTACATTTTGCGATTACCGACGAATATTAATTTGATAAATTTGGGTTGGTTTGACTTGATATATTTGAAAGAGGTTGGAAAATTTCTCATATTCTCAAAGATGTTAGAATATGTAAAAATATCATATTCTTTGTTTTATTGCTTCTATAATTAACACTTTTTGTCACTACGTAAAACATTTTTTTTTTAAATTTAAGTAAATGAGATTAAAAGACCATAAATAAAAGTACGAAAATAAGAACGTATATTTTAACCTATGCAGAAAGCAAATTAAGGCATAGAGACATATCCTCAATATTTGTTATCTTTTTGCTTAAGCATCCATTGCAACGACTTTAAAATCGAATCAGGGACGGGATACATTTGGGGCGAATTAGAACCTAACGAAAACATGACCGCAACGAAAACATGACCATAACGAAAACATGACCGCAACGAAAACATGACCATAACGAAAACATGCTTAACGAAAACATGCCTAACGAAAACATGGGTAGCCAAAACATAAGCTTGGAAGGTGTTGGTACGGTTTCATCTATTTCATACATGTATAACGCCTCAAAAGCTCTTCTATGGACGAGACACAGCGGAGAAAGCTTGTAACGCTTTTTTTTCGGAATCCAGTAAGGTACCACACTCTTGAGTTTGATGTTACACACCTTAGAGCCTGCGGCCGTCTCGATAGACAAGGTCTACCTAATTTTTATTACTCATATGATTCCTGGTTAACATTTAACATATTTAACAGTAGTAATTAAAAGAGCTTGGATTACATATAATTTTCATTTTAAATAAAATAAAGCGATATTTAATTGATATTAAAAGCAGTCAATTCTGATGATACTGAATGAATTCTAAACTCTAAAATATTAAAATATTATTTTACTTAAAATCTTTTTTCTATTTACTAATTTAATTTTTTTCCTAAAAATAACTGTTTCTAATATTCATTCCTTTTCATTATAGACTACAACATCAAAAAGAAATCTATAAATAAACTTCCGAGTAGAGTCAATTACACAAACAACGAAAGACTTTAAAAAAAAACATGTCCCTAGATTCACTTTCAATTTAAAAACCAATATCTTAAATAAATCGAAACTGATTAATTAAATTCGCCCTGTCCATGGCACCAGATTTTCATTTGGAAGTCAATCAATATCTGCTGATTGCGAAGGGCTTCTGGGACATTGAATTCTCTACGACACTCTGAAATGACATGTCGCGGCAATCATTCATTTTTAGACAGCTCATTCGTGTCTGGGAATCTGGCGCGCATTTCACTCGAAATGCCTGATCAGCATTTCGGACAGTCATGTCGTTCGCCCACTGAACGATGGATTTTATCTGATTCCTCCAGAAAATCGCGAGATTTTTCTAAATTCAATGTTGTGATGGAAAATAATTATACGTTAGGCAAAGCCTGAATTGAAAAATACATTAAATACAATGTGATCACAACTGTTTGGGGCGATGGTCATTTGTTTGGCTGTATCACATTTAGATGTATTGGTATAATGAATCATTTGTCCAACTAATTCACTTATATTTTGAACAAATCTCTTGGATTTATTAGAAATAAACAAAGTAGTTAAAGTATAATAAAATAGTAGCTTATTATGTATAGTTAAACAGCCAAACAATGAACATTGGCAAACAATTTGTGACTATCCTGTATTTTCATAAGTAGTTCAGAATAGACGACTAATGAATAAGTATGTATTAAACTGTCGACACATTTCTGATCAAGTATTTTATAAAATAAATTGTCCTTTTACGAAATATCTGATTTACAATTAAGGTGGCTTGGCAACTATTGCTCTAAATGTATTCTCTAATTTTTTAATATGCATAAATTTGAAGGTAAGTTATATACGTAATAATAATAAGTATAAATTTAAGTTTTAAGATATAACACCCAAGTCTCAATAACTTTTAACTTCATTAGTTTAAACCACTTCATTGTGAAATACTAATAATATTCTTAACCTTAAGTAAATTTGTACTAGTCTTAGAAGAAGGTTTAAAGATTTTTCTGATTTAAATTTCTTAGCAAACAATGCATCATAATATATCTGACTACAGGTTAATCAAAATATAAAAGTAAAAAGTAAAATAATCTACCTTTTGAATTTCATTACGATTGCAATGGAATTGGGAAGGTAGGGCATATTAAATACCCTACTTTTTCATGAAATTAAAAAAAAATTAACGGTCATTATTTGTACAATTTAACGGTCTTTTTCAGAGGAAACTCTAAAATATTATTTATGCCGTATTAAAAAAATCATGCTATAATAAATTTAAATATATCGAATATATAGACATTTCTATAATTCTTTTTAATTTTTCATAGAATTTATATGTTTTTCAAAAGGTAAAAATTATCAATAAAAATTCTGTTGAATTAATTTTTTTTCCTTAAAATGAATACCTAAGGTATTTGTTCAGTTTTAAAATGACATGTAAGTAATATTACAAGAAAATAGTGAATTATTAAGCAATTTCAAATTTACTTCAAATATAAAATTTTATGATGGAATACAATGTTGCAAAGAAAAACCTTAGTATAGTTTTATAAGCAGATCAATCATATTTCACAAACTTAAGCAGTCGTTGATCTCCTTTTTAAACTTCAATAAAATATTGCTTGAAACTAGAGAAGGGAATATACAGCTGTGAGGTTTACTCTGGGAAATGTCTGTGGGTTGAAAGAACCCTATAATTATCGCCCTTGGTGACTTTCTTGGCGACACTGAGAAAATAAAACTAAAATAATATAAATTGGTTTCTGTTTCTGAAAGTATTAGAAAAGGGTGGAATTAAATACATTAAGTGGAGTTTATTAAATTTTTATTTTATTCGTTTGTCGAAGTTTTGATCTTTCCTATGACTATTTAGTTTTTCGAAATTATTTAACGTAATTATTTTATGCAAATTTTTAATCCTTCATTTTTGTTCTAATGCTATATTTATATATTCTTCGTTTGTATAAATATATTTTAACGAGGTTATAATTAAAACTCTAATATTTTGCAATTGATAGAGTAATTATTTAAAAACAGATAAATTAATAAGATGCAATTATTTAGCTTTTAAAAAATAAACATTGACAATAAATATAGTTACACTTGATGTGAAATATATGTTAGTTTTTAATTGCTCTCAAAATTGTTTCAATTACAGAATTACTACAGTAAAGGATTTAAAACTTCTGTTATTATATATTACAAAATAATATTTAGTTCATGGAAATTAATTTAAATTTTAGTGGGTTACCAGGTTTCTTAAGACCAATAAATATTCAATTCTAGATAATAAAGTATTGATATATATTTTCCAGCTTGCAAATTAACAAGATCTTGATGTATTTATTAAACAAAAGACAGTATTTTATTATTAGTATTTTTATTAGTTATTTTTTGTTAATATTAGTATTTTTATTAGTTATTTTTTGTTAATATTAGTATTTTTATTAGTTATTTTTTGTTAATATTAGTATTTTTATTAGTTATTTTTTGTTAATATTAGTATTTTTATTAGTTATTTTTTGTTAATATTAGTATTTTTATTAGTTATTTTTTGTTAATATTAGTATTTTTATTAGTTATTTTTTGTTAATATTAGTATTTTTATTAGTTATTTTTTGTTAATATTAGTATTTTTATTAGTTATTTTTTGTTAATATTAGTATTTTTATTAGTTATTTTTTGTTAATATTAGTATTTTTATTAGTTATTTTTTGTTAATATTAGTATTTTTATTGTCTATCACTCCTTAGAATGCGTAATTTTAAAGTATCTTAAACCAACCATATTAAAAATTGATAATTTTAATAGCATTTAGTTATGTTTCCCAGTTGTATGATATAAAATGTCCGTCTATTTAAGCATAACATAAGGATTTCAATAAGTAATTATATTCAATACCAAGTTTTATGTAGGGTACAGTGGGGTAAGTGTGTGCAGTCACGAGGGAAGTGTGGCCACGGCTTGTTATTTTTTTGAAAGCATTGATATTTTACGAAAAAAAAAACACTAGGTATACAATATTGTTATCTTCTCTTTTGATGTTCACCAAAAAGTCTGACAGTTTCTATCTTGATAGTGTTTCTTTTTTTAAGAAAGTGCTTACATTTGATCTCTCAGTGAAAGTTCGGTTTTGACAGTTTTTCACTTTTTTATATTTTTGTCCTACTACCTAGAATATTAAAACTTGGTATTCTTATCGTTTAATGTGTAGTTTTCAACCCCGCATCTTATTTTGGAATTGAACTAATGGTTTAGAATTGGAAGTCGTGGTTATATCACTGAGATAAACTGCTATAAATACATGAGCGAGGACTCCCATTGGGCGATAATGTACTTTACCGTGCCACGCGGATGAATACGATTCGGAAGAGAAGTTAGAGTATTGGCTTCTGCAACGTTAAGAGTGCTGCGTCGGTCTTAAGTATGTGATTAATTATTGAATTGTGTGACTTCTTTTTCTTGTAAGCAAGAAAGTAAGTATGGAAAAACATTAAATGTGTAACATTTAATGTATTTGTGAAAGCCAGGAATGTGGTTTTAAATTTATCATGTGTGTACTTCATCCTATGACAAACACCATGCGAAACCCAGTAAAAAAAGTCAGCATGAAACCTTCATCAAAATTGTTAAAAGCTGCAGTTTTTTTGAAGTTTTTAATTTTCTGCATAAAACCTTTAAAATATCTGCATTTCCCTTCATGATAAAAAATTGAAGGTTTTTTGCAGGTTTTTATGAAGGTTTTTTTTTCCAGTTTTTATGAAGGACATTGAAACAAAAACCTTTAATTTTATAGATCTTCAAAAAACTGCAGTTTTCCTGCATAATACCTTCAATTTCAAAATTTTGATGAAGGTTTTATGCTGACTTTTTTTGCTGGGAAGGACTATATTTTCTATCTTCACTCAAAAAAGGTATAAAATGTTCGCCACGTTTAGTATTCCCTCCAGTGGTTATAACAACTCAGGTTCCACTTTTACTTGACCTGAAAACAAAGATGTCATTATGTTGATGCTGATGTCATTATTACAGTAATCCTTGAAACAGCTATTGGCATGCGAGGAGATTTGACATTTCCAGTCGCTTTCTTCTTATACAACCTTCAATAAGTTGTATGACTCATGTAAATAACGTTTTTTTAGTCACGTTATATGTTTCTTAAGTTTTGATTCAGAAGTGTGTTTGTTAAATAACCTAATAAGAAAAGGAAAAATTGTAATATTCAAATTTCATGTAAAGTGCTTCCAAGATCTAGAAATAAAAGAATTGTCCCTAATAACTTCACAAAAAAAAACTACATGCTAAATTTTGCACGTTAATTCAATCCACCTCGATTTTACTCGCGAAAGAGTTCATATCTCCCAAACTGTTTGAGATAAAAATATACAAAAGAAAAACTGGCAGAATCAGTAGAATTCAAGGTATAGCAAGGTATAAAATATTTAATAATAATAATTTTATTATTTGTGTGCAGTCTATGGGGGTTTCAAGGCATGGTTGCACTTGTCCCAATTTTTCGTGACAGCGAACATTTAAAAAAAAATGAAGAAAATCAATGGCAGATGATATAAAAAAAATAATTTCAAGTTCTTGTAGCTAAATATCTCCAAATGGTGTGTGCCGAGTTTTGTATATTATATTATTTATAGTTATCTTACATTTTATATATTATTTATAGACATATATTACATTTTATATATTATTTATAGTTATCTTACAGTAACAGTTTGAGAAAAAAAAATTAACCCTGTTACACTTACCCCACTCCACTTTATAAAAAACCCCTAAAGTTTCGAGTAGGTAATTTTATAAAAAGCACTAATGATTACTATCAGATAATATACATTTTCTACATTTGTTATATAATTTTTCTATTTGTCTTAATCAATGAACAAAATATAAGTATATTGTTAAATTGATATGTTCAATACTGAACTGAGTTGAAAACTGTTATTTTCAAAGATTTCTTATAAATATATAAAATGCTCGCTCATGATCATTATCACAGATTTAACTTTGATCTCAAGTTATAGCGCATTGACTTTCCAATTCTTAAAACGTTTTCAAAACCCTATAATTTAATATATTTTTGAGTTACGCGAAACTCCGATGTGTGGGGTGTGGAAATAACATGTGGAAATCGTAACCGCTGAGTTCGCATTCCTCTTCAGTTTTAATCCTGACAGTATATTCCAGCTTGCTTTTCCGATGGTCCCTGTAAGCAGGATTAATTTACCAGGCAGGTTTTTATTATTAACTTTTAATTAAAAAATACTAATTATTACTATAAGAGAATATACATTTTCTGCATTTGTTATATAATTGTTTTTTTATTTGTCTAAACCAAAGAACAAAATATAAGGATATTGTTAAATTGATATATCGGAAACTGAACTAAGTTATACATTCTTTAAAACTGCTATTTTTTCAAAGATTTCTAATAAATATATAAAATGCACGCTCATGATCATTATCACAGAATAAACTTTAATATCAAGTTATAGCGCATTGACTATCCAATTCTTGAAATGTTTTCAAAACCCCATAATTTAATATATTTTTGAGTTACGCGAAACTCCGATGTGTGGGGTGTGGAAATAACATGTGGAAATCGTAACCGCTGAGTTCGCAATCCCATTCAGTTTTAATCCTGACGGTATATTCCTGCTTGCTTTTCCGAACGTCCCTGTAGGCAGGTTTAATTTCCGGTTTCCCTTCCTTTTCCTTCAAACCACCATTGGCTTTTCTAAATTTGTAGATCTAGCCAATCAGCTTGATATACAAACAGCTGGCTTTGTTATATTGGTTAATCGAAATTGAACAAACCAGTGAGCGTGTCACAAAAAGTTGGGGAATAGAATATACAAAATGCTTTAAATGTAAGCTATTAATGCGTTTTAGAACGTGTTTGGTTGGCTTTAAAATATGCTTGCGACATATTTGTCTTGTAAATTCATTGGGTTAAAACCAATTTAATGAATACTTGATTTGTTTGATCGAAACGTTTTCCAGGATTCGATCGTTATACAAATGAAATTCCATTTACAATAGTTCTCATTATAGATAAACTATTGTTTAAAAGGATTACAAAAATCGGTTGAAAAATATGCAAGACTATCTCAAACAATTCTTATTTTATATAACTTTCCTATATATACGATTTGTTTATTCAGATAGGCTATATATACTATATTATGGATAAAAAGCGATGAGTTTCAATCCCTATAAATTAATGGTAACTAATAAATTAACTTAAAAATAATGTTCATTCATTATTTAAGAAAGCATAAGTCACACATTAGTTGAAAGACATTTTAAATGCTACATAATAAAAATTATGTAGAAATTTGTGCAAGATATATTAAACATTTAAATCTTAATTAACGTTAAAAATGTTACGCTCACTATTTTGAAACAATAAATTATTAATCAGACTGCAATAATAACAATCTCTGAGGCCTGTTTACTGTTACATTTCTTAATTTTCGTCTTTACTCGAATATTCTTTCGAGAGGAATATATACTTAAATATAATAAATTTTTACAATATCAAGAGAAAGATAGTGTTTTTATCTGTCCAAGTACAACATCGCTAAATATAAGTTATCTTAAAGTGGTAATAGTTTTCATGAATAGCGTATTTGAAAGTATTATGATATAAATAATCGCCTTTCCAAGCGTAACAATATCCAGAACTTGAGAATATAAAATTTGTCTTAACTATTTTTTTAAGTAAATTTACTAGTTCAACAGCCACATTTCGAAACTTTCAATATCAAGGATCTCTTAAGGTGTGCTTCTTACCTGTGCATTCTTCACATACTTTTAAAAATACAAAATGCGTTTTAGTCACATCTCCAATTTATTATCCCCGAAAACAAATTTAGGGAAATTCCAGAGACGAAATTTTTCCGGGGACGAAGTTTAAAACATACGGACGCCTCGGACAAACGGGGAAGAAAATTCTTATTAAATTCTAACGAATATTCAAGCCACAACGAATGTTTATGCTTAAAAATAACTATAACCTATAAATTTTATTTAAGTTTGTCAGGTCGCTTTGTTAAGATGGCTTGAGCAGAAGCTAATATCAGCAATATTAAATCACACAGCTCATTTTTGCAAAAGTACGATTACTTAAATTTGAGTACGTCATCGCTCATTTACGATGCAATTGTACTCAAAGAAAAGCGACTATGATCAGGTACTCATTTTTAAGTACATTTTTTTACAGAGTAGATTATAATTTGAGGACTCAGATGAGCTTTAACCTTAACCAAAAAATCACGAAATGTGAACTTAACAATGCAAATTAAATTAAAGATTTAAAATAACTGATAAGCAAATTAACTACAAAAAATGTACTTATAGACGAAAGTAAATTTGCTGCATTCAGTTAATACTATTATCGCCATTATGGATCTACTATGGCACCATTAATTTTTAATTAGTCGTTACTTCCTCAACTTCCGGATTTTTTAGCTATCGTAGCTAAGGTAGCCATGTAAACAAATCCGCATAAATATTTTTAACAAGAGGGACCACATCAAAATTGAAATTCGTTATTTTAAGGAAATTGGAGGTTTGATATTTTTACTAACATCTTCCCATTTCTTTTACTAAGTTTCGAACACATTTTGAACATTATACAAATATTTCTAACATATATCATTTTTGAGATATTCGCTATCTCAAAATCTGCTGTGAAATCAAAATATATACTGTAACTCTTAAAAATTTCTAGCAGACATGCTGAAATTTTAGTGTAATTTACATTTCTTCTATTCGGAAAGGACTTCGTTGAATATCAAATACTCTATATTTTTATATACTGTATTTTAGAAATCCTATATTTACATGTAGAAATGTTTCTGGAAAGAAAGCTTAAAATTTGGTCGGTCGACTTTTCGAAATATCTTTGATCGCATCAAATATTTGCAAAATTGTTGTAGAAATGGAAGGTATTTTTTAAACTTTTATTTCAATATCTTAAAATAAATTTTAAAAAAATTGACTTTGAAAATATATTTTTTAAGATTTAAGAAAAACATACTGAAACAAATAAGTACTCAAAAATAAATATCAACAATTACAACCAAGCCTTACCAAGAATCGAACCCAGACCCTCATGCACCTCAGTCGACTGCCATATCCGTTCTACTACCAGGGCGACGTGAAGAAGTTATAACCAGAAGACATGTTAAAAAGTGTGTCAGAGAATGGGAAGTAATATAATTGATTGTAATAACTCAGTTTTCATTTAAGCAATCGACATCAAATAATTTGTAAAACCATCTTCTGAACAACTATTTTAAGTTTATCAGGTCGCTTTCTGAAGATGGTTTCTTCAGAAGCTGATATTAGCAATATTAAATCACACTGATCATTTTTGTGAAAGTAGGGTTACTTACATCTGAGTATGTCGCGACTCATTTACGATGCAATTGTGCACAAAGAAAAAAGAGGAGTATGTTTAGGTTCTCATTTTTTCGTACCTTTTTTTTTAAAGTGCATGTAAATAGTTTTTAATTGTTAAATTTATAACTTTATAAATTGTAAGTACTTAAATTAATTAATCGAGTAGTTTATTAGCAAGTAATCGTGTATGTAGTAACGTAACTACGAAATTTTTTGTTGCAAATTTATGTGTTTTATAAGCGTAATATTTCTAATAAATATATATATTATAAACATCTATGCCATTTGTTACTCTCAAATATTGTTTTATATTTCTGCCAAATTTTTGCTCGTATAAGTAGTATACATATTTAAAAGAAATTTACGAAATTTGATTTTTTTTATTATAAATTAATAAAATATTTATATACCAAAAAATAATCTTCTTTAAATGACTACAAAACATTTTTATATCACCAAATATTATTAATCAATTGAAATATGTTTTATATTATCAAACAGTTACGATGCTTCATTTCTTTTCTAATGATATTTTTATGAGCAATAAATTATTTTTACGAGGTGTTTACACGCATTTCATCCAAAGAAGAATAAGGAAATTGAAACGAAGTTTATATCTCACTTATTTAAAAATATTTATAAAATAGTGTGCTTATGCAAAGGACTTGCTGTTATACATATGCATTCACTTTCACATATATATTAAAATTCTCCAACAATAACTGATCATTTTATTAGAATTAACTTTAAAGAAAAGGTGCCAGTATCGTAGTTGGCATTTTTTTATGGGTACATTTCAATAACTATTTACATGATGTAAAATAGACGATAAAATGTTTTTTTAAAAATTGGGAGAAAAATTGTAATTGAAATATTTTTTGGGATTTGTGTAGTTTTGTGATACGACATTTTTTATGTTAATCAAAAATTATCCTCTAAATACTATTGAGTTAATAACATTATTTAGCATAATTTAATAAAATTGTTCGATTTTCAATAATTTTTGTTGTTGTTTACGTTTAAAATGTTTTTTTCGATGAGTCTCTTGAAATTAGACGCAAAGCACTAATGGATTAGCGTAAAACAATTTTAAAATAAACATTAGTCTCATATAATCTATTTAATTTTGAAATATATACAAACTGCAGATCATAACTATCATTTTAAATATTAACACTTTTTATGTAAAAGTACACTATAAAATAAATTGCACTTAACCATTAGTAGCTGAACCTACTCGTATTTCTTTGAGTGCAATTACTTCGAAAATGAGTAATGACCTACTCAAATTTAAGTAACCGTACTTTCTCAAAAATGTTTAGTGTATTATGAAGGCTATGAAATAGTTTTGTTTATTATGAATGCTGTCTATGTAGGCAAACATCCGCTCTTTTTATTTATTTTTACTCATTGTACATATTTTTGAGTACAAGTTTTTTTCAAAATTGAAACTTTTGTATTCGGAGCCATGATAATCATCGAAGGTAATCATAAATGAGTAAATTTTACATGATTTTGAGTACCTATTTTTAACAGCGTAAAAAAACAATATCTGAATTTGGTCACACGATTGGTGGTACTTATTATAGAAATCTTCATATATATAGAGAATTCCGCTTATACTTGATTAGTTTAGTTAATATAGTGTTTTTTACAGTTTCGTTTATAGCAACTTATTAATTGATGTATTATTTTTTTCGTGCCTTTGCTGTGGTGCTCAGTTGTGGTAAGTGACAAATCAAATGAGTATTTCTCATTGACATACATTTGAAATTTTGTAACGTTACTATAAAGAATGGAAAACAATAATCGCCATGTGTTTCTGCCAATTATAATATCGGTTTTTCACTTACCACATTTAGATACTATATCCCAATTTTTGTGGATTCAAATCAGATCTTAACCTCAAATTCACTTTACACGCATGTGTATTGAGACATCCATAACTTTAAAACAATATTCCTAATACAAATTCATCAAGCTTGGTAAACGTGATTTGTATGTTAACAATTTTCCTCGTCAATAAGCAGAAATGAAGAAATCAAGTACCTTAATATATTTACAAATCACCAAATAAACACCGCCAAAATATATCTCCGCTCAGCACTAAACAACCCTAACGAAATGCTTGGGTATGTCTATTCCCATCAGAATAAGAACGAGGTTTCCGTCGAAAACATTTCTGGGGCTGCTAAAGTGTTGTGTGTGTGACAAGCTCGCTATTATTACCATTTTCTCGCATATTTGTGATTGATTGGACTTCTTTTCCCGGTATCCGCTCCCCAATCCCGTGGCGAGATATCCCCGGGCTTGGCGCGGGGAACGGGCGCCAAAACGCGAGCTCTAAATATATTCTTCCCAGAGTTGCCCGATCCTCCGCTAGAGTCCCGAATACGCTCTTGTGAACACAGTGTGATGATGTACTCTTATGGATATCTCTGCGGATTCGCCTCGCTGCTGCCTCTGCCAATCATGTCCTGACCACAGGTGAGAATCATCATCTTGGTCCTCTTTTTTTTCTCCATTCTCTGTCCGATTGATTGATCTGGGACTCGTGGGAGGTTGGGGATGAGTGGGGATTTTTTAAAGAGAGATAACCGAAAACTTCCCGAGAAGGGAACTCATAGGAACTCTAGACCCTCCGCTTTCCTGGGGCGGAGGGTCTAGGAGCCTGAATCTTGAGAAAGAGGGAAGGGAATATAGTTTTCTCTATCTTGTCCTCTGTTCTCTCTCCCTCTGAATATTATCCTTCAAGTTTTGTGCGATTTTTTGAAAACTCTTCTCCGTTTTTCTCTTTTGTTTATGGGGTTGCGTTTCGCGCTCCACCTGACTTTGGAAAGTTAAACGACCCGTAATAGTGCTCGGTTTCGCTTCGCGTCCGAGCTATCATCGCGCTTTTTGCGCGCTTTATCGCAAAGTTTATACGAGTTTTTGTTTGCAATGAAGCTTAATAACTTTTTCGTTTTGAATAATCAGCTAGTTAGGTGTGAGTCTGCAGTTTGTTTTTGATTTGGGATCGCTGACTAAATAGTTGAAGATAGATTTGAAAAGGATATTTATTGAAGAATTATTATTTGAGTAAGTGAATACTGTTGTTTTACAAATGAATTTATATTCGCTACTTGCTTTTAATTGAGTGTTTTGTGAAATAAGATGGCATACAGATAAAAAAATATATAATTTCTAAACTTTAACATACTTTTTAAATAAAGATGATGCAAAACGTGAATAAAACTGCTTTGATATGAGTTATTGTGAAAGCTAATCACTTCTATTTTGTATTTGATTAAAGAAGCGTCTTTAAGAGTCTGTTAAACGTTGAAAAGACAAATAAAGAAAATTGGAGTTAAGTTATACGTTTAATATATTAATTAATTAAAGCAAATGCAATTGATCAATTTTTTGACTTTTGATTGATTGACTTTTATTTTATTATTTTAAATTTGTTTTTAGATTTTTTAAATAGTCAGAAGCAGGGAAATAATAAGCTGTACAATATTACTATTTGGATTATTTTTTTAAGTTGTTGAATTAAGTCAAAAAGTTTAAATAATACTTTTAAGTCTTCTTGAACGATATATTAATGCAAATAAAATTGTATTTAAGGCATTAATATCATCAGTAAAATATTAATGCAAGATATATTAAATGCATAATTTAGAAATTTTCTCTATAACACTTTTATTATACTTTATTTCAAATAACTTTTATTTTAATTTAACTTTTATTAAATAAACTTTTATTTAAAATATAGAAAAGTTTAAAAGACTCTTTGTAATCCATTCCCAATTTAACAATAATAATAATATAAAAAAAATATCTGCTTAAGTAAAAGTTATAAACATATGAATAACAATTATTTGCCATTTATTAACAAGCACCTCAGATGAATTATAAGTGCTAATGTGTGGTTAGAACAATTTTTTTTAAAACTTACTATATTAATATAAGTTAACTCTTAACAAGTATTTGAATATAATAACTTTTTTGT
The DNA here is from genome assembly GCA_963932185.1 of Troglohyphantes excavatus. Classification (NCBI taxonomy): domain Eukaryota; kingdom Metazoa; phylum Arthropoda; class Arachnida; order Araneae; family Linyphiidae; genus Troglohyphantes; species Troglohyphantes excavatus. Next base: position 50,995,261 of record OZ010672.1, on the reverse strand, counting down.
CTCATTAAAAAGTGCACGATATTTTAAAAAAAAGATTTGAATATTCTAAAAGCAGTACAGTCAACAGAACTGTTTTCGTTAAAAAAATCTGAAATTTAGATTTATTTTCAACGTGACTTTTTAACATCAGCAGGAATTTTGTAAAATAATCCCTATGCTGCCAAAATATAAAGTCATTCTTTTGGCACTGTTCCACGTTTAAATTCTGAATTTTAATAGTTACTTTCAGCATCGATGTCTGGGTTCAAAATTCCGCTACACGCATATAAATATACTTTGTCTCCTCTAGCATTTTCTTTGCACATTAGAATCTATGAAGTGTATATATTTTGAAATGTTTAGTTTTGCTTTATGTAGCGTATTATACTCGTTCCGGAATTTTTACATATGAAGTAGAAAGATTTTTATGATTTTTTTGTCTTGTATTTAAAAAAATGCATTAACATAAAATTGTCATTTATATTCAGTACTTATTGAACGCAAAGAATTGAAATTTATTACTAGTATTCTCGCTGTATTAGTTCACGACTGTTAGTTATGTAAGTCAAAAGTAGTTAACTTTAAGCCTAACAAAAGTGTTCTTTTTGGAATAATATTTAGTGTAAAATTTTGTAGGAACCATTACACTAAATTAATTTTATTTAAAGTTACACTACATTCAAAATGCTCTACATAAGTATAGGAATACCTTTAACAAATTTTACCAGCTTTAATCTACTCAAAATTGAATAAGAAAAAAATAATTATTTAATATAAGAATTTTTTGATTGTCTTTAAAAATCGAAAAAAAATATTTAAAATAATAAAAACACATAACTTATTTTTAAATAATATAAATAAATGCGGATTGTTAAATATTTTTAAATTTCAGCTTTCGTTAAATCTATATTGAACTCGAATTATTGAATGAGTTTTGATATTGGATAAATAAAAGTATACATCGCTGGTATTTGTATTATTTGAATTGCACTGGAGGTAATTTTTGATATTAAACTAATTAAAATAAATTATACAATAATATAAGTGCGATAAAATAAAGAGATTGAAAAAAGAATAAAAACTTCTGAGATCAATTCTTTGTTTGAATGGTTTTATTTTAATAAAAGTTTAAGCACATATATATTATAATATTCAATTTTTTTTAAATGAAATATTTTAAGAACAAATAATATATATTTTTACGGGTTACATACAGAAAAAAAATTCACACCACATAATTTTTACAAAATACTGCAGATATAGAATGTATCTATTAATTTTATGAAAATTAAATAGTAATAGTAACATCAATAAAAGTAATAAGCAGAAAATATTAAAAAAAAATTAAAAACATGCGACTTCCAAAATCTGCTTTAATTGTTTTCAATATCTAGTTGAGAGAGTTTGAACGAAAATATATTATTTTATTTTTTATAAAATGTTGCATGATTATTCAGTGCACAGTTCAATATTTTGATTTTCTCCATTATTATTTCTTCTTCGTAAAAACAATTTTCCTATTATTGCATATTGAAAGAAAAAAATCTGAATACTTTCAATGTTTGTTTATTATACTCATAAGTTTAAAATCATACATTGACAGTACAGAGCATCACTTATTCCATATATAAAATTGTCATTTGAGTACACCAAAAACGCATTAAACTTGCTTTAGTATTTAAAATTTTTTAAAGATAAATAATTTTTCAAAAATTGCTTTTGTTGCACTGACCCACACAAAATATGATTTTGTTTTTCAATAAAAATAAAAATCCTACTCATGCTTCAACAAGATGTTTTTAATAATAGCTCTCTTACCATTGTTATTTCACCATCAACTGTCATGTCCCATCTTCGACGAAACATATGATTTCGGATTCCATTACGATTTAACATTCCTCCCCACAACTTTAAAAGATCCTTTTGTTAGTTTAACCCAAAGGAACCGTAGGAAAGGACCTCTTACATTAAGTGAAACAATCCCTATAAGTCAAATATTTCCTTCCATATCGCTTCCAATTCCTTTTTGGTAAAAGCGGGAACAAAACCCGTTTCATGCTTCAATGCTTTTCCTTTGGCAAAGGGACGGACTGAGAAAAGAAATCGATCGAAAGATGTGACTTTTGTTTCACATATACCGAGACGCTATCAAAATGGATTGAGACGTCATATTTGAAATGGAAACGCAGAAAACAATGGTACTTACGGGACTCGATTCTTTATTTTATATGAACGTTATTAAGTGTTTTCCTACTCGAAATCGAATGGTGGAGTATCGATTTTTATGGCATTTTGGGGACACCTGTAAACTGCCCTGATATGAGTTGTTTGGAAGCATGCTGGAAGGTAACCATTTTCAGCTGTAACGATTTACCGTAAACAAGTGAGAGTAACAGGTGTCGATATGGCCTAGAGGAATTTGATACTCTTTGAAAGGAATGTCTAGTTGAGCTTTGCTAAACGGAAAACTTTTGAATGATTTTTGAAGTCGAGTTTTATACTTTATTTGAATTGAAATGTGTGGTTTTGTGGTAAATAAATCGGATTTATTTTTCGTAAATCGGATCTTATTCTGAAAGTTTGGTTTTAATAAAAAATAATATAAGTATTTTAACGTTTAGTTAATATTATACTAGAAACACTGAAAATCCAATTGAGAGTCAGCATTATATAAGTCAATGAAGTGGATAAAAACTGGTTTCATAGTAATAACATCCTTTTAATACTTTAGATATGATGATACGCAATAGTAAGTGGTAAAGTACTTTTGTTTATTCTTATTTGTGTTTATATAATATTTATTATATGTAAATTTTCTATAAAATCTTTTCTAAAATAAGTGCTTTAGTTTTTGTCAAATTAAATAAAAAATGTCCTTTCTAAGAAGTTTCTAAATGTCAAAGTCTTCCGATTCCTATAATGTATAATAATAACTAACAAAACACAAAACTATCGCGTAAAAATTATTTATTTTTGTATCTAGTATATTTGTTTTAATATAAATGGCCATCAAAGAATACTAAAACTCAGTAAAATTTATTTTGCATTACAAATGTCTTATGACCCATTACAAAATAATAAATTATTTAAAAAAAACTATCAAGTTTTAATAACTGTAGGGTTGAAATTTCTTTAATCAAAATATCTAGTTTATTTTATAATAAAAAAATATTAAATTTTATAAATTTTATAAATGTACCGTTTGCGTACATTCCGCAAAGTTTATTTTATAATATTTTGACTGTTATAAAGTAGCTTTATATGAATATTTTTAGTACAAATAAGTGATTGTCTACATTTATATAATTATTTTAAACTATAAGTGCTAATTTATCACATTAATAATTTTAAATAAACGTTAAAATATAACCTATCATACTACTTATGATACGAATGTGCAATATTTAAGCTTAAATTTATAATAAGTCGCTATTTATTCTGCAATTAAAAAGTTCCAAAACATAGACAGAAAGTTTTTTCGGAAAATTCCCACAATGGTTAATGCCTCTCAAATGTCAACACTGCTCTTTTGTATTGATGCACTAACGATAACTCTTTTGTATTGCTGCATTTTTGTATTGATGTCAACAGTGCTCTTTTGTTAACCACTAACGATAAACATCTATGGGATCAGATTATTTTGCACCACTTGGTTAAGTTTCAATCAGTTTTAGACAACATTATTTTTTATTGATAATTATTAATCCTAATTGTTATTAATAAAATTAATTTAATAATTACATGATAATATCAATGTGAAACATTCGTTTATTTCTAAATAGAGCAAGTACAACGAATCGTTTTACTGCAGTTACTTCCAATGACAGAATGAAGTTTCATGATTTGTATTCTTAGGACGAAATATTTTGCAACCTCAGCTGAAACCAATTTATTATATCCAAAACACGCTGTACAATCTAGGTATCGAACGGTAAACCTTTGTGTGTCAGTCGGAAGTGGTAGCTAATACCCCTTTTAGGTTGTTACAGACATCGTTACCAAATGCCAGCTGCTTCATATGACATCCTACTGTGTTGTAAAGAACTAGGAAATAAATGGAATCTCTTCCAGATTGCTTATCGATCGGAAGTAAAACTTAAATTTTAGTATAACTACTATTTTGAATATATGGGATAGGATGTTATAAAAAGGAATAAGGAAAACTGATCTCTCATTCTTTATGGATCTTTATTCTTATGATCTCTTATCCTTTTGATCTCTTATTCTTTATTGTAGTTGAGATTTTTAATTATTAGATGAGATATCAAATTCATATAGCGAGTAATGTACCAATTTATGATCCGTTAACTTAGAATTTGTAGTTCCCGATTTCTATTGTTTTAGTGTTATTCGAAACAATGCCGACGTCAATCTCATTCTGTCCTTCTTGCAGAATTAACATTCCGGTTGTTTCAAGAATAGCTCTGAATGTCAAAAATAACAAAGTAAAACAATGGTATCCAAATATTTGTGACGAGTAAGGAAAGCGGGGGGACATTACTGTTAATAAACAACTAAGTAGACGTGATTTCTGGCTGTCAATAGAGATATGGTTTGACACGTCGATGATAATAAAAGTATGACTCAATATTTTTGCTCATATGATTCTTGATAATTAATTTCTCTTAAATAGCCTAAAAATTTAACAAACATTCCAAATATATGGAAGTTGCAAAAAAAAAAGGCTTTGAGCAATGCAAAATTAGTTTTTATGACATTTTAAGATATATTTTTACAAGAAAATAGTCGAAAATACGTCGTTGTTTTACTCTTTTAACTAATATTCAAAGTAATATATGAACATACTTAGATAAATAATCAATTTTCATTAATGAATTAATTGAATTTTATATAAAAATATAATTTATAACTTTAGTTATCTATGTAGTGAAATAGGCTTCAGTGATATACTTCAAATATGTATTAAATTACAATAACATATTTTAGTCAATCGTTAATATAAAATAAAAATTAAAATTGACAATTATAATTGTATTATAAATCCAATTGTTATTAATTTGAATAATTTACTCTCGTTGTTTTTCATTGTTTCTAATGTAATGTTTCTACACTGTTAAAAATAGGAACTTAAATATAAGTAAACTGTACTCATTTTTGAATACATTCTATGCTTATTATGGCACCGAATACATAAGTTTCAATTTAAAAAAAGACACGTATTAAAAAATTAGTAAAAACGAATAAAAATAAGCAGTAGCTTGCTGCCTTCATAAATCACATTCAATAAATATCAATTACAACCGAGACTTACCGGGAATCGAAGCCATATCCTCAGTTCAGTAATTTATCTGTTGTATTACCAGGACGAGGTGAAGAATTTATAAACAGAAGATATGTTAAACATGTGTGCCAAAAGAATGGGAAGCAAGATAATTCAGTTGTAATAACACGGTTTCCGTTTAAGCAATTGACATCAAATAATGTGGAAAACCATCTTCTGAACAATTATTTTAAGTGTGTCAGGTCGCTTTGTTAAGACGGCTTGAACAGAAGCTGAAATCAGCAATATTGAATCACACTGCTCAATGTTTAGAAAGTACGGTTGCTTACATTTGAGTCCGTCACCGCTCTTTTACGATGCAATTGTACTCAAATAAAAACGAGTATGTTCAGGTACTCATTTTTAAGTATTTTTTTTACAGTGTGAAAGTAATATAAACTCACTTTAGTCGAATCTCCTTTAAAAAACACCTGGCTATATTCCTCCTCTATGTGTTGTTATCGATGTCTGAGCCACAAATACCCACACAAATAGAGAAAAAAAAGTGTACGGAGTATATTTTAGGGTAAAGGGGCATCAACACACCCCTCCTCCTACGTAATCTGCGTACGTACTTTGCGTACGTATTTCCAGTCTGGGTATCAAGGGTCATTCCACCAGCCAAATATGCATCAACCCAAAGTACGAATATCGCCCAGGTCCAAACGAGTAAAAGAATCAGAAGTATGATTGGGACAAGGGAAGCCATTTCTGCTGACGAATTGACGAATTTTTTTGGCTTCGGATAGGCGCCAATCATGTCAAGGCCACATTTATTTGCCTCTTCTTGGCTAATAATAATCCAGGGGGTCTGCATTGTTTTGGAAACGGGCTCGGACGTTTTCTTATTGTTTGGCCTGCTTTGCGGCGTTTAATGCACTGCAAATTAGCGCTATGAGGATAATTTCTAATGTCAAACGGTAGTGGTGGAAAGAACCCGCTTTTAAGAAGCTGGCGGGGATTCAAGGTGGAATTGCCAGTGTGGTGTGGATATTCATGACCGAATCGAAACCCTCCTAGGAGTAGACTGAAGAAGACACTGAATCAAATTAAAAGACTGAATCAAATTAAAAGAGTGAAGGGATACACTGAATCAGATTAAAAGTGTGCACACTTTATTTTCAAACGAGTAATTTGCGTTGCTGCTTTTGAATTATTTTATTCACGAAGGGACATTAACTTTAAATGAATATATCTCACAGAATAAGGAATAACATTGAAATTACGCATACTTTAAATTGCTATTTTAAAGTATTATATTCATGACAAGTCATACCTCTTAGGTGAAGGTATTTCAGAGGTTTTAAATGAGTGAGTTTGGTTGCATTTACAATTGTAAAAATAATGTAGTTATAAATTCATATAATTATAGTTCGTTCTTCTAAGAGATATATATTTTAGGAAATACAGAAAAAAATATAAATAGTTAAACTTTTGGGTTAAAACTTATAGTATTAAACGTAATGCATTTTTACGTAAAACTTATGACTTATTTTGTACAGGCGAAATTAAATTCTAAGTAAAATATAACATATTTTATTCTTTAGAAATAAAATATACTATTATAATTACAAAAAAATTTCAATGTTCCAATACAAAATTTAAAAATCAGATTTTTATTTCATAATAATTTATTAAGTTAATATTACATTTGTAAAACTTTTTATATGTTTTAATTGGAATGTAACTAAACACATCTTAAAATTAATTGTCATTGCTCTAATTGCAGTATAAAAATAATAAAACCAACAATGTTAAAAATGTGTTAAAATAACAAATAAAGTTTCGAGTTTCAAATTCATTTTCTCATTAAGAACATGTGTTTCTTATTTGCCGATGAAAGAAGAAATCAAATGTTTTGAGTAGTATTTTAACATAAATTAATTATTTTCTCTGTTGTTAAGTTCTTCTTCAGTTACACTTGATTTGCAATTACTGAAGATTAAAACTTTTATCTTAAATTCAATCTTATGATTATCGCCATTAACAAAAATAACTAGGAAGAACCCTATTAGTAAACGCAGTATTTATTGATTTACTATTCATTTGCAAAATATTTCTCATTTTTTTCAATTCCTAGTTAATATATAGCTTTACAAAAAAAATTATATGATTACGTTTCCAACTATAAAATATTTTACTTAAAAAAGATGTAAATACTGCTTTTAAGCGCCCGCTAATAACCCATTTAATTATTTACAATGTACACTGTAAAAAGAGATACTTAAAAATGAGTACCTGGACAGACTCGTTTTTCTTTGGGAACAATTGCATCGCAAATGAGCAATTTCGTACTCAAATTTAAGTAATCATACTTTCTCAAAAATGAGTAGTGTGATTTAGTATTGCTAATCACAGCTTCTGTTCTAGCCATCTTAACAAAGTGACCTGACAAACTTAAAATAGTTGTTCAGATGGTTTTCCACATCATTTAATGTCGATTACTTAAATGGAAGCTGCGTTATTTCAACTCAATTATCTTACTTCCCATTCTTTTACCACGCCTTTTTAACATTACTTCTGTTTATAACTATTTCATGTAGCTCTCGTAGTACAACGGATACGGCACAGGACTGCGGTGACTTAGGATATGGGTTCGATTCCCGGATGTCTGGGTTGTAGTTGTTGATATTTAATGAAAGAGATTTATGAAGGCAGACTATGTAGGCAAGCAACTGCTTCTTTTATTCATTTTACTTTTGAGTACATGTCTTTTTCAAAAATGAAACTTATGTATTTGAGCTATGATAAGCATATAATATACTCAAAAACGAGTACATTTTGCTTATTTTTGAGTACCTATTTTTAACAGTGTAATTATACATCTTTACACTGACAGCAAAAGCCTTCGTTTTTGCGACACAATAAACATTATTATACTATTATTTAACACCTTATAACAATTTCCCTACAGCATAAATTTTCGAAGATTCACAGCACCTGTGCTACGTCATTCTCAATACTCCATCAAATCCCTTTCCATTTGCAAAACATTTCCGTCCCTTTTCCCTTCTAGTCGCACCTCACAGTCGTACAAAAATACAACTCAAACACAATGGCATGTTTCCCCCCTTTACCAACAATGTACGGTAATAATTACCCGGCAGAAGAAAAAAAAAGCGGGAAGATACTCAGTCAGTAGGTCCTCTGAAATTTCCTACGGTCCTAAATATAGCGCATCATTTCTGTGTTGTAAAGAATTGGGTCGCTTTTCCAATCCACCTTCTCACGGCGGGAGACGGCATTCTGTAAGGAGGTGAAGACGTGATGGAGAAATCTCATGAAGATTCTGAATGTTTGATTCGGGCTTTTTGATAGACACTTGGTCCAAAATGAACGACTCGCTTGTTTGGATGAGGGGATGACAGGGGCTTCGCTCAGTCGGATTTGAAATGGGATTTCAGGAAAGGAACTAAGGTGATATTTAAAGTTTTTATGCTGGAATGCTGGAGTTTTTTTTGTCTGTTGGGATTGCAGCTTTGTATGACAAATATCCTCACGTTTTTTATTTGCACGGGATGAAAACACACATATTGCTATTTCGTCTGTCAGTATTTTAGAGGTAAAATGACTAAGATTTGTAATATTTGTCTGGATGAAACTTTTTGACTGGTTTATAAAATATAAGACGCGCTTGTTGGTAACGTACAAGTTGGTAATACGAAAGTCGATTTACATGCGTAATAATATTATACAAATTGTTAAATATTATGATGCTTAAAATCTTCATATTAATTATAATAAATGTTGAGGGACAACGTTTGTTAAATTTTTTAAATTTATGTTAATAAATGGTTTTTTACTTCAAATCATATAATGTTCTTAAATAACATCATTTATATACAGAATACAGCATAAATTCTATAAAAATATAAGAATGAATCAAATAGTCAAATAGCTTGAAAATGAGCATAAAAACCACTCATAGCTTTATTAATTTATTGATGATTTCAGTTCTAGTCTGAGAAGACAACAAAAACTAATTTCATCACATTTTTTAAAATAAAAAAACACAATCATTTGTATTTTGTGAGAAACATTCGATTAAAAACTCTCTCATTTTCACTGTAAAACTTATTATTTACTTTATTACTTTTTTGACTAAATTTTCTACCCTTTTAAGTATAAAAAATAACATTTAATATAGATTTCAGCATTTGCTTTTAGATTTAAGGTAATACTAACACAGTAATATTTAAAGCGCGTTCTTTGTCTCAAAATCTAAATTTTGTGTAAATTCTTATAATATTACAATAAAAATATCTAAAATTAATTCATTATTATAACTAAACAGTTCAAAATAGAACCCCAAAAAATCCGATTATTCAATATAATTTTTTTCCCCTATCTGAAGTATATCTTTTAAATGTAAACTAAAAATACAAACTACTTAAAAGTATTAATATAATTCCTAACCGAAATACACTCAACAAGTAATTTATATTAAGACCCTGTATAGATGAATCACACTTCTGAAACAGCCTAAAAACAAAAAGTATGACGTCACCTCAAGAGACCGCCTACGTCACAGAAACCTTACGTCACCTTACGATAAAAAAAAATCGGTAATGTGGGACAGACTATCTTAAAGTGTTTTTTTAAGATGACAATAACACGAAGGTCCTCTCTGCTCCCCCATCTTTCTTTGGGATAGGAGTTTTAAAATAAAGTGTTTTTAAGACATGAAGACGAAGAAACATTGTTTGAGGATGACGTCTGCCTCGGAATGGGACATCGTTAATTATATTTAGAGCAATATAATACTTTGTATTAAATTAATTATACAATTTTTTTATTAATAAATAAAAAAAATTTAATTAATAAATCAAACTTTTTAATTAATAAATCAAACTTTTTAATTAATAAATCAAACTTTTTAATTAATAAATCAAACTTTTTTAATTAATAAATCAAACTTTTTTATGCATTTTGAAACAATTGAATTTATTTTGTATTTTTGTAAATACTATAATCATTTCGTGTCTTTATTACAAATATATATTTAAAATTAGCTAGGTTGTATAAACTACGATGTTGTACTCATATACAAGTAAAAGTACTTTCTCCAAAAGCAGCATTGTAATTTAATATTGCTAATCTCAGCTTCTGTTCAATATATCTTAATGAAACATAACAAACTTCAAACAGTAGTTCAGAAGATGGTTATTAGAATTGAGTTATTACAACTTAATTATCTTAGTTTCCATTCTTTATAAACACCTCTTTTTAACATTTATATTGTTTATAACTTCTTAATGTCGACCTAGTAGTTTAACGGATAAGGCACTGGACTGCTATGCAGAGGATCTGTGTTAAATTCGCGGTAACACTTGATTGCAATTGTCGATTAAAGTGGTTTATGAACATATACTATATAGACAAACATTTATTCATTGTACTCCTTTTTGAGTACATATCTTTTTCAAAATTGAAACGCTGATTGTACATTGTCAACGTACATTGATAATTCAGAGCCATGATAAGTATCGAATGCAATAAAAAATTAGTGCATTTACTTAATTTCAAGTACCTATTTTAACAGTGTAATATATATTCATCCTGGTTTTTAAAAATAAATTTCGTTACAAAAATTATTATATTGTAAATTACTTTATCCTTTGCTTGATTTAAAAACAAATAAAATTCCTTTTCTAAACGATTGAAAAAGAACAAAAGTAGCTACTTAAACTAGAAATATCCATTCATATAAATACCTTATTAATATATAATGCGACGCATGAACAGTAACTAAATTCTCTATCCCAATGCAAGTTTTTTCAATGTCACGGTAAAATTTTTAATCAAAGCAATTTTAACTTCGTAAAAGGATAAATAACATAAAGAGATACAACGTTATTTAACGCAACTAAAAGTTTTCTAAGCCAAATCACGCTTTACAAATATAAATAATTATTGTGCATGGGTCATTCTTTCGTTTACGGTTATTTTCGTTTTATATTTTAAGTGCATACAAAAATGTCATATGAAATTTTCAAATCGGCTATTGGAATTATTAAAAAAAATATTTACAAATAGTTTTACCTACAATATTGCGTATAGAATAGAGTACATATGTCGATTCACATGTCGATGAAGTATGTAAATAGAAAGGTCTTTCAAGTCTACCATATTGGAACCTCTCAATCTAACTATGAGTAACGATACTACATTCTGTCAAATACGTATATTACTTATTTCCTTTAAATTTATTTTGTAAAGTGCTTTGCCGGACTCTGCTTCATGCTATAAGTTTCTTATGCTTTTAAAATATATTAAAAGTTGGTATTGACAGCTTTTAGACAGGCATTAATAGCAAGTCTAAGATAATATTTTCAATATTTTCTTTACTCTCAACATAAACACTTATAATTTTTGGAATATAATAATTTTCCTTACATAGTTTCAAGTTTTTATACTAACTACATTGATGTATTTTTTTTCTTTATAACTAGAATTTGCAAAAGCATTAAGTGTTTAATTTGATTATCAGTTATTTGGGTGAGGGCTTTTGCTTTTTTTTATCTAAAACCTCTAAAAGGCTTTTGCCATTTTAGAGGTTTTAGATAAAAAAATATTTTCCTAGAATCTTTTATATTCGAAATAATATGGTATGAGCCGTAAAATTAATCCTAATATTAACTAAATGATAAAACTAATATTTGTGTATTAGTATTTTCTGTTGATGTACGTATCGAAATCAATAGTAATATCGTTTCTTTTAATAGTAAAGGTAAACAAAGCTTTAATAATTAACCCCACTATCTAAAAGTTAAGAAAATATGTATGTTTTCACAATTTAGTGCCAATAGAATTTTGTACATAAGTAGACAATTTTTTTATAAAAAATATACTGATTATTTTACATTATACAAAATTTCACGTTGATGTATTAATAATAATGCTTGCATTCAGAATTCTTTTTTTATAGTACAAAATTTATTTTAAATATTATTTGATTTGTTTAGTATTTTGCAATATTTTTATATTTTTTCAAATACGTTTTAGAAATAGTATGTGAATAAAAATAAAAATCAATGGTTAAATTGGGTTATGTTCTAATACTAACTTTTTCATATTTTCAATTTTTAACTGCAATTTAATTTTAATGATACCAAATATTTTTTCATTTTTTTCTGCTAGAGCACGCTTATTAAGTAAAATAAGTAATATTCAAATTAAAAAAAAATCAAATTTAACTTTTATTTTAAATTATATATTTGTCCTATTGTATTAGTAGTCGCAATAGAATTCATATTTGTCTCCATTTTAGTTAATAATATTTTTTTAATAATATTTTTTAATCCAAATAAATGAACTATTATTTGGTAATATTTGTAAACCTAAATATTTAAAAATGAAAAAACTGAGCTGTGCAATTATGAAATCTACTAATATTAAGTTACGTCATTTGTTTATTTAATTTTTTTCTTTCTAACTACTAATAAAAAATCCTAGTAATGTTAGTGCTTTATACAACTTGTGAGTTACTAAATGACCTGAATAATAAATAACCAAACTATTACTTTATTCATACGTAGCAGGGATTAAATTTTATCAAAATTCTTAACTAAAAAGTATATAATTGTAATATATATAGAAAAACTAAACTATCGTGATTTCACCAAAATGTCATTTTTAATAGATTGCAAATAATATTTAAAAAATTTCTAAGATTTAAAACTACTAATTTCAAGAGTTGGAGAATATTTTAAAACTGAGCTACTTAATAAAGTGGCCTCTTTTATCTTAAAGTTATTTTTATTTAGGATATATACAGACACAGAGTGACACAACAACTTTTTTACAAAACTAAATAACTAAGTAAGTCAAAAATATATCTCCACTTTATACACAAAAACATTTGGGCAACAAACAAATTCTTTAAACACAAACGGCAGAGTCGCCGATTAAAAAAACAACCTTTGAACAGCCGCCAGCGAAAGTAATCTGTTAGTTCCAACTGTTGCATACAGACTCCAGTTTAAAAAATCAATACAACCCACTTCTCCCAGCCACACAATTACACCCCCCCCCCCAAAAAAAAAAACTACCCCAAAACGATAAGGAAGATTTTAAAGTATATGATTATTTAAAAATGTTTCTCCCCTTCAGATCCCAGATATTAAATAGGTACAATCGAGTGCAGATAGATTCAGGGGGGATGGGTATCTTTTTTTAGAGATCTGGGACTCTTCCAGCGCCATTCTTCTACTGGGACTAGCTTTGTCTCGGATTTATCTCTTTCTTTTCAGGTGATGCTATTTTGGACTCGCTCTCTTGGCCTCCCTAGCATCTGGCTACATTGCTATTTAGGAATCACTACCCTCCACCCCTTGGCCTTCCGAACTCTTTCGTGTGCCATCAAACGCGAACACTTAAAATACTGGGAGAGAAATAATAGACGAAAAGGCGCTAAGGAAGTAAGAGGGTTGGTGGATGGATGCTGGATTTTTTTTACTTGTTTCTTGATAAGCAGATATCACGGATAAATTAATATCAACTTTGAAGTCGAAAAAATATATAAAATCATGTATTTATCATTTCTGTAATACGAGATCAAAATATAAGTGATAAGTTGGGAATAAAAAATAATTTTATTTCGGTCAATAATAAGGCCAATGATAAAACGAGGGTTATATGCTTTGTAAGTTTTGACGTGAAAAAGTGTTTAAAATAATAATGTAAAAAATTGAAGGAAGTAAGAAGGTTGGATGCTGGATTTTATTTACTTGTTTCTTGATAAGCAGATATCACGGATAAATTAATATCAACTTTGAAGTCGAAAAAAAATATTAAATCACGTATTTATCGTTCCTGTAATACGAAATCAAAATGTATGTTGGGAATAAAAAATAATTTTATTTCGGTCAATAATAAGGCCAATGATAAAACGAGGGTTATATGCTTTGTAAGTTTTGACGTGAAAAAGTGTTTAAATAATAAGGTAAATTGAAGGAAGTAAGAAGGTTGGAGGATGGATGCTGGATTTTTTTTACTTGTTTCTTGATAAGCAGATATCACGGATAAATTAATATCAACTTTGAAGTCGAAAAAATATATAAAATCATGTATTTATCATTTCTGTAATACGAGATCAAAATATAAGTGATAAGTTGGGAATAAAAAATAATTTTATTTCGGTCAATAATAAGGCTAATGATAAAACGAGGGTTATATGCTTTGTAAGTTTTGACGTGAAAAAGTGTTTAAAATAATAATGTAAAAAATTGAAGGAAGTAAGAAGGTTGGATGCTGGATTTTATTTACTTGTTTCTTGATAAGCAGATATCACGGATAAATTAATATCAACTTTGAAGTCGAAAAAAAATATTAAATCACGTATTTATCGTTCCTGTAATACGAAATCAAAATGTATGTTGGGAATAAAAAATAATTTTATTTCGGTCAATAATAAGGCCAATGATAAAACGAGGGTTATATGCTTTGTAAGTTTTGACGTGAAAAAGTGTTTAAATAATAAGGTAAATTGAAGGAAGTAAGAAGGTTGGAGGATGGATGCTGGATTTTTTTTACCTGTTTCTTGATAAGCAGATATCACGGATAAATTAATATCAACTTTGAAGTCGAAAAAATATATAAAATCATGTATTTATCATTTCTGTAATACGAGATCAAAATATAAGTGATAAGTTGGGAATAAAAAATAATTTTATTTCTGTCAATAATAAGGGTAATGATTGATAAAACGAGGGTTATATGCTTTGTAAGTTTTGACGTGAAAAAGTGTTTAAATAATAAGGTAAATTGAAGGAAGTAAGAAGGTTGGAGGATGGATGCTGGATTTTTTTTACCTGTTTCTTGATAAGCAGATATCACGGATAAATTAATGTCAACTTTAAAGTCGAAAAAAATACCAAATCATGTATTTATCGTTTCTGTAATGCGAAATCAAAATAAATGTGATAAGTTGGGAATAAAAAATAATTTTATTTCTGTCAATAATAAGGGTAATGATTGATAAAACGAGGGTTATACGCTTTGTAAGTTTTGACGTGAAAAAGTGTTTAAAATAATAATGTAAAAAATTAAAGGAAGTAAGAAGGTTGGATGCTGGATTTTATTTACTTGTTTCTTGATAAGCAGATATCACGGATAAATTAATATCAACTTTGAAGTCGAAAAAAAATATTAAATCACGTATTTATCGTTCCTGTAATACGAAATCAAAATGTATGTTGGGAATAAAAAATAATTTTATTTCGGTCAATAATAAGGCTAATGATAAAACGAGGGTTATATGTTTTGTAAGTTTTGACGTGAAAAAGTGTTTAAAATAATAATGTAAATTGAAGGAAGTAAGAAGGTTGGATGTTGGATTTTATTTACTTGTTTCTTGATAAGCAGATATCACGGATATATTACTATCAACTTTGAAGTCGAAAATAAAATACCAAATCATGTATTTATCATTTCTGTAATACGAGATAATAATATAAGTGATAAGTTGGGAATAAAAAATAATTTTATTTATGTCCATAATAAGCCCAGCAAAAAAAGTCAGCATGAAACCTTCATCAAAATTGTCAAATTATAGGTTTTTGAAGGTTTTATAAATATATTGAAACAAAAAACTGCAGTTTTTTTGAAGTTTTTAATTTTCCTGCGGAAAAACATTAAAATATCTGCATTTTTCCTTCATGATTAAAAATTGAAGTTTTTTTGCAGGTTTTTATAAAGTTTTTTTGTAGTTTTTGTGAAGGACATTGAAACAAAAGCCTTTAATTTTATAGATCTTAAAAAAAACTGCAGTTTTCCTGCATAAAACCTTCAATTTTAAAATTTTGATGAAGGTTTTATGCTGACTTTTTTTGCTGGGAGGCTAATGATAAAATGTGGGTTATATGCTTTGTAAGTTTTGACGTGAAAAAGTGTTTAAAATTATAAGGTAAATTGAAGGAAGTAAGAAGGTTGGAGGATGGATGCTGGATTTTTTCTACTTGTTTCTTGATAAGCAGATATCACGGATAAACTAATATCAAATTTGAAGTCGAAAAAAATACCAAATCATGTATTTATCATTTTTGTAATACGAAATCCAATTATAAGTGATACGTTGGGAATAAAAAATAATTTTATTTCGGTCAATAACAAGGCTAATGATAAAACGAGGGTTATATGCTTTGTAAGTTTTGACGTGAAAAAGTGTATAAAATAATAAGGTAAATTATGTAAATAATAAAGTAAATTATAAAATGAGGGTTATTTGCTTAGTATTTTTGGACGTGAGAAACGTCTTTAAAATAATAAGGTAAATAATAAAAATAATAACGTGAATGATAAATTGGGGAATACATTGACTTTGTAATTATTGTTGTCAGAAATGTCTCAGCTGTATGGGATAGTTGTAAAAAAATATTATTTAACACTTTTTTTAGTTTTCCCTACCGATAATATTACGTAGTTACAAATAGCAGGATTGACATAATTTGGTCTCGTTAGGTAAGAAAATAAGGGTCGATGCGTGTAAAATCAAATCTTAAAATAAAGCAAATAACAGATGGAGCGCGGGTGAGGCCCGGAAGTTCGGAAAGAAGAGCATGTCTACTTTCCTTCTTTTAACGAGTTTTTTGTTGGCGACCAATTTCTATTTCTACAATCTTAAAAAATGGCGTTTTACGTGAAACCCATTTGGTCTTATTCGACATAGCTACACTCGATTTTAACCATTTCTTTATAAGTCATTCTAAATTAATAAATGTAATATTGGTAATGAATCATTAATATATATATATCACATTATATAGCCCAGATTCTTTAACATTATTCGTAATTGCTATAAATTTAAAATATAAATTTTGATATATATATATATATATATATATATATCTTAAAATTTATATTTTAAATTTATAGCAATTACGAATAATGTTAAAGAATCTGGGAATATATATATATATATATATATATACATACAGAACACATATCATTATTATTTTATCAATATTTACTTCTCAATAACTTGCTGCCATATACCCAATAATTCAAACTTTGAAGTTTAAAGGAAAAAACAAGAAATATACATCATTTTGACAGCATTCAAAATATAACGATCAAATTAGTGTGAATTTCACATAAAAATTACATGTTGATGTTATAGAAGAAAGCTATTTTTTATCAATTTAATTTACTTGATAATCCTCCCTCTTAGAAAAAACTAATTCTAAACTTCTGTCAAAGATAAAAATATTTCCTGGCATAAAACTTATCCATCATTGCTTGTGTTTATTAATTTTTTCAGAAATATATAGTGACTTCAAAAGAGGACTTATCTTTTGTTTTCTAATTTTCTCTACTTGTTAATTTATGATTCAGTATCACGGATGAATAAATATTAAAACTTTGCAATCTAGAAAGAAAAATAACTCATGCAAGGAATTAACCTCTGTGAAGCAAGAAATTTTGCAAGGAAAAAACATAAAAAAATAGTTTTCGTACTGTTTAATCATCTTTTTTAATATTTAAAATTTTAAAGGTAACTTATGTTTTTGTGTAAAAATTAAAACTATTCTAATTGTTTGAAACGCTAGTGTATAAAAACAAAATATGCTTAGTAAATAGGATTAAAAAAGAAATATTATATTGTCTTTTATGAAAATTCATAAAAAAGTAAATATAAATTGAAAAATAGATTTTCATAAAGAACATTAATCTGTATGGTATAATTTAATTATAAAAATAAAACCAAAATTGTACTACTCTAAAACAGAAAATCGTCTGTTGCTTGAATGTTTTTATTCGTTTATCAATTGCTAATACAGGCGTGTTCAGGGAATAAAAATAAATTAATATACTATTTTTTCATTCAGTTTTATTACAAATTAGAGTTGTATGATACAAACTCCCTCAACTTAAGAACACTTAATGGATTTACAGAATAATGAATTCATTGTAGGAATATTACGAGTATTTTTATTAGTACATATTCAGTGTTACAACAAAAATAATCTGATTAAATTTGATTGAAAAAGTTATTGCTGGTCCAACTGTCGCAATTCAACTTGACCAATTTAGCCTACAAGATATTTAAAATTATCATTGTGCTAAATAGAAATATCGAAAGTTAAGAAGATGGAGACTTTTCCTGTCTAAGTGAAATAAAATAAAAACTAATGACATATACTCAGTTACAAAATTTTAAAAACTTAAGCTAGCGTGGCAAAGCTTAGCTAGTTGTAAAGTCATTGTTACCTAAAAATAAAATATACTATTTAAATCATTGTTTAAAAATAGCAATAATAGGGCGTGTTGGCTGAAGAGGTTTCACTTTTTTTGCTACCGTCATTTTTCCCGACTTTATCAGACGGTAGCACGGATGATTGAATTTAAACTTGGCAACTAACGAGAACAAGAAATAGCTTTTCTATCTTTTATGTTTTACTATTATCAAACAAAGAGCTCAAGGTTGATAATTAGAAATGTTTTTGTGTCATACCCTTTACATTTAGATAACATTTTTAGATTTTGTACAGGTAAATTTTTACATTGTTAGAAATAAAAAAAAAGGAAAAATTAAAAATTATCCTGTTTTATTTATATTTTAACATGAATATATATTTAAAGACCTAAGTGACTAATAACTTGTTTTCGAGATTTTAAAATGAATATTTAATTCGATGTATGAAGTTATTTTGACTATATTTATTAGTGCATACATAAAATTCATTAGTTCACACACGTGTTAAGTGCATTTATTGGGAATTTTGGGTTAAAAGTTTATTTGAACCTTTAAATTGTGGTTTATATAGTAATTAATTGTGGTAGAAGAAAAACAATTATTTTGATTTGTAGAACTACTTAACTATTGTTGTTTTTCATTCTTTATACTGTACTTTAAAATGGCTGTCCTGATTTTTTTTATATGTTCCACATAAGGAGCAGAGATTCGAAACGTTCTTTGTCCTATTAATTTGATTTGTGGGGAAATCGCAAATACCTTTTCCTAAATGCATTGACTCATATACAAATTCCAACAATTTCAAGTCAATTGAAAGATAATGTGTTTTGAACGAATAAAATATGTCAGTTTGATAGAAATTTTTTAGCAAAATCAGTGATGGAATAAGTTCATTTATAAATTTTGTATAAAACACGTTTTGAATGTGTGCTAAAAATATATTCACTAAGACATCTATATATATCGTATAAACTGCAAAAAGTATTTTAA
This sequence comes from Troglohyphantes excavatus, assembly GCA_963932185.1. Taxonomy (NCBI): domain Eukaryota; kingdom Metazoa; phylum Arthropoda; class Arachnida; order Araneae; family Linyphiidae; genus Troglohyphantes; species Troglohyphantes excavatus. Next base: position 50,975,816 of record OZ010672.1, on the reverse strand, counting down.
TCAAAGGACCATTTTACAGTATTTTTCCGAGATTGGTCCCCTCCGCAAGTTTTTGTTATTATTTAAAAAATGCTAATTAACGTAAAATAAACTTAATATTTTTAGTGTGTTTAGTTAGTTTTTTAAAAAATTGGTTTATCTTATCTTAATTAACACATAATAAAATTTTAAAAAAATGTTACGGATGGAACAAATCACGGACAATTATTCTTTAATGACCCCAAAGATAAACATATTTTGATGAAACCAAACGCAAACTTCCATTAAAACTTAATGAGTCTTTTAACTCGAGCCTAAACTTTGTTACACAATCCCCTTCCCTACTGAGTTCGTCTACCTTTTGAACTTGACATACATTCCATATTCATGGATCGATATTTAGGGTCTTTTAAAAAACAAAACGCTCTCTTTCATCCCCAGTAGTTAAAAAGGCCGTCGTTGGGGGGAAAAAATACCACCCCCAAATTCCCCAAAAGAAAATTCATATCCTCAGCAAAGAGTGAAACGATCCGTGTATTGATTCCACCAGCCTCGACGATAGCTCTTTTATGTCAAACTAGCCTTTCTCTTCGGCGCTGGGGCCTTGACAAACGACAATTCTAATGAAAAGTCGATCCCTGACGGAAGGCTCAAAATAATGGATTTTTGGCGCCGATCCACGGCAGGGAAAAATGAAAATTCCGCCAGAAAAACTATGAATGAAAACCCTGCACTCGTAAGATAATTTCCAACTGGAGGTTTTCTCTCAGGCGGATTACTTGTTTTTAGTTAAGTCTGCGCCACGGTCTTGTTTGGGTCTTTGCCCCCCGTCACTTTGGGACTTTGCGCCGGATAGCCAATAAAGCCGAGCGCTTTGAAAAGTCCGGTGATGTATTAACGGAGGGCACTTCATTAAAGACATGAAGGAGACTTAATAAAGATATGCAAAGCGGTTACTTGATGAGGGGTGTTTGTTCGGGTTGATGAAGAGTTTGGGGAAATTCCTGCTTCCTTTTAGCAAAGGTGTCTTTTCAGGTAATTGCATATTGTCCATAAACTTTGCATATACTTCCTTAAACTTAATATTGTTACATGTATATTTCTATCAATAGACGGTATCAATTTAGATACATGTATATTTCTATCAATAGACGGTATCAATTTAGATAATGTATATTTCTATCAATAGACGGTATCAAATAGACGGTATCAATTTAGATACATGTATATTTCTATCAATAGACGGTATCAAATAGACGGTATCAATTTAGATACATGTATATTTCTATCAATAGACGATATCATTTTAGATACAAGTATATTTATATCAATAGGCGGTATCAATTTAGATACATGTATATTTCTATCAATAGGCGGTATCAATTTAGATACATGTATATTTCTATCAATAGGCGGTATAAATTTAGATACGCGTATTTTCTATCAATAAACGGTATCAATTTAGATACATGTATATTTCTATATTTTAAATTAAATAGTTATTTTTCCATTTTAAAAATGGGTCTGTTTTAGTCTCGATTTGGAGGATCTCGAAATTAAATGCGTAGTACGGTCACAATTTCAGAAATAACACTATCAATTTTTAGAGTCCTGTGATCGTCAAAGTTACTTTCGTCATATTTGATAATCGTTTCGTCATTGAATCTCTTGACTTTTGACGAAACAAGAATCTTCAAATGTTAAACGGAAGTAATTTACTCAGATTCGTCCCCGTTTTTTTTGTTCTTATACATATATTGCTACAATTCAAAACAGCCAACATTGGACCGCGAGATCCGCTGTTCGAGTCGGCCTATCGCTATTTATTTAAAATCATCCTCATTTTTGTGGAACTTCGTCAAAAAAGCCGACAAAATGAAATTTCTCAGTTTGACGAAAAAATTAATTAGATCACATAGCAGGCGTGTATTTAGTTAAAAATGACGAAAATTTCTTCAAAAATGAGTTTCTAATTTTTCAAGTGCATACGATCACTTAAAGGTAATAGCATAAAAGGAATGGCGCACTTTAAATCTGTCGTGCGTTGTTTTCACTTAGCTAATTGTAAAACTTATTTTAAAATGAGGCGCCACTTTAGATTTTGTCCACATTAATTAAGCGAAGCTTAAGATTACGTGGCAGTATTTCCGGATGTTTCTCTCTGAATTAACCCCAAACCGTCACCAATAACTCATTGTGTAGCTTTAGTGACACATTGAATCAACAAATCCGTTTAAAAATTAAGTTTGTTAAAATTGATATTTTTTTTTTTTTAAACCCCCAAATCCGACCGCGGATTTGGTGAGGTTCAATTGACCCCTTTCTTGACCAACCCTACAACAAATAGCACTCTCACCTTTGAGAAGGCCTCCGTGGCCGAGCGGTTAAAGGCGTTCAGCTACTAATCCGAGGATTGGTGGTTCGAACCCGTGCAATGGACTTGACATAGAAAAGTAAAACGTAGTGATCTTGTGATCGGAGGGTTGCCAGCTTCGCTACAAAATTACTAGAAAGTCGTCCAGAATATCCAACAAATTATACTTTCGTGTATACGGAACTGGTGCACGATAAATCTGATCGGGGTCCAAAGTTCCGACGTCTATTGAAGGCGTTGGGTGCCAGTTCAGGTGTTTCCTCGTCATCTGACCATGGTTCTAAAATAACGAGGTGCATGTATGAATGTGTGTGTGAATGTGTATGTGTTCCCGGGTCTTTCCTTCGAGATTGACCCCGAACCGTCGCCAATAGCCCACTTTACAGCTCTAGTGCGACGTTAATTAACCAAACCCAACCAAACAAAATAAAAAATACATTTCACTTCAACCATACGGCAACTCGCCGATAGTTTGGTTTGTTTAAACCCCCAAATCCGACCACGGATTTGGCGAGGTTAAATTGATCCCTTTCTTGACCGACCCTACAACAAATAGCACTCTCACGTTTGATAATTCTGTGATCGACAAGGCTACTTTTGTCATATTTGACAATAGTTTCGTTATTGAATCACTTGACTTTTGGCGAAACAAGAATCTTCAAATTTTTAACGAAACTAATGTACTCATATTCGTTTTCCGGTTGATTCGGCCCTTTTCTTGTTCCTATACGCATATGGCATAACCCAAAAGTGCTTATCTGGTCAAGTGGAAAAAACGATCGACTTCGAGAGGTTACTAGTTCGAGTCGGCCACCGATATTTATTTGAAATCGTCACCATTTTTGACGAAATAAATTCCGTTCAAAAAATACAAAATGAATGTCTTCAGTTTGATGAAATATTTCATCGGAGCTTATAGCAGGCGTCTGTTTTATCAAAAAAAAGGACGAAAGTGTCTTCGAAAATGAGCAAGCGTTTTTAACAGTGTATGCATCCCACTGTCGATAGAATAATATTTAATATTTATCATGGTTCCGTAAATATCATAAATGTATGTCAGGTGTTTTACATACGGTGTATCATAATGCATATTTTTGTAGGTTTGGAACAATTTTGATAATTTAAGAATCTCAATACAATTTTATATATCCTCTTGTCCTCTAGAATGTTTAAAAGGCGTTTTACTTTATAAAAAGTATAAATTACGTGCCCAGCCTGCAAATGTCATGGTATATACTACTTTTAATATAGCATAAATATTTTCTGATACAACAGAGTGAGATCTTACAAAAGGAACTAGATGTAATTATTTAACTACTAAAACTGATTAATTCTAATGAAGCGATATTTAATAATATTTCATGTGAATAATTTAGATATTAGAAGTTTACTGGTAGAAGATGATAACTTGTTAATGTATAAACAATTATATATTTCAATAAATAAGTTATAAATATTAACAAATTATTTCAAAAGAATGATATTTGTTCAGTGTGTACTGTTGCTTTGTCTATATTAAAATTCTATAAAATATTTTTAAACGATCATGTCTTTAAAGCAATTGATGTACTTCACTTTAAATTACGGTTTTTAATGTTAGTGCTTCATTTACATGGTAGCTTTTATTGTCTTTCCTATATTTTAGAGCTTAAAACTAGCAATATAAATTAATTTCCCTTAAAAATAAAGCAACAGCTACATTTCAATTTTTTTTTTAATTTACCAGCATAAACTAAATTTTGAGTATATAGGGGGTACTAGAAATTTATATATATATATATTTAGAGCTTAATACTAGCAATATAAATTAATTTCCCTTAAAAATAAGCAACAACTAGGTTTAAAAAAAAAAATTACAAGCATTAACTAAATTTTGAGTATATAGGGGATACTAGAAATATATATATATATATATTTAGAGCTTAATACTAGCAATATAAATTAATTTCCCTTAAAAATAAGCAACAACTAGGTTTAAAAAAAAAAATTACAAGCATTAACTAAATTTTGAGTATATAGGGGATACTAGAAATATATATATATATATATTTAGAGCTTAATACTAGCAATATAAATTAATTTCCCTTAAAAATAAGCAACAACTAGGTTTAAAAAAAAAAATTACAAGCATTAACTAAATTTTGAGTATATAGGGGATACTAGAAATATATATATATATATATATTTAGAGCTTAATACTAGCAATATAAATTAATTTCCCTTAAAAATAAGCAACAACTAGGTTTAAAAAAAAAAATTACAAGCATTAACTAAATTTTGAGTATATAGGGGATACTAGAAATATATATATATATATATTTAGAGCTTAATACTAGCAATATAAATTAATTTCCCTTAAAAATAAGCAACAACTAGGTTTAAAAAAAAAATTACAAGCATTAACTAAATTTTGAGTATATAGGGGATACTAGAAATATATATATATATATATTTAGAGCTTAATACTAGCAATATAAATTAATTTCCCTTAAAAATAAGCAACAACTAGGTTTAAAAAAAAATTACAAGCATTAACTAAATTTTGAGTATATAGGGGATACTAGAAATATATATATATATATATATTTAGAGCTTAATACTAGCAATATAAATTAATTTCCCTTAAAAATAAGCAACAACTAGGTTTTAAAAAAAAAAATTACAAGCATTAACTAAATTTTGAGTATATTGGGGATACTAGAAAAAAAACCTTTTCTAAACCAATATGGATATTTTAAATATATTTATAGAAACACACATTATCGATGTTTCTGCATGGTTCCCTGTGGGTATTTTTTAAACTATACATTTCCCACTCAAAAAAATTTAATTTAAAAGCATCTTACTTCAAGATTAAAGTTTAAATCTTTGCATCTTCTTTAGCCATAGCTGCGAAAGCTTTGCTTTTTGTTAAGGCCCCTTCAAAGCGCATTAGGGAAAAGTAGCCAATAAATACGGGCGCCTACTTCATTGGAGACATAAAAGCGTAGTTAATAAAAGATTTAGGAAGATTAGTTACTGAGATAGTAGGAAAGTGGATTCGAAATGCAGGAAGCAACACTACTTTTAGTGTTCCTCTCTGTACTGAAATCGTCTCCAAATTGTTTAGACAGGAATAATGGATGATGAGGATATCTCACTGGTTGCTAGCTCCTTAAGGGAAGCCTTAAGGGAATTCCTTAAAGGTTAGATTTCTTTATATGGATCTAAACCCTGAGATTCTGAATTAGGATTGATAAGATGATCTTTGGATAAGATGTTGAACTGCTTTTGTAAATTTTATTTGAATGAATCGTTCTGCGCTTTATACATTACACTTTGTTTTTGACATTTACTTTCAAGCTGATATATTGGGATGCTGTGTTAACTAATGTAAAATGTATCTATCCCTACACTGTTAAAAATAGGTACTCGAAAATAAGTAGAAGGTACTTATTTTTTTAGTATACTCGATGCTTATTATGGCTTCGAATACATAAGTTTCAATTTTTAAAAATATATGCAATCAAAAATGAGTACAGTGAGTAAATGCTTGCCTACATACTTTATAAATCACTTTCAATAAATATCGACAATTATATCCAAATCTTAAAGGGAATTGAACCCAAATACACCGAATAGTACCAACAGCACCGAAGTCCAATGTCTATCCGTTAAATCACAATGCCTACATTAATAAGTTATAAACAGAAGAAATGTTTAAAAAGGTTTGCCAAAAGAATGGGAAGTAAGATAATTCAGTTTTTTTTTTTTTTTTTTTTTTTTAATACCCAAGACATGTCCAACTCAGCTTAAAAAAAAACTGCAGAGCTACGGGCATGCCCAGGAAAAAGATAATTCAGTTGTAATAACTCCGTTTCTAATTAAACAATCACTTCTGAGCAACTATTATAAGTTTGTCAGGTTTCATTAAGATTGCTTGAACAGAAGCCGAGCGTTATTGGCCTTATTGGGATTAAAAACAATGGATTTGACATAACTTTTTAACAGTTTTAGCAGTTTCCAACTGCTATGTTTGATAATATAAAAGTTAGCTATCTGTAATTCCATGCCTTTATAAATCATCAACATTTTATGTTGAAGCGCTGAACATGTATTGAAACAGGCTAATTTGTAAAACTAAATGTATAGATTTCCAAATCTAAAATAGAATCAAAACCTCTTTAGGAATCAAAAACAAGTAATTTCACATAATAATTCAATGTATTCATTCCTCCTTAATAAGTTATTAAAATATTGAATAAATGTATAAATAACTTATTTATATATATTAATACAAAGGTTTTTCTGAATAAATGGAAATGCTATTCAACTAGCGTAATAAAAGTTTTGCTATATGTGCAATATAATAGAATGTGAGTTTGATTAAAATAAGTATCTTCACGTCTTTTAAAGAATGGACAATTTATTGTAAACAAAAATACCGTTTTCGTTATTCCTTTAATGTAATGCAAATACATCAAGACTTAAGAAAAATATAAGGAGTATTAAATAAAACATACAAGGAAATTATAAATATTGTTTTCAGTATTGAGCAAATATCCTGGTGTTCAATTCATTAAAAGTATCTCATAAAACAACAGGTGAAATAATATCTAAGATGTTCAGGGATTCAACCCATTTCCCATTATAGTATCGTGATCATGATAAAAAGAAACAAAGGTTAATTGCAATCTATTGTTATATGTGGAAATGTATAATTAATGAGGTATTCCTAATTAAAGACTATTCTGCAGATGGTTTAAGATTTGTTTTTTAAACACATTTGGAAGTTGTAGCATATAAAACACGGATATCAGGAATTGGGTTGTGGTGGAAACCAAGAAAAAATAAGCTTATATTTTTAAACTATCTAGTTTCGTAAAGTAAAGGATTATTTTGCTTAGATTTTGAACGGATGGATTCCCAAGATGGTAATGGATTTATTCAAATCTTGTTTGACTATTCAATTTCTAAGAATGGTTTTCTTATTGTGTTAGGACGGCTGTGCTCAATTTATTTTATGGTATTGTTTTATTTTAGTATTTTAACTATTAGAATAAACATAAATTCACATGGGATTCATATGTAAAATATTTTTTGTTATTATTTTTAATATATGAACTTCTAAGTTGGTCAAAAGAGTTTTGTAAAAAATAAATATCACTGTTATTCTAAATCAGTTGTAAAGTGTATCCATACATAACGATGGGACTTGTTTTCAAAAAAATATATTTTGATTGTAATATTTAAATTTTTAAGATAAATATTTTTAAATCGTATGCATATTCGGAATTGGTTATTTTAAAATAGCCGATAAATTGGTTAAGATCATAAATAAGTAAGCTTCAATATATTCTATACCTGTTACTTCATTATTTCTTATATTTCGGGTCATGTGTAGTTTATTAGTGGTTCTGGAAACAGTAGTAGTAGAGAATTTCGAATAATTAAATGCCGGATAACCAGATATTTCTTTTACAAAAGGTTTTAAAGCGGGATATTTCCTATCCAAAAACAAAGAATTGTCCGAATATCTGAACTAGAGAAGAAATCAGGTCGAATTGATAACCTATTTTCTTGGCGCGTTTGGCGGTATTGCTCGGAGCTGAAGTCGGTTAAAAGCATATATGATTGTCATTAAAAAAACATTAATTGAGCGATTTAAATTAAATGTGCCTCATGAACTATGTAATGATACCTTTCTTTAAAAGAAAGTTTTTAATAAATTAGCAATTAAATTAAAACAAATTATAGGAATTTTTGCCTTTGAAAAACATATATTATTAAATTATACTATTTCTGGAACCAACTGGAAACTCAGTACAAGATATTTTCAAAAATATTACACATCAATACTATACAAAAAATCTAAACAAACATAAAAAATCTGTATCATTATAAGCAAAAAATAGCAGTATAAAACCAAATAAATAATTCGAAGTGACGACTTCCTAAATATATTTTGCAAACAAAATATTTTTTAAACATTGAGAAGAATTTTATATTCAAATCCCTATAAATACATGGTAGATGAAGCCATTAGTTAACTAAACATATAAATAATAGGAATATACAGCCACATTTTAATTTAAGGTACGCATTTTATACAACGGGTACGAATCAATACTATCTCTAAGTCTCACATGAGTGATTTTTATACAGGTTTAGTTTCTGGTTATCCAGAAAGTTTCACAATGCACTTACAACTATTCAAATCCGTATTCGATCTCATTGATTTAGCTTTTGTTAAAAGGTATTCATTCATTCAGGCATTCATACTGAGTAACGATTTCCAATAGCTTCGTTACAGCGAGTAACAATCGTTTAAAATGTTTCTGCCATTTCGAAGGATTTGTGGATGCTTAGCGGAATAGTTGGCTGATTTCCGTTTAATTTTTAAAAAAATATTTCAAGTTAATGATGACAGAAAGTTTCAATAATTTACCCCTAAGTGCTCCAATTGCACTTCATTACCCAGAACGAAATTTCCAACCTTCAATAAAACCCAGAAGGAAAATAAATTGACTAACTCGCTATATATTCCGAAGTTTAAAAGTAGGATCTAGAGTGAAATATTGAGTAACAATATGCAAATTGCTTACGTGGCTGACTGGGGTAATTTTAAAAACTAATTCCTCATAAATAATGTATATGCTCGCATGAATAATTTTGCGATTTAACTAAATATTTGTTTTAGTATTGATGGTTTGTAATAACGTGAGTTTAAAATTTTAATACATAATTTTTACCGCAATGAGCGAATGATTAGACACTATCCGTCTCGTAATAGACTTTTACAAAATAATATAATGTAGCTATTTACATATATGAGTAACTATTAAGTTCATTTTCTGTGGCATATACAGTTATTCACAGTCTATCAACTATTCATAACAATTCAAATACTTATCACCTATTGTATCTTATGATGTAGTATTTTCGCATCATATTGAATGTTTGCTATTATCAATTTTATTCAATCTAGATTATCATTTCAATTTATAGTGATAGTATGGCTTATGTTTTAGCACATTTATAAACACTCCAATTGATTTCTAACTTAATATACAATTTGATGATTTAAATGATTCATCGAAGTAGTAACAAGCAATAATTCTTAAATATTATCAAGTTTCTAATCATAGCCTAATCCTACTGTTTTTTTACTAATTAAATTTACACTAAATTACGTTAGCCTTATTTATAATAATAAACATAAATATTAAAGATTATTAACAGACAGTGGAGTATTTTCATGTTTCAAATTGTCGTTTATTTCATATTTATATTCATAAACTGGCTTTATATGCCGTTCGTCTAGGCTACATTAAATCTTATTAATAGAGTTTCCGGCTTCAAATGGGAAAACTAATTCCACTTTACCAACGTTAAGTTTAGGGAGACTGCTGCAAGATGAATATGTCTTGACTCAAATGTTCTCACGTCGGGCGCTGAAGCTGGGAAAATAGGGTTCAAACTCAGGTGCAGTCTTCGTCACATGCCCCTTGTACTGAATTTTAAAATAATTATCGGTGTATATTCTATTAAAGTGATGAAATTCGGAAATAGGTGTTCGCGGCAAGGAATTGATTGAAAAATCATTTGTAAATGAATACGGGTAGCAATAAAGTAATACAGAAAATTTTATTTTATTGTTTATTAAATATGGTCATACCTAAATTGAGTTTTGAATAAGCGCGCATTCCGAAAATAAAATATCGTATTAATAGCTGAATACCTTCGTTCCATAATTAATTACGAGGTAATTTAATAATTTAAATAGTAACATTTAACACATAAAATATTCATATACAATGGAGAATCGGAAAACCAAGTGAATTTACTTTATAATTGTGTTTAAGAAAAAAATATGAACAATGGTTTAATTAAAATTCCAGATTGATTTTAAGGGATTTATTATGTATTTGTCTTTTATTTTGTGTCATTCGGGAAACTTTAATTGTAATGTAAATAGAGAAACGCTTTTGTGTCAAAAGCTATATTAAGAATTTAATTACTATTTATTTAGTAAATGATTTTATCTTCTTGTCGAATATTTTACCGTTATTTCAGTTAATATTTAAATATATAACTATTTAAGGAGTGAACTAATTTAACGGAGTGTTATTTTATTAGTAGTAAACCAATAAAATATTTTTACCTTTATACTTGTCCGAAAAGACAACGTTTTCCTTGATAAAAGAAAGGTAATAATTTCTTTTAATAGAAGTTATATTCCTGAAAGAATTTAATGGCGACTAAGACCTCTTTTGAGGGTAAAATATTACCAAGTGCAAGCGCGTTAGAGGTAAGTGCCAATTTTTGTCATCTTTATTATATTTAAGAATTCGCTTAGCAGAATACGGTTTCCATCTAGCAGTAAAATCTATAACATTTATTTTGCCGAGAACATTCCTAGGAGACTAAAGTACTAAGTAAGTGCAGTTTGGGGAATAATTTTCCCTTTTTCTTTCATAAATCTCTCAGTATTTCTCTTCCAAAAGATCAGCTGTATCTAATGACTGTAATGTGTGCTGAAGGGTAGAGCTTTACGACTTAATAGATGCAATTCAAATGGAATTGCATAAATAGTCAATAATGAATTAGTTGGTAACTAAATCAATATATTTAATTTAATGTCAGTAAATAATAATTAGTACGAATATTATTCAATTAAATGGAAAGTTAATGCTACAATGAGTTACAAAAGATCAGCTGTATCTAATGACTGTAATATGTGCTGAAGACTAGAGCTTTACGACTTAATAGATGCAATTCAAATGGAATTGCACAAATAGTCAATAATGAATTAGTTGGCAACTAAATCAATATATTTAATTTAATGTCAGTAAATAATAATTAGTACGAATATTATTCAATTAAATGGAAAGTTAATGCTACAATGAGTTACAAAAGATCAGCTGTATCTAATGACTGTAATGTGTGCTGAAGGGTAGAGCTTTTACGACTTAATAGATGCAATTCAAATGGAATTGCATAAATAGACAATAATGAATTAGTTGGTAACTAAATCAATATATTTAATTTAATGTCAGTAAATAATAATTTGTTCGAATATTATTCAATTAAATGGAAAGTTAATGCTACAATGAGTTACAATGAATTACAAAAGATCAGCTGTATCTAATGACAGTAATGTGTGCTGAAGGGTAGAGCTTTACGACTTAATAGATGCAATTCAAATGGAATTGCATAAATAGTCAATAATGAATTAGTTGGTAACTAAATCAAAATATTTGATTTAATGTCAGTAAATAATAATTTGTTCGAAAATTATTCAATTGAACAGAAAGCTAATGCTACAAGGAGTTAAAAGTTAGTTATAAGGTACTGAAATCAATTCTAGTGATATTGTTATAGGGTTGGTTGGTTGGTTTTGTTAATTAATGTCGCACTAGAGCTGCACAGTGGGCTATTGGCGACGGTTCGGGGTCAATCTCGAAGGAAAGACCCGGGAACATATACACATTCACACACACATTCATACATGCACCTCGTTATTTTAGAACCATGGTCAGATGACGAGGAAACACCTGAACTGGCACCCAACGCCTTCAATAGACGTCGGGACTTTGGACCCCGATCAGATTTATCGTGCACCAGTCCCGTATACACGCCAGTATAATTTGTTGGATATTCTGGACGACTTTCTAGTATTTTTTGTAGCGAAGCTGGCAACCCTCCGATCGCAAGATCACTAGTTTTTTACTTTTCTATGTCAAGTCCATTTCACGGATTCGAACCACCAATCCTCTGATTAGTAGCTGAACGCCTTACCAACTGAGCAACTGGGGCTCCTATTGTTATAGGGATATATGAGTGTTGGTTAATGGGGCTTTGAAAATTAAAAATCAATATGGGACAGCTAGTAAAAAGGCAAATAGAATGTAGAGATTTAATAAAAGGTATCTAAATCTAAAGATGTAATACTGCCATTATATAACGAGTTGGTTAGGCCACATCTTGAGTATGCTGTACAATGGTTAGTCACCTTATTTTAAAAAATATATCGATTTGTTAGAACAGGTTCAGCATTGGGCTACAAAATTGGTTTAAGGTACTTTGGGAATTAGCTGTAGACCTTTCGATCTTTATTCTTCGATCTTTAAACATGTATACACTCTAAGATGTGAGGATTATTTTAAATAATATATCGATTTGTTAGAACGGGTTCAGCATTGGGCTACAAAATTGGTTTAAGGTACTTTGGGAATTAGCTGTAGACCTTTCGATCTTTATTCTTCGATCTTTAAACATGCATACACTCTAAGAGATGAGGATTAGACTGGTCTTTATTCGGCTATTTAAATTTATTAAATAGAGTGATGTCGAACGCCTGAAATTTAATACAGCCAATGGGACTAAAGTCATGGGTACTATTTATACAAAACACAACTTAATCGGGAAGGTAAAAAGCATTATTTTTATAAAAACGTAATAGATAAATGGAATAGTTTGCCTGAAGGGGAGGGGGGGGGGGAAGGTTAATTTGTCAAGAGTAGGTAGTTTTAAAAGACAGCTGCATCGGCTTTGAATGATTGATAGGATGCGATAAGCGGGACCAACCATGCTGGGATTAGAGCCTGTTGTCGGTCGTCAGTATTTGTATTTGTAATAGTAGTTCTTATCATTGATAATAAATAAAATAGATGGCAGTTATGCATGGAAATAAGTAGGTTTTAATAATACACTATTTTTCTCAATATGTTGTTGGAATTTTAATATTTGTTTGTGATAATAATTGATAGTAAATGTTAAACCTCAAACAAAATTCCCATAATTAAGCAATCTATAACAGCATAAAACATTTCCGTTTCCTTAATAGGGACTTTCATTGATAATCTAAGTATTATATTTTCATTTAAATCAAAGTTTTAAACTTTTGAAAATTTGAGCAATCAATAGAATATTACAAAAACATTTTGTTTTAATGGAATTTTCTTATTAGGTAAGTTTAAAAGCAAAACAAAATAAAATGTATCTATAGAGTGTGACGTTTAAGTTTAATATAAGTTAAATTAATTAAAATTGAAGTTGTCTTAATACCCACTTTTGAATTACACATCTCTATTAGTTTTAATTATATCTGGAAGTTTATAACCGTTAAGAAAAAGGTATATATTATTCGTTTGCAAAATTTTGAAAGATTAATAATACCATGATAAGGAGACATAGAATAAAACGCAGATTACTGATACAGAATTACAGTTACAATATTTACAAATTTACAATTACAAAATTTAGTTACAATATTTATAGATACACAATTTACAGTTACAATATTTACATATACAAAATTTACAGTTACAATATTTACATATACAAAATTTACAGTTACAATATTTAGATATACAAAATTTACAGTTACAATATTTAAAGGCACAAAATTTACTTACAATATTTATATATACACAATTTATAGTTACTTTATTTACAGTTGCAAAATTTACAGTTACAGTATTTACAGATACAAAATTTAAAGTTACAATATTTACAGATACAAAATTTACAGTTACAATATTTACAGTTGCAAAAATTACAGTTACAATATTTACAGTTACAAAATTTACAGCTACAAATTTGCAGTTAATCTTCAGAAAAATAGGAAAATAAAAAATAAAAAATTCTAGCATTAAAACCAAACAAAAGTAATAATTTATTTTTCCTCTTGAAATTTCCATTCATTTTAGATAAGAGAAAAATAAATTAACTTATCCAGAAATATCTCCAACCTAAACACAACTTCTTGTTTTAAGCTCAAAACTAAAACCAATATTTTACAAGTTTTCCCTCTCTACATCCGGGATTAACCAAATAAAATATCGCCGTTGTCCCCCATTCAGCGTTACTATAAAACAAAGAACAAGCAAAAAATCTCACGTTTCCAGAATGACAGTCTCATTTCTAGAATGAGTAGTATATACACCCTCTATTTATCCGAGGACCATTTGCAGTTGATCGTTAAGGAGAGAAAATCTTCATTAAAGGCCTTCCCATGGTGCGTATCGTGAGGGGCAGACGATATATAAGAAAGGCGAGTCGATCAATTCTTTCAAGGGACCTAGTATCGGCGATATCTTTTCGAGATCACTGAGTCGACTAAAATGAAGGAGATATCTTTGAGTTTGCTACCAATGGGGTTTTGGGGATTATATCGAGATTTTTTTTTAAAAAATTCAAGGCTCATTACGTGGGACGAGAAAAATATATTGGATAAGCCTGGCATAAAGAAAGTTCGTAGTAGATTGATTATTTAAAGCTATACAAATAATATGATCTGTGTTTTGTGATGAAATTAAATTGAAACAGAATATAAATTCACAAACCAATAAAAAAGCTTATAGTAACCAAGAAAACCTGGTAATATTCATTAAATATATTTAGTATTAATGGTATTATAATAAAATAAATTCAATCATTAGACATAACAATACCCTAAACTAATAATCCAAAATAAGTCAGCTATTTTATAAATTCAGTAGGTAAACTTTTTAATTTTTATGATAACAAAATGTGTTTTTAATTGTTATGATAACAAACTGCGTTTTCGTGGAACAGTTGTACGAAGATCAAATTCTATTTCTTAACCAATTAAAATAACCATAATAAATTATACAATAAACCTTAAATATGTGAAAGTACAGATGAATATGATTTGTGTTCGCTCGGTATGTATAGTAAAAATCGTATTATTACAACAAAACTTTTCGACTTATTAGTAATATGTTATGAATAAGACTATTTTAAGTCCAATAATTATATTAAAACTTATCTAAATGAGATAATAAAACAACAATAGCTTTAAAATAATATTAAAAACAATATATAAAGTATGTAATTACATACAAATGTATTAGACTGATTGGTTAATATCTAATTGTCAGTTTAATTTTCGTTTCATAAAAATATACCATTACGATAATTAATTAAACTTATTATAAAAAAAATACAAATATAAGGCTATTTTAGTAAAAATTATAAGATTTAAATAATAATTTTTAATTTAGATAAATAAATTAATTTAAAATGAAATTGTATTTACAAATGGTATTTTTAAAATTGTCAAAAGCTATTCCAATAGTTCTAAGTTTAACTGATTTAACTACCGAAAAGTGAATTTTCTATTAGAGAACATCTACTGCTTAACGTTTAAGATAATTAATTCCCTTTGGGAATTATCGTTAAGTTTGACAGTAAATCTTTTAAATAAATGCATTATTTTTTTTTTGTTTAGAATGATTGTTATTTCTAATTGTTATTTATGTTCAGCATTAGGTGTTAGAGAATTTAATCTACAATTGTTATACAGTAGTTTTTTAATCGAATGATTAATCGGCTATTCATAATCACATTAAGATATAATTATGTTAAACTTTTATAATAAATATACGATTTAAAAAGTGTACAATTTATACCCGAAATATTTAGTAAGAAAATAGCATTTGGTTACTGAGGAAAGTCTGCTTGTGTAATGAATTACTTTAAAATTGAATAATAAAATTATAAAATTTTGAAGGTAATTAAAGTGATGATAATGTTACAAATCAATCTGAAATAAAACAATTATAGTTAATTTGATTATGTATAAGTTTAAAAATATTCGATTAACTGCCACATTATACATAGATGTTTACTTTTAAATTGTCGGTAGCAAATCAACGTTAAACATTAAATTGTTATTCTTTAAATACACATATTGGAAGAAAAAAATATTAAGGTATAGTATATATCAGATATCAGAGCTGTGTATCTATAAATAAAATATCGTCAGTTTTTCCCGTTTAAAGTTCTAATTCCCAAAACTGAATTTTCGGAAAGTTCTTAAATATAATCTCAAATAAGTTCTTAAGAATTTCTTAGAGATGTGACTAGCAGTCTTCCAACGAAAAGTGTACGGAAAGAATCCTCTTTTCAGAGAAGTCTAATTCTTTACTCCAGAAAATCCACAGCTGGTGTTTACCAGGGATTATTCACTTCTTCCGAACATGAGGTGTTCGGCAAAAAGTATCGGTTTCTCTTACTTTTAAAATGTTTCTTTAAGCTTGTTTTTTCTTACAATTTTTTTGTTATCTTTTAGACAGACATTTTATGTTAAGTCCAATGTATACGTAGAATATATAACAAAAATTTTATATTGTAAAATAGCAATTATACAATCTTTGATATTTAAAGAAACTTCCCGTTTTACAACATATGATTTAACGTATCAACGAAATGATTTACTTCCGAAAATTGACAGATCGTGTTGAACAAGGCTCATTTTTTTTAAACATAAAATGCTAAATGGAATAACCTTAAATTAAGTATATGAAAAAACAAGAATTGATGTAAAAAATGTTTACATTCAAAGTGAATCAATTTTCGGAAGCGAAATGTTTAGTTTAGAAGCTTGTTTTAATAGCGGTGCTAGTTTAGCTGGTTATGCTCTGCTAGTTAAGCAGTGATAGTTTGCTAACTTTTTGAAATTTTTAAAACGAACATTAAATTTCTATTTATTGCTGAAAATTACAATTCTAATTAATCAACGTAAATATAAAACACAAAACTGCTTATTTAACTACTTCAAAAGTAGTAAATTTAGTTCATACTGATCCCAAGTATCTAAAATGCTTGAGATTTGGGTTTCCATTATTTTATATGAAAAAGCTTATTTAGACTTACAATAAATACTACTTTATATGAATAATAAAAAAATATATAATTGACTTTTAAAATATATTTTTAAAAATTTAAATAAAACTTTTTACCCAAATAAAACGTAATTGTTATCTTAATAAAAAGTCGGTAAATAAAATAATTTACATTTTGTTGGATTAATTTATTTCATTGTAAGAACTTAGCAAATAAATTATTAATATAATATTATAAATTTAAATTAGTATCTCATTTCAACATTAAAGCAAATATTTGTATTTATTGCGACATTTGCTTACAAGAAAAATATATTCGTTTTAGTAAAAGAGAAATAAATGATTATTTTTAATTTAATCCACCCATCAAACATCAGATCAGAAATACATGTCAAAAACAAACAATTCAATTTTTATGTTATAATATAATAACAATATGAATGTATTATGTCAATTAAAACTAATTAAAAGTGATAGTTGTCTTTCCAAATAACGTAATATCAAAAATACTTTCCCCAATTAATACGCATATAAAGATAGCGCAAAAATAAATGTAATTATTTTAACAGTCAAACACATCACAGAAACAGTATAAATACAGAATAACATTTTCTGTCAACATCAAAAATAAAGCACAAAATAATAAAACCGCCGGTGTTAATCAAATATTAAACATTTAAATTAAAAGTGTATTTTCCCAGTCTCTTTGAAAACAGTCATCTTTTTGTTTATAAAACTCAACGGAATGATGTATTTATTTCCAAAACCAGTAAATGTATTACACAAAATAAAATACAGGAAAAGAAAGAAAAGACTAAGAATGAAGTTCATTAAAAATGAAAAGCAAGTAAATGAAGAGCGGCATTGGTGATGCCCTATGTTAAATTGCGCTTTGGTAAAGGTGAAACGAGACGTTTGAGTTAAAGCATTTGAATCCGAGACAGTTACAATGATTTCTCTCTAACAAGATGCCGTAATGATTTGAATGGGGTGAATGTAGGCTCGTTATAAATGGTGCAGTTTGGATGGAAAGTGCTGTTATCTGGGTTAGCTGGCATGGGATATGTTTCAGGATTTCAACAGAGCTTGGAATGGGATATTTAGAAACGCGTGTTCTAGTAATTAGGTGGTTTATTTAATGTGTCCGAGGAAATTGAATGTTAGTTAAATTGCGTTTCATGTTTTGATTATTAATATTTTTATTTAAATATAAAACAATTCATAAAAGATAAAAAATATGAAAAATTTATAAGTTTTGAAAAGCTATTTTTAGTTTTCTTTTAAGTTGAATTGCTTTTCATGATTTGATTTGCAATATTTTTTATTTAAATATAGAACAATTGATAAAAGATACAAAAATATAAAAAAATTATAAATTTTGAAAAGCTAATTTTAGTTTTTTTTTAAATTAAATTGCGTTTCATGTTTTTATTTTTTATATTTTTTATATAAATACAGAAAAAAATTGATAAAAGATCCCTAAAAATGACAAATTTATAAATTTTTAAAAGATAATTTCAGTTTTCTTTTAAGTTGAATTGCGTTTCATTTTTTGATTTTTAATATTTTTTATTTAAATATAGAACAATTGATAAAAGATACAAAAATATGAAAAATTTATAAATTTTGAAAAGCTAATTTTAGTTTTATTTTAAGTTGAATTGCGTTTCATGTTTTGATTTCTAATATTTTTTATATAAATACAGAAAAAAAAATTGATAAAACATCTCCAAAAAATGAAAAATTTATAAATTTTGAAAATTTTTTTTTAGTTTTCTTTTAAGTTGAATTGCTTTTCATGTTTTGATTTTTAATATTTTTTATTTAAATATATAAAAATTGATAAAAGATACAAAAATATGAAAAAATTATAAATTTTGAAAAGCTAATTTTAGTTTACTTTTAAGTTGAATTGCGTTTCCTGTTTTGATTTCTAATATTTTTTATATGAATACAGAAAAAAAATTATAAAATATCCCCCAAAAAATAAAAAAATTATAAATTTTGAAAAGATAATTTTAGTTTTCTTTTTAATGGATTATAAACTTATTCCAATTGTTTTTTTATTGAAAAGCATTATTGATTACTGGATATAATTTTTTTTTTGTTTAACAGTTGATATTTTCTTTATATACAAAATAGAAAATGGTTAATTTTTGTTATTACATATTTTTATAAAACTTATTTTGTGGCTTTATCAGCAAATCATGCATTTTAACTTTATCCTCCTTTCAAGTTCATATAGACTTAGAACTTG
Organism: Troglohyphantes excavatus; assembly: GCA_963932185.1. Taxonomy (NCBI): domain Eukaryota; kingdom Metazoa; phylum Arthropoda; class Arachnida; order Araneae; family Linyphiidae; genus Troglohyphantes; species Troglohyphantes excavatus. Next base: position 50,956,573 of record OZ010672.1, on the reverse strand, counting down.
GCATACTTGCTCAATCCCGATACTAATGAGACATTTAGGCATAATAATTAGTAATTCATAATAACTTTTATTGTAAATCCAAGAATTGAACAGTTTTTGGTAAATTTTGAATCTTTATTATCAGAATAATCCTCTAAACACTTATTCTATGGAAATTCTGCTTTTCAGCTGTTAGAATTGATGTATATAAAAAAGTCACTAGAGTAAAAAATTAAAAAAGATTTTGAAGTATGAAACAGTTTTGAAACTATCGAATATATAATTTCTTGAATTTCGAGTTAGCTTGTTTTAGATTTATTATAACCACAAAAAAAATGTATTTTTTAAATAGGTATTCAAGTTTTTAGCAAAAAACACTTGGTATTTTTTTTTTGTGTTTTGGAAAATTGCCAAATAAGATTGTCAAACCTATGGGAGTAATTATAAACAATGTTACAAAACTACAAGACAAAATAAAAAAAAATATGAATTAACCATCGTAGGTACATCTTTACCCTTTCACATTTTTCTTTTTAATATGCGGGAAAACAAATAAGCTTGCAAAAAAATAAGCTTAGCTTTCCGAAATGTCACATCATTCCTTTTATTGCGTTCCAGAGAATTACTGCTGACTCAGATTTAAAATTAATGTAGTATCTAATAAAAAATATTAAAAATCCCATGAGGTAAAAACAATTTTATAATTAAAAAAATTAAATTACTTGAGTTCCGTAGGTTACGGTAATGATATAATTATATTTAGACACAATGCTGTATAGATTTAAATACTACTTCATTTTAATTTTTGCATATACATAATATATCAAATAATTTATTTTCATACAAAGAACTCAATAAGCAAACGTTATATTTTAACCATTTGTATTCGACTCTCAGTCGATTCTCAGTTACCAAAGTAACGACTTGTTCTTTTGTTTACCTTACAACCTTACAACCCCTGGTTTTTTTCAATTGACAAATGTCATAAACCTATAAATATATATGCTTGGTATAATGAAAATAAACCTTTGCATTTCAAGAAATATTTTGACATTTTCGTTCTTTCTACGTAACAGTTATTCTACTTTCTGTTCTTTTCCCCGAATTTTTATTGCTCATAGAGGAAAAAATTCATAATCAATTTTGGATCTGCAAGAGAACAATTTATAAAAAATCGACGCTTTTTTTTACATAAAATCATGTTTCCCTTTTATTTTAAAGAACAGGGAACCAAAAGAACTGGTCGTTATTTTAAGAGACTTCGAAATGCAAAGGCTTAATATTTAGATTCACGTATAACTTTTTAATTTATATAATTTTCCACCCTAAACGTAAAAAGAAAAGTACCTCCTTAAAGAACACGGAAGGGATGTATCTGTTCCATAAAAAGATAAGGGAAGGGATTTAACTGTTCCATAAAAAGAACAGGGAAGGGATGTAACTGTTCCATAAAAAAGAACAGGAAAGGGAAGTAACTGTTCCATAAAAAGAACATGGAAGGGATGTAACTGTTCAATAAAAAAGAACAGGGAAGGGATGTAACTGTTCCATACAAATAACAAGGAAGAGATGTAACTGTTCCATAAAAAGAACAGGGAAGGGATGTAACTGTTCCATAAAAAGAACAGGGAAGGGATGTAACTGTTCAATAAAAAAGAACAGGGAAGGGATGTAACTGTTCCATACAAATAACAAGGAAGAGATGTAACTGTTCCATAAAAAGAACAGAGAAGGGATGTAACTGTTCCATAAAAATAACAAGAAAGTTATGTAAATGTTCCATAAAAAGAACAGGGAAGGAATGTAACTGTTCATAAAAAAGAACAGAGAAGGGATGTAACTGTTCCATAAAAAGAACAGGGAAGAGATGTAACTGTTCCATAAAAAGAACAGGGAAGGGATGTAACTGTTCAATAAAAAAGAACAGGGAAGGGATGTAACTGTTCCATACAAATAACAAGGAAGAGATGTAACTGTTCCATAAAAAGAACAGAGAAGGGATGTAACTGTTCCATAAAAATAACAAGAAATTTATGTAAATGTTCCATAAAAAGAACAGGGAAGGAATGTAACTGTTCATAAAAAAGAACAGAGAAGGGATGTAACTGTTCCATAAAAAGAACAGGGAAGAGATGTAACTGTTCCATAAAAAGAACAGGGAAGGGATGTAACTGTTCCATAAAAATAACAAGAAAGGTATGTAAATGTTCCATAAAAAGAACAGGGAAGGAATGTAACTGTTTATAAAAAAGAACAGGGAAGGGATGTAACTGTTCCATAAAAAAAACAGGGAAGAGATGTAACTGTTCCATAAAAAGAACAGGGAAGGGATATAACTGTTCCATAAAAATAACAAGAAAGGTATGTAAATGTTCCATAAAAAGAACAGGGAAGGAATGTAACTGTTCATAAAAAAGAACAGGGAAGGGATGTAACTGTTCCATCAAAATAACAAGAAAGGTATGTAACTGTTCCATAAAAAGAACAGGGAAGGGATGTAACTGTTCCATAAAAATAACAAGAAAGGTATGTAAATGTTCCATAAAAAGAACAGGGAAGGAATGTAACTGTTCATAAAAAAGAACAGGGAAGGGATGTAACTGTTCCATAAAAATAACAAGAAAGGTATGTAAATGTTCCATAAAAAGAACAGGGAAGGAATGTAACTGTTCATAAAAAAGAACAGGAAAGGGATGTAACTGTTCCATAAAAATAACAAGAAAGGTATGTAACTGTTCCATAAAAAGAACAGGGAAGGGATGTAACTGTTCCTTAAAAATAACAAGAAAGGTATGTAAATGTTCCATAAAAAGAACAGGGAAGGAATGTAACTGTTCATAAAAAAGAACAGGGAAGGGATGTAACTGTTCCATAAAAATAACAAGAAAGGTATGTAACTGTTCCATAAAAAGAACAGGGAAGGGATGTAACTGTTCCATACAAATAACAAGGAAGGGATGTAACTTTTCCATAAAAAAGAACAAGGAAGGTATGTAACTGTTCCATAAAAAGAACATTAACATCAAACAAGTTCATCGAATGTTTTCATTAAAATGTATTACGCTTGATATATTTATTTTTCATTTCGCATATACATATAAAAATAAAATTTGCTTTACATATTATTTTTAAACAAAACATATTTTTACCCGCATAAACATCTATTTCATCACTCGAAATTAAACATCAAGCTCTATTTCCCAATAACAATATCACAAACATTTATTTAATGCGGCTTTGCTGTTTTTAAGTTTCTATCCATAAAAACAACTATATTCTTTTAGAAGCTGTTTTGTAAAAACGCAAAATAATAAGGACTTCGGAAGCGTTAAACCAGCTCAATATTCAAACTTCAGTCACGTAACAAACTCTTAATGAATCCCGGGAAGCACGCAAGGCGGTTAAAAAGGCGGCGCAATTTTTTAAATAAAGCACCGAAAACCAATTTTCGCTTTGGCACCTCCTTAGCTCTCAGGCAGCTCAATATTTAATTAAGTCACCTTCTCTAAACAGGTATTCAGAGCTGAAAAATTATTATATGAATTGGAAATATAGTAATGTTTATTTATATTACTTACTGTTATCAGTATGTTGAGAGTTTAAGTGAACTTCCTTTTTTTCAAATTCATTATTGTATTATATTATTATTATTGTATTATATTATTATTATTGTATTGTATTATTATTATTGTATTATATTATTATTATTGTATTATATTATTATTATTATTGTATTATATTATTATTATTATTGTATTATATTATTATCATTGCATTATATTATTATTATTGTATTATATTATTATTATTATTATTGTATTATATTATTATCATTGTATTATATTATTATTATTGTATTATATTATTATTATTGTATTATATTATTATTATTGTATTATATTATTATTATTGTATTAAATTATTATTATTGTATTATATTATTATTATTGTATTAAATTATTATTATTGTATTATATTATTATTATTGTATTATATTATTATTATTGTATTATATTATTATTATTATTGTATTATATTATTATTATTATTGTATTATATTATTATTATTCTATTATATTATTATTATTCTATTATATTATTATTCTATTCTATTATTATTATTCTATTCTATTATTATTATTGTATTATATTATTATTATTATTGTATTATATTATTATTATTGTATTATATTATTATTATTGTATTATATTTTTATTATTGTATTATATTATTATTATTGTATTATATTATTATTATTATATCATATCATTTATTTATTCTACTACATTATTATTATGTTGAATCCTAAGAAAACATTATTACTAATTTTTTCAGTATCCAGATACATAACTATTTCTGGATTTTTAGTAATGCAGACAAAGTTATAATTATGTTAGTTGTACACTGTAAAAAAAGGTACTTAAAAATGAGTACCTGAACATACACGTTTTTCTTTGAGTACAATTGCATCGTAAATGAGCGATAACGTACTCAAATGTAAGTAATTGTACCTTCTCAAAAATGATCAGTTTGATTTAATATTGCTAATCTCAACTTCTGCTCAAACCATCTTAATAATGCGATCTGACAAACTTAAAATAGTTGTTCAAAATGTGGTTTTCCATATTATTTAATGTCGATTGGTTAAATGGAAACTGAGTTATTACACCTCAATTATCTTACTTCCCATTTTTTGGCACATCATTTTAAGATTATTTCTATTAATAACTTCTTCACGTCGCCCTGAGAGTTTAATGGATAAGGCTCGCTCTGGACATCGGTGCCTGCAGATTGGGATCGATTCCCGGTAATTCTTGGGCGTTATTGTCGGTATTTATTGAAAGTGATTTATTAAGGCAATCTATGTATGCAAGCAACCTCTATTTTTATTCATTTTTACTCACTGTACTCATTTTTGAGTACATGTCTTTTTCAAAAATGAAACTTATGTATTCGGAGCAATGATAAGCGCGAATGTACACATACATGAATACGTTTTATTTAGTTTTGAGTACCTGTTTTTAACAGTGTGCATTTTATTATTATTACTATTGTATCATATCATTTATTTATTATATACCACATTATTATTATGTTGAATCACACAAAAAAATTTATTACTAATTTTTCCGGTATCCAGATATATTACTATTTCTGGATTTTTAGTAATGGAAACAAAGTTATAATTACGATTTGTAATGACTTATTTCTCATTGATTTAAAAAAAATAGTAATTCGATTGAAACTTAAATTTGAAAGTAATTTAATTTTATCTTACACGCAGCATTTGAAATAATTTTTACTTTAAATTTGTTATAGCAACATCGAAATGCAGTTTTCCTAAAGTATCGTTTACATAAAGAAAATAATAAAAAAAAGATTAATAAATTATAAAAGATTAAATATTTTAACTATTTTTTGATAATTTCAGTATTATACGTAGTTTTATAGTTTAATTTAAATACAATTGTATTGTTAAATAATATGTCTTATGCATAAATATAATTTAAGGCATGCATATTTTTTGTTTCACTCATTGGTTTCAGTTTGGCTTAGTTTTTTGTTCACATTAGTGGATATGGGTCACTATATGAATTATTTTAAAACCAGTAACGGTCTCAGCTTAGCGGCAAAATACTCACTACTCATAAATTTAAATGTTTGTAAATTGAATTAAAATATGTTTATTGAAATGAAAACATAAGTACTCCAAACTATTATGTTAAAAGTATTTAAAAAAGATATATAATGTTACTAGTTTCAAAGTACCAATTACTACTGATTAATTAAATAATTAATTAATAGAGGGGTAGATGATATCTTGAATTGACTACAATGTTTTGTGAATATGTTTGTTTGCAATCTGTAACATTAACAAGTTTGATTAAATCGAATAGTAAAAAACGCTCCTTTTCTAATTAAGATACAGTGCTTTTAGTATTTACTAATAAAATGTTCATTTTCGTCATCTGATTTGTTGGATCTTTAATTAAAAAACTTGTATGTTTGCTTAAGAAACAAACAAGTTTCCAGGGATGCAATTTACTCTAATTGAACTTCTATGTAAAACCAGACAATCAAAATGAGCTTTCCGCACAAGCATTAAGGCTTCATAAAAAAGGAAACTTTCACGAAAGTATTCCTATAATTGGTACAAAAAAATAACAATGATTCTGAGAAATCAGAAAAGCTGAGAAATACAAATGGAAATAAAGAAGCGTAGAGAAAGGAGTGCAAAAATAAATATCTCAAAACCTTAGCACTTATGGAGACAGTATTACCAAGCTTAAAAAGAGAATGGCAATCTGAAAGGCTTTGGAAAAAAACTAAAGAGAAAAAAATGCTGTAATGAATGTTTATATGCTCGAACATTTTGGTTTTGAATGTTTTTTTCTAAATCAGTACTTAACGGGGAGAAAACGTATGTCTTGCTTATATGTATCAATTAAGTTAGCAAAGAAACAATATTGCACTTTTTTATATTGTCTTTGATTTATACACTTGTGAAATATAAAATAAGTGTGAGTATTTTTTTACTAGATTGTCTTTTAATATGCTTTTAGCTTAAGCAAAAAAAAGTTTAAATATTTGGGTTTTAAATATTCAGTATCATGAACGGTAAATGTGCTTTTGTTTTTATAGATACATTTCTTCCACTTGGGTTGACTTTCGAGACATTTTCTTTTTTATTTTATTTTTATATACTCTGAACTGTTAAAGTATGTAAAAAATAAATACCACAAATAGTTATGACTTAAATACAGTGTTTTTTATGGGGAAGAATGTTATACAAATTTGGAATGTAAGATAAATATAAAGTATTTGAGATATTTTGTTTTTAAAGAGAAGATTTTTTTGGGGAACGTTTTTGTTATAAATATTAGATTCCGAGTCATTTTAGTATCCTGGGTTATTTTCAGTATGTAATTTTCAAACCTAAAATGTCATGAAAATTTTTGGGTAGTGTTTCCTAAATATTTTTTTCTAATATTCCTAAATATTTATTTTCTCAACTGGAAATTATTATGTAATTATTAAATTGTGGAACATTTTTGTTATAAATATTAGGTTCCGAGTCATTTTAGTATCCTGGGTTATTTTCAGTATGTAATTTTCAAACCTAAAATGTCATGAAAATTTTTGGGTAGTGTTTCCTAAATATTTTTTTCTAATATTCCTAAATATTTATTTTCTCAACTGGAAATTATTATGTAATTATTAAATTGTGGAACGTTTTTGTTATAAATATTAGGTTCCGAGTCATTCTAGTATCCTGGGTTATTTTCAGTATGTAATTTTAGAACCGAAAATGTCATGAACATTTTTGAGTAGGGTTTCCTAAATTTTTTTTTATTATATTCCTAAATATTTATTTTCTCAACTGGAAATTACATTTCTCAAATAATAACATATTTGTAACCTCAGTATTTAAAATAATATTAGATGTTTATAATGTGCAATCTTAAAACTAATATTTTTCGTGAGTTCATTTACTTCTATTTAGTATTCCGTGTATTATTAATTTGCTTTTAAAAATAATTGGCTTGTTCCAAATAAGTTTCCGAAACCCTACTTATTTTGGGCAGAATGGTAACAAGATTTCCGCGACAAATTCTATTTTTTTCTGAAATGTTGCTTTATTTCGTCAGCTGCAGTAGAAAATTTTCGGTATAAATTTTTTTTAAATATTCACATTTTGAACTTTGCTTTGATACTAACTGGAATACCATTACAACTTGCCTTTAAAATTTGAAAATGTATACACTAATTTAAATAATATTATACATTGTTAAAACTAGGTACTAAAAAAAAGTAAAATTAACTTATTTTTGAGTACATTATCATAGCTCCGAATACATAAGTTTCATTTTTGAAAAAGACATGTATTCAAAAAACAAACAATGAGTAAAAATAGAAAAAAAGAGCAGTCGTGTAGGCTGCCTTCATAAATCACTTTCAATTAATATCAACAATTACAACCAAGACTTACCGGGAATCGAACCCACATGTTTAGGCACCACAGTTCAGTGCCTTATCCGTTGTACTACCAGAGAGACAAGAAGAAGTTATAAACAGAAAACAGATTAAAAAGGTGTGCCAAAGAATGAGAAGTAAGATATTGGAGTTGTAGTAACTCAGCTTCCATTTAAGCAATCGAAATCAAATAATGTGGAAAACCATCTTTTGAACAACTATTTTAAGTTTGTCAGGTCACTTTGTTAAGATGGCATGAACAGAAGTTGAGATTAGCAATATTAAATCCCACTGCTCATTTTTGAGAAAGTTTGGTTACAAATTTGAGTACGTCATCGCTCTTTTACGATGCAATTGTACTCAAAGAAAAACGATTAGATTCAGGTACTAATTTTTAAGTACCTTTTTTACAGTGTAGCTTACCATAATTAATTAACACATTTAAGAATATTACACTAGTAAAACTTCGTCTATCCAGAAACATAAACTATTCGAAATATTTTTAGTGACTAAATGGTTGATATTTTTATTATTAATACTAACGCTGTTGTCTAGACATACTTGGAATTTTAATTTTTAAGCACGTTGTAATACTTTTAAGCTATCTATTAAACTACATTGTTATGCTAGTTAAAAATATTTAAAGAATATGATTGCTGATTAGTTTCATTTTAAGCGTTATACTTTTAATTAGCTTAGGTAATTGTATCGTTATTCATTCAAACAATTTTAATTATTACAGTAAATAGCAGATTTATTAATTATACGTTTAATAGTTTTATGTAACAGTAGACATTTTTCGTGTCTTGAATATTTATTGGTAAGATTATACTGTATAATAACATTTAAGCACATATATTATTTTCTTCGTATTTTTCGTTTTCTGCTTCAAATGAAGTCATCTTTTTTTCTTTTTATACCTTCAAGTGAAAGACAAGATGATAACAATATGAAGTCAAAAATAACAACAACAGCGCAAAAGCATTAAAAAAAAAATGAACAATATCTTCACCGTTAGTTGTAAACCTTAAACTTTTAAATAAATTGTCTTTCTCAGCTCTTCCTCTTCCTTCTTAAGGTGTAAAAACAAATTCTTCGTAAACTTTATTCTATTTATTTATTAGATGTCCACTTATTTGGATGTTTAGCTGTCTGTTCTATAAATACTATTACCCCGGTTCTTCCTAAATTACCCAAGAATCGTCTGCAAGGGTGTTAGGGTCCGGTGACAGAGTGGCGGAATTTGTTTTGCGCGGTAAGTGCGTAAGTACTCAGCAGAAGAGGGACATTTGTTTCTGGATGGTAAGTGCCGCACTACAGAACGGGGAAGACATCTATTCCCTTTTGGAAGGTAAGTGCAAAGATATCGATGCTAAAAGTTGAGCTCTGAATATTGTAGATGAGTGTTTCGCGTTGAATGGAACTTTGGGTAAGTAATTTGGCGTGATTTGGTGACATTCGGATGCTACGAAAAGAGGAAATATTTTGCTATGAAATGTCAAGTAGTGCTTTATAATATAAAGTTTGTTGTATTGTCAATTGTTTTCAATTGTATTGTCAATTGTCAATCTTAAAACCTTAGCACTTATGGAGACAGTATTACCAAGCTTAAAAAGAGAATGGCAATCTGAAAGGCTTTGGAAAAAAACTAAAGAGAAAAAATGCTGTAATGAATGTTTATATGCTCGAACATTTTGGTTTTGAATGTTTTTTTCTAAATCAGTACTTAACGGAGAGAAAACGTATGTCTTGCTTATATGTATCAATTAAGTTACCAAAGAAACAATATTGCACTTTTTTATATTGTCTTTGATTTATACACTTGTGAAATATAAAATAAGTGTGAGTATTTTTTTTACTAGATTGTCTTTTAATACGCTTTTAGCTTAAGCAAAAAAAGTTTAAATATTTGGGTTTTAAATATTCAGTATCATGAACGTATCATCATTGAATCATCATTGATAAGATATGTAGTTGAAAGTTGTTTGATATTTTTTTTAATATAAAGTATATTAATTGAGTACTTTAGTGCTAAACGTATGTAAGTACATTTGTAGACATTTTTTATACGGTTCAAAGCGATTGATGTAAGTGAAAAAAAAATTGACAGGAAGAATGGTTCAAATTGTATAATTTATTATTTAATATTTTAAATAAATAAATAAATAAATAAATAAATAAATAAATAAATAAATAAATAAATAAATAAATAAATAAATAAATAAATAAATAAATAAATAAATAAATAAATAAATAAATAAATAAATAAATAAATAAATAAATAAATAAATAAATAAATAAATAAATAAATAAATAAATAAATAAATTTATTAAATAACTTAATAAATTATTTTATTAAATTATTTTAATAAATTATTTTATTAATTATTTTAATAAATAAATTCATTAAATAATTTAATAAATTAATATATTAATTAAATATTATTTCCAAAAAACAGCACCTTAGTTTCATAGTAGGATATTATTACAGGGTTTGAAACCGTTTTAACTATTTCCTGCGATAACCGTTCGATTGATAAAAGTTTAATGACTTGACCAAAATTAAACAGTTTGAATATAAAACTTCATATTTAGCTGAATTTTAATATTTTAAATTAAATGTACTGTACATTTTGTACAGTCTAAGTACATTTTGTATAAAAGATCGTATACAAGTGTTTCCTTCCTTCTGGCTAGATTGCCGGTACGATCACCAGAAAATTCCAAGTTGGCGCAAAAAAAAGTTTAAAAATTCCAACTGTAAATTTTTGTATGTACAAAAGTGCTTCCGGAATGCTGACGAGTTCAGAAATCAAAGAATTTGTTAAAAAAAAAACTTGTAGTTTTCGTGCAGCTTTGTGAATTTTTTAAGCTGGATTAGAGTCATTTATGCAAACAAGCAAAATCTTTTCAACGCCAAAGCAAACGTATTTGTAAGATTATTGCAGCGATTTTCTTGCAAATCCCTCATACCCATTCGCTGCTATCACTCATTCAATTTAAAACTCCTCATATCATACATGAATCTATAAACTCTACATATTATACTGAAAGACATTAACAATGCCACTTTTACAATAATTATAATCGTGTCTAATGTTAAACGCGCTTTTGAGTAATGACAAAAAGTGCAAAACGCAAATACCGCGTAACTTCGAAATTTATTCCGTGCATGTTTCATTCTTATTTACTGGTATATTCTTTTTTTTTTTTGGTAATTTATTCTATATACATAACAGGGAGTTTTATTCTGTGTAAAGCATTTAATTTAAAAGACGAAACACGTCGGCTCGGGTGAAATTCATTTTAATGCTAGACAACCGAAGGTTCCAAAACTAGCCGAAAACGGAATAGATATGCGAAAAATTTAAATTAGAATCCAAGCATTAATATATGCAGTTTGTTTCCTTAACAAAACCACCCGGGAAAAAAAATATTCTCACCTCCTAGTTTATTTTAAATTATTCTTTGAAAAGTCCAGAATGTTGATAGAATCAAAACCTCCACTTTTTTCGGAAAGAATTTAAAAAGTCATTCAATGACTTCTAACAATAACAGGTATTTTCGTGTCTCTATTATTCGGTGGGCTCAAAGGATAATACATTATTCATGGGGCAAGCCCTTGCAATCCATTCTACGTCTGTTGGGGCTTTATTCGAAAACTCTTTTTTATATAGTTAACTTCACGAAACCTTTTTAACTATAAAAGAAGTGCAAAGGAATTCGGCATTTCTTTATTCGTATATTTGAAAGTACTTTTTAAAATTTGGAAGAAAATAAATCCCCTAGCTCAGATTTAAATGGTTTACGCGTGTTGCACTGACATGGTGTGTTCTCGCCTCGCTGTAAATTAAACAGCGTTGCTTGGCAACGCTATACCAAGGACGTTGAGTGCTATCTAGTAATATGTTAATGCATTATTCTTGTAGTAATGTTTAGTAATTCATTAGATTGGTAAATTAATACCTCTCGCATTAGAAAGTGGAATGACTGTCTGAAATATATTAAATCATCGTAAACTGCTGTCGTAATTTTATAGTGATGTAACTTAAAAATTAGAGTATTATTAAGTGATTTATTAGATTTTAACTAAAAAACAACAAATAGGGGGGAGGGGCTATAAACATTTAATTTTATTTAAATTTCTTGTTAACTGCACCAATTTATTATATATGTATTTAGAAAGTATATTATTTTATTAGTTTCATTTCCTGTCCTTGATTATTGTTCGCAAGCTTAGACATTTTTTTACGCAACGTGAAAAACATATAACTTGATTGTTAATGTATAAAAACGTGCAACAATATTTCAAAGAAAAGAACATTTATAACAGATATTGCAAATTTTATTTGTGTTTTTTACTTTTAAATGTCGTGTATTTTACGAATCAAACTTAAATTCATTTCTTGATATTTATTTTATAACCTGTACTGTAAATCGTAGAAATATACGAAATGAATTTACTACCGTTTATCTTAGCGGTTTAAATTTATTACAAATATACCCTAATCATTGTATATGTTTGTCTCTCTTTTATAAATTTCTAATTTACATTAGAATAATAGGTTAAGGTGGGAGAAAATGGGTCCTGGGGTAAAATGGTTTTTTGAAATTCAATATTGAATTACTCAATGTATTAAACTTACGTTTTGATCTTGTTCTTTTTTTTTGTTAATTTACTCTTAATAAAGTGCATTTTGGCAAAAAAAAAAGTTAATTTCTATGTGTTTTAATTCAAGTCCACGTGTCTATTTTTTAAGTATACAAAAATAATTGTGATAGTTCGATTCTTGAAAACTTCTGTATATAAACTAGAAAAGTCGAATAATTTACGAATATGTCAGGGATTTGTATAGAATAGAATACTTTTAATACATTCCAGTAAAAATATTAGAAAAAAGTCTAATTTATTTAGTTTTTTTTTCAAAGTTTTGCAAAGTGGGAAAATAGTTTATCGAATTATTAATGTTAAATAATAGAACATTCGTAAAACTTTAGTAATCTTCGGCAAAATTGCAATTATTTTACAAAAACATGAATTTTGAAGCTTATAAATGACAAAAATTAACTGCAATATATTTACATTATTTACATGTTAATTTAATGAAGTTACATACCTTCTATTTTTCAAATAAACTATCAACAAAAGAACATATTTCGATACAAAAATGACTTCCATTTGATTATTTTATTCGAAGTTAAATATAATGCTTTAAATGACATAAAAAACCATCTGCTTAACAAATTAGAAATAACGTAAATACATCATAGATTTCTGAATCAAAACAAAACAAGAATAATATTATCAGGTGTTCTATTTCGAAGGAAATAAATAAAAAAAGTGGTTCTTTTTAAAATGTCAGTGGCAAATGGATTACATCTTGCTTTTAGGAATAAATGCAGTCCATTAATAATCAATACATTGATTGTTTTAGAATTAAAGGTTGTTATTTGTTCTATATTATTCAGGTAATTAATTTGACTTAATGTTTGTTCTAATAATGCACTTTTATACGGAAAATCCCCCCCCCATAACCCCCAAGGGGTACTCATTTTGCCCTATCTATGAATCGTAGTTGGTAATCATAGAACAATAATTATTAAAAATATTGCTAAATTTCATAATTAAATAAGATTATACCATTATATTTCCAATAAATAATTGAAAAAATTTATTAAACAATTGTAATTTTACAAGTTTTTTCAATGGGAAATTGGACTTTAAATGTCCAAAAATCCAGAGTTTTAAGACCCACTCCCCCCCCCCCCCCTACCCTATACACATTAACCCAATTCAAATTAACTAAAGTAAAAAAATTACACTCATTATTTAATTTTTGTTTAAAAAAATACGATGTTTTAAATCGAATGTTTTTTGGACGTGCCATAAAATATAAAAAAAAAAATGTAAGTTTAAGATATGAAACAAAAATAATCACATAACACTTCGAAGAGCTGGTTTAGAAATGTGCTTCTTGCTAAAAGCTAAAAAATATATATGCAAGAACCGTGGTCATGTTTCCGCTTGAAACTTCACTTAGAATATGCAAATCTATCGAAACATGTGCTGTATCGTAATTAGTTTCTTAATAAATATTCAAATTAATTTCCTGGTAAGAATAAAGAATTTATGCCTATACATTAAAGGGAAAGAGGTATTTCCTTACACATTTATAACATTTAACTGTTTTTTATGTTAACCGTAACTGTTAATTTAAATATTAATTTAGCGTAAGTGAAAATCTTAAACCTGAAAATTTTAATTTAAACTAAATTTTGGTTTCTATTTTTATCTGTAAAGTTTCTTACAAATATATTAATAAAATACTTGATTAAGACCTTACTTAAACTGCAAATTTTTCAATTAATATTATTAGGATTTTTAAAAAAAAACAATTATCAATTGTTACTATAATAGCTAATCCTAGTAGTACTGGTAGCCAGTATTAATTAATGATACTAACACTTTTAATTAACTAGTATTGTGACCATACTCTTCTAAGTAATATTAGCGAACGTTACAATTTATTATTGCAACCGAATACTCTAAGTACTGGCGGCTGTACCCTACTGACATATTTGCAAAAAATACCGTTATACTGACAAATATATTAACAAAGAAATTAATATTAATATGTGTTATATATATAGCACTGACTTTAAGAGTATTACCCAAAATAATAATAATAAGTAAGGGTTCGGTTTAATGCCTGACCACCATTGCTACTATTTCATACCCCCAACAGATACCATTGTTCAATACTACAAACTTATATAATTACTAATATCAACAAATGCTAATGACTAATATTAGTAAATATTACTACTCACTACTATTATCAAGCATTACTATAATTCTGTAAACCACGAGTGTTTTTTTTATCGAAATAATTTTGTTGTACATTTTTTAATATCAAACTTTAACAATCTTAATTTAACGTCTATTTTGCACCGCAACAATATCATATCAATTTAAACATTACTTTTAAACCACAACAATCTCAATTTTAGCGTCAATTTTAAACACCAACATTCTCAATTTAAACATCACTTTTAAACTGCAACAATCTCAATTTAAACCACAATAATCTTAATTTAAGCATCATTTTTAAACTACAACAATCTCCATTTAAACATCCCTTTTAAATCACAACACTATCAATTGAGCCGTCTAGTTTCAAAACCAGACAGATCCACATTTGTCAAAAAATATTATTTTTAGATATTTTTACAAGCTCTCAATGCACTCCATCAAATTGCAAAGCGGTATTGGCCAAAAGTGTCTGAATCAAGTCTAAAATACATTCAAAGTCATGAGTTTAGATCCAAAAGTATCAATCGTTTTTGTGTCTCCTTCAAACTTTATGAAAATGGATACATCTTTTTTTGAAACTAGACGACTCAATTTAAACATAACTTTTTAACCGCAACCATGGTAATTTCAACGTCACTTTTAAACCACAACAATCTTAATTTAAATATCACTTTTAAAACCACCACAATCTCAATTTAAACCACAACAATCTCAATTTAAGCATCATTTTTAAACTACAACCATCTCCATTTAAACATCCCTTTTAAATCACAACACTATCAATTGATCCGTCTAGTTCCAAAACCAAACAGATCCACATTTTTCGAAAAATATTTTTTTAGATATTTGTACAAGCTCTCAATGCACTCCATCAAATTGCAAAGCGGTATTGGCCAAAAGTGTCTGAATCAAGTCTAAAATACATTCATAATCATGAGCTTAGATCCAAAAGTACGAGGCTATCAATCGTTTTTGTGTCTCTTGCAAACTTTATGAAAATGGATACATCTTTTTTTGAAACAATACGGCTCAATTTAAACATAAATTTTTAAACGCAACAATGGTAATTTCAACGTCACTTTTAAAACCACCACAATCTCAATTTAAACCACGACAATCCCAATTTAAATATCACATTTAAACCACAACAATCCCAATTTAAATATCACATTTAATCCACAACAATCTCAAATTAAACGTCCCTTTTAAATCCCGAATCCCCAAACTATAAACCCATTAAAAGAAGGCTTTTCATCACGAAACCTCAACCCTATTGCAAACCTATTAAATCCTCTTTCACCCAATGCAAATAAACCCCAAAAAATATTTTCCAACTCTAGATGGAAACATTTAACAGTGCTTATTCACCCGAACCGTCACAGAAACACCGCGCGAGCTCATTTGACGCGTGAAAAGGGTTTTAATCAACCGTTTGAGCGGTGACATTTCTTCCCTATCCCTTCCAATGGCTATCCAGTTTGCGATCCACTGTAAATTAAACGAATGTCGGTTCTTTCACCTAACTCTGCAGAAAAACCGATAGCTCCCCCCCCCCCCCCTTCTCAAAAAGAGCGGGAGTTTTATCTATCTATCCATCGATCCAGAAACGTTACCAGGAACGTTTTCTGGAACGTTTCTTCTTCCCAAGCCCCCCCCCCCCTCTCCCCTCTCCTAGGCAAAATGGAAGAACGACCAAAAGATAATATTTTTTTTCTTTCTGCTATCCCCGCTTCTTTCATAAACTCTGTACATCTCCTTTCAAATGAAAATGAAAGGCATTTTTTATAGGGGGGAGGAGAATCCAGTAGCGAAAAAATATTGCGCGAAATCCGGTTCAATTTCCAGAGTTCGTCTTAGGAAGTTGCCTTGTCCCATTGTATCGTGCGTTCACTGCATGCAGCTAAAACGGCATTGGGGGGGGGGGGGGGGGGAGTTTAATTCAAAAAATGGAATTCAATTTTGGGTTTGTAAACGATCATTAAGTTGAGATATTCTATTTTTTATTGAGTAAGATTATTTGATTTAAATCCTCTTTATATAGTCCCATATTTTTAAGCCATTGTGCTAAAATGATTTTCTCAGAGAATACTAGGGTTCTTTTCAATTACGCATTTTTGATATATTAGATATCAAAAATGAATGAGTTGAAAAATATCCGTTCGTGATTCTCAATAAGGAAAATTATTTGAAACACATTCATTCAATGTGGGTCTAAAATAAAAATATATATTTTTTTAGCTGTTTCATGTAATACAATATCACCGCCCATGTGCTAACCTATCAAATAACCGTTCAATATCCTTATGTTATAAGGATTTAACTTCAATTTTCAATATAAAATAATAAAAGTAACAAAACACAAAGGACACAAAACAATAATTTCGACAACTTTAACTTTTTTTTAATTTAAACTATTGAAATGTTTGCAGTTTATATATAAAATCTTCTGTATTGTTCGTTAAAACTCGAAAACTAAGAGTTTACATGTTTCATCATTATTTTTTATATATTTAAGTACCGAAATTTATTCAAATAATCTCGAAGCTATTAAAAAATGCCCTATATCATGCCCTATATCTATTAAACGATTTCGAACGAGGTCATACATAAAACAATCAAGACAAAAATGGAATCCTTTAAATTTGAAATGTCAAAAATCAATAAGCTAAATCAAACGAAACAAGTAGCAATTTTGATTCTTCTAACTCATTCTGATATGAGACGTCCAATTTTATTTATTAAATATAAAACTCCCATTCTTAAGAGTTTTAATAAATTAAAGACGGTAAAATCAAATGGATTCTCTCTGCAACCAGTCAGATAAATCATTCGCTTTTAAAATTATATGCAAAGCGATTCAAAATGGATAAGCAATTTCATTAAGTTTGATCACTTCAATGAATTAACCAAGTAATAAATATTAACGAAACAATTAAGTACACCCAGAGTAAGGAACGCAACTTGATTAGGTAATCGATAAATTAATGAGTTAAATTATGGTAATTTTTAAACTTCAAACCGAAACTGAAGGAATGCATAAGTGATTCATATTGAATCAGGATAAGAAATTGCTCATGCAAGAAATGTTATTGCTTGACTAAACAAAAAGGATAGACTCTTAATAAAAGAACGCTGCCTTTAAAATTCCGCTGGAATACTTTTTTTAATTAGATTAATTTAATTGGCTTTAATAAATTAGAAAAATGTAAAGAATCTTTTTTTTTTAAAAAGTCTCCGATGTAATTAAGTATTAAGTGTGATTTTAACAGAAATGTGAATGAATTAAAATTAATTTATACACATAATTTACTTTAAAGTAAAATTTAATATTCCTTTATTTTAACCAGTAAAGTTTATCAAGAGTTGCAATTGAAAGATAATTAGTTTTACTATTCTACATCGAAACTTGTGCTTTTCTGCTTTAAAAATTTACATTTAATTAGTTAAAATTAATAAAATAGCATATAGTTTCCTTTGATTCCTTTAAGTTTGAAAACGATTTTAATTATATAAAATGCGTAAATCAGTTAAAATGTTTTCAATTAAAATATATATAATTAAAGTACAATAATGAATTTAAAATAACTAATATTATTTACACTATCGCATGCAGACATTTTTATTGTCGTAAAACAACAAAAAATTAACAATTTCTCTTAATATATTTAGCAAAATAAATATATTTTTTTCTAAATAATCATATTTACTTTTAGGTCAAGCATTTTATATTGTATTTTGTTTTTAATATACCAAACTGTCACCAAACAATCGTAAATATAGTTATTATAAAAGATATTCGTAGAATTAAATGTAGTTTGAATAAAAAAATAATAAATTTAACATTTTATGCTTTTAAATTTATTATTTTTTTTATTCAAACTACATTTAATTCTACGAATATCTTTGCGTTGGGATGCAAAAACCAACTAAATTTTTATCGTCTTATCAAAACCGATAATTTCACAAATTAACCAACATAACTAAATGTCAACAAAAATAAAGAAACTTCATCAGAAAAAATATTACTTTTGTCAATTGTATTTTCAAAAGGAATTAATAGAAAACTACAAAATAAAAAATTCTATAAAAATAATAATAATTTTCCTCCTCATGAAAAGTTTAATAGTTTACCAAGAGGGAATTCTTCGCCCAAAGCTACAGATCTCGTGCAGAGAAGATATAACAACTCTTTTATTTTTTTGGAAAAGATTCACTAGAAAACGAAATAAAATCACGCAAAGGCAATGTACCCAGGCATCTAGTCATCTACTCATGTATCTAGTCATCTACTTTCACAGACTGACAGTCAAAAGGTGCGGTTTAATTCTTTTTTTATTTCCTACTGACTGAATGACAGAAACGTGTTGCTTCAACTTTTTTTTACTGTCATGGGACTTAAAGCTAGAAGTTGATGTTTGTAGGTTTTGGATTTTTTTTTGCTTGTGTTTAAAAATGATTAACGGTGTTGAAATGACTGTGTCGGAATTTTGAAATTTAAACTTTGATATGACTTCAGATTATTTCTTATCGTATTGCAAAGTAAATGATTGATTAATCATTAATACTAAGAAGTGTGTTTAAGAGTTTGTGTGAATATTTTATTAATATGTTTCATCACTTAAAAATCAATTGAAAAAAAAGCTCTAAATCAAATTTTCGGATAAATAAATTATTTCGTTAAGAATAGCAAGATCCATGTTTTAACTCGACCTTTCAGCATTTTGTCTGTTTGCTTATAAATTGTTTGTTTGTTACGCATTTACGATAAAACAAGTTGTTCGATTTTCTTAAAATATGGCTTGAATGCTGCTTGAAGTCATTTATATTTTCATATACGTTTTTTTAATTATTATTATTATTGTTCCCAGAACAACTAAAGGTAGATTATTAAAGATATGCGGACATGTCAATTTCAGGATGTGTTTACTAAAAACATAATTGTGCTAAATTTATAAAAATCACTTATTTTAATTTTAATATATAATATATTATTTCTGTAGTAAACCTCCCTTTAACGACCTTTGTAACCAATGGATCTTAACACATGAGGTATCAAAAGAAAGAGAATTTTCAGGAGCAGTGGCAATTCGTACATTCATCTCATAAATATCAACGTTTAAAAATATCGTTTAAAATAATTCAATTAAACGTGTGTGTTTTTAAACAAACCGTTGATAATGCTGCCATCTATGAATGAGCAACAGCGTTAAACTTTTATAATTTTTGCCTGTAAGAAATACGCTAATATATTTCGTTCTTACAACAAATGTGTGTGTGGAGGGGGGGGGGGGATCATGCGATAATCGCACGGACATGGTAGTATCTATAATTTAGATTATTTTGTATCAAATTATTCTGAAAAATATTACAAATATCACATTTGTAATCATACTTATGGTATAAGTTCATAGTATCATACACATTTGAGTATGATATTTGTATCAATTACTTTACGGTAAACTGCTAACTCTTCAATATTATTTTACATTCAATACAAAAGTAAAAGCATAAAAACGTTTACTTTAAGTTTTAGCATAAAATACAATAATAAATTGATCAAAAATCGATCTTTTAAACAATAAAGTCAATATGATATTTAAAAAACAAACCCACAACGATAATGTGAGATTCAACGTCTGATTATGTAAGGTTATTTGTATTATTTAATGCTCTTTGACTTCTATATAAAAATATTAAGATCATTCTAGACTTTTCGAATATCTTTCTATACCAGGAGTTCAAAACAATTATCAAAATTGAACTTAACATAACATACAATGGCGTGGCCCTGTTACAATGGCATTTTTTTTCCCCGAAAGGGAAAAGCATAGGCAATGTTACCCATTGTTCTGTCTTCAGTGGGTTTAATTTAAATGGGTGAAATGTTATATGGCAATTCCTACGGAGTGGTAATTTCAAAAGCAGATCAGCCCTATATTACAGACAATTATAATATAGTGCTAGCTAGAGCATGCCCATTCAGTTTTGTTGGGGGTTCAGATTTTCCGATGGAGCAAAATTATTTGTATAGACACTAAAATAAAATTTCCGCAGCCACTAAACACTAGAGGAAACCTTCGACTGTAATGTGGTTCTGAAGATAACTTTTATTTAAACCACAACACGATATATCATACTAGTAAATGAAACTGTGATGCTGCAAGTGTTATTTTTGATTATATTCAAAGAGTTCTTCTAACAGTGATTACATTGCTCTACAAACTCAATCAGTTTTTCAATATTACCACTTCAAATACAAAATAAAATAGTAAAAAAAAGCACATCAGTTCAAACCCGTCAAATATCTTCTTTCGAGAATGCATTTCCTCCCCTCATTCACCCCCAATAAATCGATATCCCCACATATTGTTGGTTTCTCGTCCTAGAGGCTTTTAGTAGTACTTCCAGGTAGCAATCTGACCTCAACAGCTCAGAGCTAGAGCGTAACTATTTCGGGGCTAGAAAATACTGTAAAAACTCTCCCTGTTTATTCTGTTTCTCTGCATTATGTTTTATCAACATCCATTAATTCCCTATTTTGTTTTATGTTGTATATATATATATATATATATATATATATATATATATATATATATATATATATATATATATATATATATATATATATATATATATATATATATATATATATATATATATATATATATAAACACAAGAAAATTATTAATTTAAAAATTGAAATGTTAAACAATTGGTGAATTAAAATTGAAATGTAGCATATGCAATGAATGAAAAACAATAAAACAAAAATTAAAATTCTTAAGGTAACAATTAAAATAATAAATAATTCATAAGAAATTGAAAGACATAATCAAAACGATACTTCATGAGGGGATAGGACCGCAAAGAAAAGTCAAATCATTACAGTATATTTATATACCTAATCGCTGAAAGAGCAGGAAGTATAATAGCCAAGAAAGTGCTCGAGTTAGAGAGACCAATATCCCTTATTAAGTCCGCAATTCACGAAGAGATTAAAAGTAAGATAATCATACACAGACCGGTTCAAAACGTTTGCGAAGTAAACACCTTCCTATCCCTCATTCCCCACTAATGCATCGCTATCCCCCCAGATCGTTGGTGTCTCGTCCTAAAGCCTTTCCACCTCAATACCTGGTAGCAATCCGACCCCTAAGCTCAGAGCTCAAGTTGGAGTCCTTCGGGATTAGATAAAATTTTAATGCAATGAATCACTCGCCCGATATTTTACATAACGAGGGTTACACAGGTATAATCCGCGACAGCCGGTTGCCTTTTCCATTTACTAGAGTGGATGACACCCAAGGGGTGGCTGCAATTTACGGATTGCGCGGCGTCCTCATAAACGTTAACTTAACCGTGAACTGAATGCATCGGCCTTATAAACCTTAACTGAACCGTGAACTTGTACAGGGGAGACATTTCAAACCGTCGGGGATAAACAAATAGTCTAAAGTAAGAGGATAGTGTGCGTAGTTAATTTGTATTGAATAATAAAGTAAGTATTTGCATTTTAATGAATTGTTGGCATCGTCGAGTTTAAAATATGATAAGATAAAGAAAATCAATTCGAAATTATTCAATGGGATATTCCCTGTTTATTTAAATATGTATGCTATTGTTTTCTGAACTATTTTTTTAATAAAGATACTATTTTTTTTAAATAAGATAAGTTTTACAAAAATTAATTAAATATTAAAATATCTATGGAGTATTAAGAAATTGAAGAACATTAAATAGCGTGTTGTTACATTAGCTTAAATTTGAGAGTTAATTTTTTTGGTAGCTAAAGGGAAATACGTGTATTTTAAGTAATTTTGAGGATAGTGTTCGTAGTTAATTTGTATTGAATAATAAGGTAAGTATTTGCATTTTAATGAATTGTTGGCAGTAGTAGTCGAGTTTGTATTACAATAAGATAAATTAAAATAAATTCGAATGTATTCAATGGGATATTTATTCACTGTTTATTTAAATATTTTTGGTATTTTTTGCTGAGTTTTTTTTATAGCAAAAAAAGATAAGCTTGACAAAAATTAATTAAATATTAAATTATCTATGGAGTATTAAGAAATTGAAGATCTTTAAATAGTGTGTTGTTACATTAGCTTAAATTTGTGAGTTAATTATTTTTTGTAGCAAAAGGTGAAATACGTGTATTTTAAATAATTTTTAGGGGTATTTATTCAATTGTATTTTAACTGTTTATTTAAATATGTGTGCTATTGTTTTCTGAACTATTTTTTTTAATAGCAAAACAAGATAAGTTTTACAAAAATTAATTAAATATTAAAATATCTATGGAGTATTAAGAAATTGAAGTTCATTAAATAGGGTGTTGTTACATTAGCTTAAATTTGAGAGTTCATTTTTTTTTGTAGCAAAAGGTGAAATACGTGTATTTTAAATAATTTTTAGGGGTATTTATTCAATGGTATATTCACTGTTTATTTAAATATTTGTGCTATTGTTTTCTGAATTATTTTTTTAATAGCAAAATAAGATAAGTTTTATAAAAATTAATTAAATATTAAAATATCTATGGAGTATTAAAACATTGAAGAACATTAAATAGTGTGTTGTTACATTAACTTTAAATTTGACAGTTAATTTTTTTTTCTAGCAAAAGGTGGAATACGTGTATTTTAAATAATATTTACGGGTATTTATTCAATGGTATATTCACTGTTTATTTAAATAAGTTTGCT
Source organism: Troglohyphantes excavatus (assembly GCA_963932185.1). Classification (NCBI taxonomy): domain Eukaryota; kingdom Metazoa; phylum Arthropoda; class Arachnida; order Araneae; family Linyphiidae; genus Troglohyphantes; species Troglohyphantes excavatus. The sequence goes on along the minus strand of OZ010672.1, from coordinate 50,933,097 downwards.
ATTTTTCCTGAACTATTTTTTTAATAGCAAAACAAGATAAGTTTTACAAAAATTAATTAAATATTAAAATATCTATGAAGTATTAAGAAATTGAAGAACATTAAATAGTGTGCTGTTACATTAACTTAAATTTGAGAGTTAATTTTTTTTGTAGAAAAAGGTGAAATACGTGTATTTTAAATAATTTTTAGGTGTATTTTGTTTAAATTTTTATCTAGAAAGTAATTACCTCCCAATGTTTACTCCTCTTTCATTGAGACGAAACTCCTAATTACTTTACTTTCTCTAACTTCTAAAAGAGAAAAATTGGTCTTGAAATATATTCTTTTTAATTCAATTATTTTGTTTACGTACTTAAAGGGATCTCAATAAAGAAAAATATATTGAAAATAAAAAAATTTCCTTCTGTTCGAAATAATAAAAATAAAAGGAAGTACATAGAAATGAGTAAAATGAAATTGAATTTGAGTACTTTTAACTACTTATCGAGTACTTGTCGTTTACTTTTGAAAAGTATATATAGAACATTTAATTTCAGTATGGGATGCTTAAAATTTCGCACATAAAAGCAAAGTCATAAAAATTATACTCACAAAACACCATTGGGAGCTAAGGTAATGCTAAAACTTCGGATATTAATATGTTTGCTATAAAGGCATGAAGAAATGTTGCACATAACATTTGGTGATAGATATATTTTTCGGTATTTGAGTTTTCACAAAGATTTGTCGCACTAGTAGAAGATGCAACCAACATTTCCTTAAATTTCTATGTATAAATTTTCAGGTACCTATTGAAAAACTGGGTATTTCTATAAATGCCATCAATTTTATTTTTTATATACTAAAACCCATAAAAATAGAATTCATAGCTTTGAGTAGATTTTTCAACTATTCGATATCCTTTTACGAAATCTTGAGAAAATATAAAAAAGCAATTCTCAAAATACTTGAAAGATTCGTAAAAAAATAGATACTATTTCAGGTACTTCTGAACAAGGTGGGCAAAAACGAAACACTCCATCTGTCTAGAACTATTTTTTTATTCATTCAGAAACCTCCAAAGGTGTTTCTTATGCACACTCAATTTTTTTTCTTAAACCCGAAAATATATAAAAAAAAAATTAAAAGTCATAATTTAATACAAACTAACTTTAGTCAGGAATTCTGATGGTAATTTGTGGAGGAATTAATCAAAAAGTATTTTGACCAAAATTTTAAAAATGAAATTATTACATCACTGAATTCGTTTATAAATTTTTAATTAAATTAAACTATTTCACAAGTTTAAAAGTATTATAACCTTTTCTATCTTTAAATCTGAAAGTAATTCCGTTTTAAAACTATATTATATAAAAAATAAATAATTGATTATTTATTACATCTGGTTAGTAGTGATTCTAAATACTGTAAATCTATTGTATAAATTCTAATGAAATAGACTTCTAAGGAAATATCCTAAGTTGAGATCGAAATATACAGATAACGATGTAGTCAATGAGTTTGCTGTAAATTCATTACAGATAAACAATCTATACCGCTAAAAATTAATACTCAAATTTGGCAAAAGTTTTGTAAAATTTTACCCCAATATAAATTTTTTGTAAAAAAATAGCGAATTAAATTTTTCAAATTCGCAAGATATCGTGTTGTTTCTTAAATATTGTAAACAAAAACAAATTTCGTAATTTTTCACGAAAAATTTATATGTAGTATATTTTTAAAAACTTTCATCAAATTAGAAGAACCGTTTTTAACACTTAAAGAAACCGTTAATCAATTTATTACACTTGACTGTTCAATGATCAGAACAAATAGACATATTAAAAAACTTTGACCCATCTATAAATTTCAATAGAGGGGACTAGAAACCCAAAACATTCTTATTTGTAAGTAAATTGTAAGGAATTTATGAGCATCCTATTTGATAGTACAGTTTAAAAAACATATTAAAATTAAGTAAAGTTTGCTAGAAATTCCTCATATAGCACACATAAATTATTTGCAATGAGAATATAACTGACAAGTTATTCATAACCAACCAAATACAATAGTCATTTAACCGACTAAATGCACTGTTAAAAATAGGTAATCAAAAATAAGTAAAATGTACTGATTTTTGATTAAGTTTGTCAGTTCGCTTTGTTAAGATGGCTTGAACAGAAGCTGAGATTAGAAATATTAAATTACACTGCTCATTTTGAGACAGTACGGTTACTTAAATTTGAGGACGTCTTCTTACGATGCAATTGTACTTAAAGAAAAATGAATAGGTTCAGGTACTCATTTTAAAGTATTTTTTACAGTGTATAAAAGTCATTTAACCGTCCAATTCAATTAACCAACCAATTCAATTAACCGACAAATCCAATTAACCGATCAATCAATTTAACCAACCAATGCAATAGTCATTTCATTACTTTGAATTTCACAACCATCTGCAAACTTCGAACAAGAAGAAGATCCCCCACCACCATCCCCTTTATATGTGTCGTAGTAATAAAACTAGTCTTGATTAGGACAATATTGGCGCCCGCAGTATTAGTGTGAGAAAGCTAATGTTTAACGACGAGATAAAATGGTATAAAGAGCCTTCGTAAAAGCGAATTAAAACGCACATTGAAGTAGGATAAACAGCCCAGATAAACTTTTAAAGTAGTAAAAGGTAGTTAATTCTGTAAGAGAAAGCCGTTGAGAAAAGCTATTATAACATTTAAGTTATCGTAGTGTGTCATAAAAAGTTATTTTAACCTTTATTTCGTTATAAATTGGAATTAAGTAAATGATGCAAAATACAAAAGTGTTTAAAACGTGTGTAACTTTATAAAATATGTATAAAATGTCATATATTTAATTATCACAACAAATAACTAGAATAAATAACAAAAAATAATTAGATTTGTGGAAAGTTCTTCTAATCAATCGACGTATTGATTAGTTATTGTAATAAGTCTTTTAGATAAAATATTCTTTTTAGTTAATAAAATACATTTTAGTTTATAAAATACATTTTAGTTTATAAAAGACATTTTAGTTTATAAAAGACATTTTAGTTTATAAAAGACATTTTAATTTATAAAATACATTTTAGTTTATAAAATACATTTTAGTTTATAAAATACATTTTAGTTTATGAAATACATTTTAGTTTATAAAATACATTTTAGTTTATAAAATACATTTTAGTTTATAAAATACATTTTAGTTTATAAAATACATTTTAGTTTATAAAATACATTTTAGTTTATAAAATACATTTTAGTTTATAAAATACATTTTAGTTTATAAAATACATTTTAGTTTATAAAATACATTTTAGTTTATAAAATACATTTTAGTTTATAATATACATTTTAGTTTATAAAATACATTTTAGTTTATAAAAAAAATGTAGTTTAAAAAAATGCCATTTAATTTAAAAATACTGTTTAGTTTAAAAAATACCTTTTAATTTATAAAATACTTTTCCATTTATAAAGAAACTTCAAAACAAAAAAAAGTTTTGATTTATATGTAAAAACGCACATGAGAAAATCAAATATAAAATCTTCTGAAAACATTCTTTGCGATTCTTTTTATTTTCTACACAATTCTTTTATTTATTTAGATATTTATAATATATAATAGGCTTATTCCATTGCTTTGTTTCCCCCGCATTTTAAGCCTGGCACGATAAAGTCATAAACAAGGAACCTGTAAACACATCAACCTTATTTAAATTCTTCCCTATCTACCAGAATGCTTGATTAAATTAAATGCAAAATGCGTGCGTCATTATTTTAAGAAATATCAAATATTCACCCAGAAACTTTGAAAGCGCAAGAATTTTCTTATTTCGGTATTCCATTCACAACACATTAAATGCAAAACATCGCTGTCTCGTCAGAATATCCTGTCGCATATTATTCTATTCAAAATATGAATAAAGTAGATTTTAAATCCCCTGGCTAGACGGTGATTATTTTCCTTGTGGTTGTATACTAAGTTTCATGGACCATTCCACAGAGATTTGAGCTACCTGTCTATAAGAATCAACGATTTATGCATCGACGGTTCCTTCTTTTTCTAATTTTGTTTGCTTAAAACTTAAATTTCAGTATTGGAATTATTTTATTCGTTTAAAACTTGGTTATTTCTATTGGCATTGCTGTGTTTTGAATATTTGATTTGACTTATTTGTTAAGAAAACAATTTCTTTGGAAAGTTGCTTAGAAGTAAAATAATGCATTTAAATGTTTTTTGTTTACTCGAAACTTAAATTTGTCTGTTAAAAATACTTTTATATTTGTTTGGAACTTAAATCCGTTTGTTAGCAAATTTTATACGAGTCAAAATAAAATGTGAGAAAAATAACTGATTTCTAATACATCGCATTCTTTTCTTATAGTTGAGAAAGAGCTATATGTTTTCGTATGCTAAGCTTTAATTTTTGAATCGTGTTGTTTTAAAAGTTTTGATACCCTTTTAAAAGTAATCGTGATATGTATTTATAAATATCTAAAAATTTAAGCATTCGGTTTTAACACTCATTGAATATCATGTGCACATAACATTTTAAAAGTTTGCTTTCTATAGCTTAACATATTTTTTAAAATAACGCATTTTTTTGGCCAACATGTTCAACATCTAAACGTGTTCTACATTCAAGACTTCTGCGTCATATCTAAGTATAAAATATTTCAATCTTTACGTATATAATTTATATCTTCTTCATCTTGTGGTGTAAGGCTTCTTCTCGAATACAAGTATGTGACCTCTACCTGTGACGACTAAGGGTCTTTAATCTGTGACAACGTCTTTAATCTGTGACAACGTCTTTAATCTGTGACGACTAGGGGTGGGAAATACAGGAAAAAGTTTTATATTGGTACCATTAGAGACTTTATTACTTTGTCTTGGTCTTCAATTACCTTATTATTAAGTGTCTTAAAATATAATAAAATAAAAAAAAAAACGTTATATAGCTAATTTTGCATCTGGGATTCTCACATAAAATTTCCTCTGTCTGTCTTCAAGTTTACGCCCTATTAACCTACACTGAATGCCCAAAATATTATGACCCATCCATAATCCATAAGCTTCAATATCCCGTATGTTGAAATGTACGGCAAATAATGCGTTCATAGATCCTTTTAAAGGATCCTTGATTAAAATGCAGTAATTTGTTGAACTGTTGTCCTACATTGAAACCCAGTTTTTTGGCTACCAACTCACTCTTCAAACACTTTCACTTCAGCTGCTGTTGAACAATTCACAAATACAGCTGTTAAGCTGATGCTCATTCCGTGACTTCGAAACCCCATAATCATCCGGTCGGTCAAATCGCATTTTTTACCCTTATGTGTTCGAGCAAAACGCTTCAAATAACGTTGCAAGCAAGCCCCGTCCCTTTTTTTATCTACGTCGAAGATCATTTACTTAAAAAACGTCAAGTGGTTCTCAGTGTAGAACCATAGATACGACCACATAAAGCATGTTACCATTTAATGACTAGGTAAAAAAAGCAAACAGTCGAGAATGTCTTTCGTATCCAAACAACTATTTAACTCGGCCAAATCAATCTTCCGCATTTTATGGATCGTTACCTTTTAAGGGTTTACTCACGTTACCGTGTGAATTCCCCAAATTCTATTTCCAGAGAAAGACCCATAAACACTTTTTCTTTTAATATTTATTCACTGAACAGCTTTTCTGTCTTGGTAAACAAAGAGCATAAAGTTACGCACCTCTCCCGTTCTCTTAACGCCTATCGATGAGGCTTTTTACGGCCAGCTTTTCATCAATGGGTAAACACAGACCCTTACCGGAAGTAAGTATCAGAGTTTACTCTTCGCCCCGCTAATATTTGCATACTGTACACTACAAAGCAAAAAACAGGGGAGGCTTTTATTTTTAAATATACTATTCTTCGGGTTTTGAGGTTTTCGGCTGAGTGAAGATTTATCAAAGTGATGTGTTTTAAATTTGGGTCTCGGTTTCTCCTATCGATATACTAAAAGGAATCGAACCGTATAAGAGGCTTTTTGAAAATAAATAAGTTTTAATATTTTAAGGGTTTGAATATTTTGGGATATTGAAAATGTGTTATTCAAATTGCCACAAAATAATACAGGATTGTTTTGTAATGAATCGCTATGCTCTAGTTTTTACGGGTATGTGCATAAATTATATAAAAAAATATAGACGTTTCCATAGATTATTTCATGGTAGTGTGTAACACAACAACTGCGAGCGATTATTTAATTACATCAAACTCTGATATTAGATATCAGGTTTCGTAACTGTTGAAGTGCAGGTAATATTTGAATACTGTACACTAAAAAGCAAAAAATAGCGGACGCTTTTATTTTTACTTGTTTTTATTTAACTCACACTGTCTGGTGTGATGTGTCCTCAAATCTTGTTTTACATATACTATTCTTCAGGTTTTGAGGATTTCGGCTGAGTGAAGATCTATCAAAGTGATGTGTTTTAAATTTGGATCTCGGTTTCTCCTATCGATATACTAAAAGGAATCGAACCGTATAAGAGGTTTTTTGAAGATAAATGCGTTTTATTATTTTAAGGGTTTAAAATTTGGGGTTTTTGGAAATGTGTTATTCAAATTGCCAGAAAATAACACAAGAATGTTTTGTAATTAATTTGCATGCTATAGTTTCTATGGGTATGGGCATAAATTATGTAAAAAAATTATAAACGTTTCCATAAATTATTTCATGGTAGTGTGTAGCATAAAATGATCTTTAGTTGTAAAGCTAACTGCGCGCGAGCAACAATTGTATTGCAATTTTGAATTGGCTGAGCAACTAAAATATAACACATCAACTGCGACGAATTATTTAACTACATCAAACTCTGATGTAGTTAGATCTCTAGATCTCTGGTTTCGTAATTATTGAAGTGCATGTAATATTTGCATACTGTACACTACAAAAGAAAAAATAGAGGTTTTCGGCTGAGTGAAGATTTATCAAAATTGATGTGTTTTAAATTTGGGTCTCGGTTTCTCCTATCGATATACTAAAAGGAATCGAACCGTATAAGAGGCTTTTTGAAGATAAATGCGTTTTATTATTTTAAGGGTTTGAATATTTTGTGGTTTTGAATATGTGTTTTTCAAATTACCAGAAAATAATACAGGAATGTTTTGTAATAATTTTTATGCACTAATTTTTTATGGGTATGTGCATAAATTATGTAAAAAATTATAAACGTTTCCATAGATTATTTCTTGGTAGTGTCTAACTTCAAGCGACGTTTAGTTGCAAGGCAACAATTGTATTGCAACTTTTTATCGACTCAGCAACTAAAAAAGTAACACGTCAACTGCGAGCGATTATTTAATTACGTCAAACTCTGAAGCTAGATCTGAGGTTTCGCAATTATTGAAGTGAAGGTGAAAAATCGTAAAACTCGGATTACCACAATCGATACTAAATCGCCAAGTTGTAGATAATTAGCCAAAGCTGTTAGTGCGGTAGCGACCGATAGGATACTTTGTGCAATTAAAAGTTCCTCACTGAGCGGATACGATAGAGTTTTCCAGTTGCATATAACTAAATACTTTAGTTGCATGCTTGATAGTTATCAGTACGCTGTTAGCCTGACCGTCAAGTGGTAACATTTTAATAAAGTGTTTAATTTCCTGTCGTTTCTTGAGCAACACTTTTTCACATGAACACAATTGCAGACGTGAGTGAACCAGACAGCTCCACTTTTTTCTGATCTACACCTTGGTGCAAGAACCAGAAAGCTCTAAGCAATGGCTTTAGAGGTATAAAGAAAAAAAATTACTTTGCCTCATACGATGCAAGAAAAATAAATTATTTTTCGTTCGTCCTAAACAATTTTGAAAACTGGAGCTGTCTGGTTCTTACGCCCACGTTTTCAATTTCATTATTTCCAAAATTTCATCGATCTAGATAAAAATCGGTAGATGCTCTAATACAATAGAAAAAGTTTTTTTAGTCTAATCAACTAAGAACTAAACTTCGGGTAATTATATTAACTTCTATTTTAAAGTTAATAGTTTTAATTCAAATTCTTACCCCTCCTTTCTCAGTAAAATAATATATAAGCCCCCCCCCCTTTCCCCTTGTGTAAACAAAACATACATTTATAATAATATGACTTCTTTAAATTCAAAATATAGTAACGCAGTGATGATTAATGTTGTATGATATTTACATAGCGCCATATGATTGCGTTACGGTACGTGTTCGGTAATTATATTTACATTTATATTATCAGACTAAATTAGTAAAATTGGTTTTAAGGAGAAAAGCTTTTCGAATTCTAATATCCAAATGGTTTAAATCTACGCAGATTGCGCTTTCATTCACTAAGAGCTCTTTGCTTAGAACGGAATATCATATTATCAATTCCATAGATTACATGAGGTATTCTCATAGAAAACCAAACTTGAAGTGAATTGTATTTTTTTAAAGAGTCTCAAATAACATGTTATTCCGCGAGGACTCTATCTTGTTCATATTAAAACTTTTTATGCAGCTTCTTTATATTGGCCTAGTAGCGAGATATTCTATAACCTCTTCAGAAGAAGCAACTAAGAGAATCGCACTTAGCTCTTTTGAGTATATTGTTTTAATTATAGATAGTGTGAAGTAGTAGTGTTATTAAAACAGGGTCGAGTGGTTTTTAGTATTTAAGACAATCCGACAAAAATATACTTATAAATTGTGTCAGTAGTCAACAAGAATTTCAACACACAACTTACCAAGCAAAATCTTCTTCCAACGTCGTTCCGACAATTTCAAAAGTTTTTTAAAAAAACAGCACGCAGCTGCCGATTTTCAAAGCACGAGTCTAGGTTTTATTTATCAATCTGACACAGCTCGTGTTGCGAGCCTAGTTAACCAATATCTAGCTACCACTATCTAGCGAGTCTAGCTAAACAATAATATCTCCCGTCGTAAGGAAATGTATATCCAGTCAAATATTTGCACTAATTTCGTCAGAAAAGGGTTAACTTATATTTCCTGTATTTCAGTTACATATGAAAATGATGTTAATAACAACATTCTTACATAAGATTGTGTAAAAACAATAAAGTTTCTGCTGAGCGTTAACTCATTTATTGGTACTATCCTTTGCCCTCTTAACCATATCTCTAATGTTAATTCGATCCCATAACTAAGCAAAAACAAATCGTATATATTATTTTAGAAATATGCTATAATTTAGTTTATTAACGGGTTAGTAAATATATTAAATATACATACGAGATTAGATAGTCATCAGCGCCAAATTTACCACTAGCGTTCAAATATAAAACATTTGGTTTTCTATTAGAATCCAAAACATCATACGCTGTAGAGAATGCGAACAAAACCTACGCGACCTGCTTAGTAATTTTACTTGTATAAATGACTAAACATCTAATCCATAAATAGGATTAGATTGTTAGACTACTATTTTATCGTTTAGTTCTTTATTTGTCAAGCCACTTAAATGTGACTCTTCTGTGCTGAAGTTTATTTTCATAAATTATTGTCCGGGTCATCCTATCTATTTTGCATGTATATGAATATTTAAGCTTAAGAAAGCTGTTTTGTGGATTGTTGTAGTATAAAAAACACTTTTAGTTTTCAAATAAATATTCTTTCCTCTTGGGAAATTTTTTTCCCTATTAAGAAAATTGCTCCCATGTATTTTAAATATGCATTTTGTTAATTCCCCTAGAGATTTATATGTGATTACATTACATGCGTGTGTGTTAAAGAAAATTGTTTTTTATAGTATAATGGAAATTTTACACATGGAATTTTGAGTTCAGAAGTAGGTTTCTAATAATTTTTTTGAGAGAGGTGAAATACCGTTTATATATATTTGCACTGGATACACAGTTTGCACTAAATATACATTTACATAGGAATTCATTTTGTATTTCCGCATTGATTATTCAGATTTGTTTTAATGTATTAAAATATTATCGCAATTATCCTTTTTAAGCCCCTTAGACGGAACGAATCTTAACACATGAGGTATCAAAAGAAAGAGAATTTCTTGGACCGGTAACGAATTGTACTTTCATCTTATCAATATCAAAGAATTTGTTAAAAAAATGCGCTTAAAAATAATTCCTTTTAACTGTTTTTTTTTTAAAAAAGCCGTTGATTATAGTGCCATCTATGAGCAGATTGTTAAACTTTTTTATATATTTTTATTATTTTAATAGTTACATAAATTTACGTATGTAGAGACAACATATTTTTTTTACTTCAAATTTAAATAGTTTCACTAAATTTTCTGCGTTGTTTCTTTATAAAGAACATCAATTTGAAAAATATTATCGCTTAAAAAAATTTGAGTATAATTAATGGCTAATATTTTTCTGTCTTGGATAAAATTATTCATCGATGCGGACTATTAAATGAAATTTCGTTAAAATTAAAAGTTGGAAAATGTTCAGTCTTTCTAATACAATAAATCCAAACGGCTATAAGACACTCAAACTGTCAAAAGTCGAAAATGTTCTACAAATGAACAGTTTTGAACTTAATCTCCTCTTCAAAGTTAAACAATAAATAAACAGAAATATCGATCGCAAATGATTAATTGTCTTTACATTTGCGGATTGCTGCAAATTCTAAAGGTTAATTCATTTCAATTCAGATACATTTGACAGAATAACATTCGCTCCTTCTTTTCCATTAAATCTGAAAATAAACAACACAGATTGTTTTAATTCCATCTTTAACAATTATCGTTTTGATAATATTAATGTTCTGCTTTAGGGAAAGAATCGCACTGACAGTTTTATCTTTTCGAGTATTATTTTAATGTTAATTAAAGAAAAATAAATTTAACAAAAGACGGCTCTTGTAATTTTATTTTTCATTAGCGATATGTATCGTAACTAAAGCTATATTTTATTCTATTTAAGACGTTAGATAAGCAAACAAATGTGTTTTAAAATCTACAAAGTTTTCTGGTTTTAGGATATAAAATAATCCAATGAAGAGTCGTTTGTTTAGGATTTATTATCTTTGTAAATTAATACTTTAGGTATTCCAATTATTTTAGCATTAGAAAACGTTTTATGAAAATTTCAAATATTTTAGTATACATGATTTTTGCTTTGTCTGGATAATTTTTTGTGAATATTTGATAAATGCGATATTTTTAAAAGTGATAGAAAATTCATTTAAGATACATTTTTAAATATAAGCAAATAGTAGCAGGCGATAAAATTAGTAGGGGTTGGAAAAGGGACATTTTTTCCATTGAAAGCCATTTTTCACTTTTAATAGGTTGTTAATATGAAACTTTTTTTTGGTGTATTTATTCAAAGAATTCTTTGAGATCATCTTTAAATATGCTTCATATTATATTTTAATCTTAAATTGCTAAAATTTTTAGTTTTTTATATCCTTTTTCAACCACAGATGGGGTAAAAGGGGTAGTCAGTGGTAAATCATGGAATTTTTCGAATTAAAACAAATGTGTTGGTCAAATTCGTACCTTGAATAAAATATAATAAATAATAGCCATCAACTATTAAAATTTCAGTATATAAAAACTCAGAAAACTACCTAACAGTCTTTCTAAAGACAAAGCAAATTTTTGTTTTATTTCAATGCTGGAATATTTTCTGAAGTTACGTTATTTTTAATTTATTCCGCAGTTTAGAAATCATATTTTTGTCAAATATATTTTTTTAAAAATTTGTTGCATTTTTTCAAAAATTTCTATTCTCAAAAATAATTAATTAGATTACCCATTTTACCCCACCTTGCAAATAATTGAATTAAAATTATATAAAATAGATTTTTTATCATATTTTCATAGGAATGTAAATGTTTCTCTTCTGTACAAACAAACCCTAGGAATATTGGTATATAATTCTACTTTTTTTATTTTATATATAGAAGCTTCCAATCATTGCACTATCATAAGTTCTTCTGTAAACTCAAACAAATCGACTTTTGGAGTGACTTGATTTAAATCCCCAGAAGTTAAATTTTTTGCTGAAATGTACGCCATTAAACAAAGTATTGTTTTGAAAAAGAACGAGATTAAAACATAAGTTTAATAATGTGTAATTTATATTTAATTTCCAATATACCCATTTTACTTCATCTTACCCTATTTAGTGCGATTCACTGATTGTTATCTAGGAATATTTCAGCTATATCTTTAAAATGACTCCTAAATGCAATGGAACGCTTTGAAACTGTCACTGAAATTGCTCCTTACACTTTTTTAAAGCAAATAACTAGTATTATTTAATTTTTTTGCAATAGAACTGTTATTTTATATATTTTAAACAGTGTAATTTATGTGCAATATAAAATAGTTTATCTGTAATTTAGTGTTATTACATTAAGTACTACTACTATTTATCGTTACAGTCTTCAATAGTATTATTTTTTTTAAATCTTAATTTAATCTCAAATAAAAAGTTGTGATTTCCCCAAATAGCAGTTTTTAATTAAACCAATCAATTACTAAAAAATAATAGGAATTACATTATAAAAAGAACAATGTGTTAAAGAAGAATCATTGTATTTTCTGTTGTAATTAATCATTTTTATCATTTACTAGAGAGATTTAATAAACTCTTTAAAATATATTCGTATTAGATGTATATTTTGAACAGTTACATTTAATAAAACAATCAAAACGGATTTTCTCAGGATCCTTTTATTAAAGAAAAAGTTTGACAAATAAATATTCCACGCATCCATCACAAGTACCAAAATAAATTAAAACTTTTATTTAAAGCAAAATTACATTTAAAATTCCAGTGCTATAAAAAAAATTCAATGTAAACTAAGGAAAGATTAAAACAACGATAATATCCTTTTTACACTAAAAGAACAGATATAACAATTTTGATTCTTTTAAAATTAAATTTTAGTTGTCTCAGGCTGTGGAAGGAAACTTCTTTTAACAATTAATCTTTCACTCTCTTCAAATTAATGCCTGTAGACACGTATTTAATCACTGAAGGTATTTTAATTCTTTCTACACATGAACCTGGTTTATATTTAAGAGAATAAATGTGTTGAAATATTCCGAGAGTTTTCTTCAAAAGTATTTAAATGATAAAACACGCGTATTATTAACTGCAGCACATTTTTGACTCTTACTCCTTATCTCTAGAGTCAAGAAACAGGATTAAATAAAAGAAGATTAAGTACATACAAGAAACAACAAAAAACTTTAATGCGTAAAAATATCCAGAAAATATTTCTGCATATGTAACTCATACCAAATTGCTTTTGCATTTACCATCTAATGCTTTTCCTTCATTTAGTAAACAATCTGCTTTTATTCTCCACTTTAAGCACGTTTTCCTTTCATTCATACAAAAAGTTTTTCTGGATTTTATTCCTTTTTCATCTACTTTATGCTTTTCTTTTTCCTATAAAACTAGACAATAATGTACCTATTTTTCTGTATTTTATAATGCTATGAGCAGAATCTAAATGTTTTGCCTCTAGAGTAGAATATATTAAGCAACAGGATGATCAAAATGCACTTAAGGGCCTATTGGGACTTTTGTTTTCTAGTGAAATGAGAAAATTGTTTGCAATCCTTAATAGCCTTGGTGGTGAGTCTACTTATTAATGTGACGTTTATTTATTCATGATGCTAAAAATATACATCATTTGAAAGGATTAGTTTTGAGGATATTTTTGGTTATCAAAACAAGATTTTAAATACTGATTATTAACTTAATAATATTTCTCTAATATTTATTACTCGCAGTAAAAGAAATAGAGAACATATTTTGTATTATACTTCTAAAATTTATCTATTAACTATTTTGTAAATTTGTTTCAAGTGGTTATTTATTTCTGTAAGACTAAGATTTTTTATTTTTAATTAATTAATTTTACTAAACGTATTGAACTATAGACATATCTTGTACACATATCTTTTTTTCTTGTGTACATTTTTTAAAAGTTATATACAATTATTTACAACCTTAATTCACTTACTTAATTTAACCAATTGAATAAAAAAAATTTATATTGAATTAGATAAAAAAAATCTCAATATTTTTTTATGAGTGTAATAATAATCACATTACAAAATGCATTGTCTTTAACAATATTTACTTTTTGAAAATAATAACAATTTCCCATACATTTTTTAACTTATTACCTCTAATTGGATTTTTTTTATTGGATGACAGTTTCTACTTAATACTGTTTTTTAGTACTTTTCTACTTTTATTTCGATTTCCCATTAAATTCACGCATTATTATTTCATTGCATTTTCTCAATTTTGTAAAAGGGCTATATTTTCTTCCAGTTTTTATATCATTTCAAACACATTACCATGTCATCCTGTTTTATGTTTTTCATGTTTATTTTATATTTCTTTTTATAATCAAAAAGCTGAATATTTTCAATTAATTTACGTTGCATACATACTACAAAAAAATAAAAAAAGCATATTGAAATTTAAAAATCATAAAAGTTTTATAATCTGCTATCTTCTTTGTAAATCTTTATTAATTATCTTCTTTATATAAATCGTGTTAATGAATTCTAAAGGTTCCTAATTTTTTAGCGGTTTTATGAATAAAATGTAAAGAATATATATTGTAAAAAATTATTTAGAAATATAAAAGCATACATTATTCCAAAATGAAAGATTTACATTCAAACGAGTATAAATAACAGTAGAAAATCTATTCAAAATATAAAATAAATGAATATTTATTTAAAAAAAACAATATTGTAATTAAAATTTCTTCTACAATCGAGTCGATACCTAACTTAAATTAATAAAATAACAATGTAATTATTTATACTTATATTCACTGAATTAAGTCAACAGCTACATTAATATAATTACTTATTATAATTGTTAAAAAAGTAACAAGGTGTTGTTATGTGGTATTTTAGTGTTATAATGTAAGCATCGAAAAATTCCCATTTTCGGTGTGTCTGCAGACGCCTTGAATAACGAATACAGTGTATTTGTAGAAACACTGATTAGAAATACAATGTATCTGTAGACACTCTGTACTTTCTATAGCTTCACGTCTTTAGACAGAAGCCGTTCAACTGGGGGAAATCGCGATTACTTTATTTAAACAACCTACTTTTGTTTTTATGTCCATTGATCGCGATTATATCACTACTTTGAGCATAATTGGTCCCAAAAGACGTCGAATATAGAAAACTAGACTATTTAAATACCTGATTAGCTTCGGATTTGATATTACTCGCAAATTTAAAATACTTGTTTTATTCTTATTCTTACTTGCTGATTAAAATTTGATCTCGAACTTGACATTTGGATTTAGAATTGTAATTTGACTTTTGAATACTATAATACTATTATGATGATATTTAAGCAAAAATATGCAGATTATCATAATTTTTGTAGGTATAAAATGACTTATTCTTTAGTAATGTTTAAATAAACTGGTAACTTTCATAAGTTAATAAGTTAGTTTCATGTTAACTAGTTTAATTATAATAATTTAGTAATGTTTATAAGTTAATAAGTTAGTTTAATGTAAATTAGTTAAATTTTATTCAATGTAATGTTAATTTGTGTAAAGTTAGTTAAATGTTAATTAGTTAAATGTTAATTAGTTAAATGTTAATTAGTTAAATGTTAATTAGTTAAATGTTAATTAGTTAAATGTTAATTAGTTAAATGTTAATTAGTTAAATGTTAATTAGTTAAATGTTAATTAGTTAAATGTTAATTAGTTAAATGTTAATTAGTTAAATGTTAATTAGTTAAATGTTAATTAGTTACATTTTAATTAGTTAAATGTTAATTAGTTAAATGTTAATTAGTTAAATGTTAATTAGTTAAATGTTAATTAGTTAAATGTTAATTAGTTAAATGTTAATTAGTTAAATGTTAATTAGTTAAATGTTAAGTAGTTAAACGTTAATTATTTTAATATCACTTAGTTTAATGTAAATTAGTTTAATATTAATTAATGTATTGTTTATTAACTTGATTTGTTTTCATGTTAATTTGTTAGTTTTTATTTATTTATGTTAATTTCTTTAATTTTAATAAGCTAGTAATGTTTAATAGATGGTATATGTAAAAGAATTATCCCTTTAATCTAGAATGGTAATGGTATTAACACATTATTTTAAATTTGATTTGAATAAAAAGAATTGAAAATGAGAATTATGTAAGATTGAGAAATATATAAATTTCTTCTAAAACCAGGATTTTTTTAAATAAACGTTAAAAGTTAATATGAGTTTTGTCTCAAATATATAAAACTTTTATCTTAATGATAGCAAGCGTAATAACAAATGAATGTAACTGAAAGCAGTATTTGTCTTCTATAAATTAAAGAGGCTATTTGAGTTGCTTAAATATATTTCTTAACGTTTTTACTTGTGTCGGAATAATAATTAATTGCTTCTATTTGTTTAATTTCATCAATTGGGGAAATAAATTTATTATTTGTAATGTCTTGAAAATTAGTTAAAGTATCAAACTCTAAACTCTTCTATAATAACTTACATTATTCTATGCGTTTTCAGCTTTCTAAGCAAACTAAACGAACGAAAAAATATTACAGAATATTTATGTAAGGTATAAAAATACACTAAAAAGATTAAATATCTAATAAATGAAATGTTTATGTTTCAAATGTATAATAATTTATTTTAAAATACATTGATTTAAATCTCCTACAAAGTTAGTTTTTTAACACTTTCTTTCTCCATAAAATGTTCAAAGATTTGTCACTTTTACTTAATATTTTATCTTCGACAAAAAGAAAGCGAGTTCCAGTTTTTCTTCAAAAATAAGTTTTCTGGTTCTTCATCCTTCAATATTTAACTTTTTGCTTCACTTTTTCTTCCCAAATGATTTATTTATAAAGGTTGAAACACTATTCTTTAAATTTTAAAGTTTTGTCTACGTTCTTTTAAAGTGCTTGTCTTAGAAAAAATACTATTTCGCATAATGGTCACTTAAGATTTAGAAAAAGCAAAATGCGCTGGAATAGTTTTCTGCAAGGAAAGTGAAGCTGAACTAATTATATCAATTTGTATTGAGTTTAAAGCAATTACGATAAGTATTTTTTTTTAATTTTCGGAAATAGGTCACCGATACCATAAATCTCTTTACCTAATCAGTGATTTTTAAAATGCCTTTCTTTATTCAAGGGAATGCAAAAATTATTGCATTGAACCCTGAAGTCTTTAACTTTAAGATATAAACTTTCTATTTTTACATCAGTATAAAAGAACAAATATATTACTATTAAAATATTTTATTATTCGTCTTCTACATACACAAAAAAAGAACCAATCTTTTTACGATAAAATTTGCAACATTCAAATTGATTTTTATTTACTTGTTTTTAAATACAAAATTTCGACAATTTGATATTTTCTAAATATTTTTTTGCTTTTAAAAATATTCTTTAGTCGGGATTATGAGATTGTGAACTTTGTGATTGGGATCACGGAATTCGATCACACAAACTTCGGACCACCAATTTAGTTCATTATAGTCTATATGGGATCTCCAGATAGCAGCTCATATTATAATAATATAATTAATATTTTTTTACTTATACTTCTTTAACCCATTTATCTAGCTAGTAGTATTTAGTCTAGTATTACGTAGCAGTCATGCTATGTGATGTAGTAACTATGTAGTTTACCAGCTAGTCTAGTATTTAGTAAAACTAACTACAAACTTTCAAAACAAATTAGATATTCTCACTTTTAACATAAGAATGGAATAACAAGAGCTTTCCAGAACGTAAAGACAAAAGGTCTATAAACTTTATCTTATCAGCGATATGAGATAGCTTGCTGTTAATCTCACTGATCAAATACATTTAATATCGGTCACGTAAACTCGAATGTCGCTGAATTATTCAATGGAGTCAATTAGAGAAGTTATCAGTCTATAAAATTGTCTTTATTATCCCAGGTAAGGCCCGATGAGACATATCCCGTTATCTAAAATAGTCAACGATATCGGTCGCACCTTCGATTTATCTTCAGTTCATTTCCTGTCACCTCCCGTCGATTATCGATCTGTTCTTCACACTTGTTTTTCCCTTTCCGCAAGTAAGCAGCAGGAAATGTTTAACGACCTGTTTCTCTTCCTCACAGGTCTTGCTGGACGTAGATCAAATCGGCGGACGGCAGCGGATGTAGTTCAATCCCAGCCAATGTCGTGGTTACGCGACTCTAGCTTCAATTGAAGACTTCTGATCTCTTCGAGTAGGAATTTGTACTTAGCTTTTTGAACACTTCGAAAATGGATGCAAGAACCAGAACCACGAGGAGGTGCCTCATGGCTGCCTTCTTTCTTCTGAGTTGCCTGGCGTCTACAGTAGACTCGGCTGACAACCAATCCAGTCTCCATGGTGCCATTGTGTGTAGGGAGGGACTTCTTCTACCAGTGTGGATGCCTCAAGAGAACTTGAGCAGTGGCGATCGTGTGGCTAGAGGCATTGTGTACTTTGTGGCTTTAGCCTACCTATTCATTGGTGTCTCGATTGTCGCGGACAGATTCATGGCTTCCATCGAGGTAATCACATCCAAAGAGAAGGAGGTCATCATCAAGAAACCGAACGGCGAGACTCAGAGTATAAGTGTGCGGATATGGAATGAGACTGTGTCCAATCTCACTCTGATGGCGTTGGGATCGTCTGCTCCAGAGATTCTGCTGTCTATTATTGAGGTGTATGCCCAGGATTTCGATGCTGGAGAGCTTGGCCCTGGAACCATTGTTGGCAGTGCAGCCTTCAATATGTTTGTGATTATCGGCATCTGCGTATGGGCAATCCCTTGCTCGGAAAACAGGAAGATCAAACATCTGAGGGTATTCTTCGTCACCATGACTTGGAGTGTGTTCGCATACATATGGCTCTACATGATTCTTACTCTGATTTCTCCTGGAGTCATTGAGGTATGGGAAGGTTTAGTAACCTTCATGTTCTTCCCAGCCACCGTTCTCACGGCATATATAGCAGATCGCCAGTTTCTGATCTACAAGTACATGACAAAGAAGTACCGCATGAACAAGAGGAACGTGATTGTCGGAGGGGAAGGCGGAGATGATATGGAGATGGGCATGACCAAGTCCAATCACGTTGTAGACGGAAACGTTAAGAATTTTGAGGAAGAACAAAGCAACGACATCCGAGAATTCGAAGAGCATCGAATGCAATACATCCAGATCCTGCGAGAACTTCGACGGAAGCATCCTGACGCCAGTATGGAAGATATCGAAATGATGGCTCGAGAAGAGATCCTGGATCGTGGCCCTAAGAGTCGAGCTTACTACAGAATCCAAGCGACCCGGAAGCTGATGGGAGGAACCAACATGAAGAGGAAGCTGGAGAAGATCGAGAAAAAGGAAGATGACGAGATCAAAGAAGAAACCCGCCAAATCGTCTCCATTTGCTTCGAACCTGGTCACTACACTGTCATGGAGAACGTGGGCGAGTTTGCTGTAACCGTCGTCAGGGAGGGCAATCTGAATGAAGCCGTGGCTGTTAACTACAGAACCGAAGATGGCAGTGCCAATGCTGGATCCGACTACGAAGAAGCTGAGGGAACTTTAATATTTGGACCTGGAGAAACCGAGAAGCAGTTCTTTATTACTGTCATTGATGATGACGTGTTTGAAGAAGATGAGCATTTCTACGTGAGGCTAAGCAGCCCTCACTACATCATCGATAGGATGGAGCCCCGGATGCCGGTAGAGCTAACCACTCCTTTCTTGGCCACTGTCATGATCTTGGATGATGACCATGCTGGAATATTTTTATTTCCTGATCCGGAAGTGGAATTGACTGAATCGGTGGGGGAGTACCAACTTCGAGTTAACCGGTTCAGTGGAGCCAGAGGAAGGGTCGTCTTGCCATTCCGCACTCTGGAGGGGACTGCCAAAGCTGGAAAAGAATACGAGCATATGGAGGGAGAATTGATCTTCGAGAACAACGAAACTACGTGAGTACCAATTTATATCTTTAGTAAATAGCCATAGCTTTTTAACATATCTGTATTTCAAAAGTAAAAGACGAATATCTTGAAATAGATTAAAAAAGATAATCAAAATTAAACTAGAAGTACAAAATTTTATTATACAAATTGTCGTAATTAGACATATGTATTTAGATTGTATCATTAATATAAGTCACAATTTAGTAGGTTCATATTCGCAAAAAGCTATATCTTTAAGATAAGAAAATATTGATATAATTTTACATATTACTTTAATTCTAATTACATGTAGTAATATTAAAATTAAAGAAGAAAAATTATAAAAGAAATCATTTGAGATTCAGACGGAATTGATTTTATATGCTGACAGTTAATTTTTGTTTTTCAATGTGTAATATAGGTAATTGAATAACGTGTTTGGCAGTATAATATTCTTTTGGTATAACATTTTGTAAATTTTATAATATATCGTTATTGTTTACTGTTTAAATACAGATATGTCAAAAAATCTCTCAGGATAATTTTTAGAATGGTACAGTAAACTAAATATAACTTACAAACTTATAGAAAAACAATCCAAAAATATGAGACTTTTAATTTTATTAATTGTACTTTTATATAGTTTCATAGTTTTTGTATAGCAAACTCTCGATCAAAATGATTTATATTTCAAATTTTAAATTTGCCTCAAGTGTAATTATATTAAATTAAATTTCAACACCTTAAGAAATAGGGTTAAAATTTTTAAATAATTTATGTTGAAAAAGTTTTGCTAGGTTATCTAAACAATTAGTTTGCATAAAATGCAAGACATTTTTGTCAAATTTGATTTCTGAGATTAGGTAAGAAAAATATTTTGTATGTTGTATTTTAACTGTGTAATTAAAATAACTAGAAAATATCAAATCATTTTCAAAAATATTGTGGTGCAATGTTCACAATTTTTGTTATCTTATATACAAGTAAGTAAAATATAAGTTTCAATAAGTTCTATACACGCACATGTATAATTAAGTGTTTTTCTTGCATTTATCCCATAATCTTTCAAGGAAACTCATAGTTCATTTTCTATAAGTTTAACTATGGATGTTTATACTATAAAACCAACCTTAAAGTATGTCAAAAGATTGCAAATCATTTGGTTTGTACATTAAAAAACAATTTCCAAAAATTCATTGATAATTTTAATTATTAAACTTTATACAATAATTTATTTACATTCAAGGGTGTTGTATTCAGTATTTTGGAATTATACTTTCCTTCATTATGCCAATACGTTATCTCTTAACAACAAAGCTGAGTAATAAAGAATTAATATGAGACATGTTTCGAAATAGAAGCTAACTTCTTTACTTTAAAATTCCGCATGAACAATAATAAATAAGTAGACGAGAATAAATAAGTAGATGATATTAAAAAAAAAAAATTATGTGAGAATTCTTAAGATTTACTATATTTTAAAAATAGTTCTTCAATATTTTAAAAATCTGAATTCAAGCTATACCAACAGATAAAAACTTATTTAAACAATTCAAAATGTCCTTAAAAAATGTAAAATGTAAGTAAGCAGTGTAAATTTCCTTAAGTAATGTAAGTTTAATAAATAAAAATTTCAATCAATTTTTGGAAACTGTTTTTTTATGTACAAACTAAATTATTAGTATTTTTTACAAACTTTAAAGTCGGTTTTATAGTATATACATTCCATAGTTACAGCTCTATATATATTTAGAAGTACTTTGGTAAAAAAAAATATGCCCCTATTATAAGAAAAAAATAGACCATAAGATTACTTGTTTAGTAAATTTATGCTTAAGTATTTTTTTCATCAGAAGTAAGAATACAAATACATAGTAATTTTTGTATAAATTACATTATAATTATGAATATAATTAATGATATTTTTTATAACACTTTATATATTTTTTTTCATTTTGCACTTTAAAAATAGTTGGATCACCAGAATTTAAATAGGTTGCACAACTATTTAAATAAAATAAAAAATTAAATGAATATATTTTTTTTAATGTAAAGTAATGCATTTCATATATATCAAGGCTTTTATAAATTTCAAACTAAAAATATACTTTCACTGGAATAAACAAATATATATTTATAAATTTTTACCAAATAATAAAATATTTGTCCAAAGCACAGTTTAAAGCACAGAATTTTCCGAAGCCCGGTTTATATCGTTCCATTTATTTCACGCTTGAAATATAAACGAAGGAAAAGGGGTGGATGTAGCAACAATTCAGTCAAAAGACGCCAAGTGCTTTCTTTGATGGTTCCGCTTCAGGCGATATTCAAAATTCTTCAAGCCATAAATGACGTTAGGGAATACGATTATTGGAACAGCCTCTCCCTTTCAATCATAATTTCCTTTCTTCATATATAGAATTTTCGAAGCTATTACAGTAAAGCAGTTCTGAAAGGGAAACTTTGGTCGCTGTTTCTGTGTGCTACAGATTTATATAATTTCTTTTCAGAATCTATTTCAATGAAAACGTATTATTATTTTTTGCCTTTTAGAGTTGCATTGTCAAGTCATTTTTTTAAAATTGTTTTTGATGTGCATTTGTGAATCCTCGGTGAAACTGTTTATGAATGAAATTGACGCTTCAGTTACATAACGTGTGCGTTGTTTAGTTACTTTACTAATTCGATTAACTATTTATTATTTTATTAAATAAAGGTTAAGTTTAACAATCAATGTGTTACTCATTTAGACCCTAAAAACGCATCAAACGAAATGTATTTATAACAATTCTCCTAAACTTATACTTTGTATATTAAATCAAATTATATGAAATACAGGGCTAGTATAAATGATTCATTGGCTCTCAAAACGCTTTTTTTTATTTAGAAATATAAGACCTACAAAGATGGATAATACATTTAACATCTGTAATATATACATGAAACTTGGTTAGTGTATACATATTTTCATGTAATATGTAACACACATATGTATCATCCATATTTGTAGGTCTTATACTTCTAAATAAAAAGAGTTTTGAAACCCGTTGAATCATTTATGCTACCCCTATATAAAAATCTAATTTAAAGTTATAAAAATAAAAATTAAAAATATACCAATTAACGATGTCAAACATCTCTTTATTGTAATGCAGCTTAACAACTCAATACATAGTTTCTAAATTTGGGCTATTAAAATGTAGTTCTAAAATAAAAATATATTTATTTTGCCTAACTTAGTTAATAGTTTTGTATTATTAAAGTAAAAAAGCAATAGGCGCTAAAAATAATAAACTGGTTTATAATATAAAATTGTCACTAAAAATAATAGGAATAACTGTTATTAATGAAAAATAATTAGGTTATGGTGTTATGGTTATGCAAATATTAAACATATTTTGATGGAAAAGCTCTATTATTTCGTAGTACATACATTAGTTTATCTGGATATTATTATAAAAGTGAATTCTGAATTTAAGCAAGTTTTCATAACTACCAAAACTCATTATCACAAAATTGTGACACTGGTACTTCTTGAACCAAAACTATGGCATAAACTAGTAAATAATGAAAAAGTTTCACCTTTTCAATTTCCACTTAACGCCGCTCTTTTGAACAATGTTCTCTCCAATTTCGGAATAAACTTCTCTTCTTGCTTTCAATGTCAGCAAAGTCACAAAATTAGTCAGCTATAGTCGTGTTATCGTGTTTCGAAAACGGAAACTCCGTTTTGCGGTTCCTACATTACTTCCGTCATCCGAATCCTAATGGAAGTTGGGGACACGATAAAAATGACAGGCAAAGAGAATTGGAAATATTGAAAATAAAAATTCGTTATCAAATAATTTGATCCGGTGAGAAGTTTTCGGTGGAGGATAAAATTTTTAGAATGCGGTTAACAGAATGTTAGCGTGACATTGTTTTAACTATAACTTGTTTACGTTACGTTAATTTTTTTCAGAAATGCATCCGATGCAAAACTTTAATTTTTAATTCGAAATGACATTTTGACATTTGATAAAAGGAGACAAAAGAAGTCTAAATATCTAATATATATATATATATATATATATATATATATTAATCACATTCTTGTAAAATAGGAATTAATGAACGTATTTGGTGTTACGCAACCTAGATGGTGCCACTAGTTTATCAGTAATCTATAAATACGCTTTTATTGTTAGTTTAATACATGTGGCTAAAAAAAGAAGGACCAATGTCTAATGTTGAACCAATACAACACTGTTCGTTCTTGTTTTAAGTCAAAAATATATTCTAATTTAAAATTGTGTAATATTCCATTTGAAATATATAACTTAATTTTGAGATTCGTACGAATTTCGAAGTCACACAATTTGAATTAAAGCAAACAGCGAGAGTAAAGTAATAATACAGTTAGTAATTTGAAAACATGTTTACCTTTTCAATTTATAGATAAAATTTGATCTACTAAAATTGTGTACGACTTATAAATAATGTAAAGGAAGGAATAATTAAATTGAGACGCATCAGATAAATAGACAACCATAGTTTAGATGGACATTTTTCTCCCCTTATGTAAATTAGTAAAAAGTTCCAGTTAAAATAAAAATAATAATTGTTTTAGGATATGAGGGGAAAAGGAATGCCCCCCCCCCCCTAATCAACTAAATGTATATTTTAAAAGCTAAAATATTAAACTTTTTTTTAATTTTATATTTAAGTAACTAAAATGTAATACGGATTTCAACGAAAGTAAACATAATAACAAAAATAAATATTTAAAAATAAAACATATTAATAATTTTGACGTTAACAGAAATAACAGCAGATAAGAAAGGAGATTGGGCCAAACATAAAATTGAAATTATAATTGGGTAAATAAATAAAAAACATATATCATTTAACATATACCGTATAACATATAACATTAAACATATACCATACATCATTTTGTCGTTATAGAGAAAATAGTTAGACAATTGCAGATAATACATACGTGTGAATTATCTATAAATAACAATACGTTTATGGTAGAAGATATTTTCCTTATCTCCGAAAAATAAATGAGCAAAACACTATGTTTGCCTATAGTATCGATCCTACGTTCGAAATTAGGAGATGTTATAAGGGATGTTTTTCGATACTACAGTAACTAACAATTTACGAAAGCAATTTTATGGAAGTCAATTTTATATTACTTTTTTGTTTAAATTATACATTTAGGCAGTTAAATTTTAAAAAATAAATATTTGTCAATAAAATACTTTAACTCCTTTTGTAGCTTTGACAATGTACGTCCTGTTGCAAATTTTAAAAAGATTTGTTTCGAAAAATGCATTTGAGAATAATATTTTTAATGTCCCAAACCGTTTTCATAAACTAATAATATTAATAGGCTTTTCGGTAAATATTAACTAGAAATTTAGTCATATAGAACTTCGTTATAACAATTAATGCAACTATTTTATTTACATTATCAATAAATTTGCACTATTTTACCAAAAATTAGTAAATAGTATCAAGGGGGGGGGATTTAGGTTATGGGGTAATTTAGGATTTTTGAAATTAAATATTAAATTACATGTTGTTAAACTTATGTTTTGATCTCGTTCTTTTTTTCAAAAATGTACTTCGATTAATGAATTACATTTTAGCAAAACATTATATTTCTGGATGATTTAATTCAAGGCTAACAGACGATTTATTTGAGTACACAAAAAAACTTACAATAGTTTGATGCATGAAAACTTTTATAAAACTAGATGAAAAGTCGATGTATTTACCATTAGTCATTATGGGTTTTGTATAAAAAGAACCTTTTAATACATTTTTCCAATGAAAAATTACGATTTCAAAAAGAAATATTTAGCTTTTTTTTTCAAAGTTTTACAAAATGGGATAAATTTGTTTTCGAATTATTAATACTAAAGAATAGGAAATTTGTATAAATGTAACGAACTTCGGCAAAAGTGCAATTATTCTATAAAAATATTACGTAGCTTATAAATGACAAGAGCTAAATGCAATATATTTAACACAGTTTATATGTTAATATAATGAAATTGCATACCCGCTCCTTTTAAAATAGACAATCAACAAAAATAACACATTAAGATTTAAAAAAAAATGGGCTAATTTTTTTTATTCATTAAAGAATAAAAGAATGTTTTAAATGAAATAAAAAATCGTCTGAGAAACCATTTAAAAATAAAGTAAATACATCATAGGTTCTTGAATCAAAACATACCAAGAATAATATTAGCACGTGTTTTATTTCGAAGGAAATAAATAATACAACAGTTGACTTTTTCAAAATGGCGAATGACAAATTACAGATTGCTTTTAAAGCAATAAACAGTCCATAAATAATCAAATAAATTGAGTGTTTAAGATTTAAAGATTGTTATTTATTTTATTTTATTCAAGTTACTAATTTGACTTAAAGGATTGTTCTAATAATGCCTTTTTATACAAAAAATAACATAATTCAGACTGGTGACCCAATTTACCCCACCAATGAATCATAGTAGGTTAAATTAGAAAAATAATTATTTAAAATATTTATAAACCTCAGAATTAAATATACTATTATGTTTCCAATAAATAAGTTTTAATAAATATAATTTTACAATCCTGAAAAAATTGGACTTTGAACATCAAAAATCGAGTTTTAAGACCCAAATTCCACAACCTTGCCCTACACACTAAATAAATATATAAATTACCAAAGATACACAAAAAATATGGGGCGATCACAAAGTAGTAAAATATAAGCAGGAGGTATAGAATAAAGGTATATAAGTAAACTGGGTGTGGTTCATCCAGTTTATTTCGTATCGTAAACAACGCATCAGGGAGAGATCATGACTGGGTGTGACTTATTGAAATTCCTAATAAACCAAAAAAGAAATTTAATCCGGAAAATGCGTACACCGATGCATTTGTTTTCTATGTTATTTGATACAAGGTTTGGAAGTTGATGCTAAGTATTGTACGGATTTATACATTGATTTGGTTTGAGTGAGATGCTTTTAGTTATTTTTATAAATTTATAATGCAAAAATGTCAGCATAAAACCTTCATCAAACTTAAGGTTTTTTGACGGAATTAAAAATATTAAAGTTGTAGTTTTTTTTTAATTTTCTGCATAAAATCTTTTAAATATCTGCATAATCCTTTTATGACTAAAAATTGTGAAGTATTTTGTAGGATATTTTAAAGGTTTTTTACAGTTTTTATGAAGGACACCGAAACAAAAACCTTTAATTTCATAAATGTTTAAAAAAAACTGCAGTTTTACATTAAACCTTCAATTTAAAAATTCTGAGGAAGGTTTAATGTTAATTTTTTTTTCTGGGGTGTTTTAAGATAAATTTTACTACCAAAAAATCATTTTACTTTTCTTGCATGTGTAAAACCAATTGAGTAGACCTAAATATTCGAATGTGAATCATATGCTTACTTTTTATGTTTGGTATTTTACTCTATAAAGCTGTATCATCAAAAGTTAAATATTGGAGATCAGTTGCATAACTGATGTTTATAACAATGTATCATATGTATTAAATTAGTTTTATTTTTATCATTTTAAAATTTAATAACGCTAAATATGCTCTTATTTATTTAAGAACGATATTGAAATATTTTAGTCATACTTAGTCATTTGAAATAGTGTTAGTTGCTTATAATAAATTGTTATTTCATTCAAATAACATTTCAAATTTGCTATTTTATTCGAATAAAATTTAAAATAAAATTTTAATAGCATTCAAATTTTGTTATTGCATTCAAATAACATTCAACTTTTTTTATTTAATTCAAATAACACTCAAAATTTATTACTTAATTCAAATAATATTTCGTGTTGTTTCTTTCAAATAACATTTAAAGTTTGTTATTTTATTCAAATTTTTAACCTCTCTATTTCATTATTGTTAAAAATCTATTGACGTTGTTTTCCATCATCTAATTCGATAATTCGATTCCCAAATATATTTTATCTAACATCAGACAAAACAAATTTCATATCCTTAACCCGAAAAACAATCTTCCAAGCAGATAAACTACTTCAAAAATAAGTTTTGATTTCTTTTTTCTTCTTCTTTGCGTATCTTACGACACTTCATCCGAATCACTGACAATCAAATCCCCACTTTAATAAGTAGCCGAACTCCTTCCTTATCTTTTGCTTCTGAAATAAGACAATCGAAGATTATCAAAAGGCGTTTCACTTTGGACTCGGCTTCTGACGTCAGCCAGAGCAAGCAAATAAATAGATAAAACGTTCCCGTGACTTTGAAAACGACTTGGTCATTCTTGGAGATGCGAGAGGAAGATCTTAATTCTTTTTCGAACACAAAGAAGTCGGCGGGAAAAAAAAGAACGTTCTATATTTAGATCGCCTTCAGAGAATAATTGCCACAGAGAGGTTGTCTAAATTCGTTGGTGAAAGGTGAAAGAGGTACTTTGCTAGTTCGAGACCAAGTGAAGAAGGGTGCAGACGTAAGAGTTGAAGAATTCTTCGCTCGCAGGCATTGGATTCGGCACATTGCAAGCACGATCCCCCTCGATCAATCAGCGGCTTTATACAGCTGAAACAACCTCTTCAGCAGTCTCCCTTCCCAGAATGAAATCAATAATGACACGTTCCCATGTGCTGATATCTCCCTTAAGAATTTGCATTAATTAAAAGGGATATTTGACGAAGCTGAATCTTGAATTGATACACGCAGAGCATAAATAAAAGGCTGCAGGCTCCTCAAAATAAAACACTTAGCTTTAATTGAAAAATGTAAAAAAATTAAGTTTAATATTTAATTTAAACCTGGTTGTACCGTATCCATTATAACAACAACGAATGCAAATTATAGTGCAACTTGTATGCAGATTGCATATACAGTACGTTCATAAATTGCTGGATCATGGTCCTTGTTTAGCTGTATCACATGTATTGGCATAATAAAACATTATTTTTACGCAAATACTTCTCTTATATTTTAAACAAGTCGCTTAGTTTAGTAACAACAAACACAGTAGTTAAAGTATAGTAAAAATAATGGTTTTTATGTGTAGTTAAACAACCAAACAATGACCATTGCCCAACAGTTTGTGACCACCTTTTATATTTTAGGCTTGGGAGATGATTCGATTGATATTGAAATTCCAAAAGTAAAAAATCATCACGATTTCGATTTTGTAATTTTTGATTTGACGATTAATCGATGTAACGATTAACCAGTTTTACGATTAGTCGAAAGTACACTCGGAAGAACACTCAGGATTCTCGGGACAAAATAGGCAAATTATTAATATTTTTAATAATAAAGAGGAAAACAAAATTTTACTAGTCCTTGATTTGAAAACAAAAAGTCTAGTTCCTATAACAAGTTTAAATTACACATATTTTTGTTTGCTAATTACTTCTGAATTTATTCTACACTTATAACATATCAATATATCGGAAATATCGATATACCAACAATATGTATCTATAGAAAATATCGATATATATTACAAATATCGCCTAATCGGAAAATATCGATTATTGGCAGGCGATTAATCGCGATGGCAAGATGTCATCATCGCACAAACCTAGTATATATTGTATGTATTCATTTATTTAGATTTTAATGTAAGTCTTGTACTGTATACTAATAATTAAGATATACTTATTTGATAGCCTTGTAGAAATTTGTGTTAAAATAAAAATATGGCATCTAAAAATCAACTATATTTGAATACCTTTTATACCTGTAAAACCAAATGCATTGACTGAGTAAAATTTGAAAGTAAAAATTCGCACTGACAACTAGTCCAGTATGTTAGATATTTGGGAACTATCTTCATTGCCCTATATCCCAAGTTAGTTTTGTAATATCGGGACATACATTTTGCGATTACTGTATGTACACTATATATTACATTTATTTTACTATCGATTGTTTATTTTTGATACCCAAAATAAATGAGAAAAAAATAAATGAAAAACGAGGAAAGATATTTGTCAAAAGTATTATAAAATCAGAAACTTTTTCAATGCAATATTTTATTTAAAAAATTACTGAAATTAAAGACATAGTAGGAAAAAGTGTTGCCTCCAATACTAAATCAAGCTACGCTGAGATCATTCCACGCTTTAATATAACTCAAATAACTAAATACGTAATTCATATTTAAAAAAAAAAACTTTAAACCGTTTTATGTTGCAAGATTATATTAAACAAAATATCATTTACCTGTCTAAGGGGGTAACTTACTTTCAGAGCAAGAGGACGGAAAACCATTTTTTTTGTTAAAAAAACCCTCCACTAAAGTTTAAAAATAACATTTTTTATCAATTGAGTTCAATAGCAATTAATTAACCGTTAAAAAAATCATTTAAGTACTTTCATTGATTGCCAATATGTATTAATAGATATTAAGGTATATATTTTTAGTTTTTTAAATACATATATAAATAAAGATATAAAATAGATATCAAGGGAACTAAATATTTCTAACCCTTAATAAAATTATCTTTAGATATTTACATAACAGACGATCATTCTATATATAATCATCTGAAATGATCAATGTTGTATGAATAGAAATAGAAGATTTAGTTATTAAAAGACGTTTCAGTAAATTAACTGCTCTTTTCTCTTTCTCAACATGTGGTATTGGATTTATTCGTATTTTAGTTACACTTACTGAATGATAAATCCTTAAATAAATACAGAGGAAATAGATACAGATTTAATTATTGAAAACGATATGACTAGAAATCAATGAAACAAGTTTATGATTTTTTACCAATTGGCAAAAGTTAAAGTTTCAATTCAGTTATCAACCAGAATATAATGTATTGATTATTACATTCATTTAACAGACTACTTAATGATACCTTTTGCTTAAATTCGCTTCGGAATAAATGAATGGTTTATATTCAGCTTTTCATTTCAAATTTTGTCGTTAACATAACCAATTCAAATGATTTAAAGTACAAAACTTAATCGGTGAGAGATACCAATTGACACTTTCCTAATTTAAAAGCATTTAATCTGCAGCTCACTATAAGTATAGATAATTATAAGATCAAATTCGGAAGTTCAGAAGTGCTCTTATCTACGATAAATCAAGTATCTAAGACAGCTGAAATAACCCATTCAACGTTACGGAATTGAATCCTCAACCAGACTTCGGTCGCCTTTGTTGCGAATTATCGAAGTAATGGATAGTGACGTGTTACCAATGAATATATGGGATTGGGAGCATTTAAGATCATGGCCCAGTCCCTTCTATTTTATATAAATTGATGTGCTGGAGTTTAACCCATTGTGAAAGGCTACCAGTTTTCTTAGAAAGGGGATTTATAAAAAAATCTTTTACCGTACTTTTTATCTTTATGTTTTTAAAAACTGCCTTTTTTTAAGGTGTTAAATAATTTCGTTTATGTATTAGAATAATTGTAAAAAAGAACTGAAAATAGGTTTCGGGAAACCTGTTTTGAAATAGACGTTGGTGGTCACATATAATTGGGCAATGGTCATTGTTTGTTTAACTGCGCATAATAATTTGCTATACAACAACTAATTTTTGTGATGTTACTAAAGCTAAGTGACTTGTTTAAATTTATGCAAAGAAGTCGGGCGAAAATAATGGTTATTATGCCAATCAGCTAAATTTGATACAGCCAAACCATGACTATTGTCTAATAATTTGCCATCTCCTTGTATATCTTTGAAAAGTATCATGCAATGAAAACAAACCACTTTACAATTTCGAAGTTAAATTGAGTGTCAATTTGTTTTCAATTCAACTTCTAGTAGGCAAAAATTTTTATTGAAAGCTTCGTATTTTCTGTTCGGTCATAAAAATAAAAACAATATCATAAACAGTTAAAACTATTTTCTGTATATGATCATGTACTTTGATCTAAACCCATGACTTAGAATGCATTATTTAACAGGATACTGACACTTTTGGTTAATACATTTTTGGTAATGGGATGTATTGCATTAAGACCGTGTAAAAAATATTTTTTTAAATGATTTTGCGATATTGTGGATCTATTTGGTTTTGAAATTAGACGGTTCATTTATGTTGTGCTAATTGTGCAAGTATCTAGTCATTTATTTAAATCATTGCAATTGTAAAAGGTCCAGGTGATATGCAATCAGGGTCTAACGCGTTATATACAGAGCAGTACTATAATAATAACAAATAAAACGGTAAAACAAGTTGGGTCCGTTACAAAAAAAACACGTTAAAATATCATAAGCTGGAATGCTGAAACTTTCTTTTTCATTTTCTGCAGTATCACTCCGAATGCTCCTCATTTTCCCCATAGACCTTTAAGTTTTACTAAAGTTATTTTTTGTAAATCTAAACAAACTTACAAAAATAAAAAAGTATAAGATAGTTTTTTCTTTAATTAAGAATCCGTCAAAAATGAAAAAAAAAAACATTCCTTATAGTTTACTACTCGCTTATTCTTTAATACCCGCTATTAAAAACACATAAAACACAGCTGACGAATCTCCAGCTAAAAATGCAGATTAAAAAAAAACTTTGAGTTGGGAAAATAAAACAAAACCACTTTCTCTAAAAGCAAAAAAGTTTTTATTTCTCTTTCCCTACAAAAGAAGTCAAAAAAAGAAATTCTCGCCATCAGGGCAAGGAATTGTGCAAAGTGTATAGGATGGTATCGAGAAGCAGACCCCGTCCTCTGAAAAGACTGTATCAGAGTTATTCTTTTGAAAATTCCTTTGGAAAGCTGTTGTCCTTAGGTTGCCAAACTATTTCCGTGCATTGGCTTTGGTGTCTATTCTGTGTCGATCTCAATGCCAGGACTATGGTTGGCCAAGCTCCAGGCGCCAAAAGCATCACTTACATTCATTGTAATCAGTTTTGTGGATTTCGATACTATACTTAACGGCGTAGTTTATAGCCTGACAATTTTAATTAGTTTATCAACCCTTTCTAACCTAACGTCGCTATGTTGGAATCGAGTAATAGTTAAAGGGAGCAAGAGGATGAAGGGTTATGTAACAAACATCAGTTTGTAGAAAACCAGATCCTTTATCCACATCAAATATGAAAATAAATATAACATAACTCTTCTTAATTTTGAAATAATTCTTTGGAATTTTTCAGACTATAAGAGTTTAAGGTTTTTATGAATATGAGTAAAATTTAGAAACAATTTAGGGTAAATGCAACCATTTACCGACCACTTGGAAAAAAATATTTAAAAGTAACATCATATCATTATGTCTTTAAAAGTCCTTTCAATCAATGTTACTCAAAGGCTTATAAAATGTAGGTAAATTTCATTTAACCCTTTGCACTCCGTTGGGGCCTCTCCGGCGACAACATAACGACTCGTTCTTTTGGTTCCCTGTTCTTTAAAATAAACCCGAAAAGTGTCTTGTATGTAAAACACATCGATGTTTTTTTTTCAACTTGTTCTCTTGCAGATCCAAAACAGATTAGGATTTTTTCCCCTCTATGAGCATAAAAAAATTCTGGGGGAAAAACAGAAAGAGGAATAACTGTTCTTTAGAAAGAACACAAATGTCAAAATGTTCTTGGAGTGGAAAGGGTTAATAGTCTAATGTGAGCTCATTAGTCACACGATTGCCACTGGTCGGATTTTGGTCTTAACTGGTCGCAAATTGGTACATTCAGCCTATTAGTATTATAATTTGCATATATGCAAAATTATAAAAATTTCAAATAGCTCCGGATGTTTCAATTTTGATAATTTTTTCATTTTTAGGCGCATTTTAAATAAATATATTAAAACTTTGGAAACTTTTTAATAAATTTGAAAATATTTTTTAATTGATTTTATTGAAAATATTATGACTTCAAATAAAAATTCTAAAATTTAAAAATAACGATAGTAGTCCGTAAAAAACATTAAAGATTAGAAGGATACATATTTCTCATTCCTATCTTTAAAATTTCGCATTCTCATTCTGATTTTTAACGTCTTATAACGTCATTCTGATCATTAATGTTTGTTATAAGACAGATAACTTTGCTCTGCAAAATTATCCCCTATTCCTATGAACCCTTACTATTAATTTATTCACATTTATTGCTCAAAATGCAGGTAATATTCCAAATTAATTGAATCTCCAATTATACATTCCTTATCACTCTTTTATTTATACAATATATCTTAACTAAATGAGAAAAAAAATCAATATAATTTTTCTATATATAATTAGTCTTTTTAAGTATTATATATATTTTAAAATGTTACTTCAAACAAATACTGACATGTTAATTAGTTTAAAGTAATGTAACAAACTTCCTGGGATAAATATTACTTTTTTTACGATGTTAATTTGGATTAGACACTTAATCAAAACAAAGGATAATAGAAATTTCATTTTAAATTGAAACTTGGTGATGAAAGTGACACAAGAAAACATCTGTAGTTGAAAGCTCGTGTCTGCTTTAAAACTTAAGTTAATTATGTAGTGTAGAATTTTAATCAATAAACACCTATGCGACTTTAATTCTAAAAGGAAAAGCTTCAAGATTTTCTCAGTTAAGTCACACAATTTTATTAACTATTTAAAAGATTATAAACACATTTTTGAGAAACTCTATTAAAAAAAATATTTTTAATTTTAATATATTTTCTTAATAATCTTTAAGAATTATAGTCCTTAATAATAGTTAATTAATAGTTTTATAAAAATATTTTTAATTGTTTAGTGCAAAATTAATAAATGTGGTAGTTAGCCAATGTTAATATCCCAGTTTTAGATTAAACTATTCTCTTTCAAATTCTTATATTTTTAAAAAAAATTATTTCATGTTCAGCAATTTAAATATTCAACATTGGGTGTTTTGTAAGAATTATTAATTGGTGTTTGGTATTCATTTTAATGTTAATGGTATATTTAATAATGGTATTTTAATGGTATCCACTTGAAGTTGTCCTTTAAATTATCGCTTTCTACTAATATGAAACAGTATAAATAGAACAAAATTCACAGATTCTTAGTCTTGTTGTACTTCGGATCCACATAAATGTTATTATATATTTTAAATTAATAAAAAAAATGCGTCTATTTAAAACGAAATCTGTAAAAATTGAAGTTCCTGTAACTAGGTAAATATACTAGTGTTTATACCAGTAGTAATTTTTTAACGTAGAGGTTTTTTAAGGGTGTATTATATTGCCTTAGTTTTTTAGTACGCTTTTTTGTATGTTTTCTAATTTTGAAGTTTTGCCCTCATTTTCGACTCATAACCATAAAAAATACCATTTTTTTTTATTTTTACCATTATGAAGATAAATACATATATAAATATCTATATATAACAGCAACAAAAATACATCCGTATTTAGAAAGTATTATATATATAATTAAAAAAGAAAGAGTCTGCTGTGTGTCTTTGGCACACAAAACACTATCTTCCACTGCTCAGACATGTCTGAAAATGTATATACAGATATTGTTCAACATCTAATTGTGAACCTGAGGCTTGAAATTTTAAAATTCCGTTTATTTTTTAGTTTATAACGGTTTTAGAGGCAATTTTTTTAAATGGCTATTTAAAAAAATAGCATCTACGTTGTTATAAAATTACATTGTTATAAGATCATAAGATCTTGACAACAATGAAATACTCTAAAATAAATTAATATAAATGTAATTTTTTAAACAATTGAAATTTGGCGATCAAAAATAGCTTTAATCTTTTGGGCAATTATGCTTCAACTGCAAAACTAATGGTTGGCTGTTTAATTAGCATAGCACTAGAGATTGACAGTGTGTAATTTGCTATTCAGGGTCTATCCCGAAGGAAATAGCAGGGAACATTATATCGTATTTTAAACCATGGTCAGATGACGAAGGGGAACTAACGGAAAATCTAACATTCGGAGATATACCTAGAGAAGTATGAGCAATAGACCAGTTATTTTGCCTTCGAGAAAATAAAAGAGAAGGAATAAACAGAAGCCCCGTTTACACGTACTTAAAAAGCCAGGGTAAACCCGGCAATTTTCCGAAATCTTCCCTCGTTGGGGAAAAATGCGGGTACAAACTTGTACCTGCTCTCGACTAGGTGTAAAACCCGGTTCATTCCCATGATCCTTGAGTGACGTCACTGCCTAAATACCGGCAAATTATCAAGTGCCGTGTAAACGGGTGAAAAGTTTTCTTCTAATACCCGGTTAAATCCTTGAGTGACGTCACTGCCTAAATACCGGCAAATTATCAAGTGCCGTGTAAACGGGTGAAAAGTTTTCTTCTAATACCCGGTTAAATCCTTGAGTGACGTCACTGCCTAAATACCGGCAAATTATCAAGTGCTGTGTAAACGGGTGAAAAGTTTTCTTCTAATACCCGGTTAAATCCTTGAGTGACGTCACTGCCTAAATACCGGCAAATTATCAAGTGCCGTGTAAACGGGTGAAAAGTTTTCTTCTAATACCCGGTTAAATCCTTGAGTGACGTCACTGCCTAAATACCGGCAAATTATCAAGTGCCGTGTAAACGGGTGAAAAGTTTTCTTCTAATACCCGGTTAAAACCCGGTGTAAACGGGGCTAGAGAGAACGAGCCAATAGGGTTAAAAAAGTTACGCGTGTGAAACCACGTGTGAGTTAGCTAGTTACTTTATGAAACAGTTTTCAAATCACATTTCCCTTTAAATTGCTCTTCACAAACTTACACAAATGCTAAACATTACTTTTCCTGATACATTACCTCTTGGACTTTTTTACGAGTTTTCTTATACAGTGTTATTATCTTTCACATCAATCCAACCGCATATCCATTTCAAATAAAAGCCCTACTCTATTTACTTACCTATTACCCCTCCCTTCCACAGTAACTACCTTTACTGTTTGTTTTTTCTGCATCACCTGTTACAACAAATTTGACTAAGAGATCCGCGCTGTCACACAAACTAAACAAATGTACTCTCCCCCCCCCCTAAAAAAAGAAACGAAAAAGAAAAGGGAATCCTTAATAATTCCCCCCCATATAATGTTATGAGCAGGGAGTCCCAAAAGCGTCGGCTATTTATACACGACAAAAAGAGCAATAGCAGAAGGACTATTAGGTTTGCTGTATCTGTTGTTTTTGCAATCGGAGTTCCTGTCAGAGTCCTGAGGTTTATGAGCTACAGTGAGCGTGGAGCTCGAAAGCCCCAGTACTGTGTGAAGTCAGCTCTCTCTTTGTATTTCTTCCCTGGCTGTTGAAGAAACATATGCATGCAATGCGTATTGGTATTTATAGGATTTCGTCTGCTCTCTCTTTGCTTCCGTTTCAGCGTATTCAAAATACTCTCCCCAAAGAATTGGCGGCTCTGTTCTGCTTACTTTTCGTGTTACTCTGGAATATAGACTGAGTAAGGTTAAAAAAAAAGCCGGAATATTGATTTTGTTGGGTTGCAGTGTATTAGGTTACTAGTATTTTGCGTGTATTTTACTTGGGAATTCAATAGCATTATTTCGAGAATTGTTTGAACGGTGGGTATCATAATAAATATATTTATCTAAAAATAGTTTTAAGGTTTCTTTTTATTTTTGTATAGAGTATTGCTATTTTAAAATATATTTAAGCCCCTGGTGCATTTTGGTAATATGAATATTTTTAATAATATTTAGGATACGCTAATATTTATTTTTGCAATGGTCTATATTTTAAAGAATTCGCATTTTTGTGGCTCACACAAATAGTTTTAATCGGGGCTTATTTTATATAATAAATATATGAAAGCATTAACTAAATATATTTTAATTGTTATATACTTTTCCATATGTAAGGCTTGTAATGTACCATAATATTTAAGATATTATACACATATTGTATTTATTTTAGGTATTCAAATAAACAAGAAACTGAAAAATACACGTGTTCGTTACAAAAATTCAAAATTTAACGAAAAAAATTCAATTTTATAAAAGCATAATTTTGTTAATTTTATTAACCATAAATACGGGTTACTTTTTCCCTCTGGTATTACTTTGTCCCAAACGAAATTAGACCGCAGTTCTCGTTAAAAAAGCCTATCTTACCCCTATTTTGGACAAAGTAACCCGTGTGTATGGTAAGTGTTTAACCTCAGGATAATTTATATATTTTAAACAAAAAACGTAGTATTTAAAAATTATCTTTAAGCATTTAAAGCGCCGTGATAGTATATTATTACTTTATTCTAAGTTGATTTCTTCAGCAAAGATCTTCATATATGTACTTCCTCATATATAAACTCGATATATGTTTTTTGAAATAATTAGTACGATTTACTTTACAATTAACACCTGACGCCATTTAATTTTCGGAGAAAACATTTAACATTTATAAAGTGTGCATATTTTTTATCCGATGTGTAGAATATTTTAGTTGGAATAAAAGATTCCAACTAAAATTTTAAACTAATTACAAATCTTTTCGTTGACGTAAATGCGACATACATGCCAACATTATCCTTATTCTTTTGGATATTCAATGTCTGTAACGTTGAAACCCATCTTTGGAAATCAAGCTATAGCCAACCAAAGACCCATGAAAACCCATTTATTGGTTTACAAATTATAAGCGATTATACAAGCAAATGTTTCACTTAAGAAAACTGAACAGGAATGAAAGAAAAATTAAGTAGAATATTCGAAAGTAGAAGAAAATTGAAACATTAAATAATTTATAATTCCGAGGAAGGAATTAAAAAGAGTAACTTCTGAAAATATAAAGAAAATAAATCTAGATATAAATATGCTAATGCTGAAACAAAACTAACAACGTTTTAGTCGCCATAGTATAATTATAACCATTGCACGTTTATATAAGATTCAAAATGTAATAAATTGCACATAACAGACTTTCAGTATTAAAAATAGATTCACTTCCATGACTTTAATTAAGCAGCACAAATGCATTAGGTAAGAATATTTTACCTGTTTTTTATATATCAAAAGACATTAGGACTTATATTTATGTGATGAATAAAGAATAAGGTAAGTAAAAAAATTGTGTATGTAAATAAATATATATAATATCCATAAAATATTTAAAAACAAATCAGTATATTAAAAATACCTTTGTGTTAATTAATGAGAAAACTATAGGATGAAATTGTTTCTTAAGACACAATTGTAAGTAAATTAAGATATATAATTTCTATTTTGACTTAGGAAGAAAACATATTTGGTAAAGTTAAATCTATTCATTTGTAGCACGCTGACTTTTAAAGTATACGAATTAAGTAATGTAAACCACTACTTAAAAATCAACAAATATTTTCATTGTTTACTCTGAAAAGAATTAAATACATAATTAAATAATTATAAAGCAATTTTTTTAATAACAAAAAATATTAAATTCGTTCGAGATTTTTTTATTTACGATATTTTCATTCAGCCAGATTTTTACTCTTCAAATGTATGTTGAAATAGTAATACGAACGAAAGAGTTTGGTAAAATTGTTATCTATTCAAGTAAAGTACTTCATCACAATGAATCTTAAAAGAAAAGTCAACAATGTTCTCGACGGATGAACTCTAATCGCAAGAACGTGCTATTTATTTCGTGATAAAATAATCACTATCTTTGAGCTGAATAGTTTGAAGAGCTCGAAATGCAGCAATGACGTCCAGAATAAAAACAGCTATTAATTGAATTAAAATAGAATTTAGTTGATGCTGAAAGTAATACGCATCACCGGCTTCTGAACTTGTCTGAAAAAATATTGAATTCAATTATTTTTTAAATGAGTAAAGTTATTTATTTTTAAAATTAATAGGATTTCGATAGTTTTGAACTTAATGCAATTTATTGCTAATTTATTTTTAAATTGTATATTATGAAATTAATAAAATTGGAATGATCTCTCATCTTTATTTGCATGGACTTTTCATCTTTTTAAATTCCCACTTAAATCTGCTGTTGCTATCAAAAGTAATTTAATTCAGCGTCTTTTGAATTTTATGGAATTTATTAAAGCCCAAAATTATTTGGAATTAAGTTATTGAAATTAAATGGAATTCAATGCATTTTGAAATGAGAATTTGATTTCTTTTTTACGATTAAGGTAATTTTGAATTTAATGGAATTAATTGCATCTAATTTTTTTTTCAAAAATCCTCAAATTCCGAAATTAATAAAATTGAAATTATCTTCTGAATTTGTATAAACTTTTCAGATTACTGTATCTCAGAGCCTAACAAGCCCAAGTCCAAATTTGGCGATTTTTGTTTTGTTGCAGATTATATCTTAAAAGTTCGTTTTCTATTGAATCATACCATCAAAACTCACTCAGAAATTTTTTTAAGCCTTTAGAAAGAGCTATAAAAGTCCAAGTTCAATGCTTTGCAATGGGAGTGGAATTTTTTTCCATCTCCTGTAAAATATTGCCTAAATGTGACTTAGGATCGTCTAGCCCTAAGGTAGAGATTAATGGAAAAGTTCAACTAAAATTTTTTTAAAAAATCGTGGAATTAGACATCTTAAGTTATGTAAATTTTGAATTTAATGGAATTTATTGCACTCAAAATTAAAAAAAATACTCAATTTCAGAAATTAATATAATTGAAATTATCTTCTAAATTTGTATAAACTTCTCAGATTAATGAAACAATTTATCTAAAATTTAAAAAATAGCGGAATTTGGATTTTTAAGTTAGTTAATTTTTAACTTAATGGTATTTATTTACCTTAAAATTTTAAACGAAATAGTCAGATACAAAAATAATAATATTGAATGTCTGTTCTGATTTTTTTAAACACTTAGATTAATGAAAAAATTAAACTTTAATTTAAAAAGATCATGGAACTAGTGTTTTTAAGTTGTTAATAATTTATGAAATTAAATTTAACTTCTAAATTGCAAATCAGATGTGCTTGAAATAAAAAAAAAATATTTTAAATTTGACTAAATTAAAATTTTCTATTCAATAAACGCGTCCTTTAATTTATTTTTACATTATCATTGAAATGTAAAGATGTTTGAGTTAATATGAGATGAAAGCATTCAGTTGAATTATAAATTTAACATAAAAATGAAAAAAATGCATTCAATTTACGTCAACGAATAAAGCAAACAAATCAGTCTATTCATTAGAAAATCCTCAAAAATTATATAAACATGCTTTAAAAAAAATGAATTTCCGGTGAAAAGAATTTTTTTACACACTTCCCACGCGTTTACATGCATAAAAGATTGTTTTAAAATAAAAACCAATTTTAAAGCAGAAATAAAATCCTAAGAATAATTAAAAGAAATATTCAAAACATACACAAAGCAATATATTACTTTAAAAACTCTTTATAATTATTAAATTCTGAAGGACATAAAATATATTTTTTAAAGTGAAGCAAATTAATTTTTAGTATACGTTTGACTATATTGAGACAAAATTAACTATTTCATCTGTTATGAATAAATAACGCATATGTTTCTTTAATATTTCACAAAATCAGAAAAAATAAACTATTTTATTTATTTTTTGGTATTTTTAACAATATGAATATTTGAAAAAAATTGCCAAGGAAAACTTATTAAGACTTATATAACTTAAGAAAAATTTCCTTTTATAAAGTGATGAGTGAAATTCCACGCAATTTATATCACGAAGATATTTTAGCAATTTATATCACATATTTATTTTTACTATTCGAAATCTGCGCAATCAATTTACGATTGAAATTGAAAAGGTTACTTAGAAAGGCTTAAGGCATAAGGTTTTTTAATTAATTGAAAATATTATCAAATTTAATTAATAAATAATTCAATTTAAAAACGATTTAAATTATTCAAAAAAATAAAATTTAAAAAATAAGTATTCATTGGGTCATATTTAAAACTGAAGGAATCAATAATACTTAGATTTGCATGACTCAACACCTACACCTCAGGTAGTCAAAAGATAAAATTCCCAGAAATATAGAACAGCTTCTTTATTTTTAAGGTAAAGCAATTAAGAATACTTAAGGAATCCTGCTCTGTCCACACGAAACTCCCAGAAAATTACAACCCAGCCTCTCATGCCTAGCTTGCTAGAAAGAAGGCCAGAATATACACAACTTAACAAAGGTGCTTATACAGTTTTGTTATTAACAAATTTAATAAGTAATATTTAACAATGAAGCGATTTTCTTAATGTAAGGCAAGTATTTTGCTTATAATTTAGACCTTTTTTTTTCTTAATTATTAACAAAAACATTATTACAAAATATTTTTAGGTTTACATTTATCAACAAGACATTGTTAAAAGCATTATAGTTATTTTTAGGCTTGCCAAAAGTCCTGGTTTGATTTTAACAATAGTTATTTTCTAGTATTTTCCACTGTAGGACGGTTAGTCCTTTTGCCATGGTATTTTTGTTTCACTTTTGAGTTCTACAACTAGGTAACTACTATGTAAGATAAAAACTCGTCTTATAGAACATTGCGTTAAGAATATTAAAATACAAATACAACGTTAAAATACGCAATAAAAATCCATATAATCCGGACATGTTTCGGGAGATACATCACCCTTTTTCACCTATCAATAAAATCACTTTCACACAACTTAAAGACCCTATTGACGATCTTAATAACTGGGGCATATACAGTATTTCATGTCAATGTGGCATGTCATATATAGGTCAAACAAAGAGAGCATTAAGATTTCGTATCAAGGAGAACCAAGCACATACTGTTAAACAAGAAATAAAGAAGTCCTCCATTGCCAAGCACTCTTGGGAACATGATCATATATTTAATTTTTCTAACTCACATTTAATTTGCAAACCTAAATCTCCAGTTGAACTTGAGACTTCCTGGAGGCGTTTAATATTTTTAGCAATATTGACTCGATTGTCAATGAAACGTTTGCGGTCCCAGTATTTCCCGCTTGTTGGCACACAATAGTTAACTCCAACCGATTGAAATAGTTTTTTAGTTTTTTGTTCTTTAGCAACATTTTAATTTATGGGTTTATTTATATTTTATTACGCACAGACTTTACATTTTCCGCTGATGAAGGGTGATGTATCTCCCGAAACATGTCCGGATTATACGGATTTTTATTGCGTATCTTAACGTTGTATTTGTATTTTAATAACTACTATGTAGTTACTTAGTTGTAATGTTCCTTCACGGATTATTATATACATTTAAAAAAAAATTAAAACAAAAATTGGAAGAAAAAAATCTTTTTATTTTAAAAATTGTTGTTAAAAATGTTAATTTATTTATAAAATGCATTTTTTGGTTCGGCTTGCTGAAGACATCAAGCTGCAAATGTTCACACTATAAACATTATTTAAGTAGTTTTATTTTTCTAAAAATAAACTTTTATTAACCTTTTTTATAAAAATCGAACTCTACGTATTACTACATTTTAAATTTGCAAATGAAATAATATAACATTATTTTTAAAATGAATGTTCATTTGTAGGCAATTAACTACGGCTTAGAAAAAAATATACCTTCTTACTTAAACACTTTCTTTACTGAATAATATAAATTGCAGGTCACACTCCTACAGGAGCTGTTTGAAGCATATCTGTCAAAATGGCGTAGTCGATTTGCCGGGCTTCTTTGTTTAACCCACGTGTTATCGCAGCTGTCATTCCCCAGATCGATTGCTCCTTTCTGACATCTGGTGAATAATTTAATAAGTTACGTTAGCGATTAGAAAGAATTAAATTAATCAAGCTCCCGTAGGACACCGTTCGATGGGTGATAGTTAAATTGATGAAATTGGTGATTGATAAGATCGGGTTTTCGATCGATATCTATTTGAAACAAGTAAATCCTTAGCTATTAAGGAGGATTTATACTTATTTTATATACAAGACCTTTATATTGTATTAGTTGTTTGGCCCCACACTGTACATTAAAAAAATTTTACCTATTGTACAACGCTGTACCGACTAAGCCGAAAGGGTACGCATACGCAGTTCTCCTTCACTACAGCGCTACGATTCTTATTGGATGTAAAGTTTAAATATTAATTAAAAAATAACTAACTAAACTTTTAAATTTCTGGCTGTAAAGTGCACAAATAGATGTTGAATAGTACTGAAATTTAATAATTTAGGCATTTCCATGCAGCGGAAGATAGCGTTTTGAGTGCCACAGACAGACACTCTTATTATTATAGAAGTAAAGAAGTAAAGAAGTAACATTATGTTACATTGTTGTGAATTCTATTTATTGCAACAATGGAATTTACAACAGACTTTATTGCATTGTTGAGCATTCTCTACGTTTCCTATAAGATGGAAATTTAAATATTAATTAAAAAATAACTAATAAAATTTTTAAAATTCTGGCTCTCATATGCACAATTAGATGTTAAATAGTACTTATGTTAAAAATTTCAGACATTTCTATGCAGTGGAAAATAGTGTTTCGCGTGCCAAAGACACACACAAATTATTTCTTTTATTATTATAGATATTAAGAATTGGGAAAAATACGAAATTTATATATTT
This sequence comes from Troglohyphantes excavatus, assembly GCA_963932185.1. Classification (NCBI taxonomy): domain Eukaryota; kingdom Metazoa; phylum Arthropoda; class Arachnida; order Araneae; family Linyphiidae; genus Troglohyphantes; species Troglohyphantes excavatus. Next base: position 50,888,751 of record OZ010672.1, on the reverse strand, counting down.
AAGAAAAAAATGTAAATACTAGTAATTCTGATAACAGTAGACTTCGCAACTAACAGAAAAGACGAACTTTTCGTTAACGAAACCAATAAAACAGCCACCATCTTGAAACGGGATCAAATAGTGAAACGATCACCATCTTAAAAAGGAATAAAAAAAATCTTTAAAAAATTATAATTAAACACATACATCGTTTTTAATGACTTCAAGGAACATTAATGCCAAATTTGAAGAATATCGAACAACGCGTTTGGTCGTGACTGGGTAACAAACAAATTTACAGACAGACAAAAAGACGAAATGCCGAACGACGAGTTAAAACAGGACTTCTCTAACGCTCGGTCAATAATAGTAATAATTGATTCTCCTTTACTGTTACAAACTGAAATTGTAAGTAAACAATTTCGAAAATAAAGACATTTGTAATGGATAAAGGTTTTTAAAAAATTCAAACAAATTATGTGTTTTAAATTTAAATTTATATTATATTAAATAAGAAACCCGTATTGTGCATTCAAAAATGCAATCTCATTTAATAATGTAATCAAAATTGAAAATTCTATAAAATATCTTCAGTTATAATTAAGTTTTCAAATGTATGAAATTTTAATATCAATTTCTGATATTCAGCGCAAATGTTATATTTTATTTATTCACTCAAACAAAAACAATCCATATCTTAATCTTATTTCCAAAGCGCTAGATCCGGAGCAGGTACTGATAGTAAGTTTTATTTTTTTTAAATTCCAAACAAAAATAATTAATTTTTCTGCGGAATAATTCCATAAAAGAAAAATATACATGTTTTTCTCTGTTCAATGATAATTTTTTCTTTAAAAGAAAATGACATCTTTTAAAAAAATTACCCTCTCTGTTTTTATATTTATACTTATTTGGGGTTTTAAATCATCCTTTCTAATTGCCATGTTTACTCGTTTTTCATCATATTTTTTAAGCAAAATTAATTACTTTATTTTTAATAAATAAGGAAATAATAAATATTAATAATGAATAAATAATAAATAATCAAACTTGAAATGCATTTCAAAGATCAATGACTCTAAAACTCAAATTCACGATAACTTTTCTTATCTGACAAAATATAATCATACACTACAAAAATTAATAATAATTACTAAACTGAAATTTATTTTGCTTAATGTATTACCTTGTGTCCTTGACGTTTCAGATTTTCGGCACATTATTTAAATTTGAACCCCTTTACAGTTTTAAGAATATAACAGATATAGTAAAAATCACTTATTTAACAGCAAAAATAAATTAAGTAATCCATTATAATTAAAGACCAATTTATAAGCCCATTACTTTAAGATGTGTTTTTTCATGCCTTATAAATTCACATATAAGCACTTTATGTTGCTTTCGCGCCAAAGAGCAATGTTTTTACAGAAGCTGAATCAATAATCGAAAAGCATAATTCATAACACCAGGCTTTGAAATTTAACTCAAATGATTAAAAGCTGTTAAAAGCTAAGCAATTAATCAGCAATCAAAAAATGCCCCTGAAACTTTACTGTGTTATGGTTTTGCCGTTTTATTTTCTCAACTAATCGTTCTTTAAAAGATTAATGAAGCTAACTTAATGAAAGTTTGAGTGCAATAATTAAGTATCACAAATTTATAATAATAAATGGTGTCGAGTAGTTATTATATTTAGTTAACATTGGATAACAAAACAGAAATTACTATACTTTAGTGTTATAAGGTTTGTTAGTTAAGTTACGATATGCATTTTTGTTAGTTAATTAAAAAGTTTTGTGTCTACCCGTCAGAAAAGTCAGCATAAAGACTTCATCAAAATTTTAAAATTGAAGTTTTTTTTGCAGGTCATTAAAACAAAAAACTGCAGTTTTTTTTTTAAAGTTTTTAATTTTTAATTTTCTGCATAAAACCTTTAAGAAATCTGTATTTTTTCAATAATATCAATATTTCAAAATTTAAGTTTTTTGCGGGTTTTTAAAGATTATGGACACAAAAAACTGCAATTTTTTTTTTTATAATTTTTTTTTAAGTTTTAATTTTTCTGCATAAAATCTTTAAGAAAAAAATCTGCATTTTTCCTTCAGAAATCCCTATGTTTCATAATTGAACGGGGTTTTTATTGCAGGTTTATTTTCTGGTTTTATAAAGGATGTAACAAAAACCTTAAATTTAATAGAACTTTTTTTTTTAAATTTTAGTTTTCGTCAAAGTTGTGAAATTGAATGTTTCATGCAGGAAAACTGCATGAAACCTTCAATTTCATAAATTTAACGATTTTTTATGCTGATTTTTTTACTGGGTAACTAATTACTCAAAGATTTCTATTAAAATGAAAAGAATAAAGATAGTTTAGTTAATTTGAACTAACTACTTTAATTATAAGTGCACTTGGAATACATATGATGGCTAGTGACTTGGGTAGTCAGGTGCACTGTATTAAATTGGCGTATAATAACTAAGATGGCTTAATTTCGGCCTAGGTAACTATAGTCCAAGTAAGTTATATACCGTATTAAACTTGGATATAACCTCCCTATCCAAATAGGTAGGATTTGGCTATTGATAGAATGCCAGAAGAATCGACAAGATTTGGTTGAAGGGAATTATATATAGGAGCAAGTTTGAGCTTATGATTCGACAGTTTGTTATTAGAATAATCCGATCTCCCTAAAATGGTATTTCGCGCATTATTAAATATTTCAATTTAGTTATTTAATATATCCTTGGGATTTCAACAGGAAAACTTAATTTCCAAGCAAAACTAAAATAATTTGTTTTCCTAATCAAAATTCTATTTCTATAGTGGTTTCTAAAGATAAACATTGAACTCACGGATTAAAATGTTATTTTTATTAAGTATGCAATAATTCAAAATCCCCAAACGTTATGTTTTAATTGATTAGAAGCATAGTGGCATGTTTAATTAACGAAAATTTACTTATTTTTCTTTTCTATATTGGATTTGTATGATATTTTGCTGCGAGTACAGTAGCCTTATGATCAAAAGATTGCGCTGTCAGTAGTCCGACAACGGAAGTCCGCTAAAATTTTGTAGCTTTTTGAAAAGAAAGATATCTATCTATTAATAACGAAAAAAATACATAATATGGGAACAATGAAAATTAATGGTCTTTAAAAAAAATGGTATCTGTGTTTCATTATAATTTCCGTTTAAAAACAAAGTTTTTTTTTAATAATTTGTTACTTTCAAAAGATTTTATCTCAATTTGGGCCAAATTCAGAAGTTCACTCCTGGCATTATTTTCATTAATTGCACTTTATACAAGTACATATACTGATCACGCCAAGATAAAAAAAAATTAAAAATGCCGACCTTCTACATTAGGTAATTTATATGATCAACACCATCTTATGCAAATTTCCCATCAAAACATTTCGTGACTTTCACCCAGCGTAAGTCCGAATAACTCCAGTGAATATCTAATCCTACTTAGGATTCAAGTTCAGCAATAACTCCCAGTACTAAACCTTCAGAAATGAGTTATTACCTTCAAAAGACACAAAACAAAGACAATATTTATATGAAACTTATCTAATAAAAAAAAACTTATTACGTATCAACAACATAATTCACTTTAAATCTCCCCAAACTTTCCGGAAGTAATTTTTAGAAATATATATCGTTGCAATAAGGCATGCCTCTTTCCGTTTAGAGAAGCAACGGCACATTTTAAATGTAGTGTCACGCGCTGGCAATCAAGTAGTCATGCCGCACCCTGCTGAAATAGATCCGGTTTCACGACCCCACCTACACGACACGTAACTTAACGATTTTCTTAATAAAATTAGCATTTTATTTTGTTTTGTATCCAGGGCAATTTTCTTATCAAAGCGACGGAAGTGTGTCTTTTATGTACTGTAATAGTATATAATTTGCAAAAAAAATTCGCTGTTTCGTTGTGTAGAATTTTTTTGTAAAAATATAAAAAATCATTTTGTTTATTAAAAAGTGAAACATGGGGGGGTGGGGGGGGGAGTTTAATAAAATATGTTTTGGTATTTATTTTGACTTGATATTATATTGATATTACTTGATATTGACTAGGTATTATATTGATATTATTTGATATTACTTGATATTGACTTGATATTACTTGATATTGACTTGGTATTATATTGATATTACTTGATATTATATTGATATTACTTGATATTATATTGATATTACTTGATATTATATTGATATTACTTGATATTAACTATATATTATATTGAAATTACTTGATATTATATTGATATCACTTGATATTGACTAGATATTACATCGATATTACTTGACATTACATTGATTTTACTTGATATTGACTTGATATTATATTGATATTACTTGATATTGACTTGATATTATGTTGATATTACTTGATATTATATTAATATCATTTGATATTACATTGATATCACTTGATATTGACTTGGTATTATATTGATATTACTTGATATTGACTTGATATTTTATTGATATTACTTGATATTGACTTGCTATTATATTGACTTGCTATTATTGTTATTTTGTTCCACTTGATATCATATTTAGTATTAGGATAGATGAGGGAATAAAAGTTCGAAATTTTGGGGGTTTTGAGATTTAAAAGAAATTTCATCAACTTTCCCACGATTCTGCACGAAGATTATAAATTAGGATATTGACTAAATCCTGTCCGAAAGTCAATTGCGTTAGAGTATTATTAACAGAGAAATCGAAATTTTTTTCAAACTCCTTCATTACGAACTTTTACCCCATCCGATGATGGAAAAAGTACGCAGTGCGTTTAGAGTTTAATAATCAAAAAATTTCTCCAAATCCCAATTTTTTCTTAAAACATAGTGAAAATATTTGTATTTTTTAAATAGGAACCGTATTCAAAAACGAATAAAATGTGAATATCCTTTCAAAAAAGAACAATTACGGGAAAAAATGGTAATGGAAAAACGAAATCTTTCGGAACCCGCCAATATTTTTTCCTGTCGAGAATTGAGGATGTTTAACTGAAAAATACCGGCTCCTCAATATCGAAAAAATGTTTGGTCGTGAGAGTGTTAAAGCGGAAATAGTAGACTGCGTACTTTTAAACATTTCGCGATTTTGTTGTTTCATGGCTGAAGTGAACAAAGGAAGCATTAGAGTTTGTTAGGTGAATCAAAAGATCAAATACATCAATATCAATTGAAATAAAGATGAAAATGATGGCTCAAATCTGCTTCACAAAATGTTTAAATAAAATATTGAATATATTACATCAAAACTGTTAAATAGTGATCTACCTCATTTTTGTACTCACTTTGTAGCTCGAGCCACATCCAAAAACATTGCTCCAATTCAATCAACTTTTTTTAGGCTTTTTTACTGATTATTTCAGGTACAGCGCCATCTATGAGTGAAATTTGGAACAAATAATTTTATTTGCTTAAACACAATTCATCGTAAGAAACATTTAGTCATAACCGCATCCTTTTACTTTAGGACAGTTACTTGATTTAATATTAAATTTTAAAATGTTTCAGGGATTTTTGACTCTTCCTTTATTTATAATTAACATAAATATAATATATAAAAAAACATTCATAATTATAGCACTTTTAAAAAATGTGCATTGACATCATATTATTTTTTACAAATTAAACCAACTTTGGCCTTTCAATATCAATCACAAGGATCAAAAACAGTTATGACATCTCAATTACTAAACGGCGAAAAAACGATGAAGAATTCTCTATGGAATTAATGACCAGATTGGAGTGTGTGGGAACCCTCTGCCATGCGTTCCAATCATTAGCACGCAAAATCGATAAATCAATAAGACTTTTCTCACATATTTTGTAATCTCGTGATTAGGTTGCATTACTCAGAAAAAAACATTCCTCTTTTTTTTCTCTTTTATAAGTTTCGCATTATTTATTGCTTTATTTGACATTAGTTTGCAGATTTGGTCAACTAAAATATATGGTTATCCCATTAGAAAGCATGCAACTTCGTAATTTAAACCATTTAGATAGATTTTAGAGCACTTAGTTTATTAAATTTAGACTTATTGTCATGCAAATCACTGTTATCAAATACTCATTCATGGTTAAATTTTCCAAAGTTAATCAATTTAAATGTTTTGCGTGACACGTCATTTCAGCAGATTACAGAATAGGAATCGGCACCTACAAAAACCACTTTAACAGAAGGAAGATAAATAAGCTATTTCGTCTGACTCCGAGCGCCCCATTCAATCTCTGTACATGAATTACTTTATTTCATGATTTTACCCACATTGGAGCCTAGTTTTCTAATGAACAAGACAAAAATTATGTCAATCGTGCTATTTGGCGCAGACTTATAGGGCCGGAATGAATCACCCTAAAAGAATAACATGGCGTTTCTATCCTGATACGCCATGTGGCAGATTTTAACGTCTAAAAATAATGAAAACAAAACGACGCAGAATAATACATTTATTGAGGAAATAACAAAGAAAATGTTATTCAGTAAACAGTTTTATGAACGATACCGATATTGAATACATTATGACTGCAATGTAAAATCCCAGTGACTCGATTACAAAACATTTGAAAGTAGAACGTTTCTGTTACTTTACCATCCAGCCACCCCATTGTTCCAAACTAAAAAAACACATGATTTCGTGCCAAGTATGGCAGACATCCAAATTCTTTCGCCAATGCCAAGTAAAATTGCAAAGAGATTCAGAATTTTAATATGCAAGCGCAGCATAACTTGCTTTAATATAATATGTAACTGTATAAGGCTGTAATTGTTCTCCAAGAGTTATAAAAAATGTCTAATAAATGACAATAATAGGAACTATAAAAAATTACAATGTTATGAGTTATGTTCATAAGTTTTATATTGTAATAAGTTGGTTTCAGTAAAAGAGATACAATTTTGTTATTTTTTTAGTCGCCGACGTGTAATATTGGCGACTCAGGTGAATTAAAATCACACAGATTCATTTATAAATAAAACCGGTATCCTTATAATTAGACAGAATAAATAATAACTAAATAAATAAATGCTTCTAATGAAGAAAATATGCTCAATTTCTTATAGATAAATAACTACAAGCAATTTTTTATAGGATTTAATTGTTCTATACGGAAAAAAACAAGGAATAATATTCGAGATATTAATATAATTTTGTCTTGCACTTGCTCTTTAAGCATTATTGGATAATTATTTTTACTGTTAGCATCATCATGCAATAAAAATAATTAGTAGCCTTTATTAGTTGTCTATTACCGATTAAAACACAATTGTATTTTAATCAAAAAAAATAACTAAACTTTTGAATAACTCAAAATATCAGTGGATAAAATGTAATATCTGACAGATATATATATATATATATATATATATATATATATATATATATATATATATATATATATATATATATATATATATATATATATATATATATATATATATATATATATATATATATATATATATATATATATATATATATATATATATATATTATTTGAGCCTAACTTTTTGAAAACAACCGTCATTTTTGCATATCAAAATATTTTTCCAATAAATTCTATTTCTAGCTTACACGAAATATTACGATTCCCTTACTACAATAAGAAACACAAAATTTAATTATAACTTATTCCCATACTCATTTGAATTTCATTCCACGTTAAAATCACATTTTACACAAGGAAAAGCTCGAACGCAACCAAAAGTTCAAAAGAAACCATTTTGTATTTTGTTGAAAATTTATAAATGTAAAATGTTTCCTTTGAATCAAAAAACTCACATCCGATTCTAAATAAGAAAATAGAGAATCCCCATCTTTTTCGAAAAACAATGTTTCAAGCAAGAAATTTCACCGGTAAAGTGCGAAAACAGAAAGAACATTTTTTTACTTTAAACGGATAAAAACCTGTATCATCCATTCCCTTGTCCGTTATCACTGTCACGAGTTTTCCACTTTATGATCCGTTTGCGTGTGCCCAATCGATTTTGTATTCATCATGTTTCATTCTGTAGTCGACTACCCACCAGTTGAAAAGGATTGGTAGCTTTATAAAATGCACTATCAACAGCATTTTCGAGAATACTGAATTAGATGGTTTGAAGTCACTTGCTTATGCATAATAGACTTTCAAAGAACTTGCTTCGGGAGACTTCGTCATTCATCTCAGTTGTTGAAGTCTGATTTGCTGAAGTCGGATAAGAATATGGTAATTCATCTGACTTCCCTAATCCTTTTAAGTCAGTTGGAAGGAAAAGAAACCGGTTTTCAAGTGAGGAATTTTAAAAGGACGTTGCTTTAGGCTAAGCTTACTAATCTCGTTGTTGGACTTTATTTTTAAACATTTGGTTTCATTTTCTTTTCAAAATGTGCAAATTGAGTTTTGGGAACATAAGATTAGGAGGCTAAATTTTATTTTTTAGGCTCATAAAATAATGTCTCATAATGAAGGATGGTAATTCGTCTTTTCTCTTAGTCAGATCTCTTTAAATATAAACTCTTTAGTCAGATCAAATAATGAAATAGTATTTTTCCAACCCTTCTAAATCTTTTTTAATTGGATAGTTGTACATGGATAAATTCTCATAAATTAGATAAATTATTTAAAAAATAGTAATTTATATAACTTATTTAAAAAAAATAATAAGATAAATTATTTAAAAATAGTAATTTATATAACTTATTTTAAAAAAATAATAAGATAAATTATTTAAAAATAGTAATTTATATAACTTATTTAAAAAAAAAATAATAAGATAAATTATTTAAAAAATAGTAATTTATATAACTTATTTAAAAAATAATACGGTAACTTATTTAAAAAAAGTAATTTACATAACTTATTTAAAAAATAATAAGATAAATTATTTAAAAAATAGTAATTTATATAACTTTCTAAGTATTTATTTTTGTGATATCAAATAAATGTAGATTATTTAAGCAAAAGATTTATGTGATATTTGTTGACTTATTACCTAAAATATTAGTCTATATAATAACTGGTAGTCATAGAATAGTTGTTAGTTTTAAATGAGTGGTTTGTTTTTTATACAAATAGTTCTTGAAATGCTGTATGTGGAATCGTCTCCCAGAAGATGCACTATAATAGTGAAGGTGGTCAGTACATTATATTGACAACGCGTGTTCCGAATTTACTGACGTTAAATTTTCCAAAATAATATTAAACTCGTTTCAAATTAACATACATTGGAAAGTACTAATATTTATGTTTGAATATCGTATCACTATAATAGTGCAAGTGCATTATCGGGATTTTGCAAAAGTTCCATGTCTATATTTAAACCAGCTCGTTTTTTTTAGTATAATTGCATCGTAAACGAGCGTATGCCATATTCAAATGCAAGTAGCCGTACTTTCTTAAAAGTAGAAATGTGATTTAATATTGCTAATCCCAGCTTCTGTTCAAGCGATCTTAATGAAACCTGACAAACTTAAAATAGTAGCTCAGAAGATGGTTTTTCACATTATTTGATGTCGATTTCTTAAATATAAATTGAGTTATTCTAACTCAATTAAATTACTTCTAATTTTTTTGGCACGCCTTTTTTATATTTCTCCTGTTTGTAACTTCTTGATGTCGCCCTGTAGTTTAACGGATAAGGCAATGGACTGCGATGCTCAGGATCTAAATTCGATTCCCGGTAAGACTTGGTTAAAATTGTCGATATTTACTGAAAGTGATTTATGGTGGCAGCCTCTGTATGCAAACATTTACTCATTGTACTTATTTTTGAGTACATGTCTTTTTCGAAATTAAAACTCACGTATTTTGAACCATAATAAACATCGAATTTATTTAAAAATGCGTGCATTTTAATTATTTTCAAGTATCTATTTGTAACAGTGTGACAACAGTGCACCAGTGTTGCAAAATTTTATGATATAACGACAATAAAGTGAATTAGATAAAAACGTGTAATAACAAATTAAGCTGTTTTCTTTAAAATAACAGACGTTTGTTAATTTATACTTATGCATAATACTCAACGTAGTTGGATTTTTCCAGTTAAAGCCATAAAATTAAACTTTTCTATATTATAAAAAATTAAAATCATTGAAATTAGTTACTCATGCTTGTCATTGGAAAAAATTTAGTGCATAACGCTGAATATTTCTTTCGATTTATTGATATCTTTAAAATCATATCAAGTAATTCAAAAATAATATTGTAGTTGATGGATTAAGTTAAAGAAAATATTGAGAAGTTCGTTGTTTCTCTTGAAATTAACGAATATCATTCTTGGTATTATTGTAACTTATTGGTTTGTTTTTAAATAACGACCTGCTAAAATTACTTAATTGGCTGTTGACGACAGAAAATACCCAATAGAATAAGTGAGTGGTTCATTATATCAAATGATTGTACAAATATTTTAGTTACTTAAAAGTATTTAAATTTAAAAGGAATACAAATACCAATATTTTTTCACGTACATTCTCAGTATTACTTTAAAAATAATGTTTGGTATCCGAAAAACGGAATATTGGAAATATTTATTTCCATTGCAAAACTGGTAGTTATTACATTTTGTTCGTATTGGGATTATCGGGGAGATTATTGTCACATAAGAACTGCGCAGATTATTGACAAATTAGAAACAGGCCGCTATAAACTTCTGGTCACGAGTTCTAACAACTGGGTCATCGAAGACAATTTTTGGATCGTATCCAGAAAGAGCCATATTGTCATAAAAAAAATATTATTCTGACCATGATAGACTAACCAAAGGCCCCCAACTATGCGTGGACATACATCCAGCTAATGTATTTTTTTAAAAATTACATTTCATTTAAAGTTAATTTTATATATTATTTCAAGTTAATCGTGTTTTCCGTTTTTTTTTTTAAATCATTCTGTAAATAAGGTTAGTGACAGAAAAATAATAAATCGATATTTTATTTCGATATTTTTATACTGACATCGCCAAAACTATTTTCTATGCTTGTGATAGAAAATCCATAACAATTATATTTTTTCCATGAGAAAACACTCCCAAAAAAATCCACACCCGAATCTTGACACGATATTCAATATTATTGATTGAAATATATTTCATGCATTCAATATTGATGTTTACATAGTTTGAGCTATATTTGTGTGCTTCTTGCTTTAACTGTGGAATACATAAGCTATGCAAATAGACCGGAGCCTAAAGAATTGATGTCTCTTATTTTTAAAAGGCATATCAACTATAAAAACAATTAGTAAAAAATACATTGATCGAGTAAATTGATTTTAGATTTATGTTATTTACTTTAGAAACATAGTATTACTAATTTATGTTGGGATATAAGCAGAATAATATAATGACTTACTAATACATAAAGCATACGCAAGTATCAAATATTTAAACTATTACAACTAATTATTAAAATATTCCAATTACGAGCACGATTCTATATTGGTGAATATAGCTGAAAAGTGGAAAAGTTGCCAAGCCTGGACTATAGAGCATTGGAAAAAAGTCATTTAGTTATAAATCAAGATTTAACATTGTACTCGACTTCTGGAGGAATTTATGTTTGTTTGATTTGTCCAGATTGTTTGCTAACATGGGTGATAGTTGATGGGGGGTTAGTCATGGTATGAATAACCATATCGTGGTTAAGATAAAAACTCGTCTTATAGAACATTGCGTTAAGAATATTAAAATACAAATGCAACGTTAAAATACGCAATAAAAGTCCGTAATAATCCGGACATGTTTCGGGAGATACATCACCCTTCATCAGCGGAAAATGTAAAGTCTGTGAAAGACTTTACAGACTTTACATTTTCCGCTGATGAAGGGTGATGTATCTCCCGAAACATGTCCGGATTATTACGGACTTTTATTGCGTATTTTAACGTTGCATTTGTATTTTAACATATCGTGGTATTCTGCCGAACACTGTGTATCTAAGGGACCATTTTGAGTATCCAGGTTCATCCCATAGTCCAAGTTTGTTCCGGAATGATGCTGGTGTTTATCAAGATAAAAAAAAAGCCCCTGTTTACACATATATAATTGCTCAGGGCGAATTTTATAAGCATCTTTATAAGTTTCACATCCAAGGCCTCCACAACACTGAATAACTGTAACTTCTGGAGGCTCAAAACTTGTTTCCTCTATAGGTGAGTTGAAGCCAATGTGGAAGCAGACTTACTGTACCCCCAATTTTTTTTAAGTGGTTTAGTGATGTTTTTAATACTATAGCATTGTAGAAATATTAAATGAATATAAATATTATATTTTCTTCTGATAGAATTAATTTTGATATTGCCAAACAAATAGTTTTTGCTCTTGCTTTTTAATCACTTCGACTTTGACTGGCAAATGACTTTCTATTTTAATTGCAGATTGCATTTAAAATGGTTTTTAAAAGAAAATAGAAAAAAAACTCAACCAAAAGCAATACACGTCGGCTTATTTTAACATGAAAAATATACGAAATATTGTGGTAGCGGTGAAAGAGGGATACAGTTCTTACCCCTTCAATTGTCTTCAATTCAACAAAATGTCTTGCCCAATCCAGAAGTTACAATTAGAGATCAGTGCTCCACAATCGCCCCTCCTCAATATCATAAATCTCTTGAAGACAAATGTTCGAGCGAGCAATCCATGTTATTCATCATTAACAGAATTTACCAATGATTTGCAGGCAGAATGGTAAATTCCTCTGAAAACTACACATTACCTTTTTTATCATTTTTATCCAAGCGGTTTTGAGTGCCAAAAGTAGTTCTATTACATATTGGTCAAAGCTATATGTCTTTTTCCATATTTTTCCATATTTTTGTCCACCCTCTTTATTTTGAGTAACGGTCTTTTTTTATATATTTACAACATATCTCATCTCATATCTTTTTGTAATATGAATGCTATAGCATAACTTGCAACCTTATATTATTTCACGATTCCATTTAACAATACACTAGGTTTTTTGTATTTTCTAAGAGTGGTATTCAACAACCAATAAAATGTTGGCACGTTCTCAAGTTTTTTGCTTCTCACTACTTTTAACGTTGCCCGAAGAAACTTTGAATAAAAAAAGTTTAGGAAATCTAGAATCCAAAAACGTTTAAAATAACATCATTAATCTCCATTTTTTAAAATAAACAAATATATATTATATCACTGAGATTGAGTTAATAGTTTCATCTACTGTAACATTTGGGGAAACGAATTAAATAAGAATGAGCCATATGCAAATTTTCTGTTTTTCTATATAATGATTGAGCTTTTAAAATGCGCCCATTATATCTTCAATAGAAATGTATAATTCATAAAAGATTCTTCTCAGAAAGAGAAACGAAAATAAAACATTACTTACACAAAAGAAAACATTGGAAGAATAAATAAAATGCTTCTAGCGGGTGAAAGTTAAATAAAAGCACACTCATTAATTTTGAATATCCTGGTCTTTTCAAATAAAATGCAGAAGTTGCAAAAAAATTTGAAATACTATTTATAGCAGCAAAAAAAAACTTCTTTTCATCTATCAAACCACGTATAAAAGTATGAACTTACAAGTGGTTTAAGTCCAAATAAATGTGAATCGATTTCAATTTGTACGAAGAACTATGGTAGTCTGTAAGCGTACGTGTTTTACCTTTACGTGTGTACGTGCTTAACCTCTACTTGTGGGCTGAGACAACTTGTGTCTCATAGATTTTACAGGTGCTTGGGGCCATTTTGGCCACAATGGTAGGGAAGAATTTTTAAAACATGTAAGGCCTGAAGTATGCTGTTTGGTGGTTTAAGTCCAAATAAATGTGAATCGATTTCAATTTGTACGAAGAACTATGGTAGTCTGTAAGCGTACGTGTTTTACCTTTACGTGTGTACGTGCTTAACCTCTACTTGTGGGCTGAGACAATTTGTGTCTCATAGATTTTACAGGTGCTTGGGGCCATTTTGACCACAATGGTAGGGAAGAATTTTTAAAACATGTAAGGCCTGAAGTATGCTGTTTGGTGGTTAAAGTCCAAATAAATGTGAATCAATTTCAATTTATATGAAGAACTGTGGTAGTCTGTAAGCGTACGTGTTTTTACCTTTACGTGTGTACATGCTTAACCTTTACGTGTGGGCTGGGAGAACATGTGTCACATAGATTTTACAGGTCTAGTGAGGAGCTTGGGATAATTTTTACCACAGTGGGAGGGAAGAATTTTAAAAACGTGTGAGGTCTGAAGTATGCTGTTTGGTGGTTTAAATCCAAATAAATGTGAATCGATTTCAATTTATACGAAGAACTATGGTAGTGTGTAAGCGTACGTGTTTAACCTTTACTTGTGGGCTGAGACAACATGTGCCTCATAGATTTTACACGTCTAGTGAGGGAGGGGCTTGGGACCATTTTGACCACGGTGCGAGGGAAGAATTTTTAAAATGTACGAGATTTGAAATATGCTGTTTGGTGGTTTAAATCCAAATAAATGTGAATCGATTTCAATTTATATAAATAACTATGGTAGTCTGTAAGCGTACGTGTTTTACCTTTACGTGTGTAGGTGCTTAACCTTTACGTGTGGGCTGGGACAACATGTGTCCCATAGATTTTACAGGCCTAGTGAGGCACTTGGGGCAATTTTGACCGCGGTGGGAGGGAATAATTTTTAAAACATGTTCTGTCAGAAGTATGCTGTTTGCTAAAGGACAGGTAATTACGTGGTTTTGGACATGTGACGCATAACTAACGGTTTTTACAGATCGTCATGAGTTAGGCTTTTCAGTTTTTCAACTCCTCAAGTGGCCCTATCCCCATCTGCGAATCTACCTGCTTTGAGAAAGAATTGTTAACGATCCGTCAGTCACACAGTTACACGCCTGTTATTGTAAGGCAAGTTGTCCTTAAACAATTCTTTGAGAACTATTTGCCCTTCTTTCTCCGTTTAGGAATCAGCCCACAGGCAGCACAACTTTTATTTAACGAAGCCCACGTGAAAAGGTTAAAGGAAACACTACTCTGATTTAAAAACTTTCATCTCTTATGAATATGATCCATTTACTATAAAATCCACAATAATATTTAGGATTCAAGCAAATTTTGAATACTTTGCAAACATCGCGTTTTGACTTATAGTGTTTTTACCCTCAACCCCTCGGGAAATTTCCAACAAAAAATTCTTTTCTGCACTACTTTCCGAAGCAAAATAAAGGATTTCTCAAACGTACTTTTATAAATCACTTTAATAAATTAAAATAAAGGATTTCTCAAACATACAATTGAAGCAGGAATGAATTCGTACTTTTTGAGGACATACATCTATTACAGAAAATATTTTCCCGTTCATATATAAATTTAATATAACTCTTTTATGGAAATCAGTTGAGAGTTTTGAAAAAGAACTACATTCCATATGAAGCCGCTAATTTATTTTTACTTTCGTTCCAGTCAACGGAGAATTTACAATGAGGAAATATATGAAAAACTGCCTTGAAATACGCGAAATATTCCATGTTTAGTTAGAATAAATTCTACTGTGTAAAATATTGTAAATATTTTACTTTATTTTTGGTATGGTAGAGTTGTTTTTAATAATATGAATTGAATAAACCTTTTATTGCACATTTTGAATATACATACCGTTAAAATTAAATGTGCTCTAAATTTGAATTTGTTTTATTTGTAAAATGGCTTCGGGTTTTTCGTTATTCTTTAATGTATAGTGTTTAGTAAAATTGGTCCCAAATTTCCAAAATATTACGTCTTTAAATACAGATAAATATAAAATGGAAAATTGTATAAATTTAAGATACAATTTACAAAATTGTAATAAAAAAAATTTATATAGACGTTTTTAATTATTTTAAGAAAATAGTCACTGTAATCAAAACGTCACATTAGAACAAAGTTAGTCAAATGTACAAATCATAAATATAAAAATAAAATAGTTGTCTGATCCAATCATAGCTATATCAACTACATACATTGCATAAAAATAAAATAAATTTTTATTAAAAATATTGAACTAACCTTATTAAATTCAAAAACCTTTTTGAATTATTAGTATTATGTATAAACACTTTATGTAATTCTAAAATATTCGAACCCTTAAGCCTAACTTGTAATTTGGAAGTATCTAATATATTTAAGGAATGTTAATTCAAATACAATTAAACATGTACTATTAAATTAGCCAAACAGAAGAAGAAGAATAGTATGTTAATATGAATTAACATTCTTACTAAACGGTCCGGTCACAATTGAAAGAGATGAGAAAATTTAATCTGCCACAATTTCTACAATTTTTCAATTAGAGGTAGGGGAAATTTATATAATTACCATGATCACAGCTAACGGATAATTTTAACAAATAAACTTTTTTAAACAGAAGTACCAAATACAAACTGATATTCGTATTTTGTTAGAATTTCTCTTCTCTCATATTTTACTATAGTTTTATGACTTCTTTACCGTGATCGAAGATTTTGCACTTTCTAATATTGTTATCTATTACTTATATATAAATTAATAAGGCACATTAAACGTTGAAAACATAAATAAAAATATATGCGTAAAATAATTGCATTGGTGTTGTTATATTTCAACCCCAAGTTATATATTTATGTAGAATACGTTAGTTACGGTCCTTTTAAACTGTATATAATGACAGTCCTTTATACTTAAAACTATAAATTTCTGTATATGTCAGACACACATTCAACTCTTTTTTTTTTATTTATATAAAATGCACACTATACTTCAGCGAATCTCCAGTAACACGGGTCCACACGATCAAAACTTAATAAAAAAGATTTTTGGTCTGTCTTTTGTCAGACACACAGTCAACTCTTTTTTTTATATATATAAAATGTACACTATACTTCAGCGAATCTCCAGTAACACGTGTCCACACGATCAAAACTTAATAAAAAAGATTTTTGGTCTGTCTTTTGTCAGACACACAGTCAACTCTTTTTTTTATATATATAAAATGCACACTATACTTCAGCGAATATCCAGTAACACGGGTCCACACGATTAAAACTTAATAAAAAAGATTTTTGGTCTGTCTTTTGTCAGACACACAGTCAACTCTTTTTTATATATATATAAAATGCACACTATACTTCAGCGAATCTCCAGTAACACGGGTCCACACGATCAAAACTTAATAAAAAAGATTTTTGGTCTGTCTTTTGTCAGACACACAGTCAACTCTTTTTTTTATATATATAAAATGCACACTATACTTCAGCGAATCTCCAGTAACACGGGTCCACACGATCAAAACTTAATAAAAAAGATTTTTGGTCTGTCTTTTGTCAGACACACAGTCAACTCTTTTTTTTTATTTATATAAAAAGCACACTATACTTCAGCGAATCTCCAGTAACACGGGTCCACACGATCAAAACTTAATAAAAAAGATTTTTGGTCTGTCTTTTGTCAGACACACATTCAACTCTTTTTTTTTATTTATATAAAATGCACACTATACTTCAGCGAATCTCCAGTAACACTGGTCCACACGATCAAAACTTAATAAAAAAGATTTTTGGTCTGTCTTGTCAGACACACATTCAACTCTTTTTTTTATTTATATAAAATGCACACTATACTTCAGCGAATCTCCAGTAACACGTGTCCACACGATCAAAACTTAATAAAAAAGATTTTTGGTCTGTCTTGTCAGACACACATTAAACTCTTTTTTTTATTTATATAAAATGCACACTATACTTCAGCGAATCTCCAGTAACACGTGTCCACACGATCAAAACTTAATAAAAAAGATTTTTGGTCTGTCTTTTGTCAGACACACATTTACATCTTTTTTTTTATTTATATAAAATGCACACTATACTTCAGCGAATCTCCAGTAACACGGGTCCACACGATCAAAACTTAATAAAAAAGATTTTTGGTCTGTCTTTTGTCAGACACACAGTCAACTCTTTTTTTTATATATATAAAATGCACACTATACTTCAGCGAATCTCCAGTAACACGGGTCCACACGATCAAAACTTAATAAAAAAGATTTTTGGTCTGTCTTTTGTCAGACACACAGTCAACTCTTTTTTTTTATTTATATAAAAAGCACACTATACTTCAGCGAATCTCCAGTAACACGGGTCCACACGATCAAAACTTAATAAAAAAGATTTTTGGTCTGTCTTTTGTCAGACACACATTCAACTCTTTTTTTTTATTTATATAAAATGCACACTATACTTCAGCGAATCTCCAGTAACACTGGTCCACACGATCAAAACTTAATAAAAAAGATTTTTGGTCTGTCTTGTCAGACACACATTCAACTCTTTTTTTTATTTATATAAAATGCACACTATACTTCAGCGAATCTCCAGTAACACGTGTCCACACGATCAAAACTTAATAAAAAAGATTTTTGGTCTGTCTTGTCAGACACACATTAAACTCTTTTTTTTATTTATATAAAATGCACACTATACTTCAGCGAATCTCCAGTAACACGTGTCCACACGATCAAAACTTAATAAAAAAGATTTTTGGTCTGTCTTTTGTCAGACACACATTTACATCTTTTTTTTTATTTATATAAAATGCACACTATACTTCAGCGAATCTCCAGTAACACGGGTCCACACGATCAAAACTTAATAAAAAAAGATTTTTGGTCTGTCTTTTTCAAGATCTATCGTTAAGTTTTCGATCAATTATCTTTAGTTGCTGGCAGCACGTTTTCGACGTGTGGAAGTGATCGATTGAATCAGAAATGATTGATTGGAATATACCATTATTTCTTTATTGATTTTTAAAGTTTTGAAACAAAGTAAAACCTTACATTATTACGGTTTTTATTTGGAAACATTGAGATTCTTAAAATTACTATAATAAATATAAATTTTGATAATATTATTAAATATATTTTTATAATAAACGGGAAAAAAAAGCGAAATAAACCATTCGAAATATAGCGAAATCTTTTACTAACCTTAATTAATTTACTTGCTATTATGGCAACTAAGATACTAAGATATCTTAATGAGATAATTAAGATAACTTACTAAGATATCTTAATGGTGCGGTTGGTTAGGGCGCTTGTCTGATACTACACACTATTTAGTTTAATATTTTTATATATTTTAATTTGTAGATTAACAAAATTATTATTTTCGAATCATTATTTCTATGTCGAATGTGCACTGATTCTTCACAAAAATATGTTTTAAAATTGGTTTGGGGGAAAATACTATTACAGGTACTATTAATGTGATAATAATCAAAATTAGTAAACATGTTATTAGTGACAGAAAGTGCGACACCGAAAATAAGCATTCAATAAAAACATTCATTAATATTTGACATAATATATTTATTTATACTTACTTTAGAAACTTGTACAATTGTTCAAGATGGTCAATAGTTAAAGAAAAAGTCATTTATATGTTACATTTTGTTTACTCAAAGCAATTTTGGGGTTGAATGATATGGGGGAAAATACATATAACTGAGTTAGAGTCAAATTAATCCAGATGTTTTGAAGAAAACCGCAAAGTTCAAGAAGGAAATTTTATCCTTTAAATCGAATAGTTTTGCAATTTTCTCGACGTGTAGATTTTGATATGGGTAACGTAAAGTTGTTTAGCAGACTAAAAAAATATTCAACCCTCTCAAATGATTTACTCTTCCAACTCAAATATTTGTCCGAATCTTAGAGTGCGTCTTTTTCACACACAAAATCAACTTAGTTATATTTTTATACATCCAGTAACTTTCTCAACTGTTTGTTTATTTTGAAGGTCACTTTTCTTAGAAACCTACATATTTCTTAACCTCTTGAAATCTAAACCTGACATACACAAACTTTTATATCTTGAAAAAATAGCATTTACTTTTACAAAATATCTAATCCGACACTGAATTTATGTCAAATAGATATTCTAAAAATTTTGCTCACGTTTTAT
Organism: Troglohyphantes excavatus; assembly: GCA_963932185.1. NCBI lineage: Eukaryota > Metazoa > Arthropoda > Arachnida > Araneae > Linyphiidae > Troglohyphantes > Troglohyphantes excavatus. Next base: position 50,868,836 of record OZ010672.1, on the reverse strand, counting down.
AGATGCTATCTTAAATAATTGAGTTAGCAATCACTATCTAAATTAATATACTGTGTACAGTTATACTGTGTACAACTGTGTGTATAACTGTACACAGTATACTGTGTACAGTTATACTGTGTACAGTTATACTGTGTACAGTTATACTGTGTACAGTTATACTGTGTACAGTTATACTGTGTACAGTTATACTGTGTGCAGTTATACTGTGTGCAGTTATACTGTGTACAGTTATACTGTGTACAGTTATACTGTGTACAGTTATACTGTGTACAGTTATACTGTGTATACTGATTTTCTCCCATCCTTTTTCAACGATGAAGGTCCCTTTTCTTAAAAACCTACATATTTCTTAACATCTTGAAATCTAAACCTGACTCTCTAACACAAACTTTTATATCATACAAAAATAGCATTTACTTTTACAAAATTTCTAATCCGACACTGAATTTATGTCAAATAGATATTCTAAAAATTTTGCTCCCGTTTTATAGATGCTATCTCAAATAATTGATATAGCAATCACTATCTAAATTAATATACTGTGTATACTGATTTTCTCTCATCCTTTTTCAGCGATGGAGGTCACTTTTCTTAAAAACCTACATATTTCTTAACATCTCGAAATCTAAACCTGACTCTATAACACAAACTTTTATATCTTGAAAAAATAGCATCTACTTTTACAAAATTTCAAGTCTACCACTGAATTTATGTAAAACATATATTCTAAAATTGTATTCACATTTTATTGATGCTAGCTCAAATAATTGCGTTATCTACCACTATCTAAATTAATATACTATGTATACTGATTTTCTCCCATCCTTTTTCAGTGACGATATTTTAAAACAAATCTACTATAAATTTTCATTACCATTTACTTAATCAGCGCCTATTCCCTATGACATTAATATGATGGTTTCGAATTTTATAGGTTTGGCGTATTAGTTGTAAAGGTTATATATCGACAATAGAGACATGCATATTCATCGCACGCACTCCGCCCTCATAATGTACACATAATGCATAACACATGCAATTTCTCTTAAGTATATCCTATCTTATGGATAATTTATTGCGGTAGTAATTTATCGTACGCTTAATCCGACACGCACGTATCATCAATAACTATCTAATAATATCCACACACTACTATATCGTGCAAACTAGACTCTAGACTGTGCCATAAACTTGTATTGTACACAGTACGAATACTTATTTTAAGGGAACCACCAGACCTATGAGGAATACTTCAAAAAGCGAAACATGCCTTGAATAATTGTTATGGATTATTGTTCTGTAATTAAATTTAATAGGTACTCGAATTTTAATTAACTCGTTTTTTAATATAAACCGCAAATTAAGCAATCTTTCCTTATGTCTGACTTTGAGTTATGACATTTGTTAGCATCCATAAAAAAATTATTGCATTTATTATTGCACTATACTTATATTGCTATATATATACGTATAGAATTATTGCACTAACGTATACCTTTTTCTAATAAGCAATCTTTAACAATGTGCAATCCTATTCTTATACGTTTTGTCAGTTTCTCTGCATTACAAATTTTAATTTATTTATTTTTAAATCCCGGATGTATGAATCTAGATTTGATAGATACTAATTGAGCTCGTAGGTTAAGTTAGTTGATTATTTAAACGTTATCATACTATTAGTTCGCAATGATTTCTGTGAAGTGATCCTCTCAGATGATTCATTTGCATAGCCCACGTTATCAGAGCTTTGTACTAATAACTCGAGTTCGATACCTTCTGCTTATCAAATTTTAAATTTTATTGAAACAAAATATTAATTATTTAAATATATTAATTGCGAATTAAAATATAACTAAATATCATAATGTAAGTAAGTATACCTAGTTTCGCTAATAGGAATAAATTTTTTTATGATTTTATCAACTCGTTTCCAAATTTTCCTAATTATTAATTGTTAGTCATTAACTGTTCATAATTATTTATATTTTAATACATTATTTATAACTATGAATTGTATGGAAACTTAAATTAACTCATGTAAAAAAATAACTTATGTATCATACATAATAAATTTATTTACATATAACAAAACTGAGGATAGTATAACAAACTTAATATGTGTTCAATTCAGCCCGGCTTATTATACAACAATACAATATTTCTTAAATTTGTTAGGTATTGCTTACTTTTGCATTACATGTAAAATTTTCTTTGAAAACTAATAAAATTGTAAAATGTATAAATTTTAAATATTTTAACGTATTACTAAGAGTATCGTTCTATTCATCTTAGTGTCAAATATAATACCAAATTGTGTTATGATATCCTAATATACAGTCACAGTTCAATCAATTGTTAATAAGATGATAATAATACATTATTTTGTAATATACGCTACATTTTTTTTATGTTACACATTGAATTTTTTTATACATACAAAATATCCTCATTTCAATTGAAATAAAATTTCTCAAGATTCAAAGTTTGTTGGAAAAACAATTTTATTTGGAATTCAGATCTCTTTAAAAAAGGAAATGTAAAGAAAAACAAAATACTATTTTATTCAAACCGGGAAAAATACATTTTTAAAAGCTCCTCGCCGCAATAGCAAATAAACTCGCTACGAAGATTGCTTTTCTAAGGTGCTGCCATCTATTGGTACAAATAACAACAAGCGTTGGGAAATTTTGTTTCAAAAATATATACTGGTGCCATCTACATATTTTATTGTAAACAAAATTGTCAATTTAATTGAATTTCAAATATTGCATTTTTTAATTTTTATTAAAAATTATGATGTCTTTAGAATAAATATTTTTATAATATGTATATTTCTATACGAATTTTAAATATATACATATAGTGTGGGTATTTTAATTATGGGTATATTTTTAAATGTGAATATTAAATAAATGATGACATAAAATAATTACGATCACAAAATGATTTTTAAAAAAGAATAGAACTTCCTATATTTGAAGATTTCTAAGTGATTATAATACTTTTAGTTTAAAATTTTAAATAAAAAAATTCAAAGAAGCAACAATTAATTTACAGAAATTCGTAAATAATATAATAAATTCGTAAATACAAAATGAAAATAACATTACAAAATTAAATATGAGTTTTTTCCTAAGATAACTCTTTTAAATTTACTTTAACCGTTTTATTTGTAAACTGCTTCTAAATAAAACACTAGTAACATGTATAAAAATCTTAATTATATATTTCTTTACTTCATTATACTGTTATTATTTTCATGCTCGTATTGTATTAAATAATAATTGTTTATACCCGTGTTTCTCCATACCTGTTTTCGTATATAGATATATAAAGGGGAAAACCTATGGTTGCTTGAACATTGAAACGCTTTCACATACTCATTAAAGTTTTGTTTACAAATAGAATTGAGACTGTTTCGAAACATAATTTAGGTTCCAAGCATTTGCATAAATGAAACATATATTGAAAATTTTATTAAAATAGTTTTATTACTTGTGGTTTTAATTCTTCTTGGGTATTCAATGTACCTTCATCAAGAATCTCCCCCCAAACAAAATCCGCTACAGAGGTTGTATTTTCAATAGTAGTATTGACATTAATCGATTTAATCGATTTTAGAACTAATTATTCACAACACATATTATCTACCACTTCAAATTAACTATAAAGTACTTCCCAAACTATTTTTTTAATATGATTGAAATCTAAAAACATTTTTTTCTGTGAGTCAAGAAGGTGTATAATCCCTCCATCAATGACTATGAGTTAAATCCTTGCAAGATCATGGACTATAATATATATCAGGTAAACTAATACCATTTATATCTTCCTTATTTTTATTACTGATGTATTTTTTTAGGAAAGATATTCCTCTGCATATTACAGATAATGAAAGCTACGAAGCTGACGCCGTTTTCTTTGTCGAACTGGGTGAACCCAAACTGGAAGAAGGTAACCTTTTCACTAGTTTATCGAGCCAATCTCTTTAAACTAATTTCTTTGCTACCTGAATCTTTTATGACCTCCAATTCCTTCCCTTTTCAATTATTTTTGCCATGAAAAGCCGAATTGCTCACCTAATCTCTCTCTTTATTTCCATGCCACCTGGAAGAAGTCGTTGAGGCCGAAACTGAAGGTAAACTGAGCCGAATTTTGATGTCCCGTGAATTTTTGAGGCTCTACTTATGTAGCTAATGATTGCTATAGTTCATATGTTTAGTTGGACTTTTATGGTTTTACTTTTATCCTATTACCTTCCCTTATCAATCTGCCCTGATTGCATGTGCATGAGCTTTACTAACCTTAATGCGCTTTAGAGCAGTAGACGTAGATTTTAAAAAGACAGATACCGAGAAGATGCGAGTCTGAAGAGGTCTTAAAGATTCCGTGAATTATTTCGAAAAAAAAAAAAAATCTATTCGAAAAGTAAAAGAATCGCGGCTGTCGAAGTGTTCGATTCGTTGAAAATCGGTTATGAAACACAATACGCGTTTAAAATCTACTAACATTGCAAACAGAGAATTCTTACTTCAAACATTAGAGTGTTAGTCACGTTACCACATATTGCGATTTAGCATTGATTGGTGAAATAGACATAAGTCATCTTGTACAGGGTTACAGGGACTGTTAGGTTTGTCAAAAATCTTTCCAATTTTAAAATAATCATTAATTCATAAATTATGGAAGGAGTGGGGGGGGGGGAGATGCAATTTTATTTATGACATTTTATTATTTATGATAGCACGTACAGGCTAAAGTCCTGCCAGAAGGACCTTCCGGGAGAACTTTTGTACATGGTATCCCACCAATCATTGCGCCGTCCGTTATGTATTCATTTTGAACTTAGAATTATGAATTGAACAGTGAAATTGTCGAAAACACCACTGAAGACGCACCCGAAGTAAGTTTTACAAACTCTGAAGGTAAAGTGAGTTAAACTTCTGAAATTTTCAAAATGTCGTAAAAAATATTAAAGTTGAATTTTTTTTTTTTTTTTTTTTTTTTATGCAATAACTGAGAATGTTTTTTCAATTCTCATTGTAGTATTGGTTGTCCTGCCATAAGGAAAAAAAACCTTTATACGATTATAAAGGGGATTCCTACCAGCAGTACATTGCATTCTTCCGGATCACCACTAAGAAAATATATTAAACGTCTTTTCAAATTTCCACATAAGTATCGCAAATTTATGCCAATGTGATTTATATTTTAGAAATAGGCACTTTTTAACCCTATAAGCAGCCAAAGAAATATTGAAATTTTCGAATTGTTTTCATTGCAAGACTGTTCATTGAAAGTTGTTTCATTGTAAGACTGTTCATTGAAAGTTGTTTCATTTTAAGACTGTTCATTCAAAATTGTTTACTTGCAAGACTGTTCATTCAAAATTGTTTCATTGTAAGGCTGTTCATTCAAAATTGTTTCATTGTAAGCCTATTTTAGATTCGTGCCTTCTTTATTGTTTAAATCTTAATTATTCTTATAGAAATAGCTTTTATAATAGACATTAAGTTTTTAATTAAAATTTGAGTTTATTGCTGAATTTCCTAGAAATCTTTTGGTTAAACATTTCTACCGACTATAGTGTTTTTTTACAAGATTATTTAGCATAAATATCGTGCTTATTAAAACTAACAGATGAAAACTTGTTATAATAGATATTCAAGTCAGTATCATATCCTTACAAGATGGCTTTTGTCTTACCAAAATTCTACGACTTTCACTCTAAGATTGTAAGTATAACCTCTATAATTAACAAAAAACATAACAAAAAATAATCTATTAAAATATTAAATTCGTAAACATATATGACCATAATCATCGACTTGGAAGCATCACCATCATTCGAAAATCAAAAGAAACTCGTTTCATTGTGAACGTGTCATAAAACAAAGTCGACGTCACAAAACTATTACCCAATGAAAGGTCAGAAACATCGCTGATATTTCATAAAATCTTTTATTTTAAAAATGCATCGACTTTTGTGAACATTTCCTCATTTATTTGCCTCATCCATCTTAAAACTGCAAAAATTCCATACAAATATTTTTCATCTTCTCTTTATACATGGAACTTTTAAGCCAAAAAAATTAGCAATCGTGTACAAAATTAGAATCTGTTGAGCACAATTACTTCGTGGATTTTGCAATAATTTTATTAACAACAGCTTATCTACCATTTTACCAACTGCACTGGCTGAAGCCTAAGCAATGTGGAATAAAAACTGCATACTCATCATAAAGAAACCTACTATCAATATTCTGCCATGCACATTTAACGGAAAATTGAAAAGGAAAGGTCTCACTGTATTCCAAAATCGTGAATGTCTATTGAGCTTAGAATGTTGTATTAATCTCACGAATTATTTTTCATCACAGTTGGATTCTCGTGGAGACCTAAGAATTCAAGGCGCTTGAGTAAGATATTATTCGTAATACTCTATTAAGTAACACCTCTATCATATATGCCAAGGAAATATATATTAACCAATTGCTTTCATTACCTTATTTTTTAATAAAATACTTTTTTACTCATAAATATTTAAGTATATATTTTAACAACAATCTATGCTAGAAAATTGTTTGTGTTATCACAAACAAAATCAGTGCGAATGAAATACTGTTTTTCCATTGAACATCTGTCTGCAAATCCATTGAAATAGCATTTGTCTTACTCGGATATAAACTTTCGTTTAATTAGGCATAATGCATAGAATAAACTTAATATTTACCAAGAGAAACACGACTGTGAACCAGATAATTGTTAATCATAAGAAATTAGAGAAAAAAAGGCATTAAATAATTTTAATATATTTGTAAGTACTTAGTATAATTTAAATTTTTTTAAACTCATGTAGAATGAGTCTATTATATTCACAGTACTAAATACTTTACTTAAATGCGTAATATTTTATAATAGAAAAAATTGTCAAAACTACATAAAAAAATTTAATGTTCTTTGAGTACCTTCTATATTTAAAATGCAACAAAAACAATAATAATAATAATGTTATCGCATATTTTTCCATTTTGTAATTTTAAATTCGTTTATAAATATTAAATAAATATTACTTTTTAATTTAACTTTTGTATTATCAACCACTAGATAAACGATTTTAAATTAATCATTGCATTTACAAAAATGATCTGATCAATAATAAAAAACTTTAAACTTTAACACCTAGCGTTTTATTAATAATTTTAGCCTAAAAGCTCTTTTTTACAACTTTTAAACTACATTTTTCAAAAAAATATTAAATTTTTTTTTTAAATAATTTTGTTTTACAAACATTGCCAAAAGATAAGGATTTGTTCCTTTAAATTATTCCCAAAACAAATATGAGAGAAGGGGACATTTAAATTGGGTATTTTATTTATGTACATTCTAGTGCATTTATATCGACGGAATACATACATACATATATATATATATATATATATATATATATATATATATATATATATATATATATATATATATATATATATATATATATATATACGCAAACAAAAGGAGAAAATACTAAAAGGGTAAAAAACAATAAAATATAATATATAAAATATAAAAATAATACATATATAAAATATAATATATCATTAATCATTATTCATGATCATACACAACATGATCATTTTTATTGAGAATATAGTTTTTCTTGTGTGGTTAGTACAACTAAGATATTAAAATTTCATTCACTGGTAGAAAAACATGTAAATTTGTGGAATCATAATTTTTATTATTGCGAAAAATAACATATGAACGGGTATACTTCTCCACATTATAAAACTTTGTGAAAAATAAAATATATCGTAAATAATATCATTTGCGTATTTCATATACAATATTAAGCGCCATTTTCATGTGAAAATATTAATTATTATCCTTATAATTAACATTCTTTAACCGTTTTAATTGGTAAAATCAATATTGGAACTATATTTTTCGTGTCTGTATTTTTGAAATGATTAGTTGATTAGAGTAGATCTATTGTATTGCATGTTTTAATAGAATTTAGAGACTAAATAGCAACACATGTAGTGACTTTTAATAGAGTTTTTGCACTGTCATTTTTAGTAAATTCATTTTTGAAATGCGTACTAAAATAATATCTGCACTTTAAATATTTGTTTCGGTATTAGTTTATATTTGTATCTGACTTGCATAGCACTTGTATTCAATTGATAAAATATCAAAGTTGTGTCACATACGTTAAATATAAATGCAGATCTGTCATATATAAAAAAAAAATAATAAGCAACAATTAATTCAATTCTACATTAAATAAATATTTTATAAGTATCTAAAAATTTAGATTTTTTTTTATTTAATTTAGTTTTGAGGAAATTTGTGCTATTAATTTTAGAATTGACTATAAAAATTATTGCTTGTGTTGTTCAATTGTACCAGTTCAAATAATAAATAAAAAATATTTTATTTTGGAATATATATCTTAAATTTTATTTTGAATTAAATATGACAGAAATAATATAAATGGATACATTTACATATGTAACCACTCATAATAATAAATTTGTACTACACAAGGATCAATATGGTGCTTAGTTTTTCGACGTTGAATGTAGGTAAACGATGTACACGGAGTGGTCAAAATATTATGACCATATATAATAAAATATATCCATGCCCCATAGCTTCCATTTCCTATAAGTGTATACGGCGAATAGGGTATTAAGATATTCTTAAAGAGCATCATTGATTAAAATCTGCTGTAATTTTTTGCTGCACTATTACCATTCGGCAGTGCTTTACAATCCTAGACACTCTACTTTTCGTGCAAGCACTCAGCAGCCGCTGATGACTACAGGACCAGTGGCGGATTCAGCAATAGGGCTTTTGGGAAAATTACCCCAACTATCTAAAATGGGAGTTTTCCATTATTAAATATTATATATATATATATATATATATATATATATTTAATATGAATATAACCCCCCCCCCCCCCCGCCCGAGTTGAAATCCTGGTACCGCCCCGTGCATAGGATTCACGTTGAGACTAAGTTTTTCGGCAAACAATGCAGTCTTTAAGCATTTTCATTACAGATTCTCTTGCACATTTCACAAAAGCAGCTGTTTTTCTGATACTCACTTCATGAGCACTCACAATCCTCCCACGTTCAAAGTCCTTCATATCGCGGTATTTACCCATACCTATTTGAACAAAATGCTTTTATTAACGTTGTATGAAAACACCTTTCAATTTTTATAACTCTATCACCCTCTGGTGGAAACGGTGTGAGGTGGTAGCTGATTTACTTGAAAACGTCAGGTGGTCGTAATATATTGGTCGCTCAGTGTATAAGGCAAAATATTAAAAAGAAGATAATAAATCTAAAGTGTTGTCACTAATGATATTGCAGAAAATGTAAGAGTTATAAGTAATTAAAATGAATTTTAATTAATCTGCTTATAATTAATTACCAATAACAAATCCGCCTAAAAAATGTTCAAAAATAACTTATATTACAAAATTCAAGTACCAACACGAATAAAGTTATTTACTATTAACAACACTTTGACTATTAATCAACTTTAGTAAGAAAATATTGTATATCTTAAATACTAATGTCGGTAAAAAATAAGAATTAAAAAAAATAATATCTTTTAAATATCAAAAAGGTGCACGTTAAATGAAATGTCGATTGCTATTGAATATGTATTTATCAGAAGACAAAAAAAATTCTCTGTTAGACTTTGTTAACACTTTGATTATTAATACACTTTATTAAAAAATTATATATCTTAAATATTAACATCGTTAAAAAATAGATTTAAAAAAAAGTACTATCTTATAAATATCAAAAAGGTGCACGTTAAATTAAATGCCAATTGCTATTGAATAAATAAAACATAAATCACTTATACTATGATGACAAACATTTCAGATTACCTATGCGAAAAGAGAGTTGAGGACATAAACCAAGACAGAGATGATTTATCAGAAGACGTAAAAATTACTCTGTTGGACTTTGTTAACACTTTCATTGTTAATACACTTTATTTAAAAAAAATTATATATCTTAAATAGTAACGTCGATAAAAAAAATAGATTAAAAATTACTTTCTTATAAATATCAAAAAGGCGCACGTTAAATGAAAAGCCAACTGCAATTGAATAAATAAAACATAAATCACTTATACTATGATTACAAACATTTCAGATTACCTACGCGAAAAGAGAGGTGAGGACATAAACCAAGATAGAGATGATTTATCAGAAGACGTAAAAATTACTCTGTTAGAATTTGTTAACACTTTCGTTGTTAATACACTTTATTTAAAAAAAATTATATATCTTAAATAGTAACGTCGGTAAAAAAATAGATTAAAAATTACTTTCTTATAAATATCAAAAAGGCGCACGTTAAATGAAAAGCCAACTGCAATTGAATAAATAAAACATAAATCACTTATACTATGATTACAAACATTTCAGATTACCTACGCGAAAAGAGAGGTGAGGACATAAACCAAGATAGAGATGATTTATCAGAAGACGAGAAAATTGCCTTGTTGGGTAAACCAAGGCTTGGAGAACAATACAGGGTACAAGTTAGAATTAAGGAAAGCAGAGAGTTCAAGGTAAATATTCAAAGCTTTTCTTATTCATTTTATTACACATAACAATTAACGTATTACTTTTTAAGGAGTTATTTTTAGAAATATGGTTTGATATTTTTGTACAGAATGTCTTAGTAAATAAATTTGAGGAGCCGTAAATTCTGTTAGTTTTTCCATGGCATTAAAAGCTGTACAATTAGTAAAAAAAAAATCTTTAGTTATAAATAATCTCAGATAAGTTAAGCGGAAACAAATTTGATAGTCTCATTTATACATTAATCTATCGAATAGTTAGATTATCTAGTTAATTAAATGTAAATATTTTATTTTAGTCCTGGTTAACTGAGAAGGCTTTAGTATACATGTTTTTGTCTGTGCTGTCTCATTTTAGGTAGTCTTAGCTCAGAATTATAAAGAAAAATACAATTAAGGGGGTCCGATACCCGAAATTTGCAAAAAAAGTCATTTTTTTTATATTTAAAAAATAATATTCAAACTTACCTTAATAACTCACAAAAAACTGCTTCAAAAAATTCCTATTACTTTTTTAGTTATGAATGTTTTAAAGAGACACTATATTAATGATGTGTTCCTATAACATAGTTGTATCACTTATATGTAAACTTTAAAAGCAAATATCTCTGTTCGTGGTTTTGAAATTTAATGAACACTAAAAATGCAAAGGCTTTTTTACTATTATACTTAAAATCATAATTTTTGTGTGTATAGCAAGATAAATATATTTTAAATATATGTATGCATTCAGATTTCCTATTTTTACCATAATTTGTTTTTTAAAACCACTTAAAATGGAATTTTATTTTTTTTCGTCAATTTTTTTTTCCAAAATTTCTAATATATTTTATTTTTTTAAAGTGATGTATCTGAATCAACATTTGAATACATACATCTATTTACATATTATTCAAGATCTTAAATAAAAAAAATTGCTTCAAAATATTGAAAAACAATAAAGGAGTAGGAATTTTAAAATTGTTAAAAAATTTACTAAAATTTTAATTTAAAAATGAATGTGCAATTGAAAAAAAAAATGAGCGTCTTAAAATGGTTTTTTATGCATATTTAGAAAGAGAAAAAAAATTGGATTGTACAAGTATAAAAATAAAAATTAAAATGTCGAAGGTATCGGACCCCCTTAAGTTGAGTTTGAAGAACGAGAGAAGGAAAATCATTATTAAAATCAACGCGCGTTTTTACTACGCGTTTTACCGAGTTAAGAAGAATGGTTTTCCAATTTGAGTTTCTTCACGAGCGCTTTTCGCGAAACTCGATTACACGCATGAAATACGCGTGCATTTTATCATCCATATCGAAAGAGCCTAACAAAGTATAGATTTTGACTCTGTTAGTTTGTCTAATGTTAACACATCGACAGCCATTTGTACAGAAAATTATGTCAAGTCAATACACTGTTAAAGATAGGTATTCAAAAACAAGTAAAATGTTCTCATTTTTGAAAACATTCGATGATTGTGATGGATCCGAATACATAAGTTTCAATTTTGAAAAATACTTGTGCTTAAAGATGAGTACAATGAGTAAAAATGAATAAGCAGAGCAGTTACTAGCTTACATAGACTTAATTCATAAATCACTTTCAATAAATATCAACAATTACAACCAAGACTTAACGAGAATCGAATCCATATCTGCAAGCACCGCTGTCCACAGCCTTATCCGTTAAGCTATTAAGGCGACGTGAAGAAGTTATAAACAAAAGTAATGTTAAAAAGGTTTTCCAAAAAAATGGGATGTAAGATAATTGAATTGTAATAACTCAGTTTCCATTTAAGCAATCAACAGCAAATAATGTTGAAAACCAACTTCTGAACAAATATTTTAAGTGTGTCAGGTCTATTTGTTAAGACGGCTTGAACGGAAGCTGAGATGAGCAATATTAAATCATACTGCTTATTTTTGCGAAAGTACGATTACTTAAATTTAAGTACGTCATCGCTCATTTACGATGCAATTGTACGGAAAGAAAACGAGTACGTTCATGTACTCATTTATAAGCACCTTTTTTTACAGTGTACATGTAGGTGAGATTGTTAAATAAGCGTAAAAAATCCAAGTGTTCAACAATGCCAGTGTTAAATATATTTAACAATTCATTAAACAAAATTTGAGTCAAAAAATGTTGAAAGTGCATATGGATAATATATTTTCTAATTTTCTAATCTAAAATAGTTCATATTTTTAAAAAAATGTATTCTTAAATATATCCATAATTCAATTTCTGTCTTAACCAATTTCAACATAATAGTCAGTGAATAATTAACAATTATAAAAAACTAAAACCGAATTCGGCGAAAATTTTAATTTGTTTGTCTAGTAATTATTGCTAAAATAACACGATTTAATTCAATAAACAACCAAATATAATTAATTAAATAAACAAATAAATAAATATTATTTTTTGCCCTACCTATTTCAGCTTCAATACTTGAGCATAAATGACGGATCCGGAAATTGAATGCATAAACTAGTCATTTTTAACTATTACTGCGCATCAATTACTCAAGATGCATCAAACCAACCAACCGGAACTTAAAACAGGGATTCTTTACTTAGACAAACAACTAAAAGAGAAATAACGCATTACTATTATTTCTAGTTTTTCGGAAATACAGGGTGATTACCAGTTTTGTTTTATACTTCCGTAACTCTTCATCAATCATTTTACGGAAAGCAATCATTGGAAAGATTCTCTTAGCTTCTTCATCTTTGAACTTCTCTTATTGAAAGAATAGAATACGCCTTATTATTTTTCTTCGGAGATTCTGTCTTTTAACCCCATTCTTATTATCTTACGCTTTTTGTTCCTTTCCACAACTTCTGCTGTCTTCTTTAACTACTAAAAGGACGACCCTGAACAATTCTGGTAATTACTATTTTCTGCGCTAACCACTAATTTACCAACACGATTGTATTGACATGATTATTTTTCTTTCCGAAAGCTAATACATCATATTGATAGCGGAAATAATTAAGTTGATAATCTACTTTGGTTTGTTCAGCAAGCACAATTATATTGGGCATCTGTATTGAAATAACTAATCATTTTAACCTATATTGTGAAGAGAAAGATGTGAAGTATATTAAAAACTGCTGTACATTTGGCTTTCAATGAATATATTAATGTTACACAGCATCAATGTATTATAAAAAATTATAACTGCCCAGTCAATAATATATAGGGCACCTGTATTAAAATAACTAATAATTTTAACCTATATAGTTAAAGAAAAAGTTGTGGAGTATGTTAAAAGTTGCTGTACATTTGGTTTTCAATAAATATATTAATGTTACTCACCATCAATATATTATAAAAAGTTTTATAACTGCACAGTCAATAATATATAGGGCATCTGTATTGAAATAACTATTAATTTTAACCTATATGGTAAAGCCAAAACTGTGGAGTATGTTAAAAATTGCTGTACATTTGGTTTTCAATGAATATATTAATGCTACTCAGCATCAATGTATTATAAAAAGTTTTATAATGGCGCACTATAAAATTAATGAAATATCCTCAATATATTAATTTTTTGTAGATATTTGAAACAATATTGATGCACAGTATGTGAATCAAGGTTTGTAAAAGAAAATGCACAATTATTTTTAAATCCAAATGTGCAGTAGCCTTCACTTTCATTTCGATATTAATAGTTGTTCTTATATTATAGAACTAGTAGTTCTGAGAACAGTAGACTTCTCAATCAAAAAAAAAGAAGAAAAACCTGAACTTTACATGAAACGTAACGACTAAAATGACCACTAGTTAACTATATTATTTTAGCTTAATTTAGTTCCTTTGTGTTTAAGTTTCATTTTTAAACACATATTCACGAATTTAACACACGATTTACGAACTACGTTCACAGTATGTGAATCAAGGTTTGTAAAAGAAAATGCACAATTATTTTTAAATCCAAATGTGCAGTAGCCTTCACTTTCATTTCGATATTAATAGTTGTTCTTATATTATAGAACTAGTAGTTCTGAGAACAGTAGACTTCTCAATAAAAAAAAAGAAGAAAAAACCTGAACTTTACATGAAACTTAACGACTAAAATGACCACTAGTTAACTATATTATTTTAGCTTAATTTAGTTGTTTAAGTTGCATTTTTAAACACATATTCACGAATTTAACACACGATTTACGAACTACGTTCACTTTAACGGAAACAATCCTTTTTTTTAAATGAAAAATAAGAACAAAAATATTTATTCCTATTAGAGAAGTTTGGCGAGAGTTCTTTCGTTCTTGATTTGTGTAGGAACATTATCAAACATAAACTTTACGCAACTGTATTTTTATCGAACAAAAAATATTTAATTAAAACAAATTTCAATTAAAAAAAATCTATTTAAAACCATAAAGAAATTAAGGTCAAAAGAATTGCATACAAAACAAATCAGTTCCATAAAAAGATAAGACAAACATTCAATTAAATAAATACTTGTAAAATCTCATATTTATTTTCTATTTATTTCAAACAAATCACGGCAATAAAAATAGCACAAGTTTATCATCTCATATGCCTTTGTACATTATTGAGGTTAATGGTATTTACTCTAACATCATCTTCGTTGTAATTACGTCACTAGAAATACGTGTCTAATGGGGACAATACATGAGGACAATACATTCAAAGTGGCAAATGAGTAAAACATTGTTTTTAACGTATGGTTAACGAAATATCAATATGTAGTTCAGAAATGCTTAATTATAGTTTTGCATTGTTATAAAATGTAGAATATACAAAACGTCTTTTAGCCTTTATTTTTCTGTAACAATGTACTCGAAGATCCAAAATAATAAAAATGACATCCAGGTCATATTAATTAAGAATCTCGTTCTGATTATTTTATACAATTTTACTATAAAAAGGTATTTAAATATAATAAAAAAATTGTATTCTAAACAATTTATTCATTCAAACTAAATTATGCTTCAACCTTAAGTAACGCAAGTATTCATTTTTGAGAGATTCATGTATCGTAACTTGGGGTTACTTGGACCCTTAAGGGGGTTACTTGGACCCAAACAAAAACGAGATTTACCATCTCTCCAACGGGTATTGATTTAACCAATAAGTGGGGATTTATATATATCTTGGATGCCTTTTTTATTTTTATAAATGTTTTTACTAGTTAAAATATATATTTTCTGTATATAGTTGGCACAATTACAAAACCCCAGATGCCCACTCTTAAAAATTGGTATTGAAAAATAAGTAAAATGTACTCATTTTTGAGTACATTCAATGTTTATCATGGCTCCGAATACATAAGTTTCAATTTTGAAAAATACTTATACTCAAAAATAAGTAAAAATAACATATGCTAACCTGCATAGGCTGCCTTCATAAATCACTTTCAATAAATATCGACAACCAAGAAATGCATGGTAATAAGTTATAAACTGAAGAAATGTTAAAAAGGTGTACCAAAATATTGGGAAGTAAGGTAGTTGATTTGTAATAACTCACTTTCCATTTAACCAATTGACATCAAATAATGTGGAAAACCATCTTCTGAACAACAATTTTAAGTTTGTCAGATTGTTTTGTGTCTTGAACAGAAACTGAGATTAGCAATATTAAATCTCATTGCTCATTTTTTGAGAAAGTACGGTTACTTATATTTGAGTACGTCATTGCTCATTTACGATGCAAGTGTACTCAAAGAAAGACGAGTAGGTTCAGGTACTTATTTTTAAGTATCATTTGTTTTACAGTACAACTTTGCTTAAATTAAGTAGAATGGAGGATCAGGGAAATTTAAATAGACTTCGCAGTGGTCATTTGAATTTCATGGAATTTGTGACTATATAACAAAACCACTATCCAAAATCTTATAACGTTATGGTCGATTTGAAAAGGAATTTATTCGATATACTAACGAGTAGGAATTTATCAATCATAAATCTATTATCAATTATCACCGTAAATCTATTATCAATTATCACCGTAAATCTATTATCAATTATCACCGTAAATCTATTATCAATTATCACCGTAAATCTATTATCAATTATCACCGTAAATCTATTATCAATTATCACCGTAAATCTATTATCAATTATCACCGTAAATCTACTATCAATTATCACCGTAAATCTATTATCAATTATCACCGTAAATCTATTATCAATTATCACCGTAAATCTATTATCAATTATCACCGTAAATCTATTATCAATTATCACCGTAAATCTATTATCAATTATCACCGTAAATCTATTATCAATTATCACCGTAAATCTATTATCAATTATCACCGTAAATCTATTATCAATTATCACCGTAAATCTATTATCAATTATCACCGTAAATCTATTATCAATTATCACCGTAAATCTATTATCAATCATCACCGTAAATCTATTATCAATTATCACCGTAAATCTATTATCAATTATCACCGTAAATCTATTATCAATTATCACCGTAAATCTATTATCAATTATCACCGTAAATCTATTATCAATTATCACCGTAAATCTATTATCAATTATCACCGTAAATCTATTATCAATTATCACCGTAAATCTATTATCAATTATCACCGTAAATCTATTATCAATTATCACCGTAAATCTATTATCAATTATCACCGTAAATCTATTATCAATTATCACCGTAAATCTATTATCAATTATCACCGTAAATCTATTATCAATTATCACCGTAAATCTATTATCAATTATCACCATAAATCTATTCACAATCCCGATTAATTTCGGTTGTTATTTTTCCAGAATACTGTTGACAAGTTATTCCAGAAGGCTAACATCTCTTTGTCAATCGGTACCTCTTCCTGGAAGGAGCAATTCATTGAGGCTATAACAGTAAGCGCAGGTAAGTTAACAGAAATGTTATTTGACAAATTTCAACCCTGTCACATTGAATCAATTTCCATTGAGATGAAAAATGGATTGCTAATTTTATTACTTCAAAATTTAATATTGTTTGTCTTTCAATAGGTTCTTGGTATTATGCATATTGTTATTCGTCGTTGTTTCTTGAAAACTAACCTATTATACTTTTTTTCTATTACTCATAATTATTTATTACACTAATTTACTCGTTACACTAATTTCTTTGTATTTTTTTTTATTTTATTACTTTTTTCAGTTTTTGTTTGATGATTTCGGATGATTTATTTTTTTGTTCAATGTTTGTCTCTATTAGTTTGTAATTTAACTCTGCTTAATTTATTTCATATGAATAACCCAGATGAAAAATGTGTTATATTCCAAAATTTAAAAAATGATATTTTGGTATCATTAGCAACTTTATCACTTTGACTTCAATTTTAATATATAATAAAGAAACAAATGCCGTTATTTACTAATAAAAACTAAAGAAAGTGGCAAAAGATGCAAAAGTAACTATATCTACGCTGGATATAGATGCAAAAGCAGTTATATTCAACGAACGTGAACGTGATCTTCAGTAAAAGTAAATAAATATTTGAAAAATACAACCATATTTTATTCAATAAGCTGGGAACATTTATACTAAGGCCATTATTCCGCACACCGACAAAACTATTGACGGTGTCAACGCCGGCGATCAGAGGCAATGTTATTCTTATCTGATTAAAACTTTTTCACGTAGTCCGGTAAAGGCATTGCCTTCGTAACATTGCATCCTGCGCCGTCTTCGTCACCGGCACCGGTTTCGACGGTGCGTGAAAAAAAACGGCCTCAGTGGTAATTTGAAATATGTTTCTGTGTCTACAATTTCCAACTCAATTGTGAACACATTTATGTCATTTTAAATGTATATAATTATTTAAATTCTGTTATTTTACCATATAATTATTTTTTAACTCAACTGTGATTTAAAGCCTGATGGTAAATACTATAGTAACTGAGTTGTATTTCTATAGTAATTGCTTATTTAAACTTCATTGTGTTTATGGTTTCATTTTAATTGTTGTAATTTGTTTAAAAAAGGGGATGACGATGATGATGACGAAGAAGTAGAAGAGGGAGAAGAACCTGTAGAAAAAGAGCCGAAGCTTCCAACTTGTTCTGACTACGTTATGCATTTCATCACTCTCTTCTGGAAACTCGTATTCGCCTTCATTCCACCGGCTGGTATGTAAATTATTCCTGAAAACAGATATCTTAAAGTTAAGTCAATATAAGCTAAAATCTCCACTCCACTCATGACGTCACATTGACGCCACTAGGCCCCGCCCTCTGACGTCACTGAGTCAGTAGGCCTCGCCCTCTGACGTCACTGATGTTATAATCCCCGCACCCATACCACCTCATGTCCCAGGAGCCGGGTTTCCTCTCTACTAAGTTGGCACATTGAAAATAAGCTAAAATCTCCACTCCACTCATGACGTCACATTGACGCCACTAGGCCCCGCCCTCTGACGTCACTGAGTCAGTAGGCCTCGCCCTCTGACGTCACTGATGTTATAATCCCCGCACCCATACCACCTCATGTCCCAGGAGCCGGGTTTCCTCTCTACTAAGTTGGCACATTGAAAATAAGCTAAAATCTTCACTCCACTCATGACGTCACATTAACGCCACTAGGCCCTGTCCTCTGACGTCACATTGACGCCACTAGGCCCCGCCCTCTGACGTCACTGATGTGATAATCCCCGCACCCATACCACCTCATGTCCCAGCAGCCGGGTTTTCTAACTACTAAGTTGGCACATTGAAAAAAATCCAAAAAAATCAACAACTGTATTTTAGATCTCTTTTGATTGGTAGAATACCTACTATTTTAATTTTCCTTATTCACTGAGGTATTATACAATCAACAAAAAGCTTTTTTTTTATTCTCAGAGTAAGACTTACTGATGCCTCGAGCCTAAAGCTAGCAACGCATTAACACCAACTAAACTGTTTAATCAAACCTAACTTAGAAAACTCAATAGCATTTGCTCAATTATCAACTATTTAGTTGGACAAAATATCCTTTCGCTCGTTACCGTGCTAAGAGCTTTGGGTAAAAAATGGATAGTTGGCGATTTTAAATGAATTGTGAATTATTTAATGAATTCACTGAACACATCTGTGGTAATACGAATTTGAGAATATTTCACCTTCAGTTTGCCGATTGCAAAAGCTGAGATCTGGTAGCCCTGACTTGAATGCAACTAAATAATCAAAAGCAAAAGAGTTTGAAGAGTTGAAAGAGTTTCGTTTATGTTGCAATAAAAAATTCCTATAAAAATTCCTAATACACCTGGCGACCAAAAAAACGAAATAAATGCATCGATTTTAATGACTTCAGACTTCAAGCAACGTTCATGCCGAATTTCAAGAAAATCGCACAACGCGTTTGATCGTAAATGCGTAACAAACAAATTTACAGACAAAACGACGATATGTGGAAAAGTCGAGTTAAAACAGGAACCTCGCTAACGGACAGTCAGCAAGCGCGGATCCAGGTGGGGGGTAAAGGGGAAATTACCCCCCCCCCCCTAACACCTAAGATTATATTTTCAAAAGTCACCTTAGGCAATGAAAAATTTCAAACTAAGGGGGTCAAATTTGGTGTTCATGATAACAATATACTGTATTACCCCCCCTAACAATAATCTCTGGATCTGCCCTTGAGTCAATGATTAAAATTAACTACTTAACGTACATAACTACTTATCATAGCTTAATAAATACTTAATTGTTTCAAATAAACAATATTTTTTGTCTAATAAACATTAATTTTTGTCTAATAATCCTCTGTTTTAAAACTGAAATTGCACTGACTACACATGCTCAAGAAGACACCTGTACAATTTCCAGTTTCCTTGAAATTTCGTTTTCGCAGATTCTATATTATACATTTACTTTTTTTTATATTATTTGTTAGTTTAGAAACTGCAACACAAAACCAGGGCACTCCAGAACCTAAACTCGTATATTTTGTTGCGAAAAAATCTAATCTGTAAGATAAGCAATCTGAGAAAATAATATTCTTCTCTTAGAGACGAAGTAATCCGTAAGTGAGCAATTAAAAATAAAACCAATTTGTGTTTGGTGCATTTCACTAAATTGGAATATCTATTGGAGTTAATCCAAAAATATACTCAATACTGTTTACTTACTTCAATTTTCTGTTTTCAGATCTGTTTGACGGATGGCTGTGCTTTGTTGTTTCGATTCTCGGAATCGGAGCGCTGACTGCCGTGATTGGAGACTTGGCATCGCATTTCGGTTGCACAGTTGGCCTGAAAGATACAGTCACTGCTGTTGCTTTAGTTGCCCTAGGAACAAGTATTCCAGGTAAGGATATATGTAACCTGTTCACATTGACTTCCATACTCATTACCTAACAATAAATTGTTTAGATTCTTGAGAGTGATCTCAAAGGGGAAAAGCTGCGTGAAACTTTGAATTTAGTTTTCTACATAATGAGGCGTATTCGCTCTTCTCCTGAACCCTTCTATTGCTCAAATATCTTATCTAAAAAAAATTAAACTTATTTATTCCGAATAGAGCCTTATTTCTAAAAACATTCATTTTTAATTTCAGACACTTTCGCCAGCAAGGTAGCAGCGGTTCAAGACAAGTACGCCGATTCCTCTATAGGCAACGTCACCGGCAGCAATGCCGTGAATGTGTTTCTCGGCATCGGTATCGCATGGACCCTTGCTGCAGTAGTCCACTACGCCCACGGTACGGAGTTCAAGGTCGAACCAGGAAGCCTGGCTTTCTCAGTGACCATGTTCTGCTGCTGTGCTTTCATATCCTTATTAGTGCTTATGCTGAGACGACACAAGCGAGTTGGAGGCGAGCTTGGAGGGCCCATGCGATACAAGTTACCAACCACCATCCTGTTCGTGTGCCTCTGGCTGTTCTATGTGTTCATGTCCAGTTTGGAAGCATACGGGCTCATAGAAGGTTTCTAAAAGACTTCTCCAATTCAAACATACTACCTTACGAACAGGCAGCTGTGTGTTATGTTTTACCACAGATTTGGGTATTCGGTTCCTTGTTCCTGGAACATCGGACGTTGGACTCTTCTCAAGTGGGTGGAGGAATGATTCTTAGAATTTCCGAATCGTCGTGGTTCCCCTGAAGAATGATTGGTTTTGTCATTTCTGTCCTGTTTCAGCCCCTTTTCAGTGGAGGAAACGAAGTTTAGCACAAATTGTTTCAGCTGATGATCAGTGCATTTCGGAAGCATTCTCTTACTGTTGCTGTAAACTCGTACTGTTCATTTCAAAAGATTACAAAATTGATTTATACAGCGTCTGGACACCATGGATTCAGGCAGTATTGGAAAGAACCTATTTCTTTCTACAGCAATCGTCATTCTTCTGTTACTAGTTTAGAATTGACTCGTTAAAATGTTGCGGCGGTATCAGAAACTAAAGTACATTTATCCTTTTATGGAGCTATATGGCAAACAAAGCGAAATGTTTGTAATTTATGGGAAAGTTGAGCAAGATTCATCCAGATCAAGCTCATGTGATACATGTCAAGTGTGCATTGGAAAAGTACTAACTGTAAAGAAACATTTAGAATTGTCTGTTAAAAGAATTTTACTCTGTTCTGGAATTCAGAAATTTGATTGCTGTTTGTCATGATGTAGACGCACGCTGAATCATTTAAATGTTTTATTTCTTTCTGTTTTAATGGTAACGAGGCATATCCAATTAAGTAACAGTTTTATATTCCTCTATTTGATGTTACGTTATCTGCTAGATATACAATATAGCGCCTAATTTCTCCTTATGTGAACATAGTAATCCCATACAAATTTAAAATTAAACTATCTGTCAATTTGTAACCAATGCTGTAGACCAGCTTGCCATAGAGTACTATATTCACTGTACAAAATCATGTTGTACTGTTTTGATGTAAGCAGGCTTGATGTATGATTATTACATCATTATATCATAAAACATTTTTCCATTAATGAATTAATAGCAGTAAAGTGTTTAACTTGCTGTGATTGTCCGGCTTCAAGCTTAACTATAAAAAATCCCTTGTATAAATGTATTAACCCTATTGTCGAAACTTAAAAGTTTATTGCTATCCATATAAATGAAGTCTTAATTCTTTAAAAGCTGCTTTGGCTGCTATTATTAAAATATATCAATTTAATGATTTCGTATAGAGAATTAAATTTATAAATATTATATAAAGTTAAATTTTGATAAAAGTTTAAAAGTATTATCATGGAAAAAAAAGTCCACTAATAAAATAGAAATTTAATATTGCTTTACTTATTAATATATCTCAAAGTGTGCATGCATTTACAGTCTATGCATATTTTATCAAAGTGTGTCAATTTACATATGCCTATTTACATCTAAGCAAAAAGCTAGCATTTTTCTAAGTGCGTGCAATTACACGCTATTTACGTTTAAGAAAAAAAGCCACTGACCAATTTTTTTATTAGAGTTTCGATCGGAGAGAATTTCTAAGAATTAGATCACAAATATTAATATTAATTATTTGCATAATGTAAAAATGCAAAAGTTATGTATTTTTGACGATACCGTTCTATAAACATGCTTAAAATATATTTCTCGTTATGAAGATTTAATATTGTTAGATCCAAAAAGGTATATATTTACTATTTATACAAATGAAATGTTTTTACTATTTAATTTCGAGTTTAAAAAGAATTTGGGATCTTATGTTCAATTATTAAGATAGTTATTTCGCATAAAATCTAGATTCCATCCAAATTTGAAATCGAAATTGCGGATATTTTCTATTTATCGTTGTATACCAAAGTTGTTTCTATTAAAACCTTCAAAGAAATTAAATTTATACTCTAAAACCTTTATTTAGTTTCGAAACTTTAGTATATCCTTATACTTATTCATACTTAGAATAATCCCACCTCAGTAGCATTAAAGGAAATTATTTTTTTATAAAATTGCCAATTAATAGCCAATTAAGGCAACTACTGTCCCTTTGAATTTGTGAATTTGCTAAAAAAAATTATTTTTGTTATTTAGTATTGAAATTTATTTTTGACATTAATTGGATCATTGCATTTAGAAAAATACAATAAACTTCTGTAATTTAAATAGTTTGGCAAAATAACAAACGCGACTCTATAGACTATGAATATTTTGTCCTAGCACCTGTTATTAGCGCACAAAGTATGAAAGTCTAATAGAGGTCACTGGCACAATATCGAAATAACACCTTGATTCTATTTAGCAATTAGCGTAATTAAAACAACCCCTTTTTACAGAATCAAGCAATTCTTTATAATTTAGCAAAACTTCAAATAACCTCTTTCTGTAAGAAATCCCTCTAAATTGAATTTAAATATGTCTAAGATTGCCTCATATCAGCGCACCAGCAATTTTGGCGCTTTTGGTTTTGACTATTATTAGTGAACTGGTATTCTAAAACGCTGGTTATCGATGGCCTTTCCCTTGCTAATACCCTTCCGTGGTTATAAATGTAATGTAAGAAATGTTACGCGGTGTCTTAAGAAAAGGCTTGTCTTCTTGGATACATTGTTCTTGTCTTACATTCAAACTAGACACCTTCCATACTTCCTAAGCTAATATTAATCTTCCTCCAAATGTTTATTGTCTACCTAGAGTATGTATATCTGCTTATAATATAAAAGTAATAGATAATGAAAGACTTCCCTGAGTCTCATATCATGAAATAAGTATCATAACATGTCAATCGTTCCCTTACTTGTCTGTTTCTTGGAACACTTTGTGATTATTATTTGATATTTATTTACGAACATCAAAAGATATTCATTGCATATGTGGAGAGTATAAAGCTTCATCTATTTAGGAATGTTAACAGCTGGAAAACAATGTTCGGGATCTAAGGTGTAACTCTAACATAGAAGACATGGTTATATTTCAAAAGCATACCAATGTAAAGAAGTCACATGTTGAAAAATTCTTTGTTAACAGTAGTCGTACTTAATATCATGATATATGTTGAATTTTGTCTACTTAGTAAAAAGGTTTGTTACACCATTTTTACTTGCTTTCATTTATTTCATTATGTAACTGTAAAATTACATAAAGCTAAATTATGTATGAATCTTTGACATCGAATAAAAATAGTGCATTAGAATCAATTGTACATTCTCAAATACACTGTTAAAAATAGGTACTCAAAAATAAGTAAAATGTTCTCATTTTTGAGTACGGCTTTGAATACATAAGTTTCAATTTTGAAAAAGATATGTACTCAAAAATGAGTACAATGAATAAAAAGTGCAAATGATAGATAATATAGGCTGACTTCATAAATCCCTTTCAATAAATATCGACAATTACAACCAAGATTTACCAACATCTTCAGGCACCGAAGTACAGTTCCTTTTTCGTAAAACTACAAGGGCGACTTGAAGAAGTTATAAACGTTTAAAAGGTGTGCCAAAATAATGAGAAGTAAGATAATTGAGTTGTAATAATTCAGTTTCCATTTAAGCAATCTACATCAAATAATGTGAAAATTCATCTTCTGAACAACTATGTTAAGTATGTTAGGTCGCTTTGTTAAGATGGCTTGAATAGAAGCTGAGATTAACAATATTGAATCACACTGCTTATTTTTGGAAAGTTACTTAAATTTGAGTACGTCATCGCTCATTTACGATGCAATTGTACTCAAAGAAAACTAGTTGGTTCATATATTCATTTTTAAATACCTTTTTTTACAGTGTTTAGAAAAACAGTAATGATAACGAGCCAGACGAATTAAAACTTACTTCAACGCACCTTGCTAATATGGAAGATGGTGTTACAAAATAATTGATAAAAGTATGTCAATTACTCAATAGTTAATAACCTTTTTTAAAAATTATTATACAAACAGAAATGAAACTATAATAATTTTAAAATACGATACAATTTATATGTGTTACACTTTCAAAATCCTACACATATCTTTTAACTTGTGCGCTTTATTTTAAAACTACACATTGTTTTACATAATTTAAAAAATACCTTAAAAGAAGATACTACAGTTATGGGGCGGAAAATCAAATACACTATTAAGAAAAGAATATTTGAATATTTTTTGTTATCCATCAAAGGGATACGAACGATATATACGTTCGTATATCGCCAGTTTTCACAGCTATACATATAATTTAAAAGTTCATAAAAAAATTTATAATTTAAAACATTTTTCGAATTTAATGAATTTTAGAAATTTTATTATCTACTAATTAAACTTTTTCAAATTAAAAAAGAATGTGGTGAAAATAAAGATTGAACTCTCTGTTAGTGAAAGGATAATTACAGATTCGATATTTTGTTACATCCCTCAGTAGTTAAAACCCCTATTTATTTTAGGGAAAAAAATTATTTCGGTAAAACTAAAAATGATACTACACAGCAAAGAAAATAAATCAAATCTACGTTTATATTTTATATAGAAATGCGTATAACGAAACGTAAAGCAAAATTAAATAATCCAGCTTGAATCATCTAAAGTTAAATCACTAATAGCTTACATTTTCTATACCTTCGACTGATTTTTTAATAATCTTGTATTGAAAACAGTAAATGATTCATTAGTTTTTATTGGATTAATTCATTCAATTTTTACTCAATTAAAACATACCTTGACATATATAAAATGTTGCATATAAATAACTTTGAGGTTCGATTGACCTGCAAGATGAATGGGCCAAAACGTACACACCCACTCAGCATCATCAAATCGGAGCGCGACCGCAAGTGTGAATGAAAATTACTACTAATTGAATGTCGGTCCAAACTGTGATTGGTTAGATGTGAGAGTCAGATGAAGTCTAACAAGCAGGCGTCATAATTCGTACCTGGTGTGACACTTACACTTCAAACTTGAGCAAACAATTTGATACTGAGAATAAAATTTTATATTTCTATAATATTTATAATGCGTTTAAATATTTATATTATTAATTAATAAGAAAGTAAGAGGAGGATTTTTAAAAATTGGTTTCAGAAACTATTCCACAAGACAAAAATGTCTATTATTTAAAAAAAATAAACTACATTGTAGTTACCTACATTATTTTTAAGACATCTAAAATACAATTACATTTTTGTATAATGCTCATTCGATTTTATCTTTAAAACAGCTGAATGTCAAAGCAAGGAAATTAATAAAATTTGTGTAGTTTATCTTAAATATATTCAAGGCATTCTTTTTTTAGTTTTAATTTTTAATATATTTTTTTATTCAACTAAGTTGAATTTTGAGAGTTGTTGGTGAAAATACAGGTATTTTACTTCATATTAAGAAGAAGCACTGTATCAAGTTCCAATAATTTTCAAAGTGTTTACAATTATTGCATAAAACGATCGTTTCTCTCTGAAAATATTGCTAATCTGACACATAGATGGGGTAAGTTGGCATACCATTCGAGAAAAATTGATATTCGTTATTTCATTACATATTCTACACCGGGGAAATGGATTAAATAGTATAACAAATTTCATATTATATTAAAATATCCTTTATTGACAAAATAAATTTCAAATTAAAACTAACACACAGTAAATATTAAAGTAAAACTAAACATATTAAAATAACATTAAAAATATGCAAGAAAAATACATAAATCTAGACATATTTCGGGAGATACATTTCCTTTCATTAGCAGAATATTATTTTGCTTATGAAGGGAGATGTATGTAAAATCTAGACATGTATCTCCCGAAACATGTCTAGATTTTAGATATATTTTTTTCGTATTTTAACGTTGCATTTGTATTTTAACATTCTTAAAGCAATGTTCTATAAGACGAGTTTTTGTTTTAAAACTAAACATAATTAAGCATAATACAGCAAAAAGATCCAAATAGAACAAATGAACTCATCACATCAAAGGAAAATAAGCATTACTTAATGAATCTTCTATTTAAAGGATTTATTACAAATGATAATAAAACGTAAAGAATAGCATAAAAGCAAGAAAATGCGAAGTGACGTAAGTTAGAATAACACGATTTGACTCTCCCAACCTACCTTTAATGATAAACAACATTATACACATTATTTTCAGTTAAAATAAACAGGGTTGTTTTCATGGTGGAAGTCATGGTTTAATATATTATTTAGGTAATAGTTTCAATGGCTTTTTTTATTTCAATAAGATACCAAAAAATAAATTTAAGTTTTATATAACTTTATCCGAAACTTCTTAAGTACTCTAAATGTATTTATAAAAAGAACTAGAAAATGCTATTTTTCTGAAGACCAGACAAAGTGTTGGAAGCATATGAGTCCTACTTAAATTTCCACAAATTAAAAAGTCCGATGTGGTCCTCATTATCTGGCCATGGCTCCATAAATTAAGAAGCATTGTTCTTTGGTTTAACCTTCGAAATAGATCACAAATCATCGCCAATATAATCAATGCCAATAGGTCAAGTAATATATATATATACTTAATTATTACTTTAAAAATTCGATTTCTTGAACAATCTAGTAACCTGGTAACTAATATGCAAGAAAATATATTGATAAACATTTTTATTTTTCACTACAAGTGACTTAAAAGTTTATTGACATAATTTAATGTATTTTAAAATGCAAAAGGAATTTAAAAAAAAAACACCATGTCTGTTTAAATGATTAAACGTTTTGATCTGGAACAAGTCTTTGGATTTTACTTTCCTTTCACGGAATAGTTACTCCGCGTTCCTGTTCTTTTCCCCCAAAGTCTTTGGAGCTTCTAGATGATAAAAAAAATAACTAGTTAGAAAATGTAAATAGTGTAAAAATAATCTAGAGAAAGAACGATTAAAAAACCTTCAAAACGATGGTGTTTTGGTTGATTTTAAATATTAGTGAATAAAAAAACAAAATGTTCGGAACACATGTAAACTTTTCCATAAATAGAATTGTTACTCCAAGAGAAGCACTCTAGTATAAAGGGTTATTAAATGGCGCACAACTTTCCTACCAAATTAGCTGCTTTTATAGAGCCCTATTATATCTTGTAAAAAATAGTATTAACTAAGCAGAACAGGCCTAATAGTTTGACCATTTGCATTTAAAAAAACTATTTGATATTCATGTTCCTTTTACGGAACCGTTACCCCTGTTTCTGTACTTTTTCGTAAAATCTTTGGTGATCCTGAATGACAAAAATAATTTTCTGTTTCAGTGTTATAATGAAAGAAAGGGTTAACAAAAAGCAAGACAACAATTAAAAACCAAGAACGTGTTGTTCTTAATCACTTCGAAGAACAGGGATTGAAAGAACCGGTCGTTATTTTGTCCCCTTTTGTTTAACCCTTTGCACTCCAAGAACACTTTGCGTTTAGCGTTCTTTTTACGGAACAGTTATTCCTCTTTGTGTTCTTTTCCCCAGAATTTTTTTTTTTTTTTTGCTCATAGAGGAAAACAAAAGCATAATAAATTTTGGATCTGCAAGACAACAAGTAGAAAAAATATCATGTTTTTTTTAAACGCAAGATCATGTTCTCGTTTATTTTAAAGAACAGGGAACCAAAGAACTGGTCGTTCAGTTGGCGCCTGAGAGGCGACAGGGTTAAGAGTAGCAATAAAGTCCAAAAATTAATGTGGATATTCACGAATCGCAACATAATTCTCTATTACGTAGAAGTTGAAAACTGTCGAATAGAAAGTCAGTGCTAACTAATAGTCATCAAATAGCCTAATTACTAGTTGAGATTATAAAAATAAAATAATTACATATACCGTTATTGCCGAAAATCCTTATTCCAGTTCATTTTAATAAATTGCTTTCTTTGCGCGTAAACAACAGAAAAATAACAGAATCCAATTAAACTTCAAACTTGTAGGTGGAGCAACGTACCACCCCTGTTACTTCTAATTAAAACTTTAGACAGTAGGAATTGGTTTTCCACACACTTTTTATACTTCATACACTCCTGCTTACTTCTGCCTTTCAATTTTTTTTAAAAATATGTACTAATAAAACTCTTTCTTTGAAGGTAATCACGAAAATATTAAATCCTTCAGTCGCCGCGCCTTTAAATCACGGCAATCTTCGTATTTTGACCGATCATGGTGTTGTCTCCTTTAAGTGTCGCTATTAGAAGATTTTCTTTTAGATTATGAAATTTTGTTCATCTTTAAATCTCGTTTTTCCATAGAGAAAATTTATGATTGATTTATCATTCTTCGTTTACTCAGCAGTTATCTCACTTTAGTTTATGCTGCAAGGGAGATTTTATCATACTTTTTTTTTTATTTGATTTGATTGATGGTTAAGAGGTCTTTGCACGTCTGATTTAGGTAGCTTTATCTCTGTTATCCATATATGCTTAATTCTCGGGACAGACAACACACACACATACACGGATTTAGAACCAAAGTTAGATGACGAGGTAACACCTGAAGAATTTTCATCTCCCGTATACACTAATTATATATTATTGGATATTTTAGATGAATTTTTAGTACTTTAGTAGCGAAACTGGCACCCCTACAATTTCAAGATCACTACATTTTTTTTTGTTTGTCAAGTCCACTCAGTTGGGTTTTAAGTCACAATCCTCTGACTACTATCCGAACGCGAATCCACTGAGCTACTTACTACCCTATTTATATTTAGTGCTTTCAATTGTATTTATATTTCAACTGTTTAGAATATATGTTTCATGCAAACTTGTCATATAAATTATGTTAAGCTTTGGGCCTAAATTTATAAATAGTTAATGAATGTTTATATGCGGACATCACTTCCCGACATCACTTATTAGAGGACCCCATTTATAACATGTGTTTGCAATATACGTTTCTGAAATTTTGGTTCGTCTTTATTCAAACTCATACATTTTAGAATCCGAATAAAGAAAAAAAATTGAGTTCCTGCTAACTTATTATGAATTTTTGACTATATATTTTTTTTTCCGGGTGAATAAAAGCATTGCTTCTATTTAACTAAGGTACCTATTTCAACGTGCTAAAACGTGTAAACACTTACAGCAAATTTTCAATATGTCATGCTCTCTTGTTATAACGCTGTTTTGTCTTGTTAAATTTTTTTTAATTAATGCATTAATAAATAAACCGTCAATTAACCTGTTCTTTCAGAAGTGAAATTCTGCAATCGTGACTTGACATTAAGTATTTTTATTTTACCAACTTTATAATAATTTGTAGGTACCTACTCTTTATTTTTGTAGAAATCTTAAGAAGGTTGTTTAAAAAGTAAATAATCCCCTTCGAAATCACCTAACGAGATTTCAGAATTAAAAAAAGGCGACTGCTTCAATTCACCCTCATTTGACGGTAAATAGAAGCAGTGCACATAAATTTAAATTTCTTTTGCGCTCAAAATAAAAAATGTAAAAATTGTGAGCATGAGGGCTTATAGTGAAGACCGCCGCCGAACTTTTAGGCATTACTCATAATTTTAAGTGTACAAGTAGAAAGTTTAATATGACTGAGAAGTTCAAAACTGAGCTAGCTAGTGCCCCTACCTGTTGAAGAATTGGTGAATCACGTCTACATTTTCATGACAGCAAACCTAGGTGCGATTTAAAACATTTTTGCATGGTGGGTCCAAGTAACCCAAATTACAGAAACTTTTTATTAATAATTAAATACTCTTTAAAGAATATTTTAATATTTATTAAATAAAATCCGTGGTACTGAAATCTTACGCTTTCTGGAGGATGATTCACATACATACTAGCATAGAAACACGGCTTCTAATTAAAAGCGCTGTTTCTACTACCCGATATAACCAGAGGCTTCTTTACTTTGAAAAGGATTCAATTTTGAGTTCCTCTATGTTAGCGTAGTTATACTTTTCATTAACTCCACTGAGACAATGTTAATTAAAAATAAAGTAAATATGTTTAAGTAAGTTTTAAAGTTAAGAGTTAAAATTAGGATTTAAAAATTGATGAAGTGTTTTATGTTCTTAAGGCTCTGTAAGTGAAAGTAAAGTAGATTTTTTTTAAGCTGCTATTAAATTCATTTTAAGTTTCACTGGCAAGGAGGATCACATATTTTATTAGGTTTTATTAAATATATATTTTAGATATTTTTCATTCGATTTACAAGTTTGTGATATTGATGTAATAAGTGATTTTCCTCTAATAAATGAAATGCGCAATTCATAATTGACAGACACGCAGTTAAAGAGGGGTGAAAAAGAACACATAGCTTTAATAAAAAAATTAATTTGTTGGTAGGAGAGGCGGCCCAGTAAATTTTTATGGTGTACGTGTGTGTACACGAATTTGTCCTAAAATATAAAATACTTTTGTATAACTTCAGGAAAATGTGGTGCAAGAAAACACTTTTACGTGTTCTTAATTTAATGACCATTCCTATTCTCTTCAACAAAGAGATTTTTCAAGGTTCATAAATATAATATAATATAATATAATATAATATAATATAATATAATATAATATAATATAATATAATATAATATAATATAATATAATATAATATAATATAATATAATATAATATAAAACAATACAATACAATATAATATGATATAATATAATATAATATAAAACAATACAATACAATACAATACAATACAATATAACATAATATAATATAATATAAAACAATACAATACAATATAATATAATATAATATAATATAATATAATATAATATAATATAATATAATATAATATAATATAATATAATATAATATAATATAATATAATATAATGTAATATAATACAATATAATATAATATAATATAATATAATATAATATAATATAATATAATATAATATAATATAATATAATATAATATAATATAATATAATATAATATAATATAATATAATATAATATAATATAATATAATATAATATAATATAATATAATATAATATAATATAATATAAAACAATACAATACAATACAATACAATATAATATAATATAATATAATATAATATAATACTATATAATATAATGATTTATAATATAATGATTTATAATAAAAATGAATAATGATTTATAATAAATTATTATAAATAAACGTAACAGAAACATACCAACTTAATATTTTCTGTGAACATTTTTATTTCTTTCAATTCAAGGGTAAAAAATCAATAAGTCATTTTTTAAAGAATAACCTCGGCACAGTTTAAAAATATATCTATAGTTCTTCCGGAGGCAAAAAGTAATCACAAATCATGTCAAAAGTTCACATATTCAAAAATTCACACCCTCCTGATTAAATTGAAACATAAATAAACCAATTACTAGAAACACATCAAAAACTAACCTCGAAAGATATACTTCTTTTTGTCCATTTCAACAAAGTTCAACTTCAACGGAAAACAATCGACCGAACTCACCGAATTAAAATAGAACACCGAATCTGAAGAAAGAAAAAATCCCATCATTCCCGTGAACTTGAAGGAAAACAATCAAAGAACTTATTACTTATCTGACAACAAGGTGTTCCTCACCCGACCTTAGTCAGCGAAATCAAATCAAAAAGACGCTTCTTTTTCAGTATTAATTTCAAAACTATTCGCCGAATTTCAGCTGCGCTTACGTCACGGATGTGTGTACTTAATGCAGGTGGGTTGTAGAAACGCGTACTGAGGATTGGTAGTTTTGATGAATACTAGTAGACAATATCAGAACTAGGAACGTGTTTATGCCCAATCTCATTATGTTTCCGCACGTTTGTTGTGAGGAACCATGTTGAAAGGTAAGTACAATGCTTTAAACTATGTACAATTTAAAATAATACTTGATAATTGTTAGCAGTAGCCAACCACAGTAGTTACGAAGTAGCTAGAGTTTATTTATTCGATTTACGGAACGAAATAAATATCAATGACATTGTATATATATGTCAAAAAATGACGCAAATATTAATGTGTAGAACCTAGGAACTGTTTAGGCCCAATCTCATTATGTTTCCGCACGTTTGTTCTGTTCTGAGGAACCATGTTGAAAGGTAAGTACAATGCTTTAAACTATGTACAATTTAAAATAATACTTGATAATTGTTAGCAGTAGCCAACCACAGTAGTTACGAAGTAGCTAGAGTTTATTTATTCGATTTATGGAACGAAATAAATATCAATGACATTGTATATATATGTCAAAAAATGACGCAAATATTAATGTGTAGAACCTAGGAACTGTTTAGGCCCAATCTCATTATGTTTCCGCACGTTTGTTCTGAGGAACCATGTTGAAAGGTAAGTACAATGCTTTAAACTATGTACAATTTAAAATAATACTTGATAATTGTTAGCAGTAGCCAACCACAGTAGTTACGAAGTAGCTAGAGTTTATTTATTCGATTTACGGAACGAAATAAATATCAATGACATTGTATATATATGTCAAAAAATGACGCAAATATTAATGTGTAGAACCTAGGAACTGTTTAGGCCCAATCTCATTATGTTTCCGCACGTTTGTTCTGTTCTGAGGAACCATGTTGAAAGGTAAGTACAATGCTTTAAACTATGTACAATTTAAAATAATACTTGATAATTGTTAGCAGTAGCCAACCACAGTAGTTACGAAGTAGCTAGAGTTTATTTATTCGATTTATGGAACGAAATAAATATCAATGACATTGTATATATATGTCAAAAAATGACGCAAATATTAATGTGTAGAACCTAGGAACTGTTTAGGCCCAATCTCATTATGTTTCCGCACGTTTGTTCTGTTCTGAGGAACCATGTTGAAAGGTAAGTACAATGCTTTAAACTATGTACAATTTAAAATAATACTTGATAATTGTTAGCAGTAGCCAACCACAGTAGTTACGAAGTAGCTAGAGTTTATTTATTCGATTTATGGAACGAAATAAATATCAATGACATTGTATATATATGTCAAAAAATGACGCAAATATTAATGTGTAGAACCTAGGAACTGTTTAGGCCCAATCTCATTATGTTTCCGCACGTTTGTTGTGAGGAACCATGTTGAAAGGTAAGTACAATGCTTTAAACTATGTACAATTTAAAATAATACTTGATAATTGTTAGCAGTAGCCAACCACAGTAGTTACGAAGTAGCTAGAGTTTATTTATTCGATTTACGGAACGAAATAAATATCAATGACATTGTATATATATGTCAAAAAATGACGCAAATATTAATGTGTAGAACCTAGGAACTGTTTAGGCCCAATCTCATTATGTTTCCGCACGTTTGTTCTGTTCTGAGGAACCATGTTGAAAGGTAAGTACAATGCTTTAAACTATGTACAATTTAAAATAATACTTGATAATTGTTAGCAGTAGCCAACCACAGTAGTTACGAAGTAGCTAGAGTTTATTTATTCGATTTATGGAACGAAATAAATATCAATGACATTGTATATATATGTCAAAAAATGACGCAAATATTAATGTGTAGAACCTAGGAACTGTTTAGGCCCAATCTCATTATGTTTCCGCACGTTTGTTCTGAGGAACCATGTTGAAAGGTAAGTACAATGCTTTAAACTATGTACAATTTAAAATAATACTTGATAATTGTTAGCAATAGCCAACCACAGTAGTTACGAAGTAGCTAGAGTTTATTTATTCGATTTACGGAACGAAATAAATATCAATGACATTGTATATATATGTCAAAAAATGACGCAAATATTAATGTGTAGAACCTAGGAACTGTTTAGGCCCAATCTCATTATGTTTCCGCACGTTTGTTCTGTTCTGAGGAACCATGTTGAAAGGTAAGTACAATGCTTTAAACTATGTACAATTTAAAATAATACTTGATAATTGTTAGCAGTAGCCAACCACAGTAGTTACGAAGTAGCTAGAGTTTATTTATTCGATTTACGGAACGAAATAAATATCAATGACATTGTATATATATGTCAAAAAATGACGCAAATATTAATGTGTAGAATCTAGGAACTGTTTAGGCCCAATCTCATTATGTTTCCGCACGTTTGTTCTGAGGAACCATGTTGAAAGGTAAGTACAATGCTTTAAACTATGTACAATTTAAAATAATACTTGATAATTGTTAGCAATAGCCAACCACAGTAGTTACGAAGTAGCTAGAGTTTATTTATTCGATTTAGGGAACGAAATAAATATCAATGACATTGTATATATATGTCAAAAAATGACGCAAATATTAATGTGTAGAACCTAGGAACTGTTTAGGCCCAATCTCATTATGTTTCCGCACGTTTGTTCTGAGGAACCATGTTGAAAGGTAAGTACAATGCTTTAAACTATGTACAATTTAAAATAATACTTGATAATTGTTAGCAATAGCCAACCACAGTAGTTACGAAGTAGCTAGAGTTTATTTATTCGATTTAGGGAACGAAATAAATATCAATGACATTGTCTACATCTGTCAATAAATGACGCAAATATTAATGTGTAGAACCTAAACGACTTCGTCTACCCCATTTGATTTTAATAATTCTTAAAATCGCTATAGAAGTATTCTAACGTCAAAGTAAAAAAAACAGAAACATTATTGAAAAAATAATTTACAAAAAACATCTAGTGCACATCATTAGACTATCTTTCTTATCACAAGTAAACTACATAACGCTAAGAAGAATTTATATAGATTTTTGTAGTAGAACAAAAACCCTATAATTCATCTTCGTGCAGTTTTCTTGAAATTGTTGTACCATTTTAGCTCAAAAAGGCTGTTTATGAATTTAATCACAATCTGATTAATACATTATTTAAACTCTAGACGATTTAGAAATACATTAAACTATCAAGTCACATGTAAATTTGGAATTTTATATTTCAAAAAAAGTTACACTGAAATTTGACTAATTGGGTTTAATAACTAAAGGTCCCTTTGTGCAAAACGAAAACTTTAGAATATCGTTATTTTTTTTTTAATTATAATAACTAATTTTCATTTCGCTTTGAAAAAAGCATAATTACTAAACTTTAGTTTATATCGTGTGGGTTCTTTATAATAATATTTTTAAAAAATTACAATTTATTTGCATGTCATTTGAAAGATTTAACATTTTATAATTGACGTTGAATTAATGCTTGAATTAATTGAATTAATGCTAGCTTTTTTATTTATTTCGTACTTTTGTTTTTAGAGCAATTTCAAAAATACTATTTGTGTTGTTGTATATGCCAATGAATTCTTAAAAACAGAAGACTTATGAACTATTTACTAACTACCAGATATACATAAATGAAGAACAAAAAATAAAATGTATATATTAATGTGTGAGGACACAGCTTTCAAAACATTGGATGGTCATAAGCAAACATTCCTAATCGGCATCTAGAGCGATTCCGTAAGTAATTATCAAACAGTATTTCATACGTCATAAAGTGACAACATACTATTCGGTATAGGGTATATGTTACATTTGATTTCAATGTGTTTAAAATTCACAAAAGTTGATTAGTCGAATTAACATGCCTCATGTTATACATATATCTTTAATTAGATGAGTAAAAAAATTTAATCATTTTAAAAATAGAAATGTAGCTCATTTTGAAAAAATTCCCTCCTATACAGGGAGAATATAAACGTATATTCTCAAACGGGTTTCCAGTCTTATAAATATTGTCCGAGAAAAAATTTAACACCATTGTTTATAAATTGATTTCAACGTATTCTCAAGTGTTTGTAAGATTAAAATCTGATAATTATGTGAATAAATTTTCCAAGAAAAAGTTACAAAAAATACCTTTATTTCGTTAGTTAACTCTCTCGAATTCATTGCAAATCCCCCACAGAAACCAAATAAATGAATATCCTAAAAAGCATTTTCAAAGCCAAATATGCGCAAAAGTTTCGGAAAATCTACATACAATTGATGTAGAAGATTGTTGTTCAAAAAACGATATTCATAGAAACTCTTTCTAGTACTTGCTATTCCAATGGAAATATAACAAAATGGCATGTTGTAAATTATATTTCTGTTAAAAATATTTATTCCGCATCTTTCTTGCTTTTACTGAAAACACTTTAAAAGAAAATTATCAATTTCTAGAAGAGACAAAAAATAAATTAAATGGAGTTTTTAAAATAAAACTCTCTGTTATGCAGTTAAACAAATTAAAACCAAACGATTTAATATTATAAAAAACACTATAACGCGTCAAAAGTTAAGTCTACCTTTCTATCTACCTTCCAATTACAAACTTTTTATTCAAGATTATTATGCTATTCCAATGGAAGTCAAACAAAATGAAATGGCATATAGTAGATTATATTTTCGTTAAAAGTATTTATGCCCCATCTTTCTTGCTTTTACTGAAAACACTTTTTTTAAAAATGTTCAATTTCTAGAAGGGACAAAAAATAAATTAAACTTAGTTTTTAAAATAAAGCTCTCTGTTATGCAGTTAAACAAATTAAAACCAAATGATTGCATAACATAAAAAACACCATAATGCGTCAAAAGTTAAGTCTACCTTTCTACCCCCTTCCAATTACAAACTTTTTAATGAAATGGCATATTGTAGATTATATTTTCGTTAAAAGTATTTATGCCGCATCTTTCTTGCTTTTACTGAAAACACTTTAAAAGAAAATATTAAATTCCAAGAAGGGACAGAAAATAAATAAAATAAAACTCTCTGTTATGCAGTTAAACAAATTAAAACCAAACGATTGCATAACATAAAAAACGCCATAACGCGTCAAAAGTTAAGTCCTTTATTCCCTCCCAATTACAAACTTTTTTATAATCAAGATTTACAGCCTTTTATAGATCTGAAAAATTCGATCGCAAACTTGTTATTTACAAATCCTTTAAATTTATGCCATTTTCGATGCACACTTTACTCACAGTACAGCCAGGGATAACGATAACAAGCCGACTGAAAACTGAACCCAATTTTGCAGTGTAGTTAGAGAATGATTAATGGCTATTACATCAAAGTAAAAAGACAGGACTCTACTCCTCGGTCTGGGCATGCGTATAAAACCTAAGAGCGGATTTTACTCAAAACATCTAATCACTTCAATACATATTCTCTTCTGTTCCAGGGCTTTAAGACTTGACCTCCTTAAAAAGTTTATATTGGATCATGTTCAGCTTAACGGATGAGCAGAGGCTTGCTTTAATTATTGGATGCGCAAGTCTCTTAGGAATAGTTGTTTTCCTAACAGCATGTTTAGTGTGCCCCTGCTGTTGGTTGCATAGGAAATTGTCACGTAGAGACAGGTTATTAGGTATGTAAAACCTCATTTTAAAGTTTTGACTAAAATGAGTCAAAATCAATCAATTACTCGATTGAATCAATATTGATTATTAAACTTTAAAAACTTTTTTATCTGTTCAAAAGAAAAAAAATTAGAGTGATAATTAAATTTTTGAATTTTTCGTTCTTAATTGTAATATTTTTATTATTAATTGTAATATTTTAATTGGACCACTACCTATTAATTAAATTAAATTACATTTTAAAGCTTCTTTTAAAAGTTTTCACATAACAGAACTGCACTTGTTGCACGATTCTATGAAAAGGCGATTGATAAATCCAAAACCGCCATGTTTGTTTTTCGAGCTACGTAAAGTTAAATATTGAAACTAATTTTTTTTAAAAAGTTTTTTATTTATAAGGACGATAGGTTTGAATAGTTGTTTTAGAAAGTAAATTTTTTATTTGAATCTTTAATATTGTTATGTATATGGGATGATCATAAGAATTTTTTGCTTCCATATGGAGCACAGAGGATTATGGTTCAAGCAATTGACTCTGTCCAACTATGGCCTATAAAAATTCATAGTTAAGTAGTCCAGATAAAAGCGAATTATATCCAAATATTCTAAAAATATCATTTGGGAATAATTAACTACATTATCGACCAGATTAAGTTTTTATCTTACAATGAATGAAAAAAAACCAGTTATTTAATCATAAAAACTTTTTAAAAAAACTCCCATAGCATTAAAACCAGTCATATTATCTGACAGTGTTTCGTGATTTTCTTAAAATAGTTAAAAGTGCATATAACTCATTTTCCATATGAGTTACTCACTTGACTTTTTTTTAAATATATATGAAAATATTTTAAAATTAGAATAATATATTTTTTATTTACTTTGATTTTCAATAATATTTGGCAATTTTTTCGTTTAGTTTCATAGTTTTAGGTTCTTGTCCAGGTGGGAGCCACACAATTTCTTCGCCACTAATTTCTCCTAATAAAATTACTCCAAAACTTCTCAATCATAACTAGAACTTTCAATATGTGATTTTTAGTAAGATGACATAGAATTACTTTTAAATTTTAAAGCTCTTTTCCTTCGTGAGAAGTTTTTTTTTATTTTAACTTTAAATGGATATGTGTTAAATATTACTTGAAAAAAATTAATTTAATTTTCTACATATGCTTCTCCAGTACTTTTTATTAAATTTTCTTCGGAATATGTGTATGTTAAAGGAATTGACTTTAAATTTATATATGTTCAATATGCTTGTTTTAATTAAATGAAATTCTCTACATATGCTTGTTAAATATTACCCTTTAATATTTGTTATATATATATATATATATATATATTAATATTTGTTATTATTTTATCCCTTTAATATTTGTTATATATATATATATATATATATATATATATATATATATATATATATATATATATATATATATATAGAGAGAGAGAGAGAGAGAGAGAGAGAGAGAGAGAGAGAGAGAGAGGGAGAGAGAGAATTTATTAGATAGGTTCAGTTCTGAAGGTATATATGTAATGGCCGAAAGATTATATTCAAACCCTTTATTGTTCAGGACTTCAAAGCAAGACCTCTTTCAACTTCGAGGTTACATCTTGCACCTGTATCAAGATGGAGATTATGAGAAAGAGAATACACCCTGGACAACTCTGATTGGCTGCTATAGTTTTAGTTCGCATTTTCTAGTTAGTTTGAGTTCGGGATTTTGAAGTGGCGTGGGAGGGAAAGTAGTCACATGTGTAATGGTGACTCATCCGAAATCTAAGAGTGGAAAATTGCCTCTTGAGATTAAAATATGTTGGGTGCTTTGGTACTGGGAAAAGGAGGCGATATCCAAATTTAAAGAAAGTTAATTAAAATAAATTTTAAAATGTGGAGATGAGTTATAAAATATCTTACATATATATATATTTATTAAAGTGTGCAATATATTTGCATGAATTTAGGTGGTGACAAACAATACTACGTAAAAAACAGTTTCGAACTAAGCTACTTGGATGGAGATGGTCCCCCACCCCCATATGAATCGACAAGACGAACTTCCCTGACAGACTTGAAATCTTCAGCCGAGTACAACAGAAGATTGGTATCCATTAACAGCATCTCAAGCGCATACTCTGACTCGGACTCTGTTACAGGGATCCCTCTACCAGTTATGGTGAGTTGTAACGAGAACTTTATGTCTGACTCAGTGGCGTAGGAACTCCTTTTTTTCAGGGGGGGCTGTATTTTTTTTTTCAATCTATATATTGTTATACAATATAAAATAGTACGGAGTTGCAAGCTATTAAAAAATTAAAAAACAATCAATGCTTTAAATTTTTACAAACAAGAGTTTAACTTGTTACATGTTTTAACTTGTATCCGTTTGTGTTTGGACAGCTTTAGAACATAAAGTAACCAGGAAAATGTTAATAGTAATTTCAAATGTCCGTATTGTACGCTAAAATAGGATTTTTTCTGATTTGAGGAATTCGTCTCTATTTAACTTTCTTTAACAAAATGTAATTTTCTAAAAGAAGAAATTTCAACTATATAAGCTGTTTAAAAAATAGTGCATGAATTTGATGGTTTATTATTTCAAAGCGAATAAATTATAGGAAATACGATTATAATTTATGAAATGTCCTTAAATAATATTTTTTTTTATTTAAAAACGTATTTTTTACATTATCCTCAAAATTACTCTTTAAAGCTTTAGCGTTGTAGACATTTATATAAATACTTGAAATTAGGTTTTTTTAGGTGTTTAAATTGATAAATTTATACCTCTTTGTAGGAATTCTCTATTTCAACGATTGGTTTTTTAAGTAATTTAAAAAAAATAATAGTATATTATTAGGGGGGGCTGAGCCCCTTCAAAATAATTCCTGGGGGGGCTCGAGCACCCCCAGCCCCCCTACTTCCTACGCCTATGGTCTGACTACACTGTAAAAAAAGTACTAAAAAAAGTAAATTGACCCCTATGACCCCAAAACGAGTTCAGGTGTCAGAAGGCGTAGCAAAATTACGCTACAAAAGAAAGGATTCATTTTTTAAACAATATTTATATGTAAAATTGCATAGGCTAAATATTTTGTGCCTGTGTGCTTGTGGCGGGGTAAAGGGGGGCGGGGGTAAAAAAAATTATGTTCAGTCACTATTATTTGTTATTCGCTTGTTGTTGAGATTTTAATAACAGTTTTGTAAATTTCAAAACAGCAACATTGTAATGAAATAATTTAAAATTGATTGTGAAATCGGACAGAAATAAGTAAATTGTAGAGGAACTCTAATCAGAGAGTATTAAATTAAAGTTACATTACAAAATCAGTTTTGTCGACAAAACCAATAAGTTGCAACTCTGTTTACCTAAAGACTAGTCACCAATTACCTAAAGACAAGCCCTAAATCATATATTGACTAATATACTATTTTACAGGTATAGTATTTCCACAGATGAAGTTTTTTTTTTATATAAGCTTATTTTCATACAATAAAACTAAAAAATATACAATAAATTTTCAAATATATAAATTTTCAAATATATAATAAATATATAAAAAAAATTCACACTATATTACTATAAAACTTCACTATAAAAACATGGTCATTAAGCGTTAAAAACATGGTACCACCCAGCTAAAAAAGTTAGCATAAAACCTTCATCAAAATTTTGAAATTGAAGGTTTTATGCAGTAAAACTGCAGTTTTTTTGAAGATCTATAAAATTAAAAGTTTTTGTTTCAATGTCCTTCATAAAAACTGCAAAAAACTTTCATAAAACCCTGCAAAAAACTTTCAATTTTTAT
Source organism: Troglohyphantes excavatus (assembly GCA_963932185.1). Classification (NCBI taxonomy): domain Eukaryota; kingdom Metazoa; phylum Arthropoda; class Arachnida; order Araneae; family Linyphiidae; genus Troglohyphantes; species Troglohyphantes excavatus. The sequence goes on along the minus strand of OZ010672.1, from coordinate 50,826,333 downwards.
TCACGAAGGGGAAATGCAGATATTTTAAAGGTTTATGCAGGAAAATTAAAAACTACATAAAAACTGCAGTTTTTTGTTTCAATATCCTTTATAAAACCTTCAAAAAACCTTCAATTTGACAATTTTGATGGAGGTTTCATGCTGACTTTTTTTGCTGGGCATGGTTTAATGGGTTTTTCCTGTGGCGGAAAAAACTTTATAATTAAATGAAACAAATGTATGCACTAATTGCATTGATTTAAGAATCTAAGTTATTATTTCATGAGTTATTCAAACTGTGTGTACTTCGATTCTCAGAAATATCTTGGTGATTCATTTAACTCAAGAATATTCAAAACAATTCTGACCTTCAATTTCATATAAAGCCGTGAATGACCCCAAAATGTTAAAACATTCGATACTCAACATGGATCCTCGTCACCATTGAAAACCCATGCTTCAAGGTCATGAACGCCGCTGACAAACCCGTATTAAATTTCGAAAAATTAATTAAATTTCCCCGAATTTCTTCAGTGCACATCCTCATTATCTGTTGCAACGGAAACCGGCAACATTGGAAGTAGATATAATGGAGTTACGCCTTTCCATTATTTACAGATTACTATTTTCCGCATTTTAATTAAATCCATGAATGGAATCGTACTTAAAAACAGGTTACGTTACTTCCTCTTATCGATAGCTATAGGTTATAATTCTCCCACACATGTATCTCTTTCATCATATCGCATTAAAATCTTGAACTGACAACATCTTTTCAATACACTGCAATATGTTCTTTAGTGCTGCCAGCTTTCCATCGCTCCCTTGGCGAACATATATGGTAAAATAAAAAATTCTAAATAATAATTAATTAAAAGGCTTTTGTATGTTTATAAAATGTTTTTACAATTTATGTTTACAATTTATGTTTACAATTTATGTTTACAATTTATGTTTACAATTTATGTTTACAATTTATGTTTACAATTTATGTTTACAATTTATGTTTATAATTTATGTTTACAATTTATGTTTACAATTTATGTTTACAATTTATGTTTACAATTTATGTTTACAATTTATGTTTTGTGTATTTAAAAAATGTAGTAATCGTACTTAAAAGGGGGTTTCGTTACTTCCTGCTATCGATTGCTATAGGTTTTAATTCTCCCGTACATATATCTTATCATCATATCGCATTAAAATCTTGAACTGACAACATCTTTTAAATACATTGTGATATATTCTTCAATGCAGTCAGCTTTATTTCGCTCTCTTGGAGAACATATGTGGTAAACTGTAGTGTTATAAATAATAATTATTTAAAATGATTTTGTATGTTTATAGAATGTTTTTACAATTTATGTTTTGTGTATTTAAAAAATGTAGTAATCGTACTTAAAAATGGGTTTCGTTACTTCCTGCTATCGATTGCTATAGGTTTTAATTCTCCCATACATATATATTATCATCATATCGTATTAAAATCTTGAACTGACAACATCTTTTAAATACATTGTGATATGTTCTTCAATGCAGTCAGCTTTATTTCGCTCTATTGGAGAACATATGTGGTAAACTGTAGTGTTATAAATAATAATTATTTAAAATTATATTTATTGTATGTTTACAGAATGTTTTTACAATTTATGTTTCGTGTATTTAAAAAATGTAGTAATCGTACTAAAAAATCGCTTTCGTTACTTCCTGCTATCGATTGCTATAGGTTTTAATTCTCCAATACATATATATTATCATCATATCGTATTAAAATCTTGAACTGACAACATCTTTTAAATACATTGCGATATGCTCTTCAATGCAGACAGCTTTATTTCGCTCTCCAGGAGAACATATGTGGTGAACTGTAGTGTTATAAATAATAATTATTTAAAATGCTTTTGTATGTTTATGAAATGTTTTTACAATTTCTGTTTTGTGTATTTAAATAATCTAGAGCGAAGCAGAAGTTCCTAAATTGGACGGTACTGATCACACCACTAATCCTGGATATGTCTCTCTGACTTTGCAATTCAAGAAAATCGTTGGTGAAGATGATAAAGTATTTCCTCAGTTGCGAATCGATTTGAAAGTAAGTTTATTCTAATTAAGAAAATATGTTATCTTTATTGATTTATATTTTTAGTTGAAATTAACAATGTGTTGGAATTATATTTTAAAATATTTTTAAAAACATTTTTCTGGTATTGTATATGTTACATACCCAAAACTAACTCAAGAAATTTTTATTGTAATGTAATTCTTAATGTCCGTTTTAACATATCGGTAAAAACTTTTTTTTTTTAAATATATTTTGTTGTACTTGATTGTTTAAAATTTTGAATTTGAAAAGTTATTGTTGAAACGCTTTAAGGCAAAATATTTAGAAAGTAACTTATTCAAAAAAAAATCTTGTAATTTTTAGAGAAAATTTGTAAAATTTGAAATGAAAAGAAAAGTTTTAATTTTTTCTCCGTAATTTTTTCTAATTATATTTGTATCAAAAAATAAATGCTTTATTATATGGATGCTATATTAGTAACTTTAAAAACTCAAATTTTCATAGAACTTTATTTTTTAAAATTCATAAAAATTCTTATAAGAAATAAATGACTAAATTTGAAATGATAATTAATGACTAAATTTATTATGTGATGAATTGACTAACTACGATATGATAAATTTGACAAAAATTTCTTCTTTTTATTGGCGATTTAACAAAATTCCTCAACGTAGTTTGTAAATTTGATAACTATGCATAGAATTTCTAAGTTTTTACAGGCATTTATTTTTCATTTCTACATAAGGGTGGAACATTTAATTACTTGAATTTATTTACTTGTACTTTTTATTTATCCAATAAAAGTGTTAACACATTTCACAAATTGTAGTATCTATACACTGTAAAGAGAGGTACTTAAAAATGATTACCGAAACCTATTAGTTTTTCTATAAAAGTTTTATTCAATAAAGTTATCCAATAAAAGTTTTAACACATTTCACAGATTGTAGTATCTATACACTGTAAAGAAAAGTACTTAAAAATGATTACCGAAACCTAATAGTTTTTCTATAAAAGTTTTATCCAATAAAGTTATCCAATAAAAGTTTTAACACATTTCACAGATTGTAGTATCTATACACCGTAAAGAGAGGTACTTAAAAATTATTACCGTAGCCTATTAGTTTTTCTTTGAGTACAATTGCATCGTAAATGAGCGATGACGTATTCAAATTTAAGAAACCGTACTTTCTAAAAATTAACAATGTGATTTAATATTGCTAATCTTTGTTTCTGTTCAAGCCATCTAACATCTTAACAAAGCGACCTGACAAGCTTTCTTGACAAACTTGTTCAGAAGACGATTTCCTCATTATTTGATGTCGATTGCTTAAATAAAAACCGATTTATTACAACTCAGTTATCTTACTTCCCCTTCTTTTGGCACACCTTTTTAATATTTCTTCTGTTTATAACTTCATCAAGTCGCCCTAGTAGTTTAACGCTGCTGTTAACTGCGATGCCTGAAGTTCTGGGTTCGATTCCCGGTAAGTCTTGGTTGTAATTGTCGATATTTATTGAAAGTGATTTATGAAGGCAACCTATGTAGGCTAATATCTGCTCTTTTATTCATTTTTGAGTACATGTCTTTTTAAAAATTGAAACTTATGTATTTTCAGCCATATTTTTAACAGTGTATGTCAAGAGTGGAAGAACAGGATAAAAATAGGAGGGCAAACGCATAAAATTTTTTAGTCTCAATGGAATTTTTTTTTAATTTTCCAAATTTTTAGTAACAAATTGCCATCATTGTTTGAACACTCTTCCAAAAACCTACTTACAACAGTTTTTAATTTTACTATAAACTTACTTCATTTCAGCATCACAATTGTAAAATTCTGAAAACTATGAACATTGATTTGCAAAATTAAAATGCAATATTTTTTTCAGGAAGCAAACGACCTTTCGATGCGTCTGTATGGAGGACGATGCAACCCTTACTTTATTCTGGGCCTGTACGACTCAAAAGCATTCACCAAAACAAAACGCGGCAAAACTAGCGCCCTGCCTCTGTATGAATTCCATTCCATAGTCGTGAGGAAGAGTCAGAACCCAGTCTACAACGAATCCTTCTTCTTTCCTCTAGAGAATCGCAACTTGAAGAAATGCGTTCTGAAAGTTGAGGCTTGGGATCAAGATAAACTGGCTAATGATACCATTTTGGGGAACGCTCATTACTATTTGAAAGAAGTTACGGACGCTTTGTTTGAAGAGCCGTCGAAAGAACTCGATATTAATCTCAAACTTGAAGATGCTAAATTCGTAAGTATAATGTAGTTAAATTTTTTATGTGATATTTCTCACTTGAGAAATGAGTAGCAACTAAAAACACTGATTTTTTTCAGAATTATGGACAGTTACTATTGGGTCTGTGTTATCTGCCAACTTCAGAACGCATTACCGTCGCCATTTTGAAGGCTAGCAACCTGATGCGGCTGAAGGAAACTGACATAGGCGTCGGTAAGGGACAATTTATTCTATTGTAAAAGAGTCATTTAAAAAGTATTTAAAATATTGAGATAATTAATTTATTGTCACTGACATGTTATTTATTTTATAGATCGCCAATTTTCTTAGATTAGCACTTCCAATATATATAAATATAATTTACCCTCTCCCCCCCCCCTCCCCAGCAAAATTGAAAGGTGAAACTACGAAAAGTTCATTTTCTCAAACTGCATTCAAATAAGTTTTCAGAAGATATTCAAACAATTACGACAGTTACAGATTTATAATAAATAATTTTCATGCAATTTCTTTCAAGTATCGTAACCTGGGGTGTTACTTTTACCCTTGAGGGGGTTGCTTGAACCCTTGAGGGGGTTACTTTTACCCTTGAGGGGGGTTACTTGGACACTTGAGGAGGGTTACTTGGACAATTGAAGGGGGTTACTTGGACCCTTGAGGGAGTTACTTTTACCCTTGAGGGGGGTTACTTGGACCCTTGAGGGGGGTTACTTGGACCCTTGAGGGAGGTTACTTGGACCCTTGATGGGGGGGGGGTTACTTGGACCCTTGAAGGGGTTATTTGGACCCTTGAAGGGGTTACTTCAAACCTTGAGGGGGCTTACTTGGACCCATAAAAACATGTTTTAAATCATTCCTGTTGAATCTGTCATGAAAATATAGAAGTGACTCACCATCTCTCCAACAGATAGAGATTTAACCAACATGTAGCAACAGGCAGAAGTGAATTAAAACAGCTTATTTGCTTTGGGTCCAAGTAACCCTAGTTAATAGTAATTATAATTCTGAAATTTATTTTAATCGAATTTGAAACCTAATTTAAAAAAATAACTTACAAAATCTTTTCTTTTCTTGTGTCATTTCAAATTCTACAACAATAAATTTCGGCTACTTAATTGCTTACAAACGCTTTGAAATGTACCATTGCAACCTCAATATATATGTTGCGTTGTTGAATCACAAGCTTCAACTAAACAGAATATTTTGAGGAAGTGAATTTTAAGGAAATATCTGACTCAGGAGTAAATTTACTATAATCAAAGTTTAAAATACACACACAATAATGTCAATATGTTATTTATATATTTTTTTATAACTACCTGGTTCTTTATAGAAATCTAGAAAAAAAATAATGTCTAAAACTACAATATTTTATAAATAGTATTTTTTAATAGTCATGTACGAATTCTGTTGATTTTTAAAGGAAATAAGATCAATAAAGCATATTACTTTTTTTTACAAAAAAAATCTTATTTTCGTATTTGCACTCTCAGTTTTAACCAGATTTTTTTCTAAATCTGAAGGTAGGGTTACAAACGTTAATTTTATCCAAATTATTAATTTTAAAAATATGTTTTTAACGTTACACCATTCCCCAAAAAAATAACGTAATTTAGATTAGAGTAATAGAACATGATTTGGTCAAAAGGGTGCCAAGCTCGTAATCGGAGGTTGACGAGTTCGATACCCGCCTTGAGAAGACAGAAAAGCAGGGAGAGTTGCGAACTTAAGCCACTTCGTCTACCAAACATTCGCTGTGTAAGAAGGCGGTGGTGCACGTTTAATCTGTCACGGATAAAATGTCCTCACGTTGTCCTTGATGTGGAAGTTTGGAGAGTTGAAGGTCAATTTAAGTTTGTTTTCGTCTTCTGATCACGGTGCAAAATTACGGCAGTATTCCCGTGTCTTTCCTTCAAGATAAATCTCGAACATTCATCAATAGCCCATTCTAGAGCTTTAGTGAGACGTCGATTCAGCCATTCATTCATTAAAACAAATTTCAGAAGACGAAATAATATCAAGTGAAAAGAATTTGCAAATGATTATTTTGACCAATTATTATCGACTTCACTCGGGCAGACTTTTGGGGCATTTTGCAATTATATTGTAAGTCCAATACACTGTTTAGTTATGACAAATTATTTTCTAAAAAACAGGTATGCATAATAAATATTTATCAACTTCATTGACGTTTCCTTACTTTACTGACATATTGATTATTTTTTTTATATTTAAGGATGTTTATGATCGTAACACAAACAAAAATGCATAAAAGTGTAATTTTAAAACCGTAATGATCAAGCAATGAGTATTTACGAAGTGGAAGACTAAATTTTACTAATACAGCGTATTTTTTTACAGGTTTTTATGCTCAAGCAATAGGTATTTACAGGGGAAATATTGAATTCTACTAATACAGTGAACTTTTTACAGGTTTTTATGCTCAAGCAATGAGTATTTACACGGGAAATATTGAATTCTACTAATACAGTGAATTTTTTACAAGTTTTGATGAATACTAAATTTTACTAATTCAGTGCATTTTTTATAGGTCTTTATGTTCAAGCAATGGGTATTTACTGGAGGATACTAAATTCTACTAATAGAGTGCATTTTTTACAGATTTGTATGTTCGAGCAATGTATATTTACGGGGAGGGGGGGGGATAACTAGAGTTTACTAATACAGTGCATATTTTACAGGTTTTTATGTTCAAGCAATGGCCGTTTACGGTGGAAAAATATCAGAGAAGAGGAAGACATCAAACCAACCAGCATCACAATTGCCCATTTTTAACGAAATGATAATGTTTGATGTTCCCCAATCGAAACTCGACCAGATAGTTTTGGTACTGGCAGTATACACTACAGTTGAAAATGTTACTTGTGGAGAAGGAGGCACTTCCAGACCTAAAAAAAAAGATAATTGCATTGGAAAGGTAATAATAGGAGCTAACAGCAGAAAAAGTTCCTTGAGCCATTGGAATGCCATTCGCAGTTCTCCACGGCGACAAGTACTGCAATGGCATGAGTTGCGTTAAGGCCAACTTCATAATATCTTTAAGTGGAAGATTATTATTATTCTTTAAAATTTTAAGTTAATATTTTTTTAAATTATAAAGTAGCACTGGTTAATAGAAGACCAGATAGATAGCATCTGATATGTGGAAATGTATTAGTTAGTATGTCAAATATGAACTTATTTATTTCGGTTTGCAGGTTAACATTATCCTGTAAATTAAAGTCTTCTTTTTCCTTTTTTTCCACTTTAAAGTAACACTTAGTGTTCTGTAGTTTAGAGAATTAATCATTTTAGACATGGTAGATTATCTTTCTGACTCAAAAATTAAGTCTGTGTTGTTTGAGATTCTAAGTATAGATAGTTGGTTTGTGTTTTTCGAACTGTACTTTAGGATTTTTCTGTCATTGTTTTATTATTTAGAGGCCATAGCGTCACATTAAGAAGAATGTTTAAAATGTAGAGGCCATCGTATTGTTTTTGAATAGTTTCTTATGTGTATTAATTTATTGTGTAATTTTATGAAAGTTCTCTCTTTGTTCAAATGTTAAAAACTTGGTTTTATTTGAAAATAAAGTAGAATTAGACGAGCAATTCTTTGACCTTGTACTTCTTTCATACTTATACCCTTTTACCCACTTACGATTAAAGCCGTATATATATACGTCCCGGTTTATGCAATTTTTCCAGAAAAGCATTGAATTTTTAAATTAATAAAAATACCCCAAAAATATTTTTCAAAGCTAATGGTTTGAGGTTTTTTTGAGCATTCGTGGATTTTAAAGCATTAGAACCTATTATGTGGAAATATGCATTTTACCGGGATAATGTTTTAAAAGGTTTTGTTAAAACAACAATAAAAATGTTATATATGAAAATATTAACATGATAAACTTTTTTAAGCGTCTGAATTATACTTGTTTAACAACAAACAAGGACAATTAAATATATACTTTGCAATAGCTCTAAAGTATAAAGCTTTGTCAAAATTGTCAAGCATCAATCTTTAAAACAAACAAATCATACGCGTTATTTAAAAAGGTAAAATTAAAAATAAACTTTAAAAATATTTTGAAGATACTTATTTTTAAGCATTAAATTTTAACTTTAATTACCACTATTTTTAACTATTGCCACTGTTTGAAATTGACTCTAAAATTTAGAAATTGCCCCGAATTTAAAAATAGGTAACAATAGACGATCAATTTTCATTCTTAAAGTTTCTGCTCTTTTAGAATTTGACGCATTTTCTTAAAGTCTTATTTAAGGTTCCACATATAAATAACTACAGAACGCTATTAGCTACACCATTTTCTAAATCCACGAAAAGTTAGTTCTAGCTCTATACGTATGCTATCTAGAAATATACATATCTAATCATTCAAATATACATATCAAAAGCATACATACCTTATATGCATATCTATATACATACTGATACATACAATATACATACTGATACATGCTATATATATACTGATATCTATATAAATACTGATATCTAAATTAGAGTTTCAGATATATATAGTTATTAATTCTCCAGCATGTTGCTAAAACGTGTATCCAACGATTTTGAGCGATTTGTATTTTGGCACTTTTCTGATCTGAAGGGAATCACAAGTTTTGTTCCATTTTTAACCGTTAGCATTAATATTTTAATGTGATTCCTATTAGATTGCCAAAACAAATTAATTAACCATTATGTATGATAATTTTAAAAAATACAATTACCAATAAAAAGAGTTAATTAAAATGTATTTATTTTACTTTGAATTTTGTAAAAACCTAATATTTTTTTATAATATTTGTCACGACCTATATTTAAACGAACATTTACCACAATAAAAAGTATAAAAATTGTAAAATAATATACAACATTTTAACCCATATCAAAGTTTTGTGATAGTTAAATTTAATCAGTAAATCCATTTTATGAGTGATAAAACGCAGTAAATTTTGCGCGCGCATTTTTATTAGTAAGGAAATCATTATATTAAGAAAGCAATAATAAAGCATTTATTTTAGCATAATTTACAAAGTAGTACATTTATTCAAAGTGTTTTTATACATCCACTGAATTAAAAATTATTGGTTAACAACTCATAGCTATTAAAAAAGATAATTTTAACTACTAAAAAATGTTTATTGCATGATGAAGTATGGCTGACAAATGCATGATGGCGTATTTAACATAGGAAATGTTATAATTTCAAATTGCTAAGAAACCAATATATAAGCAAGCAGGAAGGAATTGAACATTGTTACAGTGCATTGTTGAAGAAACATTTTTAAGAAAGGATAGTTTTGGAATTTTATAGCTTAGGAAAGTTAGCCTTATATACTTAATACTTTTTCGGTGATGATTAGGACATTACGATAGTGGGAAGAGCCGGGAAAATAACTTAGCATACATCAAACACATTATTCATTTTGTTTTTGGATGATTGCTGAATGCATTTTGAATTCTATTTTAAATCCCAACTAGAAGATTCGATCTGGTTGAAACCCATTGACGATTAAATCAGTCGTCTCCTTGCTTGTGTTGCATTCAAAATCAATTTTATTTAATTATCCATTCTATAGCCTCTTACATTCTGCTTGTTACAATAGATTTTAAACACTAAAATTCAAATAATAATTCCTCATTTTATTGAGCTTGAAAGTTTATTGTCGTGCATTTTTTATTTATTTAATTTTTAGGTTCTCAGCAATAGGTAAAAAATTTAAATAGGTAAAACTTAAATTTTTAGGATGTTCGTTTTAATTTTTAAAGATTCGCCTACTTGGCTGTCTTTAAATGTAAAAGGGCATACTATAATTTCAAAATTGATATATTTTTATTATAAAAAAATAAATAGTTAATGCATATTATTATCACAACCAAAATTCTCTTCTCGTTGTTCACACGTTTCAGCATTCATCTGAGTCGTTGATAAGAGAGCGGTAGGCGTCGCCGATTTTCTTAGATTGAAAACACACGGAACCGCCCCCGCGTTTCGCCTGCGACATCTGGAATAAAATTTGATTATTAACCCTCTGAGACAGTTAACAATAATTCAAAATTTTAAAATTGTTTTTCGCATCGTTTTAATTTTAGGAATATGTTTTTAAAAAATTATATTCTAAATAAGTTTTATAAAGGAAGTTTTAATCTTTAAATGCATAATGTAATTTATGAGACGCATGTGATCTTGAGGATTTTGATTCTATTGATTATTATTTGAACAAGTAGGTTACTTGGCTAGTATAATATGAATTTAAGGGTCTGAAACTTTGTTTTTAAACTCTGAGTGAATTGTAACTCTTAAGATACAAAGTTTTATTTACAAATATATATATATATATATATATATATATATATATATATATATATATATATATATATATATATATATATATATATATATATATATATATATATATATATATATATATATATATATATATATATATATATATAAATTCTTGAATTGAATTCGACATAATTTTTCCTTAATTCCTTAATAAAAGTCCTAAAATAATTAAAAGCAATAAAATAAATAAAAGTCACACATTAGTAATTAAATTATACCTTAATGCTTACATCATATTCAGATAGATAAAAATGTCTGTATTCAACCGGTACACGCCGGTAAGCATTTTTAATTTTTATTTTATTTATTTTATAAATCAACTTCTATTCAAAAAAAATATACATTTCTAGTATAGTCTGCTGCTGCTTATACTAACATATATTTTAAAATGCGATTATCAGACATCTATTTGATGACAATGACTAGTTAATCATTGAACTCCTAACTTTTTTGTCGTAGTAAAAAATATTTTTTCCCTTGTAAATTATGTTTTCTGGCCATTTAATTATGACACTTAATATTTTATATATATTTTTTGATCACTTATTTAGAAATTTAAAAGCACCAATGGAGCAATCTTTAAAACGTCCGATTTCCGTTTTAAACCATCAGGTTTAATTAAGTAAACATATGTACTTTATTAGCAAAAAAAATAGTAAAATGTTAACAGAGTTTAAACAAAAGTCACAATAGCAAAAAAAAATACTTATTTCTTTGGACAATTCTCTATGGGGGTGACTCTTGAATGTGTCACTGTTATTTGCAAATTAACCTAAAATCGTGGCTATGCGCAAACTTATTGCGCTCTACGTTTCATATTCACGCATGTGGTTACCATGGAAACCTCTTGATCTCGTTCTACTTATTTTTATATAGAAAGAGATTTGTATATAGTATGGTAGTAGTGATGTAGTGAGACCGGTGTACCGGCTATGATCGGAAAGCTTACGAACTAGGGAGATTTTTTTTCTAGCACTACAAACCTGGGTGTTGTCCTCGTCACACTATGGTACAAAATGACGAGGTAATATTCCCAAGCCAAGTGCCCTGGATAGATCCCGAACCATCATTAATATACGAACCATCATCATATACATTGTATAACTGTGTGGCTCTAACGTTCTAACATGACGTTAAAGCAATCAACTAAGCAATTATTTGTGAGATGTAGAGTAATAAGGGAAGTACAATCAACATACAGCTGTACTGCACTTTTAAAAATTATTACAACTTGGCACCATACTTTGGTACCAATTTAGCTGCAACCAACATTTGGTGCTTAGTTTCACCATTTTACGATGCTACCACGGATGGGTGTCTTAATGGTGAAAAGTTACACCAAAACTCATAACGTTGCATAAAACTCAAAATTCGAGTTTTCTTAGTATTGCAGTAGTATTACTTTTGTAGTGAAGCTGGCAACCCTCCGATCGCAAAATGACAACTTGTCACCGTCAGGTCTCGAACTAGGAATCCTCTGATTCATAGCTGAACGCCTTTATCCACTGGGCCACGGAGACCCATGTTCGCCGTTGTCTTTCTTGGAGGTGCTTGTTGATGTAGCGACAGCGAAAATTTCGTTTGCAGTTAAAAAGGTTGAACCAACTAAAGGTGAAGCCTCCGCTTTTTTCCGATAAAGGATTTTTGGATCAACCTAGATTCCACTATAATATAGTGTAGACCTCAGTTTTGCACCAAGATATGGTACATCGTTGAACTGAAATTTTTAACTGTGTAATGAAATAAAGTATCCAGCATTTGAGGTGTAAACCGACACCTCAAACGCACACTACACTCTTTGAGTCGTTACATGGAAGAAGGAAGGGATAAAAAAAACTGAAAATTGCGGGTACAGATGTAGTATAGGACATTTGGCGCGCGAGGTTTTTTTGGCGTGTTTTATAGGGGCGATAAATTTATAGTATGGCAACCCCACCCGACATTGTTGGTATTTTCCGATTCTTGTGGCGACTTTCAATCTGGCAACCCTATGCTATATTTAACGGCAATTTTTCGTCGCCAAAAAAAAACGCGCCAAATGTCCTATACTACATCTGTTCCAAATTGCGTCGTGACGTAATAAATGAACACTCCGTTACAGGGTGCATTAAAAACTACACTGTTCTCTTACCATCCTGTTCATGTCCCCGATGCATATCCAGCTCTGAGACGAGTTGAGCGACACCGCCCACTTGCTGTGGTCCTCTTTGGACGAGAAGGAGACGACTTCGTTACTCGTGCCGTTCTTCAGGGTCATCCGGATGGACTTGATGTCCGTGACCTCGTATTTGCTGTCGCAGGAGGCTGGGAGGAAGGTGCCGCTGCCCCGACGCCAGGTCTCAGTGGCCAGGGAGGTCTGGAGTCCAGGAGCCAGGACTGCGCTGTACACGTCTTAAATTGAAAAAGAAGCGATTAAGAATGCCAAATGAAGAATCTGCACGAAATCGAATACAAACATAATCTAGAATTAACCATAAGTCATAACATCACTGTTGGTAAAGAGGCGTGGGGAAACCACTGAGCTAAAACATAACTGGAGGGATTACTCCCAATAGGGGATAGTGCGACGTTAATTAACCAAACCAAAACCAAACCCAATAGGGGAAGTGTACTTTATCGTGCCGCGCGCATGAATACTGTTCGGAAGAGAAGATTGAGAAAACGTTTTACGTTGGCACCGTGATAGCTGTGTTTCGTCGGTCTTGAATATTTTATTAATTAATGGACGACTAGAATGACCACACCTAAATTAGTTTGTTACGCAGTCACGGCCAAACACATTGTTCGATTGTTTTTCAAATTAGGTTACAAAAATATAATATTAGTAATGGCTGAAAACACGTCAAATAAATACTAAATAAATGTAATTATTAAAATCTAAAATAAATGTTTATATTTGTCATCAATTTGAATTGTTCGATTAATTTACCAGTTAATCTAAGAAAGTTACTACATTACTGCCTGCTAATCTATGAACATTACTACATTACTGCCTGCTAATCTAAGAACATTACTACATTACTGTCTGCTAATCTAAGAACATTACTACATTACTGCCTGCTAATCTAAGAACATTACTACATTACTGCCTGCTAATCTAAGAACATTACTACATTACTGCCTAACAAAAACAAACTTTTTTTGCGTAGAGGGTTTTGTAAAAAGGTCTGTAAGAGAAAGGCGTACTCATAAATGAAAAGCTTTATCAAGGGGGACGTGAGCGATAAAAAGTTGAGGACTGCTTTAAGTCATTAAAATCGACGTATACGTTTTTTTAAAGGTTTTTTTTCGTCGCGAGGTCTATTGTTCCCAGAACTACTAATCCTAATCCTAATGTAACGTAAAATGTTGTTCTTAGTGAGGTAAATTCTAGATCCGCCATTGTTGTATAAGGTACCGTCATCGAACTGGCCGTCCTTGACGAAACTAATGAAGATCTCCTTTGCTGCGCTCCTGAGGGTGACAGCTCTCTTGAAGGGGGGTTTCTTGTTGAATTTCGGCTTCTTAGTAAAGATGGTCTTGGAGATGTTTTCCAGAAAAGGGGACACTTCTTCGGTGAGGTGGCTCGCGAAGATCTTGGGAGTGCAGTACAGCAACTGCCTGCCTACGATGAGATTCAAAAAGAGCCTTATTGAAATAGACTATCACCAGAGGAATGAAAAAATTGTTTTGGTGTCAACTTATCGATGTTGTATTTTCGGTGTTTATACGCGTTTTGAGGTCAACTGGCCTCAGAAAACGTGTTGTTTTCACCGAGAGTATAGTAAAACAAGTCATTTTTAAAAGTTTTATCTGTAAAGCATTTTAAATTATATTTGCCATCTGTGGATTTGGAATTTTTAAAAACAACATTTGTTTCATTAAAGGTAGTTTTAATTATACTTCGATCGAGACTTGAAAAAAATATTGTAATATAACAGTTTATACAAATTTGGCATGCTAAAAATATACGTTCATGGACTTATTGACAAGGTTAGCTTCAATGTTGAATATTAAATAGAAGATTTGCAGTTTTTTATTTTTTGTTTTAGGAATATTTTGAAAAGAGCTTTAACGAATTTGTTTAAAACTAATATTTCTGTTCTTATCAATGAAATCCACATATAAAAAAATCATCTATGTAGTTCCCTACTTAATAAAAATATTCATTTTCCATAAAAAAACTAAATTTTTCCAATTCGTAATAAATTCGCCGAATATACTCCATGAAAGACGAAGCATTAAACATCTGAATATCAAATGTATTGCAAATAAATTAAGTAAGTGTTTTTGGTGTTTTATTATATACTAATTTAGGTGGAACAGCTATCATTGCATTCCAATATTTAAGTTTAGAAACGCTGAAACTTCGACATCAAAGCTTTGACACCAATACAATATACTGTCATTACTCGATATGTTAAAAGGACAGAATAATTGCCTTGATAATCAAATCATTTTAAAAGCAAGGAAATTGTCCCGCTCACATATCTCGTTCAGAGCAGGAATCTTGAAGGTGACGCACAGTACGCTTTGTCCGTTTGTCAAAGCATTACTTGGGTATTCGTACTCATCCACCCCAAAGGATTTTGGAATGCTGTGTACCAACCAGAACCCCGTCTTTCCATCAAATGCTACGACACCTGGAAATACAAAATAAATCTTATGGTTTATGGTATGTCCTCAGATCAATTAAGGCAAACTTTAAAAGTAATGTAACAGTTCTTGCCTTTCAAATGTCCATTGGCGGTCCCGTTGTAACCAGCAGGGGGCTCATCGTTGTAAAACAAATAAGTTGATTTCTAGAAAAAAAATATGGTGTGCTATTTTGGCTTCAATTGATGTTTTTTTTTAATAAATCATACTAAGTGTTAAAAAAGTTGAAACAAAATAAGTGAATGCCATATTTAAGACCCATCTTACTTATATTCTGTAAAAATATTAGCTTTTGCGTCCAATTTAAACTGAAGTATTCTTTTGCGGTATATACTTACTTTCTAGCTATATATATTTACTTTCTTTAACGATATTTATGATCTTTTAAGAAAATAGTTGTTGTCATTTTACGTTTCTGTATTTACATGTTGGGGAGAACGAGTTGTCATGGAGATGATTAGAAATATTTCTCGATTTTTGTAAAAATTAAATAGAATACTTTAATCGTCCTTCACTTTTTAATATTAGGTTAAAAACCATGTTTAACTTTTCAATTTATTAACAATATCCAGCCGTCACTAGGTTTTTTACATCGAAGGATTGTGTCACAAAATTGAAGTTACTGAAGTATTAAAATTATTTTTTTTAATGTAGATCATAAAATGTTGCATTAGATGCTTTATTATAAACAACATTCAACAAAAAAATTAATATATGTATCCCTGCATTATTAAAAAACATTCGTTTAAAAATATATTTGTTTCAATTTATATCGGGATATCTCTTTCAAATAAAATTTATTTAGAAAAATAATGTTTTTCATTATAGGGAGTTGGGGTAACTAATTAGCTCTAAATTCTCATTAAAATTATACACTTCTAATTTCTGGTTAACACCAATGTACTAACACCAGTTTACATTACTAGACAGCTAGATTTATCATTTATCCAAGTGGTGTGGGTCCTAGTTCAATTGCTTAATAATGAGTTGAATGTTATTCCACTTAACACTTTAGCTAAAACAAATTGCAAACTTTAAACGCTTTCATCTCGAATATACTACTTATACCACTTGGCGGCCAAGCCATCCATATGATGTCGAAGACATAAAATACATTATGTCAAATGAAAATCATTAATAGTCTTGTCGATATTATTTAATGCCACACTGTAGAAAAAGGTACTTAAAAATGAGTACCTGAAGATACTCGTTTTTCTTTGTGTACAATTGCATCGTAAATGCGCGATGACGTACCCAAATTTAAGCAAACGTACTTTCTCAAAAATGAGCAGTATATTGCTAATCTCAGCTTCTGTTCTTAGTCTTAAAATAGTTGTTCAGAAGATGGTTTTCCACATTATTTGTTGTCGATTGCTTAAACGGAAACTGAGTTATTACAAATCAATTATCTTACTTCAAATTCTTTTGACACACCTTTTTAACATTTCTTTTGTTTATAACTTCTTCACGTCGCCCTGTCGCCTACAACGGACTGCGGTGCCTTAGAATCTGGGTTCGCTGCCCGGTAAGTCTGGGTTGTAATTGTTGTTATTTATTGAAAGAGATTTGTGAAGGCAGCCTACACAGGCAAACAAATACTCTTTATATTCATTGTACTCATTTATGAGTACACACCTTTTTCAAAAATGAAACTTATGTATTTGGAGCTATGATAAGCATCGAATGTACTCAAAATTTAGTACATTTTACTTATGTTTGAGTACCTATTTTTAACAGAGCAATTCGCGATAGAAACGTTAATAAGTATTTACATTCTTTCTAAGCATAGTTTCATGTATTTTTCATGTCTTATAGAATATAATGGAATTATACTATTTATCTCCAATTCAAGAGCTAGAATCATACCTATGTATTTAATAATTTTAGGTAAATAAAATTTAACGAACATTATTACCTCTTTATTGTCGAAGAATGTCTGTAACGTTTTCGCCAACATAGAAGACTTGGAAGTCACACTATTTGTAGATAACTTCCAATTTCCAGGTTGAGATGACGAAATATAGGCGTACGCTTTTCCTTCAGAGACGTAGGTACCCGGATAGCCCTTTTCGATTTTTGGAAGTTTGTAATTAACGTACCTAAGTAAAATATAAATAAGATTAAAAAAACATATTTTAACAATATTTTTAAATAATTATGTAGTATTGACGTGCTTGCTAACTTTTGTAGTTCAATTAATTACTTATACAACATTTACTGACGCTTCAAGGCAATTGGATGTAAAATTTTATATATATTTCTCATTTAATTAAGAAACGTTCATTTATTACATCACCCTATTTTTCATCATTTTGTATCCCTCCTCCCCCATGTCACGTTAAACTTAGTCCTAGTGCTCTTAAAAAACTGTTTTACTACAAGCGCTGTCAAATTTTTAAACTTATTGCTTGCGTCATCAAATAGCTGTTTACTTTTAATGACATTTAGGATTAATTTCATTGGTGAAGAATTTTTGAAAAAAATAAAGATAATTTTGCAAACATGTACATTGTACATTTAATATTTACACAGTTAAGCAATGCGTTTTCACAAAACATACATAAAAAAATTTAATTTTTAAAAAATTAACAAAATAAATAATTTTGGTAATTTAAATCATTGGTATGAATAAAGTCATTAACAATGTTTTTATAACAATCTTAAAAAATCTGAAAAAAAATTTACCAATATTTAATAAATATTAGTATGAATTTTCATAAACATAGACAGACTTACCAGTCAACATCTTGATTGTCTTCATCTTTACATGCTAGACCGACTCCTCGACACGATGACAATTCGAACAGAAAAACAAACACAAACAATAAGTTTATTTCCCACATAAAACGACACCCTTTCAACGACATTTTCCCCAACGATTGACTTCCAGGCACACTTCGCACCATCAAAACATGTTAATCTAGTGTTGATTTGATATTTGAGGTCATTTAACGGAACTGTTGCTTCCTTTTCCTGTTCTTTTTTTAAGAACTGTTCTTTAACCTGCTCATTTTTAGAAGGCTCGTAGATAACTATCTCTTTAGAGTTCTTTGCAAATCTGCTTTGCGTTACTCATATCACATTCAAATAAACCCAAATAAAAGAGCAGAAGTTTCAAAGAAGATGTATGAAGTTGAGATAGAAGGTTGTTGTTCTGAGGAATTAAGAGAAACTATTTCTTTTGTTGCCTGATGGGGATACGAGATAGTGTGATGTTGCTCGCCAATTTCTTTTTTTTTAACCTTTGTTCTAGATTTCCCCCTATATTTGTTCTTTCTGTTTTAGAATTTTGATACACTAAATAAGAAAAAAAATTAAAGGGAAAGATAAAAAAAAAGCAATAAATTATGGAAAGTAATAAATATAAAAAAGAGCAAACATAAATAAAGAATAAATATTAAAAAAAAAACTTTTCGAATGAAATAACTATTATATTAGTAAGATTTAATTATATTTAGTTTCACTTAGGTTTGCCTAAAAATGTTACTTATTCGAAACTGAAATATTTAATATAACGGCATTTTTAGCGAAACATTTACACAAAATATGGGTGAGATAACAGTTAAGGTGTTTTATTTCAGTTGATGACTGTAGGATGAAATTCATAAAAGCAGTTTTATAAGTATATAATTTTAAGATGTATAATTTTTCTTCCGAATCACAAAGAAACTATTGTTATTCATTTGTTCTTTCTGCTTTAGGATTTTAGTATCTTAAAGGAGAAGTATTCTATTTTAGAATCTTAAAGGATCTTTAGTATCTTATCTTAGAAAGTAATAAATATAAAAAGGAACAAACATAAATAAGGAATACATATAATAAACAACACTTTTCAGATGAAATGACTATTATATTTGTAATATTTAATTATATTTAGTTCTACTTGCCTAAAAATTGTGCTTATTGAAAACTGAAATTTTTAATATAACGCCATTTTTAGCCAAATATTTACGCAAAATATGGGTGAGATAACAGTTACAGTGCTCTATTTTAGCTGATTGTAGGATACAATTCATAAAGCAGTTTTTATAAGTATATAATTTTAAATAATACAATTTTCTTCCGTATCACAAAGAAACTGTTGTTTTTCATTTGAAAGAACATGTGAGAAATAACAGAGTGGTATATTTTTATATCACTATAATCTTTCGATAAATATAAACCAGCGAATTGTAGATAAATCTTCGCAAGCAAACTAAAAGTTCAACTTTGTTTTAGAGGGTCAGTAATCCAATATTCTAATAAATAAATGAGATGAACGTTGATTATTACCATGGAAATATACTTGCGACGATGTGCTTAGTAAACCATCTGAACAGATTGGAATGATTAAAGAGAGATCCTAATCATAGAATTCTATTTTGAATATGTAGCATATCCACTAAATATCTATTGATAAAATATAGAGATTGTCCTATCTGGATTGCGTAATGCTGCGATATTTAATCCACGTACATTACGTAAAATGAACCTCAGACAAAATAAACATTTCTGAAACAGGATTCTATATCAAATCAGTATAAAAGGTAAGGGGGAGAAGGAGATACAATACAATTATCAAATAAAGCGCTTATTTTCAGTATAGACTAAGGTTCATTTAAGTTGAGGAAGCCGATTTATTGGCTTTTTAAAACACTAGGTTAGATTATAACTCAGTAATTAAACAAATACACAGAGTGTATGAGAATGAAATTTACAACTTTGACGTAAAACCAAAGATAAATAAGATATCTTAGTTAAGTAGATTATACTTGTAAGAGGAACATGAAGTTTTCTTTGTACGCAGTTTTTTTCCAAAATCATTAACAAACCAATAAATGCAAAATTCCAAAACCATTAACGCACTATTAAACCATCAACCCATTGAGCTTTCTTTTGAGGATGGGTGTATAAGAATCATCTTTACAACTCACGAACACAACAAAACCTAAAGGAAATAAGATAGGTAAATTATTTTTAGGTAAATTCAGCAACACATAAAGTTTTACTTATAAGTAGTTTTGTTAACGTTTTTTTTTAACTGCGTACAAATAAAACTTCATGTGTTTTTCTTACATGTACAACCAACGTAACTTAGCTATCTTATTTATTTTAGATTTTATTGCGTCTCAAAGTTGTAAACATCATTCTCATCCCTGTAATGTAAATAATAAAAAAAATATGTTTCGAATGCAGATTTTAGTAATCTACATCTTTAAAACGCCTAAAAATACGTTGCGATAACCGAAAACCGTTAGAGACAGATTTAAACAAAGTTATATCATAGTATTATCCGTTATCGAAAAACCTTGTTCACAGATACACGCAAACTATTTTTTTTTATTCGGGCTTTATGAAAATGATTGTCAGAAAACGGTGAAAATCCAACATAAAAATTTTGACCTTCAAAAAATTTTGAGCTACTTTGTATTCCACACAGGTTAATAGCAAGTAAATACAGAAATCTAATCATAGAAATATGTACCAATTCCATCTTCATTTCAAATTCTCGTATTATCTTGAAATTTTCGCATGAAACATGTTAGATATTTACGTTATTTTTATGGAGCAGTTATATCCCCTTTTTTTTTTTTTTAAAGACGATAACTTACTATGGACAATTATATAAAAAATATTACAAAAAAAATCGTGAAGCTGAATATCAATTCCAACATACCAAACATATATTTAGTGGTTTGTGACATATTTGTCATTTCCTTTTCGGGAGTTGTGAGGAATTTCAATTTGAAGAAAGTTTTAGATCAAAAGCATACACTGTAAAAAAAAAATATACTTAAAAATGAGTACATGAACGTACTCGTTTTTGTTTGAATACAATTGCATCGTAAATAAACGATAACGTACTCAAATTTAAGTAATCGTACTTTCTCAAAAAATGAACAGTGTGATTAAGTATTGAGAATATCAGCTTCTGTTCAAGCCATCTTAACAAAGCGACCTGACAAACTTAAAATTGTTATTCAGAAGATGATTTTACACATTATTTGATGTCGAATGCTTAAATGGAAACTGCGTTATTACAATTAAATAATTTTACTTCCCATTCTTTTGGCACACCTTTTTTACCATTACTTCTGTTTATAACTTCTTTACGTCGCCCTGGTAGCTAAGAGATGTTCTAACAACTCAATTAAAATTTTAACTCAATCAAGTCTTCTTCTAAACTAATTTTTTAAGCCTGTCAATCTTCATTAAAATCGGTCCAACAGATTCTGAGTTTAGTGCGAACAAAATCTAACTCTTACGTCAATTGAAAAAAACATTTAAAGAAAATAATGTTATACTTACACCTCATCTTCTAATTAAGATAACCTTGATACTAAAAATCTTGACGTTAAAACCTTTTTACAAAAGAAATGATTATTTTTCGTAAGTTTCATCAAAATAGAATTTGTAGTTTCCAAGCCATGACCAAACAAATACAGGCCCCCTGAAGTTTTATTAGTATAGGTACAAGGGAAATTCGAATAACAATTTTCTAAAGGGTTCCAAAGTTGTGAAAAAAAAATTCTATGTAAGTGTTTTGCTTAGTATTAACTACGAATTCACCACTTATACTGCATTCAAAGTCATCTAAATAACAGACAATTGCCGAATTTGAAACAAATCAAGTAGTTATCGACTAATTGACAGTAGTTTTAGATAGTACCACCCAGTTAGGTTGTTGGAAACCAAATAGCAAAATCTGTTCTTGATTGATGGTGGATATTTATGAATTATAATTAAAAAAAGTTGTGTGACACACTAGATTTTTTAAGACACACACATAAAAATATCCTTATCCAGTGCTCTAGCATCTGTTGCACCAGACATTTAGGAAAACTAGTTGTCGTTGTAAATTTCAGTAATGTAGGGCACAGTTGTGTGTTACACGACGCATAGCTTAAAATAATTAGTAGCAAAGTGATATAATGACGCTAATTCATGTTTAGTGGCGCTAGAACCGGTATGGCAGCTGCCATACCTAACCCAAATAACGTGTTAAAAAAATGGCACAAAAAAAATTATATAAAAATGTTATTTATTTTCGACCAAACCTCTTTTTCGTGTTTTCCCTGCCATACTTTTTAAAACTAAGTTCCAGCACTCCTGTTCATGTTCTCCTCTATTTGAAATGTTATTTTAAAAAAAAGGTACAAATGAAAATTTGTTGTGCTTAATATCAAAATTGCTTATTGCAGTTTTAATCATTTTCATTTAATTCTAGGAGCATAAAGGCTATTTAAGATTCAATTAGTTATTTGTTAAGTTTTTTTTTAAATTATAAATAATTTAATAGAAGAACCATTACGTCCATCCGCTGGATTTCGGATATCGCAACATATTGTAATTTTACCACTTGAAATATAAAGTATAAATATTATACTTGTCACTTCTGAGTCTTAATAGTTCTTTAGCTGTGATAGCCTGTTGGTCATGGCAGCCATTTATGCAGGTTTTGGTTTTAAAGCTGCAGTAAAATCATGAATTAATGTCATAACTATTATAATTCATTAGCACTGTATGTTGAATCGCGACAAAACACAGTCGTTAATTTTTGTTGAACGTGAATTATCAGATTTTGTTTCACAATAATCTTACTGACTAGATTACGAAGATTATTGCTTTCTAATTACTGGACCTCTGATTAACCACTTCTTGGAAAAATAAATACGAGATATATATTTTAATTTAAGTTACATTAATTTTCAAGAATAAAAAAAAAATTGTATCTATCCTGAATTCTAAGTGTCTAGATTGTAAGTCTCTATCTGTTCTATCCTACTAATCTTCTGACTGTTCCATTCTACCTATTGTCTGGCCTGTAAAGTCTCCTGGATACCTGTATGGTGTTCATGAGGCTTTACAGGCTGGACAATAGGCAGGCCAGACAATGCTGAACGTATGACATGCAATGCTGACCATGAAGGAGTTAAAACAGAAAAAATATTTCAACGAAAGTTTCAGAATCTCTATATGAAATAAAAAGTCAAAAAAATTATATTTTATTTAAAAATTAAAATATTACATATTATAAACATATTTCAAAAATTGAAAATGTATTTCCTTTTGAAGTATAAAAACCAATTACTACTTGCATTTAATATTAGAACATAAATAACAATTCAGCAGCTGTTTCCAAAATGTATAAAATAACACTTTTCAAAATTTAGAGGGAACAATTGCTTTTTTTAACTCATAATTATGTCATGAAAAAATTAGCACCAAAAAATTGTATTAAATGTATGTTCCATGTAAAATTTTCTTAAACTTAGCTTCTGCTCAACAGATGAAATATAAATTAAACTAAAAAACTGAACTATTACACTGTTAAAAAAATTAATTCAAACACAAACAATAGTTCATAGATAACATGTTATATTGTGTTAGAATTATTAATTATATTACGATAATATATGTGCAATCTGTAAATAAGTCTTGTTGAGATTATGTATCAACATTGCTACACCACCATTTTTAATGGCTTAACATGAAGTTAAGAAGCTAAAAAAAATTAACTGGAAAACATATTAAGTTAAAAATTAACTTCATTAACTACTTATTTTTTTACTTATTTTTTTTCAAAATATTTTTACTTTTTTTTCGATTTCGAAATATTACTTTTATTGAGCAAATAAAGAAATGTTAGTTCTTAAAAATATTAATTTTTATCAGAAATTCAAAAAATTATATATTTTAATTGATTCAAATATCGCTCATCACTAACTCCAAGTATAATCTATTCAAGTTAAGTTACCTTACAATTGTTAGATCAATAAAAACTTTGTTTAATAAAAAATAATGTATCATGAATATATTGTACTTAACATAAACATTATATACTACAAGTTTTATATCTTAATTTATCTATAACATAAAAAAGTAAAAAAAACATCTTGGCTAAAAAAAAAATTTGGAAATCTATAATTGTATCTTAAGAACTAATTACCAGAAATTAGAAAAATTTGCTATTCTAATAAGGTGAAAAATATCAAATATTTTCACAATTTATAAACAAAACCTTTAAAATGTAACTATTATTCATTTATTATAATTAACAATATGTTAAGAATCTACTATATTTGTGGCAGCCAGACTCTTTTGCTGTTTTTCAAGTTCTTCAGCTCTTTTATTGATAACTTCTGGCTGAATTTCTATATATGACATCATGAGTTTATGATTTACTGCAACCCCTTTTGAAGAACATTTTTCGATGCACAATTCCTAAAAATTAAAAATGATGCTACTCAATAAACATGTAAAGGCTAAAAAGAAAGAAAGAAACATATCTGGTGCTCTATCAGGTAATATTAAAAATACCAGCATATAGAAAAAATTTTCTTATCAAATAAACAAGTGAAAGTTGAGAGGAAGAGAATGATGACAGTTTTTCCAGAGTGATTGGCCAAAAAATACTATAGTCTCATAGACATACACAGCATTCTAGTCTTTGAACCTTTTGTTTTTGACAGACTATCATCATTCTTCCCGTTTCTCAATTTCATACAACCCAGTAGCTCACATAAAGAGTTTTCTATATTTCAACAAAAAGAGAACCCCGACAGATTCCCTGGATCCTTCAATTCTAATAACTGAGCTAAGTCTGATTTTTAACATGAAAATGTTTCTGAAAAAACTAAATTTTGTTTCAGCGTTTTAACTAAATTGCTAAAAAGTTAATCAAGTCCAGCTTCTTTATAGCCATGGTGGTACATTGAAATGTCTCATATTATTTGCAATATTTATACAAGCATAAGTAAAAACCAGTTAGAAGAATGAATCAAAATGTTTAAACGCAGTTTGCATAATTATTTTTTCAATTTACAAATTACAAGTTTATTATAATCTTTGCAAATAATTAATAGATTACCTAACTTTCTGAAATAATAGTAATGCATTACAATCTCTAAATGAAATTAAGCATGCTGAAATAAACAAATAAAGTTAATACTAGCATTACATTTAATTTTTTTTAATTATACATACAGAACGTTTACATAATACTGGACTTGTTCTTGATAAATTGTAAAAGAACTTTTGAAATAGACAGCAAATTTATATCGTTTGGGAAAATAAAAATATTAAGCAAATTTACAAATTACAACAAAAAATAAAATATGTATTTTTTTAAATAACTAATATAATAATTAATATTGATAGATAGCGCAAATACAATAAATATAAATAAATATAAACTAAAAAAATGCTGGAAGAAAGTATGGTGTAATATAATTAAATTATCTCATTTCCAAAAAATTTCTACATTGTGAGTTTGGTCGCCTAAATTATATCATTTGTCCTCCCCCTCTTCACCATATTCATTTTTTAGCAGCAGTCCTGATCCTGACAGTGTACTTGTTCAAATGGCAACACTTCACCCACACAAATTCTAGCGAGAATAGTATTGTTGGATTAGTATTTAATTTGCATAAATTAGCAACTTGCACTTTTGAATATCGTTTTAAATAATATTAAACAAATTTAAATTGATATTACTTAAAAGCTATTCATCATATTTTTATTACTTTAAATATAAAAAAAAAATTTAGTTCATAACAGTTTCAAATAAAATGTGTGTATTAACACTAACATAATATAAGATAACCAAGCAAATATCTAAATTACCTCATTTGATGTTAGATAACGATCATTGAAGTTTTCAACACAATGTTGAAAGCACACTTCTGCCATTCTATTGTAAATTATCAAAAAGTCTTTCATCTAAAAAGAAAAGAAAACAGTTTAATAAAGTCAAGATATTTAACTTGGATATATGATATACTACTTATCTCAATGTGTGTTCCTTTAACTTTAGATTTGCAAGGAAAATATATTTAGGTAGGGTTATCATATGTCCATATTTCATCCAAACGTCCTGATTTCAAACTCACGTCCTTGTTAGTGTCCGGAGTTTCAAAATATCCGGATTTACGCCATTGAATGCGGCGAAAGAATGAAAAATCTGACATAAAAATGTTTTAAGACTTTCCTGGATAAAATTTTCTCATCCAAAAAAGGAGATGAAAATGTTGATAAACCTTCTTATCCAGAGCCCAGCTCAAACTGAAAATTAAAAGTTTTGGCAGTTTTGTTATCCTACTTTTCATTAATGTAATTTTATTTCAACAAACAATAATAAAAATGGTATCATTTTTGCATTCTGACATCTTAATTTTTTTTTTACTTCCTCAAACTCTGTGCTTGTGTTATGAAAGAAGGTTTTTAGTAGACAACTATTAGAATTTTAATCTATACTTTGATCCCCCCCAAGACATTTCCCCTCCCTGGTGTGTCCGGATTTCACTAAGAAAAAGATAACCCTATATTTAAGTCATAATTATTAATTTAAAATGATTGAATATTCAAATAAGCTATAATTTAAAAGCAATTTAGGTTAATGCATACATAAAGCATAACGCTAAGTCTACTTATACCTATGTGACACCAACCACTGGATGTGTCCTTTTCTTATTTTATCGCTATTTCTACAGTTGCATGATTGTTTTGTTTATATTTTTGTTGTAATTTATTTGCTTTTTTGACAATCTTAATTGTGTACATACGAGAAAAACATATGTGAGCTTTTGAAGATGGCTCTGCTGATTTGGGAATACAAACCACCAATTGCAGCCATCTGCAAAAGCTTGTGAGCATTTTCTCGTTCGCGTTGAATGGGCCTAAAGCATCCTATGCAAATGTTTTGGTTTGACTTAATGCTGCAATATCGCCTCACAATATATACAATTTTGTAGAACTTGTTTTTGTTTGAAATTTGACAACATATGTAAACAAGCAAACATTCAGTACTTCGTTGTCAAGCTTATTTGAGCTTTATAAAATCAACACATTTGGTGTCGTACAAGTTTCGGCCGATGACCGCTGTTCCCGATTTGAATTTTAAAATATATTCACTGCAAAAGATGGGAATCCATTTTAAGACTTTAAAGTTTGATCATCCTTTTATCTATTGCAGTGCAAAAGATACCTGAATTCCTCTACACCTTCAAGGTGTTACCAACCATCAGATTTTTATGACACAGAATATAATGACAGACAATATTTTTTTTCTTTATCTTAAGAGGAAAGGGGCTCTGTGATACACTAGATTTTTAACAACATTGGAGAATGTGATGTTATATGTCAGATTCGTTTCTGTCTAAAAGGAGATAAACTGGTTTTGTGTGAAAATAAAACTACAGTTAAAAATGCATTAGCTGTATAAAAATTAGGTTATTCTGTCATACTGGGTCACTCTGATTTTCCCACAAATCTGGCAACCCGGGGCCAAACGGGATACAGGGAGAATACAGACAATTTTTTTTATTGGCTACCAAACCAGTTTTTGTGGGCGAGTAACGTTCAGTTGGTTTGGTTTAGATTTTGTTAATTAACGTCGCACTAGAGCTGCACAGTGGGCTATTGGCGACCGAGCAACGTTCAGATTTGTAAATACAGGATTTTAAAAAAAGTCGCCAAGAGGGACACAATAAGACAGATTAACCGTTCTTTGACTTGCATCCAACCAGTTTTTTGTCGCCAAGCAACGTTTTAGAGTTGCGAATATAGGATTTTCATAAAAGTCGACAAGGGCGACCGTATAAAACAGATTAACCAAATATTATATTATATTGAACTTCAAAATACATTGGCTTAAATTTGATCTGCACTTACTTTGCTAATTTCATGATCTTCATTTTCCATGGTGAATTTAATTTGAGATATATCAAGAGATATGTTGGTCTATCACTCAGATTGAAACTTGTAATCAAAGAACTTTTAGAAATGCTTTTGTCTGTATGTAAATACCTTGTTGTAAATAATCATAAATATATTTAATTTATATGTTTATTTTTCTGCGTTTGTCAATCAGCGAATCATGCCGAATTTATAAACAGTTTTGTTGATGTTTTTAAAGAATACTTGATTGATTGATTTGTTAGAAACACTATCTATGAACAAGCACGAGCTGGAGTCGAGATTAAAATGTTTGTGAATAAATAATCGAGTTAAAATCGACGAAGAAAAAAAACATGTATTTGACTATTCAGCAGGCGACAATTTTTATATATGAAAAGATATGAGAAACTAAATTCCTCGTTTAAAGCGAACGCATACTCCCTCTCTTCATGCAGATGAATACAAGTATGTAAAGCAATAAAGCCATAAGCGACACACTATCCAATCACCAAGATAACTCCTCCCTGGAACTGATATGGTTCGAAATTCAATTTCTATAGGGAGTCACCGATGACAAGTCATATATTTTGTGCTATACTTTTGTTTATTGTCAATTGCACAAAATGCAAAATAAATACCTGTTACTCTTCCATGCATTAATTGTATGGAGCTGTTGTCAAGCTTATAAATATGACGAACTTTATTTTAAGCAAAAGGTAATAATTTAAAAATATCGGACGCCTTTATTGCTAAAAAGTTGGTCACGCTATTATAAAGCGATGTATACTTTTATCTAAAATTTTTATATTAATTTTTTTAAGAAGTATATCTAATTTAAATAGTTTCCTTTTTAATAAAAAAAATCATAATCGAAACATGAACTAAAAAGCAGTTTTTGACATTTGAAAGTACATCACAAAAGTAATTGAAACAACTTCAACTTTTTATTTATAGAAAATCAATGTATTTAGTTACTTGGTGTGTTTCCTGGATTCTTGCTCCACTAGGTGTATGCTTTTTTCCAATCATCATCCAGGGGTTCGAGTTCATCTCAAGATAGAGGCAGGGTAGTAAGGATAGGGTCCAGGATACAAAAAGGAGATTATTCTGAGTTTTAAGTGTGAGAAATTTAAGAGAGAACTGATGCTTTAGGTTAGTCTTTCTGTTTGTTTAAAGTATTTACAAAGGGATTTGAATTTTTCTTGTCTGTGATCAGGCCAGTATGTAGCACAAAGGGTTGAATTACATTTTTTTTCACAGGATTTTGCACTTTTCATAATTGGTGCATTCTAGTTTGTAATGTTCTGGGGTTTTGCAGTGGCAACACTAAGAGTGAGCTAATTTGAATCGGTGCAAAGTAAGGATGGTGGATTTAACCTTGGTCAATTGTACATCCAAGAGCCTATTAGATGAGAATTTATTCAGGTTTTTAATCCAGTGGTATCTTTGGTGTAGATGTTTTGGCTCTAGATTTGTTTTGAGGATAAAATGTCACTTCTTTTGATTTCTTTGATGGTATCTTCCAGGGAAATGAGTAGAATTGATGTCTTTTGAAATTGCTTGGTGGGAATCGATGTATTTTTAAACTTTTTGTATGCAAAATAGGAGTAAAAATTTTAGTGTGATTAGTAAATTAAGAGAACTTTGCTTGTCTGATTTAGGCTTATTTATACTATCTGTTATTCTTATATGCTTAATCCTCGGGACAGACAAACAACATTTGCACACAATACCATGTATTTTAGAATTGTAGCCAGATGGCGAGGCAAAACTTGTTTTGGCACCCAATGCGACCTGAATAGGCATCAGAACGTTGGACCACGATCGTGCACCAGTCTCGTATACATGCCAGTATAATTTTTTGGATCTTTCTGGTATTTTAGCTAGTATTATTTTCTAGTATAGAAGCTGGCAACCATCCGATCGCAAAATTCCTTTTTTTAATTTTCTTGTTTACTCAGTCGGGCTCAAACTCGCAATCCTCTGATTGCTAGCCAAACACACTTATCCAGTAGGCAACTGGGGCCCATTTAAAGGTGTCTTGTCATGCAATTCTGAATTTTTTAAAAACCTTTTAGGCAATCTGGAAAAGTTGTAATTTTTATCTTAACCTTTACAGGACGGTTGGTTCCTTTTATATTAAAAAAAAATTATTTCATGCTTTTGACTCTTTATTGCTTATACACTTGTCTATAAACAGCAAACCATTGTGTATTTCTGCTCCAGATTATATGCCTTTAGATCTAATTTAAATAATTCCTGTGGTAAGAATATTAAAATCAGGTAGTCATTTTTTAACAAACATTGAACTATCTTTATACATCATTCTGCATTCTTATTCAATGTTGAGTGCCACTTCACTTTTAAATTATTATTATTTTTAATCATAGGAATTGTAAAGAATTTGGTCATTTGCCCCCTTCCTTTTAGACCGTTCCATACTCTGTATCTGCCTAAATAAATCAAGCAGAGCCATACAATTTTAAGAGAAGACAAATAGGTCCTTAAAGCCTTCATCTACATTAAAATTAGATTTTTTTCAAAAATGTTAGTTGACCCCTTCTTCCACTTGCCTCTTCAATTGATTGTTTGAATTTAATTTTGTAATTAGTTTTAATTTTGTAATTTAATTATTTTTGAATTGTTAAATATATATATTATTTGACATCAGAATTGTATTTAATATTGAAATTTTTATATGGTTCCC
This sequence comes from Troglohyphantes excavatus, assembly GCA_963932185.1. NCBI lineage: Eukaryota > Metazoa > Arthropoda > Arachnida > Araneae > Linyphiidae > Troglohyphantes > Troglohyphantes excavatus. The sequence goes on along the minus strand of OZ010672.1, from coordinate 50,795,675 downwards.
GGATATAAATTCTATTAGAAAGTAAATCCATGCTTTGTTAAAATTTTAACTTGGTGGTCTGTGCCATCTGAAAGTTGAAAACCACTGCCATAAAGTAATTGCATATATATTTTTAAGTTACATACTCACATTTCCTTAGGTAATTTATGAAATTTAGTATGTAGGTGAAAGAATACTTTCTGTCACAGAGGTCTGCTTTTGTACACTGGTGTTATTTCTTAGGCATTTTATTATTTCAAGTGAAGTTAATTTAGTATGTGTAAAATAATCCTGATACAAAGTATAAACTATCTATTAATGTTTCTTTAACTTTAGGTAGATCATTTTGGATATACAAATGATGATACTTTCCAACAGAGGTATTTAATCAATTTGGATTACTATAACCCAGACAATGGATCAATTTTCTTCTATACTGGAAATGAAGGAGATATTACCATGTTTGCTAATAATACTGTAAGTGAATATTTACTTTGGGTGATATTAAAAATAAAATATTAAAAATCTAGTTTTTCTAAAAGTACGTTCATTTATAGTATTGCTAAATAAAATAATATCTATTGGCTCTTGTGATCAGTACATACTAATAAAAACTCATATTCTTTGCACGGAGTAAATGACACACCATATAGGCACACCTTTTTTATGTTTGTCTGAACATAATTTTTTACGATGTGCTTCAATTTTGATAATTTTTCAAATAGTAGAGAAATGATTCCATTTATTAGAATTTTCATGAAAATTCACAGTTTTTCTAGGAAAAATGAAAATTTGAAGAAAAAATTGTTGTTAAGCCTTTATATTTCATTAATTTAGGGCTTTTTTCTAAGCTCTGAGCTGTCTTTTGTGTAATTGTAGAGTGTATTATTAACAAATGAAAAATTTCCACAATCAAACTCATCACAGGTTCTTACTCAAAATACATTTAATTTAACTTTATTTATATTTAAATAAAATAATAAGACTTTTATAAATGGTTAAAAGATTATACTGTTTTGTGAGTTTTTAAAGCTAAAAAGAATGAGTTTTTATTATTTGCATTTTAACTTTTCTAGCCATAGAACCCTAAACCACTTTAAGACTTTATTCTTCTTTGATAGAAAAAACGGTTCTGCCAATCATTAACATTTTAATGATATAATCAATAAAAGTTCAACTATTTGATACTAAATAAACCAACATTTTTAAAGGGACTTAATCGATGCTACTTACAAAATTGCTGCTAACTTACAAAAAAAGTCATTAACTTTACCCAAATCATTTTCTGTATATAAATAGAATATTTCATGTTCTTCACACTAAATAATATTAACTTTTTTTGCTAACATCTGTTTCTTAACTTTATTAAAATAGTTTTAATAAAAATGTCATACACATACTTTTTTAGTTACAAACTTTATGAATTACAATATGTTTTTAGAAACTCATATTTTAATATTTTTAGGGCTTTATGTGGGAAAATGCAAAGGATTTCAATGCTGGTCTGATATTTGCTGAGCATAGGTACTATGGTCAATCCTTACCATATGGAAAACGTTCTTACAAAGTAAGAGTTATTTAAGTGTAAAAGAGAGAAAATTAATGTGTCGTTGGCAAATACTCCTTGTTATTTTTGTTTCATTATAAAACTTGCTTTAACTGATAAATTTTAAACACTGAAAATATAAAACAAGTTGTGTTTATATTTCATGAATTTTTGTACATAATTATGTTATTGTATTATGTTGGAGCGTATCATGTTGCATCCCTAGATCATAGAAGTTGCATATCGAGATAACAGGCATAGAATGTTACAATTTTTCACTATACTCTGCACTTAATAATTTTGGTCAAGGTGGTAAATTTTTTTCACATTGCCTGGTTTTGGTACTAATAGAACTTGATTTAAGAGACAAACTCCAGATCTGGGCTGTGATGCACAACATCAAGCATGCTGCTCTTAAAGATTTCTAAAGTATTGTGTGTGTTAAGAACATAGTAATGTCTACTGTACCCATAGATATGAAATTTTTTTCAACTTAACTAAAGATACCAATATGCTTGGAATTTGAGTAGTTCACATATTTCAAAAGATTTGACACCTGCAAAATTACCAAAAGTTTCTAAGCTCTGCCTCTTCAATTTAAAAATGAATATTGATATATATAAGAAAAACTTTCATATACATTTTTTACCCATTATTGGCTTAACTGATGAATAAAATACAAAACCTTTTACCATAACTTGTTTTAATGAGCATTATCAATTCCATGGTTCTTAAAAGATTTTATTGAAGATGTTTCATTTTAGCTCTCTGAATAATGCAATTAAATATTATTCCATTTGAAATTTGATAACTTTATAAGATCATTTCTCAAACTATAATAAATATGTTGTAAAAATGTACCCAAAAGGTACTTTTGTAAACAGACATCTAAAGTTTCTTGAAATTGATTGTCTAAAAAGATCAGATGGATATTTTAAAAACAACTTTAACATCACAGTCCTCTCAACATTGACATAGGGCATTTTTAATCTAAATTATTTTTAATACATTATAAATTGCAATGTTTTATTTATGTTAAGTTGTCATAAAGTTATAATTTGATTTATTTTGAATAAACTTTTACATTTTCTCTAGGATAATAAAAAGCAAGGTTACTTATCCTCGGAACAAGCTCTTGCAGATTTTGCCACCCTTTTATATTACATAAGAGAAACTCTTGATGGTGCAAAATATTCACCTGTTATAGCAATTGGTGGTTCATATGGAGGAATGTTAGCATCTTGGATACGTATGAAATATCCTCATTTAATTCATGGGTATGTATCTTGCTTATTGCTAATACTTTTAAAATAAATATGGTTATAGTACCTTCTTCTCATGTTTTTTTTAAGGGTAGTCCACTTTGCTGGCACCTTATTATTAAAAATAGCACCCTCCTTACCCTATCCTGGTAAATAGCTGCTCTTTCATCCATCACCTAAACCACTTACTATGCGAAAATCACTTATAATCTGTTTTTCGTTGTGTTTCAATGCTTTTAAAACAAAACAAAAACTGGAGTAATTCAAAACAGGTTTTTCCACAACATTACACGACGATTTCCCTGAACTTGAGGTTAGGAAATTAATTTAATTTTTTTAAGGAATTTGAGATGGCATTTATTTGCTTTAATAAGTCTTTTCAAATTCATTTTTTATGTATTTTTTTATCAGAAGAAACTATTAATGATAAACAATCATTACTATTCTTAAACATGCTGCCCAGCTGCTTTGTAATCCTGTTTATGCACATTAAAAGTATTCCTTTTGCCATACCCAGAACTTTAGTTTTCAGTATTTTATACCTAAGTTAATGTTTTAATAATTTTCAATTCTAAAATCATGTATAACTAAATTTTTTTTTCAGAGCTGTAGCATCTAGTGCACCGATTTTGCAGTTTCAAGGGCTAACACCATGTGAAAAATTTTCAGAAATTGTTACTGACAATTTCAAGTATGAAGGAATATCATGTTCCAAATCCATTAGACGGTCATGGGATGTTATAAGAAAAATTGGAGAATCAAGTTTGTATTTCATATGTTTTTCATCAATATAGTTTAAAAATTAACTGTTTTTTTTTTTACTATTGCATACTATTTTTTTATTGTATTATTAACTTGTAGTACGAATAACAGTCATTTATTGTTTTAATAATTTTGCTGTAATACTCTTTTTCATCTGGGGAAAATAAATGAGTACATGAGCACAGATATCACTGATTCAAATCGCAAAAACATCTAAAACCCTTTGCCATAGTATATTTTTTAAATCACTTGAACTGTTTTTTAGCAATTCATAAATAAACAAAATGTACTCTTTTGAAGTGTTCCATTTTGACGCTAAACTTGCTTTCATTTCACATGGATAATAGTAACTTCTATACCAGTGTCCGTTCTTTATTATTTTGTTCATATACACACACCGTTCATATACCGTTTTTTTTAAACTTGTTTTATTTATTTTGGGAACCTTAAAATGTGAGGAAATAGGAAATTCAAAAATTTAACATTGAAATTCTCCTCCTCCAAAAAAATAAAGTTCAATTTATCTCTTTATTTTTAGGTAGTAAAAGAAAGTAAAACAAATAATAATAATAAATATTACAACTGTTTTAAAAAGCTAAAATGGCATTGGTCTTGTCACAGACTAGAATTATTGATTCAGATACGATTACCAATTTATATTTAAACAAAATCCACTACCTTTCTTTATGCTATATTTTCAATAAAAACTTGAAAATGACAATAAATAGATTACAAGATGTTTACTTAATTATTATTTGCGTAGATCTACAGACTTACTAAAATGGTAATTAAGTAAAAATATTACTTAAACCTTAAATCATTCTCTCATATTTGTAGATTTGTAACAGTTTGGAAAATCATTGACACATACTAGTTCAGAATATTATCTCAGATTGGCATGTTAAAGATTCAATGTAGACATGTGTCAGCACCAACATTTTTTCCACTCTAAAATCGAGACCTATTTCCTTTATTTATTTTTCCTTTACTTTCAGTCGAAGTGTGAACATTTAATAATGACAAAAACAGGAGCAAGTTGCTATAGCACCTAATTGTCTGTCGGCTGGCTGTGTGCTGGAAAAAGATAATACCAGAAAATAAAATTGATTGTAAAATGTTATGAGTAACACAAATATTTAGAAGGGGATTGTGATAAGAAATTTTTCCTTGGTTTGGCAATGCAATATAAAAATTGCCTTATATATTTTTAAAAATGGTGCAGTTTTAAAAAGTGAGGGGACAACATCCATAAAAACTTGATTGCAACCTCCCGTCCTATCGTGTAGGCAACTAGTGAGTGCCATGTACAGTGAAAAATATTTTCAGTACTCTAACTATGATTGATGGTTACATTAATGATAAAATTTGTCTTCCTACATTGTCTCACATATGTATCTAGTTTGGATTGGGATAGTTTTCAATTCGGACAATCCATTCACAGAATATCTTACTTTCTTGAAACACATTGACCTTGTAAGTGTGGTTGGTTTATTGTTCATGAATAATAACTAACACTCTACACTACCTCAAAACACATCAAAATTCTTTCAAGGATGATAAATATAGAATCTTGAACAAACACAGACCCCCTATCGACTTTATGGAGGTATTTGTGGCTGTTTAAAGTAATGAATGTTTAAACCAGCATACCAGCTCTTTGAAATGGTTTCTGTTAAGTGATAAAGGGGGGTTTCTCATACATATTATACAACATATATATATTCTTCTCATATATATTATACAACAAAAATCAATCTGTAAACAAAATCTGAACTAATCCCTGAATGTTACATTGCTCTACTCACTCATAGACCAATTTTTATACTCCTGAATCTACTATAATATGGCAAATTTGTGTACAAATCTGAGCAGGGGAATAGCTGCCATATCCTTAAATCACAAACAAATCTCATTGTCTTCTCTACAGAGTTTACCACAAAAAACTTTTTACTACAAGCCTTTCAAGGATATCTCTGCTCATATAGTCCTTTGACTTCATGCTGTCACTGCCACAAATGTCAAATCAAGTTGTGATTCTTCTAAGACCACTGGTCTTTGGCTAACCCATTTCCAGCAGTTTAAAACTTTTGCCACAGTTTGGAAATAACATATTGTGGAACATTTACAATTATTGAAGCTTTATTTGGAAATTTCTTAATCACAGCTATAGTGATTAAACTTTTATTAAATTGGCATATTGGTAAAATTTATATTGATAAAAGAACCTGTGCAAAAAGCTGATTGAAATATGCAGGAAGCTTAAACTGGTTTTTGTCTCATTGCTTATGTGCATTCTTTTTGCACATATTCACATCATTTGATAAAATTTTCATTTGCTAAACTTTTAAGAATTCCTACCAACTTATTTATACATCATTTATAAAAATTCACCCACCATTAACTAATAATTCTGAGCATTCCATGCATTGTGCTTAACTGTGGGATATGAGTGTAATAACATATTATATGCTTGATTCAAATATCATTTTGTCAACATTTTAATATGTTGGTTATCATTATTTAAATTAGTTGCAAACATTTTGAATACATTAGTTTTTAATTACTAAACTACGGAAAATATTTGTTTAAACTGTATACATAAGACATATTTGTTAAGAATTTTTTTGATTGACAGACACTGGAGCAAAATTCTTGACTGAGACATTCAAGCTCTGCCAGCCAGTTCAGCCATCTAATATTAGTATGTTAGTGGACTGGTTATCTGAAACATGGTCATTCTTAGCCATGACCAATTATCCTTATCCCACAAATTTCTTGAACTCTTTACCTGCATATCCTATCAAAGTGAGTATTTCCTTGTTCATAAAATAATTTTATATACTAATTACATGAATTTTTTTATTTCAATAATTTCTCATTTTAATTTAACTGTTGTGGTAAATATTAAATTTTAACCAGTTTTTCAATGCATGTGTGCGATCTACACACAAAACTTTGCATACATATACTATGGACTTTTGATCACTTATAAGCCAAATAAACTATTATCTCAGTTGCTTTTAATTAAAAATAAAGTAAAAAATGTCTTCAAGTGTTTTTTTTTAAATAGCAAATATCAGTATTGAAAACTTGTCTATAGGCCTTGTTGTATAAGACCCAATATTGTAATGTGGGTTTGCCTGTTATTGTGCTTAATTTGTATAAATCTACACTATTTCCATCATACTGAAAAACATAAATGACAGGAATTATCATAGAATTTCAAATTCTTTTCTATCTAGATACTCAATGAACTTAAAGTTCAGTAGAAGCTTCATAAAGGATATACACTTGTTGTATTGTGTTTTGTACTTTGTGAAGTTATGGGGGAACAAAATAAAGAATTTAAAAGCAAACAGTAAAGCAATGTAGATGAAGTATGCAGGAAAACAGTGTGGATTTGAAAACATAGCAGAATAGATAAAAACATGTACATTCATAAATTATTATTAGTTTTAAGAATGATGTCCTTCCAAACTTTGTAATTTTACAAAAAAGCTTTTTATAATAGAATATACCCTTTATACAACTCACTGGTTTCATATATATCTAAATACAACTTTATGACACAACAGTGTTATTTTCTTTAGGCCTTATTAAATTGAAACTGGATGATTTAATTTCCTAGTTCAAAAGAAATATCTATATTTAACTCAGCATCAGGACTGCTTTAAAAACATTCATATCTCAAATAGTGATAGAAGAACATATCTTGGTTTTGTTCCAATGGCAACCTCTTGAATTGCTGAAATACAATGAATAATTAAAAAAAAGAATAAAGTTTGTCAACTGGGCATATTATAATTTTTATTATATCTAATCCTTGAACTAACTAAAAATCATATTTCAAAGTCTTTCAAATCACTTCAAAGTCTGAACTTATTTGTATTTACTTTTATTTAAACAATTTTGAATTTTTTTGTTGTTCAGGTCTCGTGCAAGTTTTTGCGAAACCACTCTGTAATTGACAAGAAACTTGTTCAAAATATTTTCGAAGCTGCATCTGTCTTTCACAACTACACAGGAAATAGAAAGTGTAATGATTTAATTGCACCTGGTGGACCGTCTCTTTCAGATGAGTTATGGGGTTATCAGGTAAATAATGTTAAATTTTCATGAACATTTCGTTATGTGAATGTAATATTTAGTTATTTGTTTGCAATTCACCTGATACTTTTATTACTACAGTTGTATTTATGTACAGGAATGTCCAAGTTAAACTTTCCTAACACAGAAAACTGTGCAGGGAAATACAGCATAATAAAATGAAATTTGAACAAGCATTTCAGATCATACACTCTAGATTTACTTAAACAAATAGTACAAAAAGTCACTTGGTGCTTATTCTTCTGCCAGTGGAATATTATTAAAATTGCTATAGAGTTCTAGTCATTCTGGTGCAAACTCTTCACTAACAGACTTTTGTCTTATAAAGTTGGCATTATACAATTGTCTTATAAAGTCGATTATGCAATTGCATCAGTCAACTTCAAAACTCCTACTTGCAGTGTCTGTCTTCCTCTTTAATCTGACTCCTCATTTGCGATAGCAATGCAGAGACTCCATTTCTACAAATCGCATTTTGCTAGAGTTACAGCATCATCTACCATTGTTTGTTAGTACCATTTATTTTTTCAAGCACATGATCTGAAGTGTTTGTTATCTAAATCGCACGTCCTTATAATGCATACAACACTCTACACGTTTTTCCAAGTTTATGAAGTGTAACTTTGATGGCACTGTATCTTAAACAACATTTGTACAATAAATGGGAAATATTGCTCTTCCATAAACAAAACTTTTGCAATAAATGTACTTTAAAACGTTTGCTTATTTTTTTGTAAGCATTTAGGTTGTGTATAATAGTCTATGTGTAAGCTCTTACTATTCTATAAATGCTTGTAGCAATAATAATAATAATACTTTTAAATAAATATAATAATATGTAAACTTCTAACACAGCAATGAACACTTGGTTATTGTTGTTATTTGAGTTCCAAGAGAAAATATATATATATTTTTTTTATCTTGTATACATGGGAATAACCAAAAGTCTGTCGAATAAAATTTGTTATAACACTCTTATTTATTAAAGTGTATTCTATAGTAATGTAACTTTATAACAAGTTACTAATATTCTTATTAATGGGATCTGATCTAATAAACCATTACATGTATCTCCAATGTGACAGCTCTTGGGCTAATAATATTTTTCAACCCAATGTAAGCATTAAGAAATTTTATATCTTCATACTATTATATTACATTTAATAAATTAAACTTTATATTTCATTAAATAAAGGTAATTGATGTTAATATATTTTTTCTATAAATAATTTTGGGTGAGTAATATTTTATATTTTAACCTTTACAGGGCGGGTGGCCAATATTTCGGCCAGAATCCCATCTTAAAATCAAACATCCGCTTTTTAATGGTTAATAGGTTTTAAGCTTTAATGAACTGTATAATTGTTAAATATTTCAAATATGACTGGGTGAAACGTGTAATAATTCCTAAATTATTACACATATAAGTAGATTATAAACTTATATCTGAATGAAAAGTTTCTGTAGAATAAAATTTCAAAATACTAAATAGAAAAAGACAATTTTCTTCAGTTTTTAAATATGACATTAAATTAAGATTTTTAAAGTTAAATTATCAATTAAGAATTATGTATATTTGGATAAGTATAAATTTTATTTGTAATATTTTTTTACAATAATTTAACACATTCACTGCCATATTAATTATATTTAACTCGCGCCTTGTTTGGCCAAGAGGTTCTGTAAATTAAATACAATCCTATCGCAGACTATGGTATTCGTTCTTTGAATTGTATATACTTCATATATACAATGCAATCCTAATGTAGGCACATTCTGCATTGAATCACAGAAAAAAAATTGGATTTCGCCTGAATTGTTCCTTGAAAGGTAACTTTTGTATCTCAGAATGCTTCGTCAGTTATACAACAATCATGCACAAAAGTAATAAAATAAAAGGTTTTTCAAAATATCCACAAATATTGATAAATTTAAATAATTTTAAAAGCAAATCAACAATAAAAAATGTGGCCAAATGGGTATCAATTTTTTTTCTATTGTGACAGCAAATGCATTAAAAAGTTTAAGTTTTTAAACCACTGCTGTACTTCTTTCTTAGAAATTGAATGTTTGTTGTCATTAATTGCAATTTAACAGTTCACTAGCAAAGCCTTCCTGAAAATTACAGATTTGCAGTTATGTCCTCCTGGATTATACTGAGGGTCAGGATTGGAATTTTTTGCCTATGCTGGATACCCAAGTTTATGCGGACAACTTCCATATGTGCAACTTTGCTTGAAAATTTCCCTTACAAACCCAAGTTTTCTAATTTTCCTCAAAGTTAGAAAATACTTTGGCAATTGTAACAGCATACAAACTCACTAAAATCATGTTATATTCATGACACAACACCTCTATAATGTGTGCCCAAAACAGTGGAAGCCAGAGATAGGATACCGGTACTCTTTAAAGAAATTCCATCAGGGTCGAAGGTTAACAGGTGACAGACCGTAACTGCGAACTGTAATTGTAAATTGAAAGAAACAATACAGAAAACAGTTATTCATCTATAAACTTGACACTAAAAATTAAAGTTATTGACAAATAATAATGATAAGTAGTAATGATAACTAATTAGTAATGGCTATTGAGTTAAAAGTATATATATGTTGTTTATTAATGGGTAAATGTCTGTGCTACATAGTTCGAGTTCATCCTGCCTAAGAATTAATCTACATAAGTATAAACTACATGAGTTTCTATAACTTAAAAGAAAATGTCTAATTTTTATTATTACTCAATTTTATGTAACTCACCTTATTTTTGTATCATCAAACCTTGCAGTTGAATTTTAAATCTCCTTCTAACAATTTTGATGATATGTTAGTGTTGCTGCTATACAATCTTTAACAATTTTATTTTTGTAGATTTCTTTCTGCCAAGGTTGATTTTTTAACAAATCTAAGATATATGAATGTGCATATCCGTTTGTTTATCACCATAAAAAAAATCTTTATTATGACTTTTTTATTTTAAGCATTTGCTCAAATTATGAAATCATTCTCTACTTTTATAGTTAAAATAAGGAAATTTGTTGGAAATATAAATTAACTCTACCAGAGTGAAAATGAACGTACTGATTTAATATTTTGCTCATCCCTCACAAGATTAAATTAAATTATTTCTTCTTAAAGTGCTGTTTTTTAAATGTTTGAAAAAAGGGCATAATATGTTCATTCCTGACAGAATAAAGTATTTCTTGCATTGTATATCGTTATTTAATATAACTTTTTTCTAAACATTTGAGTTCAATGATTTTTTCCAATTAAAAATACCTTTTAATTTTATTTTTTGTTTGTTAAATACCCATAATACATTAGGAATGTACCGAGATGGTTCAACCAATGTGCCAGACTGGAACAACTGATATGTTTGAGCCCCAGCCTTGGAATTTTACAGCATTTTCTGAAAACTGTTGGAAGACATGGAATGTTAGACCAGATGCTACTACAAGCTATATAATGTATGGAGGGAAAAATATCACTGCCTCAAGTAACATAATTTTCAGGTAAATTAAGAAATATATATATTTATTTTTGATTAAATATTTTTAAAGCTCTTGTTTATGCTTGAGAATCTCAATCAATGCCTCAATGATGCATCTCAAGTTGTTTACCTATCAACTTAAAATTTAATTAGAAACTTGCCTACTTATGTTTTATTCTAAGTGTAAAGATACATTAAATTGCATATTTTTTATATATAAGTGACATTACAAAATTATTAGGGTGACCTAAACCTATTTCACTGAATGAACCCAATAAAGTTCCAAATTTGAAGTCATAACTGTACTGCAAAGCTCATTTTTGGTATTTGTAAGGAGGCCTACCTAGCCTATCCTTTATTCTTGAAAATATGCCCTTCCCTGGAAAATCGCTGTCTTTTCTAGAAGACTAGCTATGCATGTCACCACAAAAATAAGCAAGTGAGTGACCCAGTATATTTAGAATGTCAAACCTCTTCTCCAAGAAAAGACATCCCACAAAGTCTAAATTTGCCTTCAAATGTGTCTAATCATGTATTCTATATGCATGAAAAAAATCTCAGCATGTTTCTACCTGCTAAAATATTAGCCTTAATAAAACAAAGAATTTATTTATTTTGACAGCATGTTGATGTAACTGATATTGAACTATCAGTCCATTACAATATACTGATGTCAAGTTTAAAAAAAGAAAAAAAAAGATATTATCATTACCCCAAAAGTCACTACAAAGTTCCTATACATAAATGCCCCTACTCCTGCAAGCATTGTGTGCCTCTCTCAATATATCAGTTGTTTAATTTTCAGAAAACAGATGTAAGGTAGTAATAACTTTCATTATATCATATTTCTCCTTTGTATTAATTAGTAACATCGTAAATTTAATAAATACTATTGCTGCTATATATGCTGTGAAAATATTTTCACATCATAATACACATTAGTAATTTTTAAATTGCTTTAAAATGAGTAAACTCTGGTATTGTAACAATAATTGGATTTTTTTACAGTAATGGTAAACTGGATCCCTGGTATGCTGGTGGTGTTTTGAAATCTCTGTCTGACACTCTCATTGCCATTTTTATTCAAGATGCAGCTCATCATTTAGATCTGCGATCATCAAATCCTGCAGATCCTGTGTCAGTTAAAGATGCTCGTCAATTGATACTTAAGTGGATATCTAAATGGATATCTGATTATCAAAGACAATAGATTTGTTTAATGATCTGATACCTAAGTAAGTGGTATTATAAAATCACCACTTTTTGCAACAATGCACCAAAATTTTGAATACATCAATATTATTTTTTTATCTTCTATCCAACAAGATAATATCCTCAATAAACAAGTAAATTAAAGCTGTTTATATAAAAGAGGATTAAATATGGACAATTGTTAATGGAATTATTTTGTTAAAATATTTTTTTAAATATGATGAAAAGTTATTTTTCTATTAAAATTTTGTACTGTTATAAAGTTGTATTTTACTAAAGTGATATATTTATATATTATAACACTCAACAAACCCCAAATTAAATTAAAAATGTGTTTTTATTCTAGCAAAAAAAACTATAAAGAAAATACAAATATTTTTCCACATCAATGAATAATTTTCTGAAACATATTTTAATGTATTGGAATGCTGGTTTAAATTATGTTTTCCAATTTCCACCTTAATATTTTATATTAGTAAAAAAAATCTTAATTAGTCTAAAATACCTCAGAACTCTTAATAAATGTTTATTAAATAAACTTTTGTAATTAAAATAACAAAAATTTTAAAAACAATCCAATCAATTTTACTTTAAATACTTCTAATGTCCATTGCAAAATACACAGTGTTATTTAAATTTCAAATGGAAAGAAATTGATTAGGCAAAGCAATAAAACTTCCAGATATACTTTTTCCATTTGATTGGAGCACGAGAGCACAGTGATTTAGTGTTAAAAATTTCAGCCTGTATAACTATTATATTTAACAAATGGGAAATAAACATACAACATTAAAAACATATCAACAATGAATAAATGCCAGAAACACTAATAATAAAGGGTTCTAAAAATCCATAGCATTTAAATTACTTACTTATTAATTATAAATGAGGGGTTTTATTCAAAAACTATATGGTGCCGTGTTACTAAACTATACTAGAAATCTGTTGAACAATAAATCCTTTTATATAAAATTGGATCTGTATGTATAACATTTCTAGAAAATTATGGTTTTACTCTTAGAGGCTTGAAATGTTAAATGTAACAATTGATAATATGCAAGCTTCATAGAGCCCTCAGCATTGCGAGACCTAAAATGATAGAAAAATATCTCTACAACTGCCATGTTTATGAATGTTATTCATGCAGCTATATATATTCAAACCTTGCAGGCGTTAAAACAAGTTTTTTTTAAAAATATTGTTTATTGTGAAAAAAATTATGTGAAATTAGTCAGAACATATTCATAAAAATCCAAAACATAAAAATTTATTTCAAAAATTATCAGCATCAAACAATGTTATAAAATTATCTTAAAATATGAGAGCAATAATACAGTATCAACCATGAGTGTAGAACACCACCTCCCTAAAAACCACTTCATTATTCTTAATTGAGTTTTTCACTTATTTAATTTGTTTTTTCTGCGATCACATTTTAACAGACAAAAACTTATTACTTATAAATTTGTATATGGGATTATAAACTATTTCAATATATGCATATCTATAATCCAGATAAGGAGGTCAATTATTTTCCTTAAAACTTATACCAGCTTTATTAATTTGTGCAAGTTTCAACTGTGTACAGGCTGCAAATCTTTAATAGAATCTTCCCAGTTTTGTCCATCAAAATTTATTTGTTCCACGTCTTCAATTGTACCGGGATCCAAACAACAAATCATTACACCTAAAAAAATATTTCATATTTAATTTATTTAGTAATTATGGAGTAAAATTTTGTAAATTCAAACAATTTAATAAAAAATTACATTTTAAAGTTTAAAAATAAAAGTTTTATAAATTTTAACAACTAAATAAAATGTACTTATATTTAACTCTATATCTTTATTGGTTAAAAAAGCATCATTTCTTAAATTCAATGACACTATATAGTCATTTACTTACAATCAAGTATATGAAACTCAGCAAATATATTTTTGACATACTGTTCTGATGACTTGCCATATAAACTTTGAAATCTCTTATCATTACTTATGCTTTCTTTCTTTTTCTAATTTAAATATATAATTTCAGATATACTTCTTAAAATCGTAAAAGTCTTGGCATTCAAATTATTTAAATTGAATATGCATTTTTAGGTTAGTGGTGTATTATTCAAAAAAAAAAAGAATAGATAAGTATATAAAAAAGTTACTTTTTAAGTCCATTTAGGTAAAAAAAATTATTGTACTAATGAAAAATCTCTTAATCATACAACACAAATAGTATTTCTTAAAAGAAATAAACAAGACATACTCTAAATAAAATTACGAAAATTTACTAAGAATACAGTTAAAATATATCTAAAGTCCTGTTCAACATTCCCTCATTTTAAGCTGTATTTTAAAATATATTAATTTTAGTATCATGCATTTTTTACTTATCTACACTGCTAAGGGCTTGATTTAATAAATAAATTAATGATCTTTAGATATACCATTTAGCAATATTTTTCAAACTTACTTGGTGTCGATATTTAAATACTAAAAAGAATTGCTGAGTACTATGCTTACTAATAATAGGTAATTAAAATATTAACCTTTAAAAAAATTACAGATAGGGATGTATTTAGCTTCATATGTTGCAATTATAATCCACTAATATAAATCATCAAGTAATCAGTAAATCATCAAGTAGTTAGTAAATCATCAAACATTAAAGTATTTCATGTTTTTTCCCACACATTTAGACTGTTGAAATACAAAGTCAATTTAAAGATATCTTGATACAAAAGTAATAAATTAATAAGTCTACTGACAAGCAAACCAACACTTACTTATGCAATTTGGATTGGAACGAGGTTTATAAAAACTTTGTACACCACATGTTTTACAAAACCAATGCTTGGCTTGCTTTGTATTGAAAGTATATTCTGATAAATTTTCTTGTCCAGTTAACAATTTAAAATCCTCATCTAAGACAATAAAGCCTTTTATTTGTTTCTTAATACATACACTGCAGCTGAAAATATAAAAACAAGTCATAGTTATGCCAGACAATTAGTGAAACCATCGCAACATAATTTCAAAAATGGAAATTCCAGATTTTTGAACAGCATAGTCGTTTAGTTGAACTGTATAAAAAAATGACTAAATTGTCAACTTAGGTGACCTTTTGTGCATTTTTTTATATTAATAATTATAAAATTCAATCATATTTTACTTAACCCTCCGAGGGAGCTGAACGACTTAAGTCGTCCATGGATTTCCAGTTTTTCTAATAATAAAACAAAATTTAAATTCAGAAAAATATTATGTTAAAATATTTTTTCAAATCTAAAGCTTTGGGGTGTTTCTTGGCAGGTATATCTATTAAAATAATAAATATATATATATAATATAGGTACATGTTTTAGAAATATAAGATAAACTATTTTGCAGAGAAAACAACTTTACAGTTTTTCCCTTTTTCTAACCGCTCAGAGGGTTAAAGAGCTCTAAATATCACGCACACTTTCAAACTTTAAAGTGGAGCACACTTTCATAATTTAATATGACCCAATATACAACTGTATAAGATTATACATTTTCGACTGTGAATCCCTGTTTGGTTATTTTTTTTTTAATTCCTGTTCCAAACTGCATTCTTTAAAATTAATGTATGTTCTGTCCTGAATTCTAAAATTTATTTTTTGTCAGAAATGGTTTGTTTGATCCGCTGGTGTTCACATAAGCGATATCATGTTCACCGATCTCCAGTTTTTCTGCAATGTCTCAAATTCATAAATACTCTCTGTTGCAATATTTTTTAAAATTTATTGTTTCAAAGTATTTTTTAAATATATCTGTATAAACAAAATTATTGAAAATACTGAAAATCATAAATTTCATCAGAAAATAGTATTATTAAAATTTACCAAAATTTCCGGATTTCCAGCAAAATTGAAACAAAGTTGTGCAGACAACGCTATTTTTTATTTTAAACACATTATTTTTTAGTTAATAACATCGTCTTCTGAATCACTAGACTCTAAATAAATGTTATCAATTGATACATCAATATTATCTTCTTTTGATTGAGATATATTAAATTAAATTTTCACTTCACTGAATACCTAATAAAAGCTATTTTGACATTCAATAATAACTAAAGAAAGGGAATTTCAGTCAAAATCCTTCTTGGCGATTTTTCTTTGCATCTCATAACATGTGACGTCAACTGTATGGGCCAGACAATGCCGAAGATATCACATGCAACCCCGACAGAGAAGGGATTAATATATAATGCATGTAAATTTGAAATATATGACAATCAAAATAAAACTGTAGTTCTTACTTGCAATGATACGATTTTACTTTTGATGGTGCAAAAGCAGTAAAGCGAACTGTACCACAGTGGCAGCCACCCTTATGCTTTATTTTGGCATGACTTGACATTTTAAATTCTTTGAAGATAATTTATATATTCAAGCTAAAAAGATATTGTAAGATATATTAAATTACTTTGTGCAGAATATTGTTATAAATATCTTTATATTGTTGAATTTCATTAATTAAAATTGTCCAAATTTAACAGACCAACGGAATTCTACATGTGTAAGAAACACAAATGTAAAATGTTTGAAATATAAAAGACTGAGATGATTGATGTTTCATTTATGATGGAATTAGGGAGCTCAATATATGCTTACTGAATCATCTTTTTCTTTTCTAAAAAGTTTTTTTTTTCTTCCGTTCTGACTGAAAGCTGTTGGATTTTAGATGGTGATATAGCTTATTAGTAAAATTGTATGCATGCAGTAGTGAAAGGGGTAAAAAGATATTTTGAAAAATTTTAATCTCCCCTGAATGTTGTTTAAACCATTTAACTTCAAATTAACTTTTGACTGGTCAAATTAGATTATTTGGCAGTCAACTCGCAAATAAGCTGAAAATTCTTTCAAAAAATATATGGAAAGTGAACTGGTTAACATGTTTTTCTGCATAATGTTATTCCAAAAATATGGAAATAAGGGGTTAACATGTTTTTTTGGTACAGATGTAGTATAGGACATTTGTCGTGTTTTATAGGGGCGATAAATTTATAGTACGGCAACCCACCTGACATTGTTAGTATTTTCCGATTCTTGTGGCGACTTTCAATCTGGCAGCCCTATGCTATGTTTAACGGCAATTTTTCGTCGCCAAAAAAACAAAACCGCGCCAAATGTCCTATACTACATCTGTTCCGTTTTTTTCTGCATTTTACAATAATTGTAGAATACTTACACTAGGAAGGGGGAAGGTTATTAAAAGTTGAAATGAAGTGAGATTGGTACAGAAAGATGAGTCACACAATGCATTATAGAAGTTCATTTTTACTGCACAAAAGAACAACACATTTTCTAACGTTACCAACGTTCTCACCAAAAACAGACTAACAATGAAAACATCAAAAACAGACTGAAAAACAAAAAAAATCTTAACAGCAGCACTGGTATTGCCATCTAGTGGGATATTTTGGCCTGAACAGACAATGGATTTGTTTGAATACTAATTTAAATTTATTATCTTCTAGTTATTTTCTCTATTTTCCATTAATAAAATATAATTTTATACTAATTGTAGATAGTTGTTTAGCATTAGCAAAATTTTATACAGGTAAAGTTGAGTGGCGATCCAAGCTGTTCCAGTGAAGAAAGTGGAGTGTGAAAACCATTCTGTGTTGTTACCGAGTCAAAGTCAATTTTACATTGGGTTGGTGCGACAACCAGTAAAAAATATAATAATATTGTCCACTAATCCAAGAATAGAATGTATTGGTTTATTTAACAGAACTAGTGAAAACTTTTGGCCCTGTTTTTCTTCACTTTTTGTTACCGAGTCAGAGTCAATTTTACATTGGGTTGGTGCGACAACCAGTAAAAAATATAATAATATTGTCCACTAATCCAAGAATAGAATGTATTGGTTTATTTAACAGAACTAGTGAAAACTTTTGGCCCTGTTTTTCTTCACTTTTTGTTACCGAGTCAGAGTCCATTTTACATTGGGTTGGTGCGACAACCAGTAAAAAATATAATAATATTGTCCACTAATCCAAGAATAGAATGTATTGGTTTATTTAACAGAACTAGTGAAAACTTTTGGCCCTGTTTTTCTTCACTTTTTTTATCATAGATATCGGAACATTTGTTCATCACTGTTGATAATGTTATTCTATCTTCGAGTGTTGTTGGAAATAACTTTTGTGAACATATAATTATAGTTCACAAATTTAGGATAGCACCTTCACTATTTTGAAGTTCCAGCAAGTTGACTATCAGCACCATTTATACTATACGATATTTATTTCCAATAACTGTCAGAGAGTGAAAAACTCGCCTATGTGTACGAGCCCTTAGTGCCAGAACAATGTACGTCAATTTTAAAACTTGGAAACAGTTCGGATTTTTATGGAAATAAAAATAATTCAGCCTTCTTTTAATTCTACTTGTACATGAAGATAACAATGTATTCAGTGATATAACAATGTTGTTTACAACCGATTAACAGTGTTGTTACAGAATTTTGTTTTCATTCCCTCCCTCCCACCAATCAGATAAGGCAATGTGATTACTCAATACCAATCATACTGAAAGGTTGGATGTGGAATATAGTCCATTAAGGGCATAGCAATTAAAATATTATGGAGGCAACTAGCTGCATTCTCAGAATATTTACTAAAAAATATATAAACACAAATTAGCAGTTATATTCCTTAGTAATTAGCCAATAATTAAAAATGAGTTGTTAATTTGATATTGATAATTATCAATAATTTTTTAATTACCCAAATTGTTTTAGGAAATTAACAATTTTTTAGGTTATTTTAAATTAGGATTAATATATTTTTCATAAATTATATAACATATTTTAATTTAAGATCTTACTCAGGATATTAGTAGAAAGTTTTTAATTGAATTCCTATCGGGAAGAACAGCTTGAGTTGTATCATATTTCAACTTTTAAAATTTTAAGTTGTACAAATTGTGTGATACAAATAGGCAATAATTAACCAGCTATTGGTTTCTAGACAAAAGTTAATTTGTTAGTCAAATGTGATCAAATTGCTCATTACAAAAATGTAAAATTTTATTTTGGTTAGTTGAATTAACATTGCACTAGAGTTACACAATGGGTATCCTTAAGAAAAGAAAGACCCTGAAATACTGCATTGAAATTTTTAACCACGATCAGATGGCAAGAACAACACTTGAGCTAGCACCCCACGCACCTGACATAGGCGTTTCGACTATACCAAATTTAATATGCATCGTGTTCAATATGTGGTGGATGTTTAACACATTCGCTGCCACCAAAATTTATATATCCATCCTCAGAAGCCGAATTTAAAAAAAGTGTTTTAATGATTAAAAACGTTCCTTAAATTTTAGTAGTAAAACCAGAAAAAAGGAAAAACCTTTTATTTTCGTGTTTTTAGTGTAAAAAAAATTTCGGACGCTCTAGAGCGTCAGTGGCACCTCACTTATCATCTGTATGCCACTGACGCTCTAGCGCTTCTCATCATTTTTCTGCGAAATTATTCACACATTACATAGCGATATTGATAAAGTCACAGTTTAAAAGAAATAAGCACTAAAAATAATGCTTCACTAACGTGCCTCAAAAACCTCATCGTTCAACCTCCAAATCCGAACTAAAAATCAAGCAGTTTACTTATCATACTCAATCGTCGTCCCAGAGCGTCGCCGGCATGGGAGGTAGCGCCATGCTGACGCGCCAGCGGCAGCGAACGTGTTAAAAGACGAGGCTCAAACTCGTAATCCTCAGATTACAAATCCCAACCCTCATTGCTATCTCAAGATGAGGATCGAACTCCTAACGCTCTAATTATGAGATGGATACTCTTCTGAACAAGTCACATGGCTCTAAACCTATCAAATAAGCAACAAAAATAACAAAGAGCTTTCACTCTTATTATGTGTGATTAGTTTTATCACAGAACGACCAATACCATGTTAAGTTATGACAAACCAATAAATGTATTACATGGTATTAAAGGTGAATTAAAAATATATTTGTAAAAAGTTTAAATTCAAAACTACAAGGAATTTTTCTAATGATGGAACATAAAAAACATACAATATTTACATGTAGTCAATTTTAAGAATAATTTTGTGTAACTTAAATGAAATTTTACAATTACTTTTCAGGTATACAAAGTTTACACATGTAAAATCCTTACTACAGTTACAAATAAATTATCAAGTACATGAATTGTGCATTATATTTTACGAACAAATTACAAATTTAACACACTCTTTTCGTTCTAAATTTGTTTGGTTTTTATTTTTAAAAAATGAGTTGAAATATTTACTTTCGCAGGATTCTCGCGATCCTCCCTGGTTATTATCAAATAGTGTCTTTGGTCTGTTTCTGTCGTCATTTAAGAAACGTAACACATCCAAGTAACGCCTTGTAATTTTTAGAAATGTTTTGTTTGGTTAAAAAACATCGCACTAGAGCTGCACTTGGCGGGGTGAGCTATTGGCGACGGTTCGGGGCCTTTCTCGATGGAAAGACCCGGGAACGATACCTCGTATTTTTGAACCATGGTCAGATGACGAGGATAACACCTGAGCTGGCACCCAACGCCTTCAATAGACGTTGGGACTTTGGACCCCGATCAGATTTATCGTGCACCAGTCTCGTATACACGCCGTTATGTTTTGTGGATGTTCTGGACGACATTCTAGTATTTTGGTAGCGAAATTGGCAACCCTCCGATCGCAATATTACTACTTTTTACTATTCTTTAGTCTAGTCCACCGCAAGATTTTGAACCGGGGACCCTTGGATTCCCAGCTGACGCCCAATCCACTCGGCCACGGAGGCCTCTTTTTAGAAATGTCAGATGACTAGTTGACAACTGAGATAGCACCCAACGCAGTCTCCATACTATGTCGGGACATTGGACCCCGATCACATTTAACGTGCAACAGTACCGTATACGCCAATGGTAATTACTGAATGTTTTAGACGACTTTTGTAGGAATTCAAAGTAACCAATGTAAATATGATTGCCGACCACGTACATATATAATTAAAGGGGATTAAATACCCCAGGGTCACCGTTACTGCCGCACGACCAGGCCGATTATCACCACAGAACACTTTTTACACCATCACTTTACACCTTTAGACAAAACGATGTAAGAGAGACAGACAGGTGCTAGAGACGTGAACAACCCCGTAATAAATATTCTCGCTCGTGCACATTGGCTGGTCCAAGGTATTAGCATAAAGATCTTCTTAAGTATCGGAATGACCAAATAAGCAATGTCGTAACCGATCAACTAGGCCACGAAAACGTAAGCAAATAGAGATCGGAAGAACGGGACCGTCACACCCTCCGAATCATAAAGATAACTAATTTTCAATTTTGTCAAGATCAAAAAAATGCACGCGTTTGCACTTATTTCTACCTAGTATGTTTGGAGGTGGAAAGTATTTAAAATTGACATTTAAAAAAAAAATTCTCCTAGATACTCCCCTTAGTTATTGAAATAGATTGGTTTGATAGATTTTGCACAAATCATCATATATATTATTTCTGTAGTAAAGATCCCTTTTACAGCCCTTAGACGCAACAAATTTTAACACATGAGGTAAAAAAATAAAGATAATTTCGGAAACTTCCAGTTGCGGCTATTGGCAACCTTTTTCCTGAGCGATAAAAAACACCTGTTTTTCCTTCCCCCTTGTATTGAAAATAATTTATTTTGGAAGGAAAATTTTTGCACGGTCGAAATGCGGCCATTTTTGGACACACTAAATTTATCTTTTAAATGTATTTCCTTTTACGAGGGAATATGTAACAAAGTTGTAAATGCGTTTTTTGGGAGGTTTTATTAAATTTATACATGTTTTTTTTCTATATTATTTGCAGAATTTAATTTAGGTGTAATTTCAGTGAAAAAAAATTAATCTTATAGAAGACTCAAAACGACTATCCGAAATGGGGTTAAGTGGCAAAAACGACTGCTCGGACAGTGGTGGCGCCAGAAATTCCCCGGTGGGAATGGAGGCTGACTTCCGCCGACGGGGGTGCTAGTCTCCTCGACATAAATTGTACATATAAAATTATTTCATCCTAAAAAATTACGATGTGGCTTTGTTGAAGCACTTTCAGAAGGATTATACGTTAAACGTAATTTTAGCAAATATCATCAAAAATAGGAAAGAGTCGCCAACCAAAACATATCTAATAAATGAAGATAAACAAACTGTCCACGCCCATCCACGTTCCGTTCACGCTTTGCATTGTTACCACATTTTACACGCATTGGCGGCTAATTTCCTTTTGAACAAAAACAAATTTATGTAAATACATAGTTATATTTTTCAGGGAATAAAAGTGTTGGAATGGATAATCCTAAAAGAGTAATACATGGTGTTCAATCTGATGCTCCAAGTATTAGGTGATTTTAATGGTGTTCACGTCAAAAAATTAATTATTAATCCAAATTGTAAATTATTTAATGCCGTTTGAGAATAAATATCTATAATATTTTATGTTATTTATATGCATTGCGTGATGAATAGTAGTACTTTGTATAGGAATTATACACATAGTTAGTATTTCAGGATGAAATTTTTTAAATTAGTTTTGTTCAAAATCAATAAGTATGATTTTTATATGTTTTGATATTTTAGTACTATCCCAACTACTTACTGCATAAACCTAAAGCATAGTCCAATTAATTATCCACAAAATATTTTTTTTTGATATTTTTGTTATATTTTACTCTTATATAATAAATAACCAATAAAATGCTTAAAAGTTTTTAAGGTTCATTTTGTCACTTAAAGTCAGATTAATTTTTTATACTTCTGAGAACATAGTATAAATCTTAAAGATCTATGTCAGACAAACGTTTTATTTTGTCTTCAATTTTCATAAATGCAATTCAATATTTTACTTTATCGCTCTCTTGGGAAAAGTTATTTATTTATTTTACTATTTGATATGCATGAAACTTTCAAAGACGCGTAAACTCATTTGTGTTACAAATGAAGGTTAACTCATTGTGTCCAAAGATGGCTGTCTTTCGACCTTGCGTACAATTTCTTTTCAATATCGTATGAGAGGGAAGGAAAAATCGCATTGTTTTTCTTTTTTCAAAAAATATGGTAACCCGGCTCCCTTCGGCCGCAACTGGGTCATTCCCGATAATTTCATGGACCAGTGACAAATCGTACTTTCATCTCATAAATGTTAACGTTGTTTTTAAAACTGCTTTTAAAATAATATTCATTTACAAGTTTTCTTTAACAAACCGTTGATAATGCTGCTATCTTTGAATGAGCAGAAGCGTTAAACTTTTATGATTTTTTGATTATAAAAAATACATCAATATTATTAGGCATTGTTTTCGAGTTTACATAATTTGCCTTGACATTCAAGTACTTAAAAACAAGAAATATTGATGAGAATGAAACATTTTATGCCGATACGTTAACATAACATGCGTTAAAACCGCGTGTATATATATATATATATATATATATATATATATATATATATATATATATATATATATATATATATATATATATATATATATATATATATATATATATATATATATATATATATATATATATCTTGCAGAAGAATTACATTTTACTTTTAACTTAGCTTGTAAAATTAGCTTTAAAATTGAATTTTACTTCTAAATTTAGATTGTAGAAGAATTAACTTTAAAATTGAATTTTACACGAAAAGAACAGTTTATTTAATGAAACGTGAAATAATAAATCAAAACATCCATCCTTGCAATTGATTTGTTGCTTCTATGTCTATTGCCTAGGTAGTTAATCTAATGGCATTCTTCTATATAGCGCAACACTGTTGCATTTAAAACATTCCGCATCACATTCCTCTCACCTATAGCAGTGAAATACACTAGCTTCTAAACCTATATTTTAGAGGAATTAACTTCAAAATAGAATTTTATTTATAAATTAGCTTGTAGAGATAACTTAAAAATTGAATTTTACTCATAAATTTAGCTTGTAGAATTAACTTTAAATAGAATTTTACTTATGAATTTAGCTTGTAGAATTAACTTAAAAATTGAATTTTGCTTATAAACTTAGCTTGTAGAATTAACTTTAAAATGAATTTTACTTATAAACTTTGCTTGTAGGATTAACTTTAAAATGTAATTTTAGTTATAAACTTAGCTTGTAGAATTTTCTTTAAAATTGAATTTTACTTATAAACTTAGTTTGTAGAATTAACTTTAAAGTGAATTTTACTTATAAACTTCGCTTGTAGAATTAACTTTAAAGTTAATTTTACTTATTAACTTTGTTTTTAGAATTAACTTTAAAATGAATTTTAGTTATAAACTTAGCTTGTAGAATTTACTTTAAAATTGAATTTTTCCTATAAACGTAGCTTGTAGAACTAACTTTAAAATGAATTTTACTTATAAACTTAGTTTGTAGAATTAACTTTAAAACTGAATTTTACTTATAAACTTTGCTTGTAGAATTAACTTTAAATCGAATTTTACTTATGAATTTAGCTTGTAGAATTAACTTTAAAATTGAATTTTACTTATATACTTAGTTTGTAGAATTAACTATAAAATGAATTTTACTTATAAACTTTGCTGGTAGGATTAACTTTAAAATGTAATTTTAGTTATAAACTTAGCTTATAGAATTAACTTTAAAACTGAATTTTACTTATAAAATTAGCTTATAGAATTAACTTTAAAATTGAATTTTACTTCTAAACTTAGCTTACAGAAGAATTAACTTTAAGATTGAATTTTACTTCTATACTTAGCTTACAGAAGAATTAACTTTAAGATTGAATTTTACACGAGGGGCCTAGCAACAGTTCATTTAAATAAAAACCCTCTCCGCGAGCACCGAGAAATTCCACGGCGTGAAAAATAATCAATCGAAACGTCCATCACGGCACGGGACACTTTTCTGCCTCTCTGGCTCCCTGAGAGTCAGTCTAATGACGAGCCGCCCATTGAAAGGTCCGAAAACCCGGGCAAAAAGCGTGCAAGTGTCGAGAGTTAATTTGGTGGCAAGTGACAGATTTCGCATATTAATGGAAAATTTGGGGCTCTGGCCGGGAGTGTCTGTGACAGGTCATTACAGACGCCTCTGCTTGCCTGGCTTCACCTGTAGGAAAGTACCTCGGCGTCCCTGTAATGGATAAAAGCCTCCCTCCTTTCAGCGGCTCTCTTGGAGTGTGATGCGGCCGGACAATGCCTCTCACGCCGGAACGTGACACTCCCGGACCGGCGCTTACTTACTCTTTCATTCCGGGAGCAACTCTCGCCCCGGACTCAAAGTCAGGGATTGCTTTTAATATCCTTCACTTTTTTCTCCCCACGCTCTCCCCTTTTGAAAGACGGCACTTGTAATTGGATGCCTCAGAGTTAAAGTGGGCCAAGACCAACTTTCGTCAAATTTGAGCTAATGCCGTCGTAATCTGGGTTGCAATAGCAACCAGTATAGGGCTTAAAAAGTCCAATCCTGCAATTTTTTAAATTTTTTTATTTCAATGCAATAAAAATGCTTTCTAGTGAAAAGGATATGAATTATTTAACAGTGAAGCTTTATAGCAATACTGGATGATCACAAATTGCTAGGCGATGTTTATTATGTCGCTGTATTATATTTAGCTGTCTTGGCATAATAAATTTTTGCCCTACCACATCGTTTATATTTTAAACAAGTCGCGTAGCTTTATTAGCCACAAACAAAGTTAAAACATAGCAAAATAAATGGTTTATTATGTGTAGTTAAACAGCCAAACAATAACCATAACTAAACTATTTGTGGCTATCCTTCATATCTTATTAAACACTATCCAACTATGATTTTATATTAAAACTCCTTTTTATATTTCTTTGAATACTAATACAATATTAACTGAAAATTGTCCGATTGTGAATTCTATGCGTACTATTTTACTCCCTTATTTTCAAACGCATTTGAACTGTGTTGACTTCTAAATATCATTATTTACATGTAACCTCAACTGAATGTCGTTTGTATTATTAGTTTGAAATCTCTCTTAGTTGAAGAGAAAATTATGGCATCTAATAGCAAATATTATATATTTAAAATCACACCCCGAGAAAAATTACTGATTGCTCTCTAAGTCATAATACATTGCAAACATGTATTTTTTCAGTGTATTAAAGAACCAAGTAGTTTAATTTTTAACCACTAGATGTCAGAAATTACCCTCCTTGTTTAACTCAATAGAGTTCCTCAACTTTGAGAACCTTGTCCTTCGACAGTCAAGGACTTAGTTCATTTTAGCTCTGAGCAGTTCAATTACTCCGGAGTGATTTTGGGTTTAAGTCGGATTTGACTCGCATTATCCGGGTGGTTGCGTGCGTACAGTCAAACCTCGATTGAATGAATGAGGTTGGTTTACATTATCCTTCACTGGGTTGGGTTTATTTGTGAATAATTAATCTCATTAACTTTCTATTGTGTGTAATAAAACAAGCCTTAATGAGTTTTCCTTTTGTATTATCAATTTGCTACTATAGAATGTTATTTCTATGAAAAGCTGAATTTTAATTGAATGATTAGGAAGTGACTAGTGCATTTATATTAGTTAGTAATAACCATTAAATAAATAATAATATTTATATTATTTGAACAATTTGTAATTTCCTTACTGTGATATTATTTTTTAAAAAATCTTAATTTTTATTTGAATGACTGCATTTAGATTTTAATTTAACGAATATCAAAATCAAATATTCAATGAACTAACGGTTAGTAATTTGTAAAAAATAGGCAGTTTTCGTTTAAGATTTTATTTTTATTTTGTTTTAATTGAAAAATTATGAGGATAAACGATCAGAGTAAATTTTTCCTATTTGTTTGGAATTTTCATTTGAAAATTGCGATTACGATATTTTAGACGGCATGTCGCTTTGTTGAAGCCAATCATACATTTAATTTATCTAAAATAAGCTACTGGATGATAGTACAATCCCATTTTTAATCAAAAACAAATCTTTGACCACTTTAAATGTTTTGAGTTTTTATAAGTGCATAGGAATATTCATAAGTTTTTTTTAAAGTTCCCTTCAATTTTCTTAATAAATCAACTTTTTAGAGAACTTAGATTTCTAATATACAGAAAATCTTCCAAAATAAATAATTTAATTAAAAAAAAGTGCTACCATCAAACTTTATTGCACAAAGAGTTAACTCACTCTAATAAATAACACTCTCATTTCTGAGAATTCTGCGTCAAAATTACTCGTCAAATTACTTCGTCAAAATTACTTTCGTTATATTTCACAATAGTTTTAATCACGTGACTTTTGACGAAACAAGAATCTCTCTCTTTAATTGACGAAACAAGAATCCTCAAATTTTTAACGAATGTAATTTAATCAGATTCCCTTTTGGCCCTTTTCTGGGTCATCATAGCTCATGTTTGGTTCTTATACTTACATCGCCAGTATTCAATCGAGTCTTCTTGACTGAATGGATAGGGCGTTGGGTGCGCGGTTCGAATCAGCTAGTTGTTTTTGAATTATTATATTATTTATCCGCTTTACTTTTGACGAAATAAATTTCGTTAAAAATAACAAAATGAATTTCTTCAGTTTGACGAAATATTTAATCAGAGCATATAGCAGGCGTCTGTTTCGTCAAAACTGACGTTTCGTCAAATATGATAATGCATTTTTAACAGCATTAATATGTACATTCAGAGTGCGAATTTTAACACACCTCTATTTTGTGACTTTTAACAGTACGCACTTTCTTCATTCTTTAGAAGTAAATGTGTAAACGATGTAAATTTTCCAAAAGTCAGCTCAATAACTTTTTAAAAGTCTTATACCTCTGTTGAAAATTTGCGAAGCATTATATTAATGAATACATAATAATTCATAGTAAAACTACCTAAGAAGTAAGCAGAAATAATGACATTTACAGTGCAGCATGAATAAAAAAATGTGTAAGTCCCAATGATTTCATATAGTCACCATTTCCACCATTATTAAATTGCGAGAATGGAGTTTTTTTTAAAGTAGTCAAAACTATCACTTATTGTACTTTGCCTTTTTTGATTGCAGGTATAATAATTCGTATATACAGTTAATTTTTTTATTTATATTAAAATTAAGTATAACATCATTTTTTAATTTCGTTTAATAATTTAATATTGTTTTAAAAGCATTTTCGCACATCTATAGTTATTTCTAATGTATCCAAGAAGAAATAGCGAAGCCACAAATTTGGGACGTCCTGGATTTATACTAGGCTATTTTTACATATTATATAATTATCATTTATATAACATTAATCCATTTTTTATTAAACTAATATTGCTTTGTAAAATGTAGGCAAAGAAGTTATTTATTTAAGTTCAACTAAGCTATTTAAAAAAAACGCAAAGCCAATGTAAAGTTAAAAAATAATTAAAAATGTATTCTAAAGACGATATTTTGAAATAATTATTTCACTTTTGAGGAAAAGTAAATTAAAGCTATTTTTCTGCTCTAAAAGTTTGATTTTGCACATTTTGTTTCCGACGTGTAAAAAATTACTAAAACAAAAACTGAAAAATCGACTACGCGTTACTAAAAAGGAAATTAAGGAATAAAATATTTTTGTTTGGAGTGGAAATAGCTTTTTTAACCGACTGAACAGCGCGCCAACCAAAACTTTAAAATAAAAACGCCTGAAACTTTAAATTAAAACCGCCAAATCGCGATCCTAGAAGAGAGGTTATCAATTCGACTGTTATTTATCTATTGACATACATATCAGTTGAGGTTCTATTTTGAAATAAAATTTGTAATCTTTATTTAAGTGAATTGGATCTTTGGCGGATATGTTTAAAAATTGATGATAGATATGCCATCTATCTCCACTCAAAACATTTCCTTTTGTTAATTTCATTAAAAATTTACTTAAAAATATTATTTAATAACTATATTTAATTAATATTTTAAGAGTAATCTGCATTAAAAGCTAAACATTATATATAAATATATAAATAAATTGCTTAATATGCGTTTACCATGTTCTATTTCGTTTTAATAAACCTTTTGTAAAACTTTCGAATATAGTCAAATGCAATTTCCCATTTAACCGAAACCAGTTTTAAAGAAAGAAAAAAAAATTACAAAAATTAATTGAAAGAATGAGAAACTATTTGCTTTTTTTTTTCCAGCGGTAAATGTTACTAATAGGATACATATTTCTGTAAAGAATTGGCATCTTTTACTAATACCTTCGAAAAATAAGAAACTGTTATATTAGTTAGAAATTCAAATAATTTTTTTCTACGCATTTTAAGGGGTTCTAAACTTTTTTTTACTTTTTGATTCAAAGTTTTAATGTATATTATTTAAATTTAGATAAAAGAACAATATTTCACACAAAAAAATATTTTCCAGAATTTAAACTTTTTCAATTTCTTAAAGCTTTTATTAAAACGCTAAGGCTTTTTTAAATATTTATATTTTTCATCAAAACTTTTCCTCGTATTCTTTAAACAATAATACACATGAATTATTATTTAAATTTTGTATACTACATGTATTTGATTATTATATAAATAGTTATTCATAATAACACAAAATATTCCCTAAAAAGTAATTTTTTTTTACTTTAGTAATTAAAAACAATACCACTCATAGAGCTAATTCTCATGCCAATTTTTAATATACACGTATTTTAAAATAGGCTTAACAAATTATTCATTTCTCTATTAATAATAATAATAATAAAAGCTTTAGCATTTCGAAAAACTTAATATCCAGAAAAACCAAACACTGAGATTTTTTTTTTAATATTCATTCCTTGAAAAACATAATACACCATGCACCATAAAATCTCGAATAATTTATTAAATAACATAGATACAGTTCCAGAATTTTGAATTACTCCGGAGTAACTAATTTAACTAACTTTTTAGTTAACAATAATTAAACGTACTTTCTCAAAACCATTTTTAAAAGTTCTTTTGGGTTTAAAATTACAATAATTTTAATGGGATATTGGAATTTCCTTTAAGGTTTTTATGGATTCTTTAGTAATTTATATCGTTTTAGACAAATTATTTACTAAAGTTTGTTTAAAGTCATTATTAAATTTTATTTTAATTGTTTAAAACATTTTTTTTATAATTACATATATAAAAAAAAATCTTAAAACCCATTTTCGTTCAAAATTAGTAAAATAAGAGACGAATACAGAACAAATTTTTAAAAAAAAAAAACACTTTTTGTTATGTTATATTTTAAACATATTTTTAATGCAAAATACAAGGAATGCGTATCAAATATCTTAAAATATCAAATGAGTATTTAATAACAAGTCATTTATCGGATTCGATTTGTAATAATTTGTGCAAATTAATCGCAAGTTTCCAAATACCCTCACTGTTTCCATTTACCCCTTACTTCTGGGGTAGTTGGAAACAGCATGTTCGTCTGTAACAGCAGGTGACTCGCTACCATGCTTCGGTTTTTCTTAAACATCATAGATTTAAAAAAAAATCCTTACATGATTTTTTTTCCAAATGTTTGGGCTTTTTTATTAATAAACACGAATTGCCTCTTCATAAAACCCTGATACCAGATGTCTCTAGAGAGTTTATTTTTAAATCTGGATTGAAGCTTTGTATAATTCCACAAGGCGTTTATGTTCGTCTCTGTCTCAAGTAAATCCTATATTCGATCTAGAAATGTGGCATTTGTCTAAGTTGGCCATGCAAATTCTGTAAGACGACCGGCTCTCATTTTATTAAAGTTGATGTTGCACTTCTTTTTTCTATTAAAACTAACCTGGATAGGTACACTGTAGTTCTATTCGGGAAATAGGTAGGTCATAGTTATATTAAAACATCCAAACCGCTCTGAAATGGTTATTAATATCGTTTGAAAACGTAAACCGTTTTGCTATATATCTTCGTGGAATTTCAAACTGAAACAGAATGAAAACATTTGAATTTAACTTGACAAACCTTCTTTAAAAATATGTTCTACATTAATAAGAAGTTAATAAGATTTTCTTCATTAATAAGAAGTTAATAAGATTTTCTTCACTAATAAGAAGTTAATAAGATTTTCTTCATTAATAAGAAGTTAATAAGATTTTCTTCATTAATAAGAAGTTAATAAGATTTTCTTCATTAATAAGAAGTTAATAAGATTTTCTTCATTAATAAGAAGTTAATAAGATTTTCTTCATTAATAAGAAGTTAATAAGATTTTCTTCATTAATAAGAAGTTAATAAGATTTTCTTCATTAATAAGAAGTTAATAAGATTTTCTTCATTAATAAGAAGTTAATAAGATTTTCTTCATTAATAAGAAGTTAATAAGATTTTCTTCATTAATAAGAAGCGGTCAGAATAAGGGTAAAAGTCTGTTTCCATTTATCCCAGTGAAAATATTGATGTTGTAATTGTAAACAGAGCAATGCACATCAATAAACAAGTGTATATAGAGTACAAACTTATTTAATTATTGATAAATAGTTACTATTTCATTATTTAATTCTTTGCTTAACTTGATTTTATATTAACACTTAAAAAAATTTCATCACAATATTGTACTAAAAAGTGATTGAATATCTGAAATGATTAACAATAAAAAAAACAGCTGGATTGAATTTGGATTCAGTGTTGAAAATGCATGACACATCATACAAAAAATTACCTCCATCATCGGAAAATTATTATTTGAATCTATTGGTTCTATATATTTAGAAATCTTTTTCATGTTTAATAAAAAATATTTTAAGAAAGTGTATAATATATATATGCAAATTAAAAATAAAAGGCAACTTACAAAAAATTGCATTGCTCTTCAAAAATACTTACAATATCAAACTTCGCAATTAACTTTTGTTACTTAACTAAGTTATGGAAAATTTGCATTGTTACCAATTTATTAAACTAATTTTATTTAATATGAAGGTTTTATAATAGTATGAATTAGCATGAAAGTCAAATTTAGAGAAAAAAATATATTACTTCTGTGCCTTTATTACACCGTTTTTTCCTAGTTTAAAGTAGTAAGTTCATATACAGCATTTAACAACTCAACTTGTTAAAAATATAAGCGAATTAGTTGGGCTAAAATAACATGTTATTATGCCAAAATCTAATAAATGTGATACAGCCATTGTTCAATAATTTATGATGACCCTGTATATGACAAACATAAAGCGAATTATGAATGACAAATATTTTGTTGTTTATAAATTAAACTATTATATTAATAAAACGTTGAACCTATTAATTCACATAACTATATTTTTTAATTGTACGTATGATGAAGAATTACATTATTTTAAGGGGGTTTAAAAATAAATACAACATATTTTATTAATTTTTAACATTGATAGATATCAATTTGATTACAAAGGAGTTTTAAAATTGCTAGAAAATCCGATTGGTTTAATAAAGACTTTACGGCATAGCCCAGAGCGGTGTTTGCTAAATTCCAGAAAGTCAGAAAAATAATTCTTCCTCATGTCAAAACAAAAAAAAAAAGAAAGGAGAATGAATTCCCAAATCCTCCCATATGACAATAGTACATCTCCAAAAAACAAAAATCAGGAACATTTGCCATCAGACAAAAACAACTAGAAGAAACAGCTTCGAAACGGGTTGTGTGCTTATCTTTCTTTCTTTTTACTACTAGCTAGAACGACATGCATCCAAGACGGGAAGTTGTAAACGTGGCTTTTCCTTCGACAACCAAAGAAAGAAGGAGAAGCAACACCATTAATAATTGTCGCGTCAGTGGCAGACGTTAAATCCAATCGCATGAGCGCGGGACACGTGTAAAAGTGATATATATTCGATAACTGTCTTCCCCAGCCCTTTGCAAACGTCCCGCCCCCAACATAGAGCAGGAGTTACACACTTGGCGGTGAATCTTCCGCTCTCGGTAAAACGATCCCCGCTCTGAAACATTAGCAGGGGAATAAAATCGAGAGAGCGGAAAACATGTGACTCATCTTTCTGGTGTCCCCTTTATACCAGGGTGGGAGGAGGAGTGAAGGTGTGAGATCTCTCCACGATGGAATCTGTATCCGAGGGAGATTGCGTAGTTGCAACTCTGAAAAGAAAGAGTAACCGAGGGGGGCGTCCAATGGGAGGCCGATTCCGTCTCTGACGTAAAAGGTTGGCGGCCAATGGCGGCAGAGGGGCGGGGATTCCTTGAGTGGGAGGTTGACACGGCGGGATCTTCGAGTGAGAGCGATCCTGTTGCACTTTTGAGATTGAATCAGCGGCGTAGAGAGAGCGGACTCGGCTGTTGCAGAATTCTAACCTCAAGGCTCTCGATGAGTGTCCCAGGCCGAACCGACGGCAGACCCGCGCCTCGCTCCTCCCAGGCCTGGTCCGGGCCCGGTGGCCTTGCCCGGGCGCAAGTGCCGGGCGGCACCGGCGTCCTGGCGGCCGCCACTGGGCAGCCGACACCGGCATTGCTTCTGCGATCCGCGGAGAGATACCAGAGAACTCCGAAATGCGCTCGTTGCCGAAACCATGGCGTCGTGTCGGCTCTCAAGGGCCACAAGCGTTATTGTCGTTGGAGAGACTGCGGGTGCGTTAAGTGTACTCTGATAGCGGAGAGACAGCGAGTGATGGCTGCGCAAGTGGCCCTGCGCCGCCAGCAGGCCCAGGAGGAGAACGAGGCTCGGGAATTGGGGCTACTCTACGGGTGCCACGAAGGCCTGCTTGCCATGCACCGAGCCGGGTTCACTTTCTCGGCCGCAATGGCACATATGCTCAGCGGGCGGAGATCAGGCGGGGAGACGGCGTCAGCGGCGACCACAACAGCAGCCACAGCGACAACAGGTGAGAACCAGACCCTATCCTCCTTCCTGCCTTCTCCCGTTGTCCCCACAATAAGTTAACAATCACTGAGTACGGGTGCACTGATAAATCATTGCATTCTCACCTCTACCAGGAACGAAATGTCCCACTGAGAAACCATTACAATCATCCCATTATTTTAGTGGGCCAATAATCCAGGAGCGTACTGTCTCACTTGGAAACCAGAAAAATCTCTCCGGTATCCCGGCGGGTCAGTAAGACCCTAGATTATTCAGGCCCGAGACATAGACATTGAAGTAAGGGAAGCACATCTTTAAATGGGGGCCCCATTGGTCTCAAATCCCATTATTCTGGTGGGCCAATAAAATCCAGGAGCGTACTATCTCACTAGGAAACCAGAAAAATCTCTCCGGTATCCCAGTGGTCAATACGACCTTGGATTATCAAAGGCCCGACTAAGACATTAAAGCAAGGGAAGCACATCTTTAAATGGGGGCCCAATTGGTCTCAAATAGACCCTGGAACAGTAAATCGAACTTTTACTTGCCCAAATCCTTGTCCTTAACCCTCTGACAAACAAATATATCAATACAAATATACAATGTTTAATCGTTCCAATGAATATTGAATATACAGGGTGATCAAAAATTGTTGGGAGATGGTCATTGTTTGTCTGTTAAACTATACATAATAAACCATTCATTTACTTCATTTGTTGTTACTAACGCTAAGCAACGACTAAAGTTCGTTGCTGCTAAAGCTGAAATATAAACAAAGAAGTTGGTAAAATATAATGTTTTATTATGCTCATACAACAAAACGTGATACAGCCAACTAATGACCATCGCCCAACAATTTGTGACATCTGTATAAATTCCCTAATAAACTTTCAATATTATACTAAATGCATTGGCAAATCTATATAATTAAAAGATGAGAAAACAATATTTTAATTTTCAAGCAATAAATTTAAATGATTTTTTTACCTAATATTAAGTGTATAAAATTCTGGCCAAACAATCAAAATTCCACCGGATTTGTATTTATATGTAATGAACATATATAATTCTACTAGAAAATTTGTTTTGCCCTAATATGTTCTATTTAAATTCTTTATTATTTTTGCATTTTCTTTTAACTTTATCATAAGAAAATAGATTATTCTTAATAACGATTTCTAAGTCCCAAGAGTGAAAACTCAGTGATTGGTAACTTATACTTCTTGTATGATGAATATTTTACTCCCACAAATAACAGACAGTACGGGTTATATTTAAAACGTATAGCAAAATACCCATAGTGCAGGTAAAATAGTTAATGTGGTTTTTTTTATTTATACAAATAGACACAAAAAAGTGTACGCTTCTGGCAAAAAGTTAACAAAACTTATAATTTTTATATTTTAAACTATATAACTTAAATATTAAGGATATATTTTTCATTTATTTAAATTTGCTACTTAAACGCAATAATATAAATGTTCAGTATAATACGTTATTGTCGATTTTTTTTTCAATTCTTATTTATAAACCAATTTTTATAAAATCAAAAATATTAATGGATAACACAAAATACATATAAAATTTTATAAAAAGTTCATTAAATAATTCAAATATGTAAAATAAGCCTACTAAAGCAAATACGATATTGTCATTTAGTAATCTTTTTGTATCTTTATGTTTGGGCGCATGGCATTTAGATACAAAACATTGCTAAGTGAAGTAGCTTATTTGTTTTTGTATTCTTATTTTACATATTATTTTAATAACTACATTATGATTTTTCAATTACATTCAAATTTGCATGTTAATTTATAAAGAAAGATTGAAAGATTTACATTAAGTAGCCTATCAGAAGCGTAGACTTCTTAAATACTGACAAATAAAATTAGTGCATTAATTTGTATAGACTTTTAGTGCAAAAAAATTATATTTTGATATATTTAACTTATCTTATGGTTTATAAGTTACAAAACTAAAATGGTAATTCGTGTTGTTAAAATTGTTAATGTTACTCTGTTAAAATAGTTACGTAAATTGAGAACTTGTACGTACTAGTTTCTTTTTAAGTTCAAATATATCGTTAACTAATACAGATAATTATTAAGAACTTATGTGTTTTTTGTACGAATTCGAAATGAGTAGGATTAAATTTATATGTAAAATGTGTATCTAATTCAAATCTGTTGGACTAGTTGAGGTTTAAAGATCAAAGCAATCACTTCCTCTGACAACTCGTGTTCAATTCCCGTAGGTACTGATTACCTGGAATGTACGTAACCCTCCACTACACTGCATCTCACTTCAGTTTACTCACGAGCTATATTGAAACTTATTACACTCAACATGAATTCTTTGTATTTATTAAAACTGAGTGTGTGTCATTGTCAAAATTACACCAAACAGACTTATAAGCGGAGAAAATACTTAAAAAGATTATAATTTGTTCAATTATAAGTGCTATTCGTTTACACTTTTTTTTTTATAATGAGGACATAGTATTTCCTTAAATAGGTGTGTTTAACACCTTACATTTTTAACTCTACATAATTCTACCCATATCCATAATTGAGAATTATATCCGATTTTTTCTAAGCAATAAAACTTTTTAATGTGAATATTATAGGCGGGATTTTTTATTATCATACTACAACGCTTTTAAGTATTTATTCTATTATCCTTTTTACGG